>OV121073.1:19707445-20307445 GCA_921293005.1 Nemoura dubitans | reverse complement strand
TTCAGTTGCAAGTGTGTTGAGTAAATGTATCAAACGTAAGATTTCTAATGCAATGCGACCATGTGCTTTTGCTACCTGCCAGTTATCATAATGTAATTCGGTTAACTCTGCAAATAATAACTACAGTTGTTATGTCTTTATCCAGCCCCGCACAAACGACTAAACATTCGATGGAATTTCAAAGGTGCAGACAGTTCATACTCGGTTCAGGGCTGACAAGCAACAATATCAACAATGTCATTGTCACCCATAGGTAAGCCTGCTAGTGGAGGCCGGCGCTGTCCGATCAGAGCAAGACAGTTTGATGGAAGAAAGTCAGATATCGTTGGAAGAGGCACCTGCGGAAGAGGTCGACCCTTTGGCAGAGTTCAGAGCTCTGACTCTCAACGGAGATGGAAGCGCTCGAACGGTCCTCCATTGTCTGGCGGCCGAGGGAAATTCGGAACTGCTGCAGTTGGCGCTTGACCGTGGCGTAGACATCGAGGCCACGGACAGGTAAAGAATGGCAGCCAGACAACAAGAAACTTAACTTAACATCTGGCAAGATTGCTCTGGCGTTGACTACTAGCTGCCCCTGAGCACACCATGTAATTAGATTACATTGAATGATGCCCCAGAGCACACCATGTAATTCGATCACATTTAATGATGCCCCAGAGCACACCATGTAATTCGATCACATTTAATGATGCCCCAGAGCACACCATGTAATTCGATTACATTTAATGATGCCCCAGACCACACCAGGGCATAGTTGGGGAAGATCGTCTTGAAACTGATCTTTTAAAAAGATATCAAGATCGCCATCAAAGAAAGAACTTTTAAAAAGATCGAAGTTTGCGATCTTTTTTATAAATTCAAATTCAATTTGTTTTATATAAAAATATCGAATTTGTTTGAAAGATAATTTTCAGAAAAAAAAGCTAAAAAAATGGTCCATTGAAGTCTGACAATGGACTACTAATAGAAGATTCATGGCCTATGTTTTGGCATGTCCCGAAATAAACGGTCAAATTGGAAGTAATGCCGTTGGCTAAAATCCCATCTGTATAGGCACTGGGAAGTGATCTCGATCTTCAAAAATGATCTTTTTAAAAAGATCGTGGTAAGAAGATCTCGTTCAAACTAAAAGGCCATTATATAAAAACGATTGGGATCAGTTCAAAGATCATAAAAAAAAGGATCTCGATCGTAAGATCGCGATCTTTTAAAATATATCAGTAACGTTAAAGGTACCTATCTATTGTAATGTTAAATCAGTTATTTTGCCCGTTTAAAAGTATATTGAAATATTCCCTAAAATTCACTGTATGACATCACAAGTTATTAAATGTTGTTGCTAGCATAACCTTGACATATACAAAAGCTGTCCAATTCACTTGCATATCTTCATATTTCCCTGCAATGAAATAAAGTCTTACGCAACTAACTCTTGTTCATCTCTCAGACATGGACAGACCGCACTGAACTTGGCTGCGCGGCACGGCCACTGCGCGGTAGTTCGCGCGTTGATTGCGGCACACGCCAACACCGACCACGCCGACGCTGATGGGTGGACTGCTTTACGGGCCGCTGCTTGGGGAGGCCACACTGCAGTGAGTGCTGCAATCTTGCACTTGATATGGAGTTAAACTTGGTCTTGACATTTCTTGCAAATTATTACAATAGGAAGTAAGTCTAGAAGAAAGACAACTTGCCAAAAGGAATAGGTAAAGTTAAAGTCTTCAGAATGACTGGTGTTGGACGTTTCGCTGATAGGCTTTTTCATTTTTCATTTTCATCTGTGAGTCATCTATATGAGGTCTTGCGTGGATTCTATGACAGCTATACGATTGTTGTGTAATTGTAACCTGACGAACAACCTGTTCTGAAATGTCTATAGTAGCATCTGATATGCCAGGATCTAAGCTGAAAGTAAATAATAAGTAGTCTATCTCCACATAGCAAAAAAGTGAAATAGTTACAGCCCCTTTTCTACTATCCGGCTTGACTGCGGCTGAGCGGCTGAAACGCATTCACACCCTTTTACAAGAGCAGGTCCCCTTCATCCAATATGAGCACTCACCTGGTTGTCCACCTGCAGGTGGTTTCGAGCTTGCTGAGCGGCTGAAACGCATTCACACCCTTGTACAAGGGCAGGTCCCCTTCATCCAATGTGAGAACTCGACTGGTTGTCCACCTGCAGGTGGTTTCGAGCCTGCTGAGCGGCTGAAACGCATTCGGCACCCTTTTACTAAAGCAGATCCCCTTCATCCAATATGAGCACTCACCTGGTTGTCCACCTGCAGGTGGTTTCGAGCTTGCTGAGCGGCTGAAACGCATTCACACCCTTGTACAAGGGCAGGTCCCCTTCATCCAATGTGAGAACTCGACTGGTTGTCCACCTGCAGGTGGTTTCGAGCCTGCTGAGCGGCTGAAACGCATTCGGCACCCTTTTACTAAAGCAGGTCCCCTTCATCCAATATGAGCACTCACCTGGTTGTCCACCTGCAGGTGGTTTCGAGCTTGCTGAGTGGCTGAAACGCATTCACACTCTTTTACAAGGGCAGGTCCCCTTCATCCAATGTGAGAACTCGACTGGTTGTCCACCTGCAGGTGGTTTCGAGCCTGCTGAGCGGCTGAAACGCATTCGGCACCCTTTTACTAAAGCAGGTCCCCTTCATCCAATATGAGAACTCGACTGGTTGTCCACCTGCAGGTAGTTTCGAGCCTGCTGAGCGGTGGTGCGGCGGTGGACCACGCCGACGGGGACGGCCGCACGGCGCTGAGAGCGGCTGCGTGGGCGGGACACGAGGATATCGTGCTGGCACTGCTCACTGCTGGCGCGGACCCTAACCTTGCCGATGCTGAGGGACGGACACCGCTCATCGGTAAGAGCGCGCCGGCGCGGACGCTACCTGCTCACATCCTTTCCCCACCTTTGCCGAATGTGTGGTGATAATGATGATGATGAATGGTGATGATGAAGCATTGAATGACTCCAGTTCCAGAGCCAATCACTTTAGTGGGCAAATTCTTGCAATGCTTTTCCTGAGGCAATTATTTGCTCACATAAGTTGTTGACTCTGGAATTTTAATCACTAATTGTCGGCTCTGTCCCAACTGCGCGCCGTCCGAACTGTGCGCTGGCGCACAGTTTGTACGGCGCACACTTCGGACTGGCCGTCAGTCCCAACTGTGCGCCGTCCGAACTGTGCGCCGTCCGAACAGAACAGACATTGGCATGCGAAAACTTTGATTCAACATCGATTATAATCAGCGATCAAAATCGAACACTATCGTCTCAACTCAATATACAAGAAATTATGTTTTTTACTTTACAAACGAGTATTATATAGCTTCTACTTCTAGAAGCCTACGCTATAGCCTGTATAGCTAATACATCAATATAAATAGCTATAAGAGGTGGTGCTATCTAGATATCTGCAAACATCTTAAATCTTTCTCAATTTAGGCACGCGATCATGTCCAAAAGAACCGGAACTTGGAACACGCCACACAATACCTGCAGTGTTCATAACGAAGTCACCCTCAGCCATTCCCGTCACACAGCATCAAAAGGCAAAGACACACACGAGATCTCAGATGTTATCGAGGCTTTTTAATATAGTATTGTGCCTGAAAGCCCCAGTACGTATACCTACTCTGTATAAGCCTCCATCACACTGACTTGTGTGCTAAAAAGGTGATATTATTCCTACAGCTCTTTTGGGCAAAGTCTCGTAGAGCCTCCGCAGAAAAGGAATGCTATAAACTCGGAACCAATTATCACACAAATAATCGCAATCACATTCGGCTAAGCGCCATAATAATCAGAGAAAAGTTTCATCATTTAATTCCCGAGTTTGGAGCTTTCTGCACAAATGCACTACACACCTGACAGTGTAAGAAGTGAACCTATTGCCTTATGATTATTATCATGTGTATATGGCTAGTTTATAAATTTCCAGAGGTGTGTACCTAAACAGCCACCTGAAATTTGGGATGCCTAGTTTCAACAAAATTTGGGCATGGAAATTGCCAACCCCATGCGCCAATTCAAAAACGAGCAGATGCATTCATTTCGAGATAAGAGTCTAGGCACCAAACCAGATTTCATTTCTTACTGACACATAAATAGTGAGTAATTTCATAATAAGATTGTAATCAAACTCCCAATCAAACACCCAACTTGATATAAAGAAAGGATATTTTAATCAAAACTTTGCGACAATGATAAGGAGACATCATGGTTGGGAGAGCCTGCGGGACGAACCGTGCAGTTCTCAGGTCCGTGGACCACTCTGCTGTGCTCTCCCCAGCTAGCTTGGCCAACACATGGCACGTAGGGCTGCTGGGCTAACGGTACATAGGGGTGGGGGATAGCAAGGCTGGAATGCAGATAGTACAGTCAGAGCAAAAAACATTGTATAGGGACAGCCAAAGAGCTGTACCATAACAAAATGCAAGCATATACCAATCAAGTAAAACGAAAACAGTAACAATCGCGTGCCTATAAATTAAATAAGATCTCCCAAATTACATTATATGTCATATAACTATTTCACATGCTGATTTTATTGGGATTGTGGTATAGAGGCTCCGTTGTCAACGCAATTATTGTGTGATTTCATGATTAGGATCTTGTGAGGCCGAAGTTATAGTTCATTTACATGAAAGTGATTCTCGTGCTGCGAATGGCGTATAGAAAAAGGTTGGCAGTTGCCTATCAACCTATAAATTATCCCGTAGGCCATCCTACGTAGCCAAACTGCGCATAACCAGTGCCGTGTTTACCACTAGTCAGAGTAGGGAGTGCCTAGGGGCGCCGGCTGTAGGCCAATACCAATGGTTTTTTTTTAAACTAAACATTAAGTGCGATATGTCATGGGTTCAGTCAACATTGTATCATATGAGCAACAACACTCCTGAATTATTAGACTTAGTTTATGTGCCCACGTATATAAGTATACCTAGAATTGACGCGACGAAAATGACCGGCGAGAATTATGTGCGCTTATCCGCATTTCCTGTAGGAACGGCAGTTGCAGCCGGGAAGTAAGGGTTGAGAGGTTTTTTGAACTCATTTTAAAATAGGATTTGAGTATACAATTGCGAATTCAGCTCCCGAATTGCCAGAATGGCTAATCCCACTCCTGGAACTATTAATCGCTTTTTTCCTGTATCAAAGTTTGGGGAAAACATTGAGCATGAATCACTCCAGTGCGCATTTTCTTTATTTGCGCATTTGAAAGTTGCGAAAATAAAACGATGGGCGATACGAGTGCCAGAAAAAAGTTGAGCGGAGCTCAAAACCAAAAATCGCTAAACAGCGCGACGATAAGGGAAAGAAATGTTATTGAACGTTAAAGAAAAGTGTCTTCTTACTTCACACGAAGTCCAGGTGGGGGGTCACATCTGAGAGCAGGCTCTCTGCTTTGTCCCTTATCTCCTACTATCTTCTCCTACTAGTAAAAGCCGTGCCTGTCAGTGTGTTTCATCAAGAATTTCTTTATGCGTTTCTACATTTTTAGAGATTTTTTCTTCAAATTTAGGGACCATTCTAAATTTGACGTTCTTCAGTCATTTGTGAGGTTTTCGGGGCCGTCTGCCCAAAAATGGGCGCTTTTTTGGAAAACATTTCTCGAAATTTTCATTTTTTCTCCGACTTGAGTTTTTATTACCTATTGAAGAGCACTTTTCCCGATTACGGATTCCAAAAATAGTGGACCGATCGGACCCTTGGGGCACCTTCGGGGGATCATTTTTAAAGTCAGCTTTATGTTGAGTGGACTGTTCACGTAGACGCATCAGATACCACACAACCCAAAGCTTCTCTGTGGATTGTTGGTTCCCACGGTGAGATGCTAGTCTAGAGACGCTGGATCGAGTCTGAGTTTGGTTGCAAATTTAGGATTTCAGGGAAACTGTACCGCGAGTTCGAGTCCGTGTTTTCTGACAAATTTTGGATATCCGGGAAATTTTGTGCTTCGTCTCGATACTTTACCCCAAAATTTGCATTGAAAACTAAGTGTTCTCGATTGACACAGAGTATCTCTGATTTACTTATTCGCATACACGTTTGAAAGTGCGCCGCCGACTAATGTAGATAAAATCAACAATCTAAATCAGCCCGATCATGCCCAGCAGCAAGCACAATGCAGGTAATATCGAAATGTTATTATTGTTTACTACTTATGTTTTGGGTTACTCTACAATACCTGCAAGATAAAAGCCTACCAATCTATACCAGTCCACATACGAATCAACTCATCTTTAAAAATTGGTTCCTTAGGCTTTACTGATATGCATTGGGAGCTTATAGTGGCGCAACGAAAAAAACTGCCTACTGGCGCATATTGTCTACGTCCGGCCCTGCGCAAAACAATATAACATTTCCATATTGCAAAACAGTTACATATTCTTAGTAAAGTACTACCCCGTGAACCATACCTCCAATGACACTGGAATTTGTAATTCGTATGCAATAATTGAAGTGCATGGTCTGCCTCATGCTATAAACGTAAGTGTATATTATTAAAATAGTGAACAATCTTCATATCATTTTTAAGTAAGGAATAAAACTAAATCTAGGCGGAAACATTGTGGACTCCCTGAATATTGCTCGCCACGCGCAATATATTGCGGGATTTAAAAATAACTTCTTTATTTGTAAATCGAGTTTGGATTTAAAAGCGTGATGTAGAAAATGAAGCCATGTTTATAGCAATAACGCGGGAGTAGGTTTATGGATAAAATCACTAAATAACGAGATAAGAAGCAAACCATTGTTATACGCTAACAGAGATTTTACGAAAACGTGCTTGAAATAACTAATGCTGAAGTCAAACCCAAACTTTTTAATAATTATATTAAAGTGAAATGTGAAAGCAAGAGTTTAAAAAATCACTTTTGTGCGACTTTTGGTATACTATACGAGATATATGTAATTAGTGCGGGGGAGCGCGTGCTTATATAGATTGCAATAAATTATACGCAAACGATTCTCAAAAGTTATGGGAGCGCCAACAATTAATTGGGCGACAAAACAAATCGTATAACTGTTTCCTGTGCTGTATCTTAATTGTATGAGTAGGTCCTCTGCGCATCCTACAGACAGACCCAGTAAATAATCAAAATCGAATAAGGACAGCAAACGCTCAAGACTTCTCGACACTGATCTACCACCCACATAACTTACTAGCAACACTGGCTGCCTAACCCAAGCCCAAGGACCATCACTCATTGTTAACATTCAAAGTGATCGGTGGCGCGCTCTGTCTCTTGTCAGGAGAAGAATTACAATCGGACGGCGCACAGTTGGGACGGCGCACAGTTGAGATGGGGCGCACTTCGGACTGGCCATCAGTCCCAACTGTGCGCCGGCGCACACTTCGGACGGCGCACAGATCGGATGGCGCACACTTCGGACTGGCCGTTAGTCTCAACTGTGCGCCGTCCGAACTGTGCGCCGTCCGAACTGTGCGCCGCGGCGCACAGTTGGGACGCTCCCTAATTGTCTATGCAACTCTCAAGGACTGCTCGAAAATCACTGCTTGAATTCCGAGCTGGCAATCTGAAAGCACCGTCCGTTCCCAGCGGCGGCGTACATGGGGCACGCGGACATCGTCTCGCACCTGCTACGTAACCGCGCGGCGCTGGATCACGCAGACGCGGACGGCCGCACGGCGCTCAGCGTGGCGGCGCTTTGCGTGCCAAACAACGCGGGTGCCGCCACTGTTCTGCAGCTGCTGCTCGAGAAGGGCGCTGTTGTCGACCATCAGGACAAGGAGGGGAACACTCCGCTGCTGGTTGCGGCCAGCGAAGGGCATAGGTATTTGATTATTTATTGACATTTGATTGTAAATGTCAGATACACCATCTTGTACACCATCTTGTTACAAGTAAATAAGGTGTCGTTAAAATAAGACACTTCACCTCAAGAGCATAGTGATGATTTCGTTGGTGTCATGATTGTTGTTTTCCGATTTTGTCGTAGACTCGATGTTATGTTTGTTCTACATTCAATTTTTTGGTGCTACTCTGTCTGCATTTAGTAGTATTTCAGATGAAAAGGTGGTACTAGTATGTTTCCTGAGCCCCACTGAACTTTGCCTAGCTGGTTATAGAGATTAATTTAATTCCTTGTATCTATTCCTACTTCTTTCCCCCTTGAAATATCTGCTGTTTGAGAAGTAATTAGAGTCAATGAAACTTTCCTCCTGTATCTCACAATGTAGGTTCCCCATCAATTCATGGCAGGAAATGCTAGTGGAGCATTATATTTACATATACAATTTTTGATGTTTGAGTTTTACTTTAAAACCATTTTAGGTTTGGATTTATTTTGTATCTTCTTTGCTCAGTTAGTTCAATGTTGAAAATACCATCTGGGAGCTTTTCTGGCAAGGTGATATTTTATTCCACATGTGATTGAACTAGGAAAGGAGTCTAAACTCCATTTCACGTTCAGAAGGAGAGTGGATGTCCATCTTCCTTGAAGACCCACTGCTGCTAGAATTAAGCATGAGCTCCAAAACTGCTTATGTTTGCCTTATGTCATGCTCAAGACATGGCTTGTATGTTTATAAACTCTTAACTGGTGTCTAGCAGCAGTGGGTTTTCTTGGAAGATGCAAATCCACTCTCCTTCTTAACGTGAAATGGAGTTCAGGGTATTATTATAAGAATACCAAATGTGTTCTTACTACTTTGTGCTTAGTGTAGTACTTCTATTGACACATCACAAAAAAATTCCGTATGTACTGTAATTCCAAAGCTGCAATTACATTTATATTCTATTCTATTTCATGATTTAAAAAACCAAGTTAACCACAGTCCAAATTGTCATGTTTTAACGGGCGCAGCAAATTGCATAGACAAAACGCCAAAGACGCAATGGTTTTTAACCTTCTATCCCGTGCAGGGACGCTTGTGAGCTGCTCCTGGAGTGGGATGCCTGTGTGGACGGGGCAGACTCCATGGGCCGTTCCCCGCTCTGGACCGCGTGCTCTGCCGGTCACTCGGAGGTTGTCCGTCTGCTGCTCTTCTGGGGATGCTCCGTCGACGGAATGGACAACGAAGGCCGCACTGCGCTGTCTGTAGCTGCTGCACAAGGCAGCGCAGACACGGTGCAACAGCTGCTCGATAGAGGTACGCTAGCTTGATGGAGACGTGTGTCTCTCGAAGACTTGCGTATGCTGTGTTACCTTCTTTAGGACTGTAATGTAATTTATTTAATATTACAAATCAAAGTTACAGTTACAGTTTTAAAGAGTAAGTATGTTAGATTTTAATTCAAACTGCACCATCTGCTATATATATGCGAGGGATAAAATCCCTAGCATCTTCGTAAATCGGTTGAAAACCGTTTGTCAGCTTTGAGTTTAATGTACAAAAAATTTTTTGTTTGATCACTAAAAAATGTTGTGCACCCTTGAAATACCACTTGCCACTTGCTTTGCCACTAACATTACCTATTGTGTGTTTAGAATCAAACTGTTTGCCCTAGGTTTGGACGAGCAGCATCGTGATAATGCTGGCTGGACACCCTTGCACTACGCTGCTTTCGAGGGTCGCCGGCATGCGTGTGCCTCTCTTCTCGATGCAGGTAAGCTACACTTCTTTTGTCAAAGCTGACTAAAGCTAGGCTCAGGGACAGAGCTCAGGGACACACAGAAAATTTAAAAACCTACCTAGTTATTCATCGTTTAGGGGGCAGAACCAGAAGGTTGATGATACGAATTTGCAATGCAAAAATTTGTGTTTGAGTATGAACCACCTGCTGATATCAACACACTACATGTTTCATATTATTTTACTACACATACTACTTTTACCTACAGTATACTAAATACACTCAATTTAAGACCATACCTATAATGATATAATGCAGATGACACATACTTTTTACACTATTGGATCTAACATTTATCCTGACATGATTATGTAAAACTTGATAACAATGCCATACAAATGTTAGAAAACAAACAAACAAATAAATAATATAAGAAATGAGCACTGCAGGCATTTTGAAGTGTTTGATAGTTTAAATCCAGGAGAGGCTGTAACTTTTCAACTACTGATACAACCGAGATCAATTCTGGCTCCATGTTTGGAGAAGGAGTGACGGACGGGCGATTGTAAGACGTGCTCTTTATTTCAGGGGCGAGGCATGATACCCCAGACAACGAGGGCCGGCAACCGTTGCATCTTGCGGCGCAGGAAGGACACACGCGATTGGCCGACTCTCTGCTACGCCGCGGGGCATTCGTCGACGCTCGGGCCCACGACGGCAAGACTCCGCTTAGGTGCGAACAAACGGGCCGATTCAGTCCATGTACTTGCCTTTTTCCTGTTCCATTATTCCAATGTGCTCAGGCATTTAGTGCCAGATATGGTTAGCATTTGAATATAATTCACGGTGGCTTCAAAGAAAGGAATTCATGAGAGAGAATATATTTATTTGGGGAAGGCTCAGTGCTAACATTTTTAAATCCAAAGTATTGAGGAAGCTAGTTTTTAGATTTGAAATCTCTACCTATATTGAACTATATTTAATAGTGGATTTAGCACTGAAAAACCTTGTTTGGACGTTTGGATGTTTGGACGAATCGACATTGGTCAATCGATTACTTACGAGTGTATTCCCGTCTGTCAGATTGGCGTGCATGGAAGGACATGCGGAAACCGTGCGCCTTCTCCTCGTGGCCAACGCCGGGCTCGACCTGGTGGACGCCGACGGTCGCAGCGCCCTCTACGTGCTGGCGCTGGACAACCGGCTGGAGATGGCGCAGATCTTGCTCGAGGAGGGAGCCGACCCCATGACCAGGGACTCGGAGGTAGGCGATCGTTCCGTCGATGCACTTTCACCGGTCACATTGTGCAGGCCAAGTGTTTTGTTGGGACACGCAGTCTCACACTCTTGCTGACAATGAAGACGTAACTGCTTGATTCGAGGAATTTCCTCAGAAGAAATTACATGGGAAGGGAATTCTGAACATTTCTTGGTGCATTTATTTTTTCAAAAAGAATGGAAACTGCTTTATATATTTAATAAGTGTGAAATGATTAAATTGTGTTACGTGTACAGTATTGAAAATTTATTTGTATTATTGTACCATTTATTTGCAATCACCAAACATGAGTACTACTTTGAAATGTGAGCTGCTAGCAAGGGACCTGTAAATTGTTAAGAAAAAAAGTAAAGTAAGAATACTCTTTGTTTTCAAAATTGACTCATATGATGCTGCCAATTTTTATACGAAATTGAATTTACAAACAAACTATTGATAATATTATTCACAAGTAGACTGCAATAACTTCTTAGGTGTTCAAATCCAATTTCATACATCAACGTCATCATCAAGAGTCATTCTCACCGGTCACAACCTTTGCCTTTCCATCACCGACGGTCGCGTTGTTTCCAGGGCCGAACAGCGCTGCACGTGAGTGCCTGGCAAGGCCACACCGCAATGGTGGCATTGCTCTTGGCGCACGGCGCGCAGCCTGGTGCGGAGGACGCCGAGAGTCGTACGCCGCTGCAGTCGGCGGCGTGGCAGGGTCACTGCGCTGTCGTCAGCCTGCTGCTCGAAGCAGGGGCCCCGCCCGACCACGCTTGCAGTCAGGGGGCAACCGCCTTGGGTACGCAACTACTCGTTTGTTTTTTAACAAAGATGGTTCGTGCTCGTTGGTAGGAAACAAGTTCGTCGTGATTTTCCTGTGGCTGGTTGCCCTGATGGAAAATACCAAGGGTGGCGACCATAACATTTTTTCGAAACATTTTCGTGTCAACCAATTGTAAAGAGGACCGTAAATATTGAAATTGAGTGGGTTTGATGTCGCAAAGTGTTCGATTTTTTCTAATTATAGATCAAAATCTTCACAGGAAAAAGTTGTGTTACAGTAAAATTTTTATGGTGCGACGTTTCCCATATCCTTGTAGCAGTATAATGGCCGTAAGAGCCAATGTATAAGTAACTGCTCCAGTTAGAAAGCTGTGCAACGGTAAACCCAAATGAGTCGTAGTTTAGAATATGGTATTACTTGAAGAAAAGGCTGAAATGTGTTTTGTGTAATCTAGGCATTGCCGCGCAAGAGGGCCACGAAGGCTGCGTTCGCGCGCTGCTGAAGCACGGCGCGGACGCCAACCACGCGGACCGGCGTGGACGTAATGCGCGCCGCATCGCCGCAAAGTCGGGGCACGAGAACGTGCTGCGGCTGCTGGAGGCCTGCGCCGGTGAGCAAGCACACGCATGCAGAGCGTGCGATGAAACGGGATCCAGCCGAAGGGAACCTCACTTCGATTGTCGAGTTTTGGATCTGGAATTTAAATCAGTGCCATTGTTTATTTGAGAATTGAGATGTGTCGGTTCTTGATTTCAGCAACCTATAGTTTATCTGTTTGTTTGTAATTGAAAATAACAAAGATTTATTACTTATTCGTAATACGAAATCTAAACTGAGACGTGAACTTATTTTTATTAATATCAGTTTTGATAGGGTAGCATTTCACTATCAGTCATTAGTAGGGAACCTCTATCATATTCTTAGTTTCTTGAACTGATCCTATCCTGGGTTTTGTGTTGCAGGTGGAAGCACGAGTGCCAGTGCTTCGACTACCGAAACGAAACCATCTAGTGCGGTGCTGGTCAACTACTCCCCGGTGGAATCTCCTGACTCACCCAAGCGCAGGTCTCTGCTCTCCCTTGGGAATCACTCGAGCAACAGCTCCAATCTGACTAACTCGACCAAGAGCTCACTGGAGCCTCCTGCACCGGTTAGTCCTGCAACGAATCTTTATTTCTCATCATTGTCATTAGCTTGTACCTTTTTTTGAAAAGAGCATAGTCTTATAGAGATAGCTTTCTAAAAGACATGGAGCTGACCAGGGAATGAAACCAAAGTCGAAGCCGAAACCGGAAATCAGTAGAAACAGATGTTTTTCCGAAACGTTAACTGTAATCGAGTCTGAAACCGGAAACGTTCCTTTTAAAAGAACACATTCTAGGACAAGTCCTGATGTATATTTCGGCTTATTTCGGTTTATTTTCGTTTGATTCAGTTATTTTCAAGCGATAAACGTCGGTAAAAAGACACATTTTAAAATAAATTTTCTCATAAACCGCATGTTTATTATTTTAGGTATTTTAGCATGAATTCTAGGTTGTGCCAGACAATTCAATATTCAAGCATCTAGTAGTCAAATGGTCCAGGATCAAGGTCAAATGCAGGTAGGCATAGAGAATTTTCAAATTCTACGATGTGGCAGATAATTCAATAGTTATGTTCGTTTGTGTAGTCACGAAACTTGACGAAACTAGATTTGGTTTTGAGCATGACGTCACAGGTTTAGTTTCGGTACTAGATGCAAACCAACAGTGTAATGGCAGCGAATGACGGACATTTTAAAATGCTCTTCTGACCAAATCAGAAAATGATATTCAGTGTATGTTTTCCTATTTGACTGAGTCTGATTCGTCTGATGAGAATTATATACATTAACCGGTCGAGCTACTATACTCAAGGGAACGTAGAACCTGTGTTGTAGGTTATGTACACAACACGGTAGTTACCTACCGCATTACAGCGAAAAGAGTTTATTACTCACTTTAGAATATCACGGCTCTTAAAGCAAGATTTTTCTGCAATGTTTAGAATCAGACATCTATCAAACACTAATATCATAATGGCCATCATGATATGTCATCGCTTTCCTTTATCATAATCATAATCGGCGCCCAGTTACACAAATCAGTTACATCTGTGGCGCCGTAACCAAAAATCTAGTTCACAACCAGTTCACAACCAAAACTGCGGGACAAACGAACACTTCGTAACCGGAACCAGGTAGCCATTTTGTGACAAACGAACGCCATGAAACTAGTTTTCTAGTTTCGTAACTGGTTTTGTGTGGACAGACGAACACAACTAATATTCAAGCATAGTAGTAATGGTCAAGGATCAAGGTCAAATGCAGGAATAGAGGTCATTTTAAAAGGGAATGCCATGGTGGAAGGGGGAATTAATTTCTTCCGGTATCACTAGCAAGGCAACCCAGATTGCCTCTAACATTCTCCCATTGTCCATTATCTCTCTTTGCATTTCTTTGCAAAAACCGATATTTACCGGTTTTGAAACAATTATTAAAAATAAAAAATAAAAATGGAACCAGAAGCCTGAAAACCACAATTTTAGAAACAAGACAAAAAACCAAACCGAAATACCAAATGGTTTCAGTCCCTGAAAGTAACATTGTAGCACTAGTACTGTTTCTGGCATGTTCAAGAGAAGAGAGGCCAAGTGATCGATTAGCAACAGTGCATCCATTTATTTTGTGGGATCCGTGTTGAAAAGTGATTAGAGTTGGCATTGAAACTTGGTATTGGTAGTTATTGTAGCTACTTACTGTGGAGCATTAGTCGGTCTTTGTGAATTTATTTATTTATTTGTTTAAAAAATCTTACAAACGCACATGTTGTACATTGGCAATGAGCTAGCAAGGAACTAGCTTATGATGTAAGTAGGAACTTCAATTCACAACATTTAACATGAGTTCAGCCTACTCTAGTTGATGCTCAAAAGTTCTTTGAAAGGAATGCTGTTGCAGAGCAGCTAGAATGCTGTAAGAGTATTTTTAATTAATCAGACAGTAGACTGTAGTGGCTCTCTGTAAAACGTAGGCTTATTGTTATTGATTAGTTGCTTGGTCACCAGTTGCTCTCTGAGATGAAATATCAGATAGTGGCATGTAGTAATGTGACCATACAGACAGGATAAGAAGATTTTGTGAGACCAAATACAATCGACAGGACAGGTAGCCGTTCAACGAATTGTCTTTACAGGCTGTGCAAGGGGGGCAGCGCAACGGTCTGAGCTTCACGCAGCAGCTACAGCAGTGTTCGCAACATCGTGGATCCATCAGCAAACTGCTGCTGGGTGAAGACACAAGCCCCATCTACACGAGCCCTGCGGGCTCACCAGATGAGATGCCCACCCTGGACCGCGACAGAGAAAGAGTCCAGTCACTTGAAGCCAATATATGCATAGGTAAGAGATTCGTTTACCAATCTAGAAATTAGCAACCAGTACACCAAGAGTTAGCTAACAATGGAAAATAAGATTATCATTTGATAATGTGTATATGGGATTAGGCTGTCATAGAAGTGTTAGTGAAAACATGTTAAAACTTAAGCAATAATGGGTGAAACGTTTTAGTAACTTTCCTCATTATTTAGTGTTTGTTTTGTAGTTCTTAATTTAGTTTTTGAGGAGCTTTGTTAAACTCTGGTGGATAATGGCTGTGTTTGATATAATCTGTTTTTGCAGGCTCTAGCAATATGGCCAGCACTGTATTGAACAAACAGAGCTTGCTGGCATCAGACCCTCACTTTGCACGGGATACGCACATGCGAATCATTTTGGGGAACTCTGGAGTATCGAGATCAGTCGACAGTTACAGGTATTTGCAATCTTTTTAAAAACTGCCTTTCAGAACTGTCGCAAAGTCTGCTTCCTCCCCAATTCATGTGACGTGCCTGTTCCAGTATACATGAACATTCTTCTATTGTATTTGTCACATCTTTTGTGTGTTTTCTTTCCAGCCTAGGTAAAGCGAAAAGGAACGGAATTGCCACTAATCCGGCGCTGCGTATTGTCAGAGACATGAGAAACAACATGAAGCAAACGCAGCCAACACAAGGATATCGGAAAGAGACCCCTCTTTAGTTCTGCCGCTAAGGGCTAGTTTTACCATTGTCTCAACACAGAATTTAAGTTTTCATAAATTATTTCAACAACAGCTAACAGGCAATGAAATTAATTTGCTAATGGAAATTCAGAGTGAGATTTTCATCTGAGCACACAACCAGGTCTTCTGATGGCATGGTTCCTCTTTGCCGAAAATGGCATGAGTGATGTTAGAAGGCTACAATACTTGTGTAGGCCTTTAGTTCTGAGTTGCAAAAGGTGGTAAAACCTAGCCTTAGACGTGCATGGCTTAATACAGAACAGAGTCAATTGTTTGTTGAATTGGGGAGTGGCCCTTGTCAGGAAATCCGGGAACAAACTTAACGTTGGCAGCCATATATTCTTGCCTGACTCGATACCTACTCACTTGAGGGTCGAAACGTTTTAGAAGCAATATTCCTAAGTATGAGTTTATGTTCATGTATATTGTATAGACAAGAAGCTAGTCCCAACGTGATGAGCTCAGCATGTTTACAGGATACATCATTATCCTGATAGGAATCAATTCTTGTGTCGTATATAATATAATGTGTAGAAATCGTTAGGCCTACAAAATGTTAGACTGTATCAGCGTGAGAGAATATAGTTTATTAAGTTACTGGTATTGTAATTTAGTTGCCTGGTAGGATTAGAGATTATAGTGACGTACATTCAAGCATATGCCGCTACCACTAAACTAGACTCTGCAACCAGGATGGGAATCAGCTATCCTCAGCAGCTCTTGGACTGGATATATACTTTTAATTATCTAATTGCGCTCTGCCAAATAATCGATTTTTACTAAAAACGATATATAGCGAACACACACTGTCGAATGATCTCAAAGATTATAGGAGAAAAGAGTAGGGAAGTGATAGTTTCAATATGTAGCAGTTGTAATTTTTGCACACATTGGTTGATTTTATACAGTTTGCAATACATTGATAAATATTGCTGGCCGGCCTATACTTTACACGATTCGAACATCAATGAAATAGCCAAGCTTTGCTTTATCTCAGGGCAGAAATTGTGGCCCAATTACCGATAGCCTAATTTTTGCATCACACAAGGCATCGTTTGGCTTATACATACAGCTTTGTGTTTTTATAAAGAGGAATAAATTCAACCTTGCACAGGCTTGAACCCCCCATATTATATTAAAGCATTTCTTTAAATCCTCATCCTGTCATAAGTAAATAAATCCTATAATTTCATTCCTGAATCATCTGGCATCTTTCTTCCGCTAGAATAAGATGCAAGATGTGCATGCACAAATACTATGAAGGAAAAACAATCTCTTGAAGTTTATTGCCAATTAGGAAGTATAAATGCGGCTTAGAAGCTGGGACATCAATTCCGCGTGTGATCTCATTTTTATTCGAAATACGCACAAGTACAATCGATTGGCGAATAGCTTGGCCGTCGGCGACTGCTCAGTGCTCAAGCAATTTGACCTCTAGACATCTGAAGGGTACGCCTTCCTCCGATTTTGGTGCCGTGTCTTGCGATCAGTGTGCAGCTTGTATCTGTGACATATCCTATAAAAAGCGGAGAACTATGGCTCTGAACAAACTTAGCATCGACAGTTTGGCGCTTGCAGGGAAAAGGGTGCTGATGAGGTACACATTAATGTATAACATTTGAATTTTTATTGATTTTGACATCGCTACATCTAGAAGGTTTGAGGTTATGTGACATCTTTGCACATAAATCAGTCAATATTTTGTTTGTGTTTGTTTACCTGGTCTTGTAATTTGGGATTCATCTTGTTTTTAGAGTTGATTTCAATGTACCATTGAAAGATGGAAAAATTACCAACAATCAACGCATCACAGCTGCTTTGGAGAGTGTCAAATATGCACTTGCTCAAAGTGCAAAGTCTGTCGTTTTGATGTCACATCTTGGTCGACCAGACGGATTGCCAAACTCTAAGTACTCGTTGAAACCAGTTGCTGATGAACTCAAGACACTCCTTAATAGGTTTGTTTATATCCCACTTGATTCTTTACCTTACTTTGATTAGGATTTAAATTTTCTGCCTATCCATCTATTCCTACTGTACTGTCCAACATCCTTCCCTTCTTACTTTTGGTGCTTTCTTAACGTTATATTCCTTTGGCAGGGACATCATTTTCTTGCCGGACTGCGTGGGGGCAGAAGTGGAGTTAGCGTGTGCAGACCCAGCACCGGGCAGTATCATTTTGCTCGAGAATCTTCGCTACCACTTGGAGGAAGAAGGCAAAGGTGTTGATGCAACGGGTGCAAAAGTATGTTTATTTGTGGTTGTCATATTTGGCCTAGCATTTATGCACTCATGAACTAACTATTTTCAACAATATACAATTATTTTTACCAGGTGAAAGCGACGCCAGAAGCTGTAAAAGCATTCCGAACATCTCTTCGCCAGCTGGGTGATGTCTACGTTAATGATGCTTTTGGCACTGCACATCGAGCTCATAGTTCAATGCTGGGTGAAGGATTTGAGCAACGTGCCGCAGGCTTCCTGCTTAAAAAGGAGTTGACTTACTTTGCCAAAGCTCTTGACAATCCAGAGAAGTATGTTGTACCTGTATTTTGTTTTGTTGTAACCTGACTACAGAGAATGAATGGCATCTAATAGGGAATTTGTATTCTCTAACTCAGACCATTCCTTGCCATTCTTGGAGGCGCAAAAGTCGCAGATAAAATTCAGCTTATTGAAAATCTTCTCGACAAAGTTGATGAGATGATTATTGGCGGTGGAATGTCATTCACATTCCTGAAGGCCTTAAAAGGAATGGAGGTAAGTTTCTGTTTGCCGTTAATTTGCTTTGAAATCTCATTGTTCACATGCTTGGTTAACTTCTTGTATTGCTTCTGGCAGATAGGGAACTCGCTTTACGATGAAGAGGGAGCTAAGATTGTTGAGAAACTAATGGCGAAAGCAGAGAAGAACAATGTAAAGATCCATTTACCTGTCGATTTTATCACAGGTAAATTTTATCAAATGTGCAAAGTGAATTGAAAAATTAATAACACATGATTTTAATTGAAATGTTAATAAATCAAATGCTTGTTGGTCAGGTGATAAGTATGCCGAAAATGCTACGGTAGGCGAAGCTACAGCTGAGGCTGGAATTCCGGCAGGACTCATGGGATTGGATGTGGGCCCCAAATCGAATGCCATCTTCCTTGAGCCTATCAAAAGGGCCAAAGTCATTGTTTGGAATGGGTAAGTGACACTTCAGTTTCATGCAGTTAATCATGTTACGACTTAAATGCTGCTGAATGTGAGGATGTTTTAACATTGAAACGTGTTTTAAAACAAAAACTTTTGCAGACCTGCTGGAGTCTTTGAATTTCCCAACTTTGCTAATGGGACCAAGTCTCTCATGAATGGGGTGGTTGAATGCACTGGTATGTTACTTTACTTACATATAAAACAGTTTCTTGGAGGGTAAATTTTCTCTTCTGGTTGATGAGCGAAGGGAGCGGAGCGAAATCTTAAATTTCACCAGCCCCAACAAAAGTGCTTCCGTGTTTAGTTTCTTTGTGTGTGTTTGTTCGCGGTCTGCTGGCCAAACGGCTGAACCGATTTTGATCAAGTTTGCTTAGGTCCTTTGCTAGGTTCTAACTTAGACCCTTAGCATTTTGAAAAAGATCGGTGTTGAGCGCAGTGAGCTCAAATTGAGCATAATTTTGTTGTGGCTGATCAGAGAGAAACAAATGATGGCCACAATCGTGTAAATTTAGGAGTGATCAGAATTTTCGAGATGGCAATCATCGGGCTTGGTGATCCATAGTTTCCATCGGCCTTCGGCCTGCACATTTTTATCCGCAGTAAAAACCGCTACGCGATAATTCAACGCAACACAAATTGTGTTCGCGAAGCCCTAGTAGTATTTTTAATTTTATATTATGCTATGGCCTCTTAATAAGTTGATACGAACAGCCTCGATGCTGATGTGCCATTCGACACCACCATCCATCTTCATAATCTCTTGATGCAACTGACTTTTGGTTCCAGCTAAGGGTACGGTGAGTATAGTTGGAGGTGGGGACACCGCAACTTGCTGTGCAAAATGGGGAACCGAAGACAAAGTTAGCCACGTCAGCACTGGCGGTGGCGCCAGTCTGGAACTTCTTGAAGGTAATCCAGCTAGATACATAGAAAATAACGCTCCAATTTATCTGCAATAATATTGATAAAACTTCGAAAGTAACTTAAAAGTAACTCCATATTCTTCTAAACAGGAGCATTATATTTCGTTATTTATTAACCACTGTTCTTCCGACCTTGTTCCTTAAACAATGTGTATTGCTGTTTTTAGGGAAAGTTCTGCCGGGTGTTGCTGCTCTCTCAGATGCCAACTGAAACCAAGGAAAAGCAATACAAATTTGGAGCCGTGATAGAGTTTTGGTATTGGAAATTTCTCGCTGTTAGCTGTACTGGTGTATGTAGGGAGAAAAATCTAGTGTCTGAAAAGAACTGAAATATATGATATTTAAATGTAAAAATGCTGTTTGGCCAATGAAAATTAAATGTAGTACGTTGTTGAAAGTCATTGTTGATTTTTTTAAAGCTGATTTTCCTTTGGATTTTGGTGCTAAGTTACAGTTGTGTTAGCCTAAGATTACCACAGCCTGGTGGACTTAGAAGTAAAGTATCATTTGACTCTTACAATTTGTAGAGTAAAATGGTTAATAATTGTAATGATAAATAAAGTTTTTAATGGTAATGACAAAAACTTAACCATTCGGTATGGTGTGGTATTCTATGATATGAGATCCCCAAAAAGTGGCAACCTCAAATTAATTCTAGTGTAAATTGTTAGTTCATATTTTCAAATGCTGCTTTTTGTAGGCGGCAAAAAACTTCTTCGAATTTAAATTTGGTGCGGGATTAACGTAAGCAACAGCTGAGTTTGAATCTATCGATCCTGTTCACTAGTGCCAGAGTAACGTCGTGGCCAATTTCCACAACACTTGACTAGTAAATAATTCAGACGCCATTAAGCAAGTTGTTTTCTTTCTCTGCTCTCGTTTATTCTTGTTTTATCTCTGTTTTTAATTACTTAAAACAAGTGCGGCCTTTCATAAGTCCTTTGAAAGACTTCTTCCTATGGTAAGTAATCTTCTTTTACAAAATCTTTGAAATAATATTACAGGAATATTTAAGTACTGTCGTTACACGAGACTGTCGTTACCTGCCATAATATGCAATTCCAACCGTCTCTTTACAAGTTAATACCTGTACGAGATTAATTCACAATTAACATCAAACTAAAATACGATCTTCTCTTGTAACGACTGATCATCTTCATCTTTAATTAAGTGAGCAAATTTTATACGGCGTCTTGCGTCCTTCGAAGAACTCATAACCATCCATGACTTTGATTGATCGGCTTTTTCATTTTGGGAGTAACCCTACAAAGGTGATCGACCATTCATCCCTATTACAATGAAAGCATTATACTGGTCTCGCACAGTGTACCCATACCTGCGAGGGATGCACGAAGCAGCGTTGCCACTTAATGGGCACCGGGTTCGTTCCGCTATCACAATTTTGGTCTATTTCAAGGCAGGTGTGTGTGTGTATGTCATGCGGCATGGTGACGATATTTCTACCCCGCACGTGGGGTGAAGGTGTCTTTTTGAATTCGTGTCTTGCATTCCAATTGATAATTCTTCGTGCCCTCGGGACTCGCAGACATCAATTTCATATGGACATTGATATGGATAAAATCGCTCACGTATGACCTAGATGAATCTATCTGCCCCTTTTTATCGTACCTACCTTTCGCTCGAGAGTATCTGCAATCTGCATAGTGCGACGTTATGGTCACGAAATGAAATTGATATTGTCGTGCGCGTGCTATTATTTAATTTTTAGAACCTTTTCCGTATTTTCTGTCCTCAGTTTACTGCTCCTTCTCAGATGAATTTCAGCGCGGAGTTAAGGTTCATGAGAAATCCATGCAAACTCTTTCCATTGTCTCGTTGAATTGTTAATTAGCTAATTAGGAAGTAACTAGCTGGACTTTCTAAACGTCGCGCTTCCTATTACTTTAGGTTGGACTGTGATTTGCCAGATTTACATTCGTTTAATTCGTATGAAATTTATGCTAATACTCGGCGCCTTTGCATAGATAGTCGAGTTTGTCGGAACGTAGTGTTATGGTGTCGAGTGAAAATATCGCGTATGTTTTGAAACAAATTTGTTCCTAGCAATTTCTTGTATATATAAACACATAATAATTTGCTCGTTTACTGTGCTGGTCACCGGTAGGATCAAGGTTTAATTCGTGTTCTGCTGACACAGCGTTCGTGATTCAGGACTCTGTTGCCGCGAAAGAATGGGGGAAATGATCGGATGGGAGAGCCGCACAAATGAGACAATACGGAGCACATACAAAGCTATAATCCCACCCCATCGATTCTAGTTCGATGTAGGTGTAATTAATAACAATCATCGTAAACGTCGATTGATATTTTCAGGAACCATTTTACTATTAAATTCAGTCTGGTTTGGAGGAAGGGCGTTCACCGTGTTTTAAACATGAACTCTAATTACAGTGTTTAACCAAGATTACTTTGCTATCAATCCCTCTAGTATAAATCTAATGGCTGTCATTGTGATAGGTTATTGGAACCACATAGCGTAACACCAAGTGAATAGGAACAGTTGAACGGAGACGCAGGCCATCTTCTAGTATAGATAAGCTGTTCCGTTCGGCTGGCTTGAATGGAACAGTCGAGTTTTGTTGCAGTTGCCACTCACTACGATTCAGTTATTTCAACTTGTACTTAGCAATAGAAAGGAGACTGTCTTCATACATTCAAATTCTTTTTTGCCAAAATGTCAGATGACTAAACAATTATTCAGGAGCAATCGTCTAAACTAGCAACGGTACCACACCGGCAACTGCACTCACCGACAGCCTTGTAAACAGGAAGCAAGAATAAAACGACTTCCTATCTAAACAGTACTTTCAGGAAACCTTTGGCCGTCTAGCTAGCGTTTTGCACAATGTGTACATCATAATAGGTACATGCACCAAGTAGTACCTAGTTAATAGTACGCTATGGATGGGTCATGCCATCTGAGTAGGTATAGAGTTCAAGCCCTTGAACAATGCTATCATGAGAACACATATTCTCTAACGTTCCGCGATTTCTGGCTGATTTAGTAGCGGTTGCAAGTGATTGCTAGTGGGTCAACAGCGCGCTCGCGGTGGTTGATGATATCAGCAACTCTGATCTTACATTATCATAATTTATATATTCATACCTGAAATCCAAAATATTAAGGGCTAAGCAGACCATTGAAATTGATGCATGCAATAGTTAAGATTGTATGAGGAATGACTAATTAGTAAGTAAACCTATGTGTCTGTTTGCTTGTTCTAGACCGGCCATTTTTTAACTGGGTTGTGAAAATTGGTTTTTGGGGCACTGCACAGATATTGAACGCGGCCGGCGGCGTTGTGCAAGGTGTTGCTACAGTTTGTGCGGTGGCAGCATGGCGATTGGCGCCGGGCGGGGGCGCAGGGGTGCATGCAGTGACAGCTGCGATGGTTATGTGACCAATGTGACACTGCCAGAAGGGCTGTCATTTGCACTTCACCGGCACGTAGTGGTGCTGTGGATCTGATTTAAGATATCAATTTTATTTGAAGAAACGTTACATACTTTCGAGCAAGTCCCGAAACTGCGTTTTTTCAATAACCTGCAATTTATTGGCGACCGTATCGAGTTCTATTGGCGACAGGTGAATGTTTGGGTAATACAATACCTATACAGAAATTTGAATTACAATGGTATTTGTTTTCATGAAAATAGCTCATCTAACGATTTAAAAAAAAAACAATCGAATCTTATAGATTGTTGGGTGGTCAGGCTACTAAGAATCTAGTTATCAAGTCCATGACCACACGCCTTAGATTGCGATAGTAGTAAGCCACAGTGCTGGTAACACTATCTTCGACTGTGAAGCGAAGCGACATTATTTTCCTGTAGACAACCAAAAGAAAAATAATCTTGCAGTCGCAAACGATCGGTTCGCTGGGATTTCCTTCCAGACGGGGCAAGGTACTCTCGTTGAGTTTGTGCTCTCTTTGAGTTT
This sequence comes from Nemoura dubitans, assembly GCA_921293005.1. NCBI lineage: Eukaryota > Metazoa > Arthropoda > Insecta > Plecoptera > Nemouridae > Nemoura > Nemoura dubitans. The sequence continues at coordinate 20,283,637 of OV121073.1, read as the reverse complement.
GTGCCCTCTTTGAGTTTGTGCTCTCTTTGAGTTTGTGCTCTCTTTGAGTTTGTATACTCTCTCAAAGTTTGTTCCCTCTCTGAGTTTGTGCTGTAGCCAGAGTCTGCGTTGCAATTCGGAGGCAATGATCCAAGCGCTGTTCCGTGTTTCAGGCAGCCGGCGTGAGATAAGAAGTGGAGAGCGGGCGCAGCATGGACCGCTAAGATGCCCCATGGAGGCCGCCGCTTCAGCGGGCAAACTGCTCAGGGCCCCGGGGCTCAAGAGGGGCAAGATCGACGAGCTACCTGCGGACAGGGTGAGTGCGATGCAGGAAATTGTCCACACGTCGTTTTGAAAGTCTACATTTTATGTTTCGTATTGCCTCTTATTGTATGCGTCTTTTTTTTTACGGACACTAGTGCGTATTTTTGTCCTACGCGACTGTCCGGACAAGCCAATTCTTATGATCATTGACTATGAAAATTGACATGATTGCTGCAGGCAGTTGCTAAGGCGCACGTTCTCAGCGTTGAGGGTGGCACTCGGCACTTATTCATCGCGTTGCTAATACGGGATTCCTATTCGCGAGATCAGTATCAAGAAGGCGTACAACTGTAACGTATCTAGATGCGTTTTCCGCACCAGTTCAGAATAATGAAATTACTCATTGGAAGCAATGCATGGCTAAGTAAAATAAATATATCTTCAAGATCAAGAAACATTTCATCATCCCAGAAGTCTCAATGGTGAATTTTAATGTTCCGGCTGACGAAGGTTTTGCACCAAACCCTATTATATAAACAGGCTTATTCAAACCTGCTGCCATTCTGCTGTAGTGTTGGTCGGTGCATGGAAAATGACTTAACAAGGAAGACCCTATATTATGTTATCATTTTTGGCATGCAGGTCTTTGTCTGTGCAAATTCGCCTCAAACCTCGCAAATGACCTTGAACTATTAGTCTCTCCCATTCGCGTAATTTCTCTTTTGTTTCTAAGTGTATAACTGGAAGTACGGGAACCAGGAATAACCCCTTCCCCCAAAGGGTCTGTTAGCTATGAACCGCTGCTTTCTTGAGAGCCAGTACTAGTCTGGGATAACACTGAAATGCAAGTCATAATAATCAATTGATATTTAATCTATGTCTTAATGTGCAATTTAATCCTAGTGGAATTAAAACCAACGTTTGCCAATAACAGTCGGGATTTGAATAATCATAGGCCATAACATGTGTAAGTCGTAATCCGCCCATGCCGCCGTGCCAGAGTAACCCCCAAAATCAGTGCAAAAAACTGCGTTTCAACTTTCAATTAGCGCGAGCTTGCAGGTAGGTAGGTGGGAGACTTTTTATTGCGTGTTTGTTACTCTGATACTGATAGGCGTGAGCTCCGAATCGGATACTCTTGTCTCACTGGCACGGAATTGAATCTGTTTGAACCCATGGTATAGGTGCATGTATACTAATACTTTTATAGGTACCATTGTTTGAACCTAGAACCTAGCTCGTCTTCTACTGCACACCCCTTGTGCCTAAAACTCTAGCGGAGACTTGAGCACTTTCATGCCAGTGGTCAGTGTGAATCTAGTCCAGGAAACGCGCTAACAAGTAAACTATTGTCCTGTTTGCGACACTCGCCACTCGACGCAGTTACCCCGCGATTTGTTTCCGAATGATTCATCCGACGGACCTCACAATCCTGTGCGTCTGCAATATATCCTGTGATATTGTTTCCGTGGTCCAAGGCAAATATCCTTGCTTGTCCGAGATGACCACTCCTACTGACTGGCATGCAAACGTCCACGCTGTCCACGCAGTCCACGCAGCCTCCCAACTCCCAAGGCATTTCCTAGCTGCGCTGTCGTCTGGGAAGGCCACCGTCACATATATGTTACTTGGTCAATTCTCGTTTAGGAGATGGTCAATAGTCTACTGCATTCTCGTACCGAGCCCGTATTTCCTTATTTAGACGAACACGATCGCTAACTTGTGCTTTATTTCAACTCTCCAAAGATCGATTCTAATTGGGACTAGTTTTTTTTTTCTATCTTCGTTTATTTATTTGTCTTCATGCTTTCACATCGACGCGTATATGTTAAAATTGTTTGTTCCTTATGGGAATTATTGGCTCGTTTCCGTGAACTCCTCGATATCGTGTTGTCCTGCAAGAATTTCCTTGCTCTCGTGAAATCGGCCATGCCGCTTTTAGGATGCCGACCATAGGCTACGCTGTCCCAACCCATAGAGTACATGCAGTAGGCAAGACGCATAGAGCGGCGACAGCAATATGACAATTTTAATCCATCAAAGAGTAGCGAGTAATAGTCTTAGCACGTGTTGTTCTGGCTAACTCTTACGCGACGGTTTTTGTCTGAGAAGCCATAGGTACTACCCCACATTCTACGAAATTTGTATGTGGTCTGGTGGGTGGACACTGAACAGCCAGCCCTCGGGATCGAACCTAGTACATATCAAATGTGTTTGGCGCGCTCTCGCTGTACGAAACGTTAGCTCAAAATACCCTGCTGAAAATCGGATCTCTCTTGACATTCATTTAGTTTTGATGTTGTCTTAAATTTGCGAACAACATTGCTTCCCACGTGCATCCTTACAGCATTTGGCGATTGTATTTTGGCTCGCGTTGTAATTCTCATCTTTATTGGTACAAATATATGCATACGCTTACGCAAATTGCTGGCATCGGCCTAAGGAAAAAGTGATGCCCATGCCTTTTTATGTCGTCCCACGCTAGGAATTTGTCTTATGCGATATAAAGGTACTACTATTATGACAGCATCCGAGGACGCGACCACAGCATTTAGCAACACTCATCGCATTTTGACAAAATCTAAAAGAATAAACAATATCCGATATCTGCAACAAAAATGTTCCGTGAATCGCGAGATGGATAATTAAACACACACGCACATTCAAAAAAAAAAAAAAAAACATACACGTTTGGGTTTATTATGTATTAATTTACATGATGCTGTTCGATATCGATAGCAGGTTCTAATCGATGTTGAATCTAAAGTTTTTGTGCGCTAAATGGCTCTTCTATGGGACGTCCTGACGACAGAAAAGCCTTCCCATGGAACCATAACAAATAATCTGGACTCTGATGTTGAAACAAGCGGCGCAACTCGCAAACAGCTCACTCTCGAAGCAACTAGATGATTCTTGTCGGTAACTCGGTGCTGGCTATGGAGGGTGCAGATCGTCAATATTTAGTGATGTTTGTTCGCGTGCTTTGAAATGAGAGTAATAAACTGCTCCAACATTTAGAAAAAGAAAAAAATTGCATAGAGAAAGAGTGCGATCTTTGTATTTGTCGCCTTGTCCAGACACCAGAACGAATTGATATCGCTTCATAATCGCCGCTTCAATGGGGTAATTTCTAGGCTATGTTTGAAAGTTCTTACAATCGATATTTTTTCTAGATATCGACTTGAGAAAAATGAGATATGAGAAGAGAGGTATGCATCTGCAAACATCTTCAAATTGAAAATTAGATAATATATTTAGGCATTCATTTCCTTGCAGACATGGACGTCTGAACTGAATTCAACGTTGATTGTCTTCAGTAATTATGATATCAAAGAGTGAATAACGGGTTATTTTAATTATACTGCAGTATGCGATGACACACAAATCGCACGTTCTTTTGTAAAATTCCCAATTAATTAGAAAACAACTTGCTCGAATGGCGGCGAGCAATGATGCCTGAGTTTAAAAAATGCTTCATGGTGTACTTCCTTTTGGGTTTATATGAAACAGGCACCGGTTTGATATTTGTAAAAGGTCCATCGCATTCCCATCGGCAAGCACAGTTGATTGGCGATAGGTATGTGCGATGTGCCCATAGTGTGCAGTTGATCAGTGTCGCCGCCCGTAGACGCGCGTTCTGCAGACTGCAGAGAGGCGCGTCAGGTCGTGATGGTCGGGAGTCACGTGCCGTCGCCGAGCGTCCGATACAATATCTCTGTGCGAAACATTCGAAATCAGGCCAAAGAAGCGTCCGCCCTCCGCGAACTGGCCGGCGACTCCGCTGTCATCGGCCGTCCGTTGGTATCGGGTGGCACTGGCTCACCGGCACACCATGCCACACCATGCCACACCATGCCACACCACCACGCTGGTGTCAATGTCGGAATGGTTTTGCCAGAACTGGGCGCCCATTGCTGTTATCATCGAGTGCTCAATGGGAACATGTACTACGGCAGTTTAATCGATCAGCTGGCACTTTTACAGCCAGACCGCTCACGGGAGGCACTGTTCTGGGTGTGCAAAATGTACTTTCTTGAGTTTCAATATATTTTAGACGTCAAACGCTGGGGCAATATATTTTATTGGCTATTTCGGCGTTTTCTTGTAGCCGATCTCGTGTTGTGGATATTTACCGGCATCTTGACGTAAGGTTATGCGCCAAACTGTATGTCGTGCATTTGGGGATACTTTTTATCTTGATGAAAATCAATGGGCCCCGTGTGCCGAGGTTCGAGATCTTGGGTCTCCAAGGATGGGTATCTCGAGAGGAAATCGATTGACTTCAAGACCATACACTTGTCTGTATACCTGTGTTCATCCGGGCATCTTCAAAACAAACGCTGCTGAGTGCTGACCACATTGCAGAGGTCACTTGTGATTACTTTGCGATACGTTTCAGGCTCGTTACCAACAATTCACTGGAAAAATGACTACGACGAATGTTAGGCCAAAGGACGGGAGTGCGGATGGGGTCGTTGATGCAGCTAGCCGAGAAGGGTCGAAATACCCGCTGTGTTCGCCCCGCCATAACTGCATACTTCGAATTCGAATCGACATCTACCTACGCAAACATCTCCCCCAAACGGAACTGGTCACTTCTATTGCGGGCTCTTTCCACCCACGCCTGCCCCTGGAAAGTGGGAGCATCACTCAATACCAAGTCTGCGTCGCAGACATGCGGCGTGCCTACTAGTATACTTTTCTCTATCCGGCATTTCCCTGCTGCAACGTGCCTATATTATTTGCCTGCACCTTATTTGCCTGCAACGTATCCCAGGTACGCTTCAGATGTCCTTTTGTCGGCAACCGCCTTACTGCCTTAAAATGTGTAAGCTTGCGTTTCCCACGTGTCCGGACTTCCGGCGTGCAGACAGTCAACAATGGTCCTCCAGCACGGATCTTCCCTTCGTGTCGGAGCGTGACTGAAGACGGCTAGAGGTGCGTGCGGTGCGTCGCGTCTCTACAAATATGAGCCCATATGCTTGGACCATTATTATTATCATCACCACTGTCGGTGCAACTTGGCCACAACTGACGTGGCCACAGTGCTGACGCAACTTGGCTTGGTTGGTGCTAATGAACGTTGAATGTTCCACCTGTCTTTGCATTGCAATCGAGTGGAGTCTATATTTATGTGCCCCCCCCCCCCCCCCCCCAACTAGTCCTAGCAGCGGAGTGCACTTCGGTGTGGTTTGAGCCGGCTTACGGCAGGGATGGATGAAATCAACACGGAGATTTGTAATTTTGTTTACATGGGGCGGTTTTAGTTTGTTATATATATACATACAATATAGTGTTTCTTTCGACTAAGCAGAGGGTTTGTGTCACGGGTTGACTGGGAAAGTGAAGCCGTATATCCAAATTGGTGTTGCTACCCACTGGCGTAGCGCTTAATTTCGCCCGCCCCCCCCCCCCCCCCCCGCCCCCGCCAAAAAATGCCCCTCCCCCTACCAAGTAAATTTTGAATTTGGGAATTTGGGTTTTAAAGCTTACAATGTGGCTTCTTTTCTCTAAAATAAATTTTTTTATTGCATAACGTGTCATCACAAGAAGCGTCTTTCCTTCATCAAACAACCACCCCCTAGGGTTGCCCCTAGGGTTGCCCCTAGGGTTGCCCCTAGGGTTGCCCCTTTTGAACTGACTGAGTTTTGGCGATTTTGCTATTGCATCGAGCAGTGCCGTTTCACGAAAAATTATGATTCTTTCGAAGCCAAGGCCACCCGTCGGGGGGGGGGGGGGGGGCAAGCGGGGGCGGGTTGGGCCTCCGCTTCGCCACTGTAGCTACCCTCTGTGCTCGCTTGATACTTGCGTATAATGTATATTGCACAAGCACGCATTGAAGTCGTGTCAATAATAACATAACCGCACCATTAGCTATCAGAAACATTATTATTATTATTCATATGAAATAGCTCGAAAATAGCTCCAAATACATACTTATACTGTATTGGTAGTCACTTTCTGTGATGGTGGTTCTATCGTTTGTGTCCACCCACCCCACAATATGCCTATTTTTCACTTATCTTCAATTAATTTTTGAACGGAGGAGGAACTACCCACTTTCTTGGGCACAGATCAACTTGTTGCAACAATTACCGATCAGCTATCGATATCGAACTGCTAGACCTTGAAGTACTGTCGCCTCCCTTAATCCATGCACTATGATTTCATATCCGACACCTAGAGCTACCCATAACGTATTTCGATACGAATCAATCGCTGTACCAGTGCATCAATATTCAATGCCCACCTAGGCTGCATGATCGGTGTCCCGACGCCTTGAGATGAAGAGAGTGTATTGGCTGCAGTGGCTGTAGAGCCGTGTTGTGGCAGACCAGGTGAAAGTGGGCTGGCTGCTCTTTGGACTGCCACTGGCACTGGCACCGGCACTGGCACTGGCTAGCTAGCGCCGCTGCACTCGGCTGCCGACTCAGTGTTGGTCGGAGACCCGCGACCAGCGGATGCCCCACGCTTTCCCACGCTTTCCCGAAGCCGGTGGAAAATGTGAATACCGACTTTGCGCGCGACATTCTGAACGCCATGTGTGTTGACGTGCGACATGCGGGTGGCTGGACTCGAAATTGTCGACTTTTTGCGCGCTACTTCTGAAGTGCAGTGATGAGATTTTGACAGTGTCGGGGATTTTTTTTCGGTGCCGCACATGTGCCATTCTTAGGATACCGACACGAAGACTGCCGTGTGCTTTTGAACCATTACACTAGAAGTACTGACTTTTTATTTTCATTGTTGCACATTTTATAAATCCGCCAACTAACATTTGCCTGAGAATTGATTTAAGTTAGTTTTGCGTGCACATTTGTTTTCAATTGTTGTGCGCATAGTGCCAAAGTGAAACAACCAGCGAATGCGTATACAAAATAACCCGCGTTTTCTAACATTAATTTCGTTTCTATTGGAAATAATTCTAGGCTAGATTATTTTTATCGCCAAGTAGTACCACATTCGCGAACACACAAACTTCGCAACGTTTAAACACAGTGCAATTTGGTGGCATTCGCGAACAGGTGCCAGCATCCACCACCAAACAGGCTCTCGGCAAGCATCACAACAACACCACTCATCGCACAACTCGAGAACAACTTGAGAACAAAAAGCCAAACAAAACGCATCCGACTGGTTAAGCGAAGTGTCGATTTATAGTTTAGGTCAAGGCTATAGGTTACTAGGTGCGCCAATCAAGAGAAAGTGGCCTCATCTGATCGGGACGCGTGATCTGCAATATGCATATGCCAAATGTACCAGTTACCTAGCTGTAATCCATTGACTTATCCCACGGTTTATCCGAAACTTTGTATTTAATTATTCGCACGTGAGATTAGGCATGGGATCAAACAAGAACGTGACTTTTGCGTCGCGCGACAAGGCTGAAAACATCGCCGCTTATCAGGTAACTCAACTCCCTGGTATTATTTATTTGTACGTTTTATTGTGGAAGCCTAAGAGAGATTAGTCACAGATGCTGGAAGGGGTGATAGCGGATGACCTTGGCCGTAGGTACACGCCGTCCCTTGTTAGTGGTTTGTTGCGAGATTGTCGACAAGCTCGGGACGCCACGATGCTGCTGAACACCGATGACCTTCCGAGATCTTCGGCACATGTCTATCTGACCTGTAGCACTTCATTAGGGAATTTAAAAATTTGCCGGAACACCTGTGGATCAATTAGCGCTGTGACAATTGAGACAGGGTCGTGTCTTCGGAAATGAGAAACCGCTGCGGCAATTGTGGCTGTTCGACGATCGCTGGATCTTGATCCGAAGCGGATGGCTTTTCGAAATCGTTCCACACCTCGCTCCTGGCTAGTGCGATGCGGTGTTTACCACGTTTCCCGCAGCGCACGGTAAATATGCCGCATTGTGTATAAAGAGTGTAGTTACCTATCTTTTCGAGGTCGTCCCATTTATTAATCTCTGATACAAAACAAACACGAGACAATGACATAAGCTTACGGCGAACACACACGAGATAGCTGTGAATTATGGCCGATTTGAAATGACAATATGTCAGCTGGGACCCCACAAGGGCTTCTAATTAATTAATTAATAATGTTGCTAATATAATTTCTTGAATGGATTTTAATCTTGTTATCTGTTCTATAAGTATTCCCACGTACGCGGGCCCAGCCCAGTGCTGTTTGTGTATAACAGTCAATACGAATGCGGTACCTAGTGGGCGTTCTTTGAGCTTGTGGGTGTCGAGTTCTTAGTAAGCTTGGTGTTTGCATTGCTTTCGTAATCGTATTTCGCTAATATAGTCCCGAGACTGTTTGGTGGACAGATTTTAATGTTATTCGTGGTCTAGGCTAGGTTTACCAGTTGCCACTCAATACGCATTTGACCTTATGGTTGGAACGCCGCGTATTTCGCATTTCGTTAATTTTTTAGTTGAGTGCTTGTACGGTTGAAACGTGCCTGCTGCCTGATGGTCGTTGAAATTCAGTTGGAGTTTGCTTGTGTTTGCGGTACAAAGGAACTGCTCGCCATGCATTTCTTGTTCTTCGCATCGAAAAGTTTCCTATTGGGTTGCAGTTGATCAGAATTACAAAGTTGCATAGTGTTACAGAAAATGTGACATCAGCGATTAGTAGACATTTGAGTATGTTTTTGATCATATCACTTATTGAGAGAAGATAACAATAGCTATCGCTTTCATTATTGGTCCCAGTATTCTTGGCAGAGATCTCTTTGCATCTTGGCATGTTTTGATAAGCAAAAGATGCTCCCGCATTTGCCGATTCCTGTAGCAAATTATGAATACTGAAAATGATTCCGAAGAATCTTAAAACCAATTATTGATATGATAGTTATAATTTGAATCTTGATGTCGTAGGACCTTTCCAACCCTTCCCCAAGCCGACCGGTCTGTGTGCCACATTCCGGCTTTTGAAACTGGTATGCCTACAACTGGTGTCCAAAACTACTTATCGAAGATCTCGTAGCTGCCATAGTATGCATGTCAATTCTTTCCTACACCTTAGAAAAACCTAGTGAATATCCACGAAATTCGCGGTTCATTGCCATTCTCATCTGTGTGCTAATCTGGCGGTGGTCTCTGCTCTGGGCTGAGAAGACACGCTCACTTAATAAACATTACAATCACGTAAGTAACTAATTTAACCGACAAGACACATGTATTACGACGTCAAGGTTACTGCTTAACCTTCACAGAATAACTCGCTGTTTTACTTCTAAACAAACTTCTTACCGCGGCGCGATGCTTTTGTATGTATATAATAATATCCATGTGCCAATGATAATAAAATTACAAATTATCCTACGGCCCTGCCCATTTTATCCAGTAAATCTTCGCATCTTACCAAATGGCAGTCATAATTTAGGTGTATAGTCGCCTGATATTTACTATCTTGATTGGATTTTTTTCGGATCGACTGCTATCGAAAGGAATCGACATGCGGTCACCTATTTTGCACACCTCAAAGTCCTGACCCTAGTTGTCTCACCATAATTAATTCCCGCTAACACCTCGAACTGTCAACTTTCGACAGCACCAGCCAGATTCGCGAAAACTCTCGCGCGCGTTGCTTGTAAAAGCGTGGTCAAACATTGCAAAGAATTCGTTAATGGACTCTCGAACACTATTATGAAATCTAATTCACTTTCTTAAGCGCCCACTTGCCGATAGTACCTGTCTTCTTCCCACTTACGGCTTACGCCACGGTTTGCCTTGCGTCACACACACATTAGCATATCGTTGTCTCCTCTGACGCCTCTCAATTGATAGGTAGAGAGACCCATGCCTTCGCATTGCTTATGCTCAAGTGGGATACGACGCTGCTTTCCCTTTATGCCTTGTTAGTTCGAGCAACGCTGCTCACTTCGCGAGCGCCGAAGATTATGGCGTCTTCGACGTCGTCATGGTTGTCATCATCGTCGTCGTCGTCGTCGTCGTCGTCGTCGTCGTCGTATATGTCGTGAATCTGAAAGCAGGATAATCTAGATTTGTGAAGAATTTCAAATAGCCTGAGTCGGTGTCTTGAAGTGCTTGTATAATGGTAATTTATTGGAATTGTGCCGTGAATACTATCTGCAGTGCAGCGACAGTGCCAGATGGAAGGCAGTGAATATCACCATCATGACAGCCACGCGGAGGTAAGCTCTGCTCCCGTAGTCTATGTTAATTGTGACCCAGGTCAGTTACGCAACGTGAATACCAAACCAAAAATAATTTGCCAACATAATGTGCTTTACATTTTAATGCTATTTCTCGTGCTATTTCGTTGCTAAACGAAATTGGAAACGATCAAATTTATCAGTATTCGAATTGCTTCAATCTATCTTTAACATGAAACTTTAACCACAATATCGAGGATACTTGCAACCTGCAAGTTTCTGATCCGAACCCGTGGTCATGTTTTGGCGAAGCGTTTTAATGTACTGTCGAGCTATAAACATGCCTATCATATTTAACTGACTTGTAGTATGGTAATAATTACTATGACCAGCAGTCAGTTGCAACTGTAACTGCAGTTGTTTCACGTTCCTCTAATTTCTTTGCAATATGATATAAGGCACAACACTGCTTGCAGATTGTTAGTCATCGAAAGGCAGAAGGCATTACAAACTAATCTTGGTATTGGTATGGCATGAAAAGACTGGTAGATGGTATATTGTATCGTATGTATACATACGTCTAGGTAATGTAAGTGCCACGTTTTTCGTGTACGGCACTGCATCGTCCAGGTGTGGTCGAACCATGTCTAACGAAGTGTCATATCCACTCTCCTATATCCACGAGTTGGTGCTATAGCGAACGGGCGGGGCTCACGCAACCGTGCAGCACACGCACTATTCGACAAGTCACGTGGTCGTAGCGCTCGCAACAATGTGAATACGTAATTGATCTCTCGTCGTTCGTTGACTTCTCATTCATTTACCTGGTGCACTCTAGACAGTAGACACATGTCGGGACTCAACTTCCGTGGCGATTTCGAAATGGATTTGTTTTCTTTCAAATCAAACGGCTATTAGAACGTTTCTTTGGTCAACTCTATAGATCACCTTTAGGACGTATGACTTGGTCCAGCTTATGTAGTGTATGCGTCTGTTTTTCGTCACGGTTGCCCACCCTCAGCCCTGATTGCACAGCACCATTCCAGGGCCACTTGGCATGCATGTCCCCGATAAATTTTCGCAAACGACAAGGACCAAGTTGACAGTCGTTTGGAGTGGGTACTGGGCAAATCTAGCAGCACAGAAGCAAGAATAAACACTGTCCGATATGTGATCTGGAAAATACGCATCTGTTTTACTTCATTGTTTCTCGGCTCAGAAACATCTTACTTCATCGGGTCATTTCAGAGTGTTTTCAAACATAGTACAGCCAAAGTAATAAATCTTCTAGGGGATGATGGCTTTAGCATCTATGACAGCTAGCTTCCCCGATTTGTATGTATCTGCAAGAATGGAAGGGACTGTCTTGTATCGATGATCAGTGATTACTGATTACATATTTTAATCGTTCATTGACTTGAAACCGTGTCATTCATCAAAGGCAACTGCAAAACCTTATCACAATGTAGTATCAGAGGCCCCTGTTGGTCGGCGATGGCCATCCACGAATTGCTAACAACCGAAACGCGTTCTTATCTGTTCATATACCTGAGATTTAAATTAGAGGGTAAAACGATTCCTAAATTTATCACCATGCCAGCAATCATTATAACCGTCATATACGCAACGCTGATAGTGAGTGAGTAATGTGTGTAATCTAACATCTATTTTAAATTTTAGACAATAGCCGTGATTGTGCACTCAAGTTTGCTCTAGACTGCCGTCCACCAACCAGTACTTAGCAGGCACACTCACGGCAATTTCGGTCTGCGCTAAATACAGTAATTATAGCCGCGGAAGGCGGCGGAGAATGATCGGGAGACGATGACCTCTTAGAAGGGTGATGATGGCGATCGACTAACATTGAGATCAGGGCGAAATGCCCTCATATGGCTGCATTACAAATGCTGGTGACAGTGGCACTGGCAGGTGAAAATCTGATTGTTCGGGAAGCTGTTGAGTGCGTCCTTCACGCTTGTCGCGCTTTCCAACGAAGAGGCGTTGTTCCACAGTCCACACTCCGCAGATGTAGCGCCGTGGAGCCGCATGGGGCAATCCGAGACTGGTGATAATTACGACCATATGGTCAGAATGAAATAAAGCACATTTCGTTTTCATTTTCGTGGTTTAATCGTTATTACATATTGAGGCAATCGGTTTAATGGCATGCCGGCTACGCGATTGTGTTGAAATGTTTGACAAGGTGTGGCTGGGGCCGGGGTCGGGGATGGATCTAACTACCTGTCATCTGGTCCGTTCGGAGGGATTATCACACGATTTGCTACCCTCTGATAGCGGTAATAGCATCGAGTGGTGATGACAGTGGGAAAAGGGATCGGGAGTTGATGACCACGCGTATTTTATTTGAGGTTTTGTGGGGTCTTTTGAAACTAATTCGCCTTTGTGAGAGCCAGGTCGTCGATGTTTTTGTTAGGCCAGTTAGTTTTTTTAACGAGTTGAGCGTGATGATAGTATTTCATTGTTTATTATATATCAAAAGTCAAGTTAAAAAATATATATTGGATGGGATTGGTTTTTAAAAGTCGGCACCTTCCAAGAGATTCATATTATAGCTATTTGGGAGGGAACCAGAAAACATGTTTTTAAAAAAGTTTTAATTTGTCTAATTTTCCGATAGTCAAATGTAGTAAAATGTTTTGAGCACGTTTATTTCATATTTGGTTTTGTTATATATTTCGGCTACCAAAATGGTAGTGATTGGGGAAAATTTGATTCCGACCTCTTTTCCATGGAAGCAGAGAGGTTGCTAAAGATTGGACTGAGGGGTGCTCAGATCTCTAGCAGCTTTCTGGTTTTGCAAGGCTCACTGTGTAGCCTGTGCCTTGTTACACATGATGCTGACTTTACCTTATTTGAAAATACCTACTTAGGATTAAAATTTCACATGTTAAAACAATAATTGAATTATACTGCATGTGGTTGGTTTTTGTGCCTGGAGGCGCCCACTAAGGGCCAAGGGACATCCTTGCATCTGAGAAAATAGAACAATCCAACTTCTTTCCAGCATTGAAGAATTTTAAAAACCTCCGTAACATTACAGTCACTATTTGGTAGGAATGGAAATGGCCGTTGCTGTGAAGTTTTCACCCCAAAGCTGTGAGATGTCGAGGAGAATGCTGACCGTGCCTGTGTCTCCTTTGTTGCAGGTGAAGCTTGAACGGGTGCTGGGACTGACCGTTGCCTGCAATGCGGCGCTCGACTGCGACCCCCAAACGGAGCTGCTGGCATACCCTGCGGGGTGAGTGAGCTACCGGTTACTCATTAGGCCCCCGTTGATGCTGTCTTACTCCCATTGTGATTTGTGGGGCACGCAACTACATGCCAATTGTTGGGAAAAGGTTTTTCAAGACATTCTTTGCTTCCACTACACAAAAAATTGATGGTGTCATGCATAGTCCTCTCGACTAAGTGCCCATCAGGCAACACACTCAGCATGACCAAACTGTCACCTTGTTTTCTGCAAATCTAGGTAACTAGTGACACTGCTTTCATTAATGAATGTGTTATTGGTTTACATAGAAACATAACATTTTACCACCTAGAAATGAACCTCTTTTTCGGTTTGAATTTTTTGTTATTATTATGAAGGTGTTAAGGAGTGGGTGTGGTAGTATTGTTTTGTGTTTCCAGTTACCACCTCTTCACAAAAGAAAATTATTGGGTTCATATTTTATTTGCATGATGGTTTTCAAGGTGCAGGGACCATACTTGAACATCAATTATATTTAGGATTTTTTATAATATTCGAAAAAGTCACATGGTTAAAACTAAAAGTAAAACCTTGCCATGGAAGGCTGTTTACCTAAGGGGCTATTGCAAAGAGTGGGTAACTTGTGGGATATCAGGGCTCTGAAATGTCAAGTGAGCCACATTGAAAAATTTAAACAGCAAAACTTTTGCCCATAAGTTATTAACTTCCAATGTCGGCCTAGGGGCTTTTGACAAAATTCTTTATTTCTTATCAGTTGTGTTGCCATATTTTGTGTTGCCATTTGTAGCAACATTTGAAAGGCTGTGGCACTTTAACTGGTGTAATACTGGGGTGTTACACGTAAAGAAATTAACAAAAAGTTTTGATCCAAGTGATATCTATATCACTAGGATCAACATTTTTTGGGAAATTTCTTTACGTGTCACACCCCAGTATTGAACAGTGCCCCACCCTTTCTATAAGCATGTCACATGACAAAATAACCTTTCTTTGAACGCCTCAGTATTTCAGCAACGCTGCTCCGAATCTCTCAGCACATGACAGCCCGAGTGTCTTCTTTTCAGATGCACGGTGGTATTGCTGGATGCGCGGCGTGGCAGACAGAGTCACCTGCTGAATGCTTCGCGCAAGACCGTTTCGTGCCTGTCATTCAGCGCGGACGGGCGATACCTTGCGACCGGCGAGGTGGGCCACTTGCCCGCCGTGCGGGTATGGGACCTCCAGGAGCCCCGCACGCAGCTGGCCGAACTGCTCGGGCACAAGTTCGGCGTCGTGTGCGTGGTGAGTGCCCTGCGCAGTGCCGGAGACAGAGCGATGATCAATGCCGATCGGTGATATTGGCTGCTCGAAATATTCAGAGAATAGCCCTGCAATCTAATTCCGACATTCCACAACTGTAGATAAGAATTAAAATATTGCGATGCCGGAACACTTTTATTTATCTGTTACACTCACTCTGCCGATCATCGCTACACAATTTTCTGCCCTATTAAGTGGAGTGCATCATACCTAGGTACTTAACTAGCAAACAAATGTTCTTGCATAACTATGTGTGTAAGTCAATCCTGTGGTAGTGTGGTTAGTATATGTCATAAACTACCACCAGTCTCAAAACCTGTTTCTGATATTTACTCAAATGTGATAATAAAACATCCATTACTATTTTATTCTAATAGTAATGACTAAACAAGCAACTGTAGTTGTTATACTACTCATATATGATATAAATGCATAGTCTTCAATTTTGCTGCAAGAAATCACATGGTTGCTGCAGATATGTTCTCTTGTTCTTTGTCATTGCTTTTGTAATAATTTTTATCATTCAATTTTCCAAAATTTTTACTGTAGTTTGTACCCTAGTGTTTGTGCAGTGTACTGTAGTGCTTTTCAATGGTAAAATGGTTGTTTTTCCCAGGCCTTTTCACCGAGCGGCAAACACCTAGTGTCAGTCGGCAGCCAACACGATATGATCGTCAACGTCTGGGACTGGCGTCAAGGTGTCAAGCTTGCGTCCAACAAAGTTTCTGCCAGGATCAAAGCTGTGTCGTTCGCCGAGAACGGCAGCTACTTTGTCACCGTTGGAAACCGCCATGTCAAGTTCTGGTACCTGGAACACGCACGATCGGCAAAGGTGAGTACACGAATTGGTACCTTTAACCATTGGAACCGTGTGTGTTGCTGAAGAAGAATCGATAAAGATACCACCCAGCAAAGCAGCTGAATGTTTGCCCAGGTAGCTCATATGGTAGAGCACCTGACTGGCAAACAGGAGGTCCCGGGTTCGTATCGCGGTTAGGTTGGTGGGAAGGAGTTGGGGGGCCAGAGGTGAAGTTATCCCCCCCCCCCCCCCCAATAATTCATTCAGTTACCTGAAATTTACTCTAGGTATATCAGAGCAGTCTGCAATGAGATTGTTGATGCTGAATGCATCGATTGTCCTTTGTTCCAGTACAAAGAGCCGGTGCCTTTGATGGGCCGGTCTGCCATTTTGGGAGAGCAACGCAACAACCATTTTTGTGATGTCGGTTGCGGCCGCGGAGAGAAGGGAGACTCCACATACGCAGTGACGAGGTCTGGCTTGCTGTGCGAGTTCAACAATCGCCGACTACTCGACAAGTGGGTCGAGCTTAGGGTTAGTACCCAGCTCGGCGTTGATGGGTTTTTTTTAGATAACATAGCTTGGAAATGTCTACCGGCTGTGAACCTATTATCAAAACGAACCTTGGTTCTTGCCCTGGATGTGAAGATTCAGCGTGATTTGATTTTAAATTGCACTACACGATAGGTCACATTTGAGCATCTATTCCAATTTCCAATCATACTTATTTTGGCTCCTATCATTTCGGTAATTTCAAATTGTTTTATATTACTTAACAATGAAATCAACTGTTAATGCATCTGAACCATCTAATGTTGGCTAACTGCTTCTCCCTTTTAGACGACAAGCGCCAACTGCATGGTTGTTGGGGATAACTACATCTTCATCGGTTGCGCTGAAGGCATCGTGAGATGCTTCTCCCCTTCCACCCTCCAGTTCATCACCACTCTTCCACGCACACACTATCTTGGTGTCGACGTCGCACAAGGTCTCACGATCAGGTCAGTAGATGCCTCGCCCTGGCACGGATTTAAACTGGGCCCAAGTCTCCAATCAACATTGCGATTCGTATAAAAACCAGTCTTCATTGAAAATGATTAGTAGTTTGTAATGGGTTCTATTTATAATTTGTTTTTGTTTTTATATAATTTTTTTTTTTTTACTGGTTTTGATGAGACTTTTATGTAAAGCAGATTGCCTACTTGCATACCTGTAGTTTTTCTCTGTCCTGCTGATATAAATAAGTTGGTCTAGTCATGGCCTAAGATTGGAGAAGTTACTGCGTCAAATTAGTCAAACGTTTGCTTTTTTCTTTAAACGCTGATTTTTTTTCAAGTCATTTTTGAGTGGTCTGTGCCATCAAGTTCAGTTGGCTCTTGGGTAAATTCAAAATTACTTCCATTATAAATCCTTTAAATAGGTAGTGTGTCAATTAAAATGTGTAGTGTATATTGTAGTAAAATAAAGCAATTAGGGGAAATGGCCATTAATACCTCTGTCTTTCTTTGTAGCCATATGGGCGCAAACTCCGGCAGCGCACACTATCCGGATGTTGTAGCGCTAGCCTACGATAGCACCGCGAACAAACTCAGCTGCGTCTACAACGACCACAGCCTCTATATCTGGGACGTTGAAGACATCAAAAGGGTATGTTCAAATGTCCAATGTAAAAAGTGCTTATTTATTTTCAGTATTAATGTTCAGGGAATGTGGCATATGCATATTAATTATTGGGTTTACAAACAATTGACACTTGACTCATTGGTTTATCAATCAAATTCTAAAAAACTTTAAACTCTAGTAATGCCCATGCCAAAATAATGAATTGCTGTGTTTTCAGGGTAAACAACTTTGAAGTAATCTGAACGCTGCATTTTGTTTGCAGGTGGGCAAGGCACACTCGTTTTTGCACCACAGCGCTTGCATTTGGGGTGTCGAGACGTATCCGGAGACCGGGTCGGAGCGGCTGCTGCCCCCCGGGAGCTTCGTCACGTGTTCTTCCGATGACACGGTTCGTGTGTGGAACCTCGACCACCTGGAAAGCACCACTGGGTCTGCGTATCAGCGCAACATCTACAGCAACGTGAGTGCTGGCTTCATTAGCGCTAGAGAAGAGAGGCGGAGAGTTGAGTTTCTGTACTTATTTTCTATTTTTACATTTTGTATTTTGTATGGGAATTGATGAACAGATTAAATTTACCATTGGTTGCTATCAGACTAGCAATTAATGCAATTTGCAAGGATTTCAGTTACAGGAAGACCAACAGTATGCAACGACTAACAATGTCTTTGAAATTGCCAAAGCATTCTTAGCTCCTCTTCAATTTCTTTCCTGTCCTGTACCTCTCGTTATGCCAGCCCTGAGCTAATGATGACATCTTTGTTGCAGGAGTTGCTGAAAGTGCTTTATATTGACCCTGAGCTGACCCACTTGAAAGACCAGACAGACTCTAAGGTGGAAGGAAGCTACGACGGAAGGAACGGGGTGCGATCGATACGCATCAGTCCTGACGGAAAACACCTGGCTTCTGGAGACAGGTTGGCTTGTGTTCCTCGCTACTTGCTTGCCGCTTGCTTGCTTGTCACTTGTAAGCTCTTGCCACTGGGCTTCTTTAGATCATCTGGGATATCACTGCAAAACTATAACTGGCACAGCTTCTGAGAACCTTCATAATTAAAAACATGGAACACCACTAACGTCCTGTCACTTTGTATAGAGCTGGTAAAGCATCGTCGTAAAGACACGCCCTGACCCCGTTTTACATTTTCGCTCGCGTAGATCGGGAAACGTCCGCGTGCACGAGCTGGAACGGTTGGCCGAGCTTTGCCGTATCGAGGCTCACGACGCCGAGGTGCTCTGCTTGGAGTTCTCGCCGGCTGGGAGCAGTTTGCGGCTGCTGGCGTCGGCTAGCCGGGACCGGCTCATCCACGTGTTCAACGTCGACCAGGGCTACGACTTCATGCAGACTCTGGACGACCACTCGTCTTCCATCACCGCCGTTCGCTTCCTGAACGGCAATGCTCACGACCAGCTGCAGATGGTTTCCTGCGGCGCGGACAAGTCGATCATCTTTCGGCAGCTGCAAGCCGTGAGTGGTTTGGATAGCGAAATGATGTGCGTCTCTGTCGGCTGTTTATCTGATCGAAGATGTCACGTTCAAAATGGCTAGGAACACACTTGAAACTTTGCTGCTGTAATTCGGAATAATTACTGACTCGCTGGGTCATTTTGAAATTTAACTTTTTGGACCATGGGTACCTACTACCTAGAGTAATTTTGTTTGGAGTAAATGAATGTGACCAGCGGAACGCTACGTTAGTGTCACTTATAGGAATATTCTGCATGGCTGGAACAATAACACCTGGGCACACTCCACGACCAGTGGATTGTATTTTTTGTATTGGTCCTGGCAACTTGAATGCGCTGATCATGCTCTTTATTGACCTGATTTTGACAGCGGTCAAGATGTCTTGTTAATTTATGGGTTCATGACTACAAATGACTTGCCACTTAGTTTTGGTCTTTGAGTAATGTTTTTGAACTGAATCTCTGTTTTTAATTTGTGGACAGATAATATTTCCATTATTTTGTATCTTTTTGTAGTTCATATGATCTTAGTATGATATGAACTATTAAACCTGTGAAAGTCTTAGTGCAATATATATCCCAACGCATTACCCAACCAGTTCAAGTGTAGTTGTTAGAGCAAGAATGGAGCCGAATTTGTTCCATACATTTAATACTCTTGAACATAATCTTCACATTTTCGGTTGTGCTTACAGTGCGAGTTCGCTCGGGGCCACAATGCGGCTGGAAAGAGCACTCTCTACGACATGGAGGTGGATCACGGACAGAAGCACATTCTCACTGCTTGCCAGGACCGAAACGTTCGCGTTTACAGCGCTGCCAGCGGGAAACACAGCAAGACTTTCCGCGGGTCTGTCGGGGAAGAGGGCTCACTTATCAAGGTCGGTGTGCTTGGTGGCTAGGCTTGTGGTTTGGGTTACTTAGGCTAAGGCAGGCAAGATATACTGACAATAGTGCTAGGGCACAGGGGCTTATACATATCCGGCATCCTAATCATTGATTGTTGGCGTTAGGGATGTAAAATTACTTTTTTCAAATCGAAGTTTAAAAATGGTAAAGGATAATCAATTAGTAATAGATTATAATTGATAATCGATTTAAAAAATTAAAATTAAATAAGCAGGGTAGAATTCAGTGCAGATTTTCCGATACGTTCTGGAGGATATTTAAAAATTCTCTGCTTTGATCAGGCAATATTGCCATCCAATTCTATACTTTATGCTCTACAGACAGAAAGAGAGTCTGATTAGTAAAAAATGTACGATTTTGACCTAAATGCTATTGAACTGCTTTAGGTAAGACCCGAGTAGGTCAATTAATAATTGGGTTATTTTGTAAGTTCACGTGCGAGGGCAATAACCTGGGAAAGAAAAGACATTTAAATCGAAGATTTAAACTTCCAACCAATGTTTTGGCATTGTGCACAGGTGGTGCTCGACAGCAGTGGCATCTACGCGGCCACCAGCTGCACTGATAAGACGCTGTGCATCTACGACTACTACTCGAACGAGTTGATGGCTACCATGTTCGGCCACTCGGAGCTGGTGACAGGGCTGCGTTTCACCAACGACTGTCGACGGCTGATCTCGGCGTCCGGGGACGGCTGCATCTTCGTGTGGCGCTTGCCAAGGGACATGGTCGTCACCATGCAGGCGCGACTGGCACAGCAGGCGGCCAGGGCTGGAAGGTAAGGGAGGGACTCGTTACTTTTAAACAAATCCCTGCTTTTCATTACTCTCTGCTGACTATTTTGCTGGGGAACCTTCGTGAATTTTAATAGAATTAAAATGCGATTAGATTATAAAGAGTGTATACCTACTTCTTATGTTTATTATTATGTTGTATCAGCTTGTGATATGTTAGGGGGAGTTAGTGCACAGTCTTCTCCGCATTTGTCGTTAAGAAGGGAGTAGATTTTCACCGTCTACGGAGGATGTGCCTATTAGCTCTGGTAGATATTGAAAAATGTTTCAAAACTTACATCATAATTCATAATCCACTCATTGAGATTCTGTGTACAGTTCTGTAATATCAGAATATTTCTAGCTATATTGGGTGTGGTTGAAAGTTGAACCCACTTTGCTCTTGAAATGTATTTAGGCCCGGTTTTACCAAGTTTGCCAACTCCTAGTTGAGATCCCAACTAGTAGTTACAACTGAATTCACTGCATATGATTACCGTTGGCTGAATACCGTTGTAACTCCTAGTTGGGATCTTACCTAGTAGTTGAAAGATTTGGTAAAACTGGGCAACTAGGACAAGGTTCAAATAGTTTTTACAGGAGTGCAATAAGTTTTGAAATAGGTATATTCTTTGAAGATGAAACAGGGAAAGAGTGAAATGGTACAATTCTGTTGCTTCTTTTCTGATAGCCAGAATCATTTTATCCAGAATTTTCTTTCATGGTACCTATAGAATGCGTATGTTAAATTTTAATAGATCCAGATACAGGTTCAGTTCCAGAAATTATATTTCCTCTTACTCTTGCTGGTAGTTTTGATAGAATCATGCAGAAGTTTGTTTTCTACACAGATCTCTGATATTGTACGGAATCAACCTTGAGCTGTCCCAACTTCCTTTGGGCAATACCTCTGTGTTCATATTTTTCCTGTCCTTGTCAGATCAGTGGATGGGACAACCCAGAATTAAAATTACTGACAGGACAACATAAACTTACAATATTATAATTTTTTTAATTGAGTATCTTTATATGCCTCCAAGAAATGTTGAAATTCTTCAGTTGATCATGGGATTTTAACATTTTGAAGTATAATTATTGCTTGAACAATAGAACAAAGAACAATAAATTTAAGCGTATCAAAAATACATTGACTGTTTTTGTTTGGCTCATTGACATCGGAACACACAGACTTAGACTAGTGCAGTCTAAAACCTTCAAAAACATTTTTCAAAAGTTATATTTAAATAAAAGTGCACTAAGGCGTACTATTCTCTGAAAGTTTCCACCTTTTCATTGCAAGATTTTCAAGCTTACATAACCACCAGGATCTGTTTCACACAATAGTCAGCTCGTGCAATTATCCTTACCTTTCTGCAACCTTCCTGTGTCTTAATGGATTGATTCACCCGTTGTTTGCCGTGCCGTGTCTTGAGCAGACGCATCCCAACGCACAACGGACATCTGGACAACGAGTTTGCTTCGCTCGGCTCGGATCTGGGTGACCGAAACGCGAACATGGAGGAAGACTGCCGGCTGAGTGCCGCCGAGTTGCCATTGTGGGCGACCAAACAAACGGAGCGGGGGCAAACAGACACGCGGCCCACGGCAGTGGAGCTGCCGCGCGGACGATGGGCTCAACGAATCGGGCCCAGCGCCGGCATTTCCGTCAAGAGCGTCTACGACGAGGAGACAATCATTCCATTCCCTCACCAAGGTGGGAAGTGCTGAGTGTTTGTGTTGCATTATATTTTATTTTTATGACAATCACTTTGTTAAACAGTTTGTATGCAGCCATTCACATCCTAGCCAGTAAGCCCGCCAGATACCATACCGTCTTCTAAAACCATAAGCTTGGAAGTACCTACCTCCTAACGTATAGTCAGTGAGTGATGATGGCAAGGGCCATGTTTGGTGGCTAAAATCCTGGAGTTTCTGTGCAACAGAAATAGTTTTTGTTTTTTGTAAACAATTTTACGCTGCACAGAATGCTTGAAAGAACCCCTCTGCACCTCTGGTGCTTCTTGCAAAGCCGCAGCAGACATCCCCCTTGATGCCCAATAAACTTGACCAAAGAGGTTATAATCTTGGTCCCTTTCCTCATCTTCATCAGTCTATGTGCATGTGGTCGGGTCAACACCATCTAGGCTGTGGGTGCTAGTAATAGACTAGTTTTCGTGGTGCTATTTTGGAATTGTTCAAGCTTCTCCAATGTGAATTTTCATATTCAAAACTTTTCGATTATTTTTCTTAAAGGTTTTGTATTTTCGGGTAGTATCCAGACTAGTTTGGAGGGATATCCTGCTAAAAAGAAAACTATTCAAATGCATCCCTGATTCAACCTTTATTTTTTTCTGCCAGTGTACACAATCACATTGAGAAACAAACGGTATTTTACAAACGCATTCCAAATCTAATGTTTTAAAAATGTAAAATTCCATAGACGAAGTTCTATAAGTTGATATTCTTTGAAACCAATCTTTTGGAAGCTCAACCACTTCACCTCTAATTTCCATTTGGAGCCTGACCGGTGTCTTTGGTTTCACAGACAAGCGTCTTGACTCGGACGGTGGCGGCTCGAAGGACAGTTCGATCGACAGCGGCACCGAAACACTGCGCCAGTACCCCGATGCTCGACCGGGGACGCGGCCCAAGTATAAGTACGACGGCGACGATGAGAGCTTCTCGGACGAGCGAGACCACGTCATGTATTACCCGGCCAACGACGAGACTGGGAGGTACGAAAAAAAGCCACTTCATGTATTTTTTCGTCAACTTTTTCATTCTACGTAGTTGGTTTTCCTGATTTCCCATGGTCCAGGAGCCCATATCCCCATCCCTCTCTTACTGGTTCCAGCGGTGATCAAATATGCTAGAGGTGCATCCTGTGGCCAAAAACATGCATTTGATTGTATTTCTTTTATTAAAAGGCCTTTTCATTGGCATAAAGAAGGACTTTCAGTTTTAATAGTCAGTTTAATCCACAACTGTTGCCAAATTGAACACTGACAGACAGATCTTGTGTAGATATGGATGAGAATTGATAGGTGATTAGTGATTACTGATTAGTCTCGATCATAGGCGTGCGCAGGGTCCCAGTTTAGATGGGGTCAAACAGTAAAGATTAAAGATGGGGGGGGGGGGGGGGGGGCGATAATATGCAATCCACAGAAATTAGGGATTCTGTAAAGTATTTTTTCCACGGAAAACTTGTGCTTTGAAACTTCGAACATGGCGGTTTCATTATTAAGCGTATAAGCATGCGCGTAGGAATGTTGGCGTCAGGAGCATGACTTGACTTGAACCGCAATTGGGGGTGGGCCTGGGGGGCAGGGTCGTCAAATGGAAGGGGGGCCTGGGGGCACTGGCCCCGGGAAAATGTTTGAACAATCAAGGTTATTTTCAAGCAAATCTGCGTTTCAGAAAATTCATTGGTGGGGACCAGGCCTACGCTTGGCCCCCCCCCCCCCCCCCCCTCCCCTGAGCACACCCATGGTCTTGATAAAGGTTCATGAGTCGTGAAGAAAGCAACCTCTGACCATAGCAGCCTGTGGCTGACATGAAAGTATCCGATGTCACATCCAATTAAATCATCATCCAGTGGATACTGCGCTGCTAATATTTCTTGCTCCCTGATCTGAGACTCGGTAGAAGATTGGGCGTCAAAACATGTTTGTTGCCTGTTCCAGCGAGTTCACGGTGAACGCAATGGACGTGGAGGAACTGCGCCGATCGCAGCGCCGCATGAAGAACAAACGAGCCGACCGGCTGATGCCCGAAATGCCGCACATCACAATCTCGACTTCGGTAAGCAGCGACCTGGTTTCAAACAAAGCAGTGCCGCCAACACGAAGGCGAAGGCGGACGTGGACCAAAGGATGTGGAGACTGACTCCGTGAGAATCAGCGACATCTCTTGTTAGTTCTCAGTGACCTTGCTGACTGTAACATTGATTTTGCAAGAGCCACGTCTACGTGAGCATTTTTTATGAGGGAGTCTCTTCACTTGCTAAGTTTACAACATTTTAACATGGATCCAATTCTGGTGTCTTTTAATGTGATTGTAAGTTCCTACCCCTGGTCATTCATAGCCAGTACATTGCTTCAGCCTATAAGCAGTGAAGCTTTCTTTGCTTGCTGATGTATGTAAATATCAAAAAAGTATATATCTAGTTTTCCAAAACCCATTAAACATTTTACTATAATACTAATGGGGTAATAATTGAGACGGCAAACAAGAAAACACAAATGTCATTATTATTGGGCTTGATTGTCGTTTCCTAGGTGTCTGGCTCGCAAGACAGCGAGGAAGACGAAGAAGACGAGGCATCCACCCCCGGCGCCAACGAACCAGCCGAGCTCTCGTCGGCGCTGTCGGTGAGCACCGAGAGCTTGGAGCAGTTCCGGCGCAGGGAAAAGTACCTGGTCAGCGCTTTCCAGTCACTGCCCAACGCAGAGCCAGCGACCAAAGACCCAGGTCAGAGACTGCTCCAAAAATAATTGTTTATGTCTGTTTTAAGTTTGTTTTAGGGGAGTTTTTTGCACGAGTTTTTCTATACGAATCAAATATAGAAACAAATAAAAAAATCAATTCCGGAACAAAATGAATATCGGATAAAAGGATTATGAAAAACTCGAATGTAGGTTCAAATAATTTGTTTTGCTCGAAGAATTTGCCAAAAGTTCGAATAATATCTATGATTAATACTAGGGGTGTCAATCGATTACGATTAATTGTACTTTTGGGTGTGATGTGACGTCTGGTCACAGCACACATAAAAGATTAACTCAAAGGTAAATTTATTTGGGCGAAATACAAGTAATCTCAGTTTTTATCTCAAAGACCAGAATTGTAGATGCGGTCTCGTTCCTAGTCGGGAGCCGAGTCTTCATTTGTTCTCCTCTTCACCTTGCCTCATGGGTCCTGCAGGAGGCAGGGTCAATTATGTGGGAATGCTTCCCCACAGTACGATTAATCGATGGTGGCCTCCAAAACGATTAATCGATGTTTGTTTCAAAAATCTACATTTTAAAAAACAATTTTAAATCTACATTTTCAGATTTTTTTTCAAAGAAGTGTATCTGTTTGTTGTTAAAACCACTAGCACTGAACATGCCTTAGCAGCAGTACTGCTCTTTTCAAATAACCCAGCTCTTGTCCCAGAGGAGAAGAGGCCAGAGCAGTGCTTTAAACTCTGAACAAGAGTGGTTCTGATGGGTTCCAAGAATAATTCACAAATCTCTCAGGATAAGCATTTCAAGCAGCAAAGAATACACTATCTCTGTGATTTATGGCAGGATTGTAGATAACATTCAATACATCATGGAGACTTGTTTATTGACAACTTATACAACTTTCAAACTCCTTAAATGCACCTTGCCAACAAAAACATAAATGCTTGCTATCATTTTACACAAAAATGTAGGAAAAAATCAATTAAATCGATTAATAATCGAAATCGATTGAAAATCGATTTAATTTTTTGGAAATTTCGATTAATCGATGTGTCAAAAATAAATCGTTTGACATCCCTAATTAATACCGATTTAAAAAAATTATCTTCCCAAGAATTTAAAGGTTTTTACTTCCTTATCTCACTCAATTTTCATTTGCAAAATGACCAACAGGCTGGCGCTCCTGAAAACCCCTTACAAAATAGCCTAAATATCTAAGAGTGCTTTTGTAATGAGACGGCGAATTGACTAGTTGATACTGGGGAATTGACGTGTACGTGCACCGTTGTTGCAGGCGGTAGCATCTCTGCACGACATTCCGCGCGTAACTCTGCGGTGATCAGCGCGGCTCGGATGACTCGCGGGGAGGGTGAGGCGGAGAGCAAGCGCGACGAGCTGCGCAAGCGAATCGAGCACACGCGCAGGCAGCTCAGCAGTGTAAGTCGACAACACCCGAACCTCCTTTGATCTCACCTGGAACCTCCTTTTATCTCGCGGCGAGCGGAGACGGTTATCATACCCAGGTCCCTGGAGACAATGGGTCCGTCATTGCGATAGTTCCACGTAAAGTCTTGGTTTTAAATTGTAAAAAAGCTGGCCAAGTCTAAAGTTTTTTTTTCATGTCTTCGCTATCCTTTTTTTCTTTATCCTACGTCTTGTCATTCTCAATTTTATCTACATATTCCTTCTGTCGCCAGTGTCCTCCCACAATTTGTATTTCCCACGGCACTCCACTTCCCACATTTCTCCAATATTTCTTTTATATCTCACCCAATCTTTCCCTACTTCCCCACTTTTCTACTGTCCACTGCAGCGTTTTCAAGTAACGTTCTTGCAATAATTGTTATTAAAAAATATGTTAGCACTTGTAAGCATATTTCCAACTTCATGTTTGATTTTGTCTTGACATTTTTGTCTGGTGATTATGTCTTAGTAGTTAGTATCAAATTACATTGTTCTTACTAATCGGCTACCATATGTCTCCCAGGTCGGTTTCCGTTCAACGCTCAAGAACAGCCAGTCGATCTGTGACTTAAGCCGTCACGACCGCACAAACAATTCAAGCCATGCGGCTGGCCGCTACACGCAAATGGGAGGTAAGCTTTATGCAAACGTGATCCGACACAAGCTAGCCAACCCAAGTTTATCACAACTGTGCGATCGCGGCTACGCTACAAACCCGATGCTGCAAACTTATCGCCCCCTGTCGTACCAACATTCCAAACCACTTGCGACAGGAATCTTTGCCGCTCATAATCGAAACGCC
Organism: Nemoura dubitans; assembly: GCA_921293005.1. NCBI lineage: Eukaryota > Metazoa > Arthropoda > Insecta > Plecoptera > Nemouridae > Nemoura > Nemoura dubitans. The sequence continues at coordinate 20,256,487 of OV121073.1, read as the reverse complement.
CTGTTTGAGAACTGTGCAAATTTCTATCGTGATTCCAATATGCAAGATTTGACGGCTGCTCCCAGTGATTCGTGTCGGGACGTTGACATCAGGAATTGCGCGGGCGGGACTAACGTTGTCGAACGAGAACCAAACATGAACTCTGCTAACTTGTATCGAGACACCAATTCGCGTTGTGCGGACTTGTTTCAGAATAGGGTATCTTCTTCTGGCTTTACCTCTCCTGAACGTGCTTCCTTTTCGTCTAACAATCCGTCTTCTATTGATTCTTCCGTGCTTGCTTCTAACAATAACCCTAAGTTTATGGAAACGGTTCGTTTCAGTGTGTGCCAAGTAGTAACCGAGCGTATTTCGGATAAGTTTTATCAGCTAGCGAAAACTGCAAGCAACTCTTCATTCCGCGAGGACAGGTTTGTAGATTGCTCAACAGAAAACAAACGGCTAGACGTTATCGCCCCACCCCCCAGCAACCATTTTAAATCGGTCAAACCCACCGACGGTTCAGCATCGAGGGCTGAACCAGCCGCTTCCGAGACCAAGCATGTGGATGCAGCTTGCCGGCCAGGGTACCTGAACCTGAGTGCCAAAAAGCGAAACCAGTCCTTGCCTCAGTCGCCTGTCACAGAAGAGTCATCGTTACTCTCTCCGACTTCCGGCAACCAAACAGACAACGAGTCTTCTGCGTTCCGACGCCGCATCGGGGGGTCGTTGCGTTCATGCTCGTACTTCCTCGACTTGAACAAGCTGTGCGACAAGAAGCCAGGGCATTACACATCTGCCAAGTCTTCAGAGTCGCTGGCCACCAGCCTGCCTGCCAGCCTGCCCGCCAGTATGCCTGCCAGCAAAGCTGTCAGTCGGGATGACCTGGACGAGGATCACTTCAGCTCGGATTCGCTGGAGGAGCCCTCGGAGTTCAGCAATCGAACTCCGAAGCGGTCCATACCAAACCAGGACTCGCGGTTCCAGCAGTTCTGCAAGGCGAACCAGGAGTTTCAATCGCAGGAGAGCATTGTGTCGAATACTTCGAATCAGCTGAGCTCTACTGGAGACTTATTGGAGTTGTGCGAGCAAGACAGGCACAGTTCGGCAAGCTTCTTCTTATCGCTACGGCGCTATGACAACAGGAGCCAGGAAAGCATTCTCAGCAACGATTTCCTTGACGACAAGTCAATTCCATCGCAGCATCGCAGCTCCGAAGACATCTTGGACAGGGAATTCGAGATGGGTATCTCTGAGTCCCGCAGCTCTGAAGATATACTCAATGAGAGGTTCATGAAGAAGAGCACCAGTCTCCCTCGAGGCTACTTCCTGCCTGAAACGAGCAGTCTTCCGCGTCGGCCCAAGACGATGGACCAGTCCATTGACAGCCTGGACTCCATCGAACACCGACCCATCATTCGTACGACCTCGCTTCAAGATGCCAAGAAAGTCCCCGATGTTGTCGCGAAGCCTAAAGTGAATGCTCTCTCGCGTAAAGGCTCGTGCCCTGTGGGCCGACCGAGGCAAACGGCAGATGACGGGCCACCCACGATGACGCGAAGTAAGAGCCTGCATGGCACTAAGCCGCCCATTGCCGCTAAGCCCCAGGGCCGGGTCACCCACAAGCCACCCGTGAAGCCTGTGAAACCGCGTCGAAAGTCGCTGGTGGGGGGAACGCAGGTGGGCCGTGTGGCCCGGCTCCGCGAGGCATTCTCTTGCCCAGAGGGAGGAAAAACGGACAGCGACGAAGACAAGAAAGCTTCTGGCGCAAAAACGCCAGTTACGGACGGTAAAGCCTGCATGGACACCAGCGGGCATCCGGAGATGGTGAAGTTTTTGTGCCGAAGCTTCGAAAGAGCTCTGGAGCGCGAGATGTCAGACAGCGACGGGTTCCGAACAGCGGGCTCCAACTCGTCCACGCCGCTCACAAGCTCGTCGGGCGCCAACTCTCCTAAGCGTGACTCGCGAAGGCTCTGGCCCCCCGCCAGTCGCGCGGTTGTCAACGCGCGATCTCGCGCTGATCACGGTAACCACCGATGTGGTGTCATCATTTATGTCTGCAGCTGGAAGCTTGTTTGCTAGTGGTTTTCAATTCGAAACTTTTTTTCTCATGGTGCTCGTACGAAGGGAGCCAGGACTTCTGTTTGTTGTGCTCTCCAAAATCGAGGGACATGCCTCTGTCCGAAAGCTGGCTCCCAGTAACATTTCATTTTCACCATTTCCAAATGATGAATGAAATTTTACTGGATGCTGCAACCGCATTTCCATTCCTTGCGGAGAATAAAACATTCAGTGGTGTAGGTATCTTAATGGTAACCGAGGAATCCAATCGGTTCTTTCTCGCGGTGCCATTCAGCTTGTTTGTCTTAGAGGTTTTGGAGTCTTCATTTTTGTCTGTTATGCTCGTCGTTAACCGATATAATTTCAAGCATTTATTTTTATTCTTTGATCGTCGTTGCACAATGGATGGATCGTTAGCAGATATATCAGCACCTGGAATGATTTCATGTCGGAATGCGCTCGATGTGTCGATGTTTTTATTCTTAATACTCAATACTGTGGTTCAGGGAAAAGCGGATCATCCTTATGTCTCAAATTTGGCAATATTTGTTCAATAAAACACACTATGTGATGTATGAAGCAGAGTTCATTCGTTCCGCGAACCACGGTTTGATTTTAATCGCTACCTTTTAGCAGTCTTCTTGTCTTACTTTTTCTCCTTTTACGTTTTCTTTACTACTGCTACCAGCCCCCTGCAAGGAAACAGGTACACATTTTTTCTCAAATCACTCGTAGGTAGCTGTTGGTGCTTTTTTTAAACTTTGTTGTCAGCAATCCCCGGCCCCCCTTTTTGCCTGCTAGCATGTCACGGTTTGTTTACGTAGCGCACGTTTGTTGCTTGCTAGCAGGAGACAGCGACGAGGAGGCAGAGGTATCCGGTGGACTCCGTCGCGCTTGCTCGTTGAGCGATCTCGTCTCTCCTGCCCCACGGAGAAACCCGCTGCAAGGTCAGTGTAGTGATGGACTGCCTAGAATGGCCAGGGCACCTAATGCTTCCGTTGCAGCCGACTGCAGATCAACCTATTGCCAGAGTTGTGAATAGTGGTCTGGTAATGAAATTCCATGCTTATTCCATGATCATTCTAAATCTGAAAGAGCTTGTAAGTTTTAAAAGTCCTCCTGAAAACCAAGCTTTATGTATTATTAAATTTCTTTTGAGTATTGTGGTATTTTATTAGTTACTTATTTGCTGTTTTTCAGTTGTCATTTTAAAAAATATGTATTTCCTTTTCATTTAATGAAAATTTAAAGTAGGTTTTATTTAAAAGTTCAATTAACCACTTAGAGGTTTTGAATTATGCGATCAAAGCCCATCATAGCATTATTGTCTTGTATATCAGATTCATGGAGGCATTACCTTTTTTTAAATGATTATTCCAATGCAGTAGAATTTTTATCTTGCTCAATGCTCCTATTGACGGCCTTGGCAACAGGACTACGATCAAGAGACACACCCTGGCAGCCGTTCATGGTTTAGTAGCCCTGCTCCTGGGTAGCGATCTTGTAACTTTTTTCATTCGATTTGACTCGAATTCTTTCGATTTCAAATCACTGCACATTTAAACCATAGGCAGTGATATTGAAAACGAATCGTTTTGAAATCACAAAGTTACATGATAGCCCCCTAGGTACCTATATTATATTAGCATTGCACTTGCCCTGGGGGGCTATCATGTAACTTGGTGATTTCAAGACGTATTGTTTTTAATAACACTGCCTTTGGTTTAACATGGGCAGTGATTTTAAATTGAGTGATTTCGAGCCAAATCGAATGAAAAAAACTTACAAGATCGCTACCCAGGTCACTAAACAGAACGCCTATCACCACACACTAATTCTATAATGTACCTGTAGGAACTTGATCTTGGACTAACTGACAAAATCATGCTTTTGGCTCGTTTTTTCAAAGCTAACTGCTACTGGTTCAATCAAAGCTTTCTAGATATTTAAAAATTAACTTCCAGCGTATTTTAGCATGCCAACAAATATGCCAGTGATATTTTGGATTCAGTGCTGTTGCTAAACACTGCTATTGACTTATAGCAAGAGAATGACATTGGGGAAAAAAGAGGCAAGTACTTTAAATTAAGGGTCATTTATTCACAAAATTATAAATATCTATGTATATATATTTTTTTATTTTTTTAGGTTTGGGCTGATGAACCCATGTTGAGCAAACTCCCTTTCACTCACAGAAAATACAAGTTGAAGTAAATTGCTTGCTAGGGGATAGTTTTCAGTTGCTAAAATTGTAACTGTTTGCTAAGGAATTAAAGCAAGCATCATGTGTCTGACTGGTACACTGGTAGACTGGTAGACTAAAGAATTGATGACCAAAGCTATGTTTAACAAGTGTTTGTTGGTACAGTTTCAGGTAAACTGAAGCCTGGCGGCAAGAGGTACAAATCGAGTGGAATGAGTCGCAGCACGTCGATGCTGGTGTTGAACCAGTCGGACAGCGACGGTGAGGGTGGTGGCGGAGGGCGGACAGTCCGCGTCAATGGCCTAATGCGGCCGACCATCAGCTCCCTCAACAAGATGGCCCCCGGGCGGCGGGGCAGGGGCCTCTCCGGAGCGTACAGCACAGGTAAGCCATGTTGGCTCAGGAAGCCGTAAAGAGACACCGGAAGCCTTTAGAAGCATTAGAAGCTTTAAAAGCAGTTTTAAGCAATGAAATGCAATTAAAAGGCATTGATTCCATTGATTTCAATGCTTTCAAATAAATTAATCTCTTGCATGCATCCATACAGAGCATGATGCAGATTAAGTTCAAATGTTCCCACAGTTTACTTTGATTAATTTTTGGCAGCTGTAATTTGATTATTGATTTTGATTATTTGATTACGTATTCCTGCAGTGAATCTAAGCTCGGTGGGCCAGCCAGAAGACTCTAGCTCCGAGGAGAGTGCGAAACCGCGGCCGCGAAGTTCTTCCATTGACCGGGCGGCTCCAACTCCGGCCCAGCGCAACCGGGCGGCGATCCGTACGCCGACCAGCCGCACCAGGGCTGGGCACGACGAACCTGGACTCGACGTAACGCAAGCCCCCCGTAAGTTGCGCCTCGTTCGGTTTCTCCCGTCTCTATTTGCAACCATGATGGCGTGATGACGCGAGCAATGTCGAAGCTTTCTCTGAACAGGGTTTGGACAAGAAATCAATCAGTTGAATTTGGAGTTCCTTTAGTGTCAGCGGTACATTGCATGTTATGATTAAATAAGTATACAAAATTATTATTTTTGTGTGGACTTGGACCAGGAAAGACTAAAGCTGCAAACGAAAGTGTTGGTAGCAAGCTATTGAGTTTTTAAGAAAATAATTAAGATATCAGCTGAGGCTGGGGGCGGCTGTTTTGACACAGTAGCACAGAAATATGCTCTAAAGTAACTAACACATTGCTTCAATTACCTTTCTGTTATCACTCAACCAACAGTGGGATCTACCTGCTCTCTATTTCATTTTGTAGAGGACAGATCAACAAAAATCACAAACGAATTGAATGATTTTTCTAATCATCCCTAATACCTTGGTCCCAAGGGTAAAAAACTTGCCTCTGTGCTTTCTTGTAGGGAATCATTTGCCTTGGGGCCCAGCCTCCAGGCCGAAAAATGTCAATTTGGACCATTTTTTTTTACGCCTGTGGTTGGCCGAAATGTTGCTCTTACCTCTAATAATTCTATACTACGAATTGAACTTACTACTGGCTACTCTTAAGGGTACAGGGCAGTTTGCAAAAAATGTGGCTTTCAGACCCATTTTAGTATAGTTATCAAGGCCACATCGTTAAAGTTATATTTCAATATTTTAGTGTGTTGTAGACAAAAGACGTAAAATTATATATCCATGGCTATTTTTTTAAATTTTGCCCTTGGAGTGCTAGAACCACTCCAAAACGATTCATTTTTCACCCGTTTTAGAGCCATGTTCATGAAAGTGCAAAGAAAATTTGGGGAAAAGGCCATGGGCACCCAATTTGATGTATTTTACTATAACATACTCGAATATTGGAATGATAACTCAAACAGTGTGGCCATGAAAACTCGACTAAAAAGGATCTCTTGCAAAATTTTCTATGATCCCTACGAATGTGCCTCTCACTCTCGCATTTCCTCGAGTCTTGGCTGGAAGGGATTAAATCGAGATAAAATTTGCAGTGGTTTTTTGTCAGAATGGAATTCATATTTTTGTGCTAAGATTGAGACAAAATAGTGATATTGAATCACCTCCAATTCGCTAAATTTTTACATTAGAATTTCGTTTAAAATTTTTATATGATTTGTTTTTTGCAATTATGACCGATTTCATCAATTATAACTTGATAAATATCAATTATATAAATTTTGCTGGAGACCCTATTCTTATCTACTTAACGATAATCTCGGAAATCGATTTGCAAGTGCATCAACATGTGAGTGTGGATTAAAATCTTGCTGGGACATGACTGCATTCAAGACGCAGACCCATGGTCAAATTTCTGTCAAGAAGCCGCAAAAATTACACTAGAATCTCCATTCATGATTATTTGTCTATCTATTTGACACGACTAATTTGATTGTGTAAATTGCATTATTGTGTTCATCAATTGGTCATCTTATTGCTCTATAACATAATTTTTTCAAGTAATCCTATTCTCAGAAGGAAGATTAAGAAAGAATTATAATTTATAAAATAGTAAATACATGCCACAAAAATTTAATTCCCCGGGGAGTTGCTTATTTTTAACTGATCTTGAGGCTACTGAGGGATGTTCTTAGTTTGAGGCAACTCTTCAAAAATTAAAAATCGGAACTGCTCTGGAGCCTTAATACTCTAAATAGATAGAAAAATATTGGTTAAGCCATCACAAGCACAGGTAGGTAGTGCCTTATAGTATCTTATTTAAAATAAGTGCTATTTCTTTAAGGTGCATGAACTCTAAAAAGATGGGTAGCCAGTTTTAGCAAGTTTCATAATATTGCAAGCAAACCACCCCAATTTCTATAAAACTGTCAATGGCATTGTCTACTGAATGTCACTGGATACTGATCAGGGTTACACCTTGTGCTTTTTTGCTATGCCACTCAGCGTTTAACCATGGCAATTCATTCCAGTCAATGCACAACTGTGCAACTCGGTGGCCTCCCAGCTGAAGTTCACCGCTGACTCAGTGGCACAGTTGTGTCGAAGATTGGCGGCTGACCAGCAGTCCGACTCGACAGCAATGCTGCGTAATCTGAAGCGCGCGATCTCAGATGCGCAGAACACGCTGAAGACCATCAACGCTGATGCCGCCACCCCAGACGTTGCCTCTGTAATGCAGCAATACAGTGATCTGCTTCTAGACATGGTGCAGCAAAACATGAGCAAGCCAGAAGCGAGCTAGCACGTTCGTTCGTTCGTCCAATATTAGATTTTAAATACTTACGTGTAAATATTGCCCTATGTTGTTTTAATGCAATAAATTATGAAATAAACTACAGGTTTTAACAAATTAAGGTTCAGTATTTTTATTTTATTTTGATTCGATGCAACGTACAGGCTTACGACTGGCTTCCTGGTCTGGCGTGTTATGTTATTACCCCCTTATCAACTAAAAGGAAACATAATATATAGCAATGTAGCTAATTTTGATGATTGATGATTAGCTAATTGGTTGATAAGTCAACCACCTATTGAGTTTGATTGTGCTCATTTGAATTTTGCTGGATTTTTTTCAAGATATATTGACTCTGCTTATGTGTCAACTGAATTTTTCATCTGTGTGTACTAATTTGAATTTTGCTGTATTTTTACTTGATTCTTTGACTCTGCTTTGCTATGAACTGCCTTTTGAGTCCGTGCGTACTAATTTTAATTTTTTAATCTATTTTTACAAGATCCAATGACTGCTGTATGTGTCAATTGTTGGATCAAAACATTAGTCCAAAAGTAGTTGACACCTGAGGATGAGTCAATGGACTTTAAAAAGTACAGTATTATTCAAATGAGTACAATCCAATAAAACTACAAAAAGTTATTTACACCGAAGGCAGAGTCAATGGATATCAGTCGAAAAAAATTACTGTTAACATAGAAGCAGTCGATGGATTTAAAAATAAATACAGAAATATTCAAATGAAATATACCTAAGGTAAAGTTGATGTATATTGAAAAAATAATAAATAGGCTGTTAACAGAAAGCAGATTCAATGGATATTGTAAAAGTAAGAAAAAGATGTCTCGGCCCAAAGAGCGCTGCGGAATTTCGTGTAGCCCCCCCCCCCCCCCCCCCCCTAGTGCCAAGGGTGGGACCCTGGGCACCCAACTTCCGTAACAATATACATTTTTCAACACCTTTTTCCGTGGTGCTGAGAAACGGTGTTGCCTGCTATCCGCCGTTATTTGAAGCGTTTTGGTTTAGGATTAGATTCCTGAACAAACAGTTTTGTATTGAACGCTCGGTGTTCTCCAAAATGCATGTTATTGTGCCACCGTCGCAGACACATTCGTGGTTTGCATGTGTATCGCTCTGTCTCTCGCTCTCCGTTCGCAATGCATCGTCGCCGATGCATCGCCCGCAGCGAGCCCGGGGCTGGCCGACAGTGCCCTAGAGTACCCGCGGGCAAAATCTCTGCTGCCCTCGGTGGACTTGCGAGCGACGACGAGCGGCTCGCGTTCAAGGCCATTTTCACGCACTCATGGCTGGGCATGCAGGGCGGCCGCACTTGCTGCCCCGAGCGAGGAGGGTTGCGTTCAGGGTGAAGGCAGCAGGTTGCGGTGCTCGGGCGCTACCAAAACGTTTCGTTGCATTTGGCGGCCCGAGCCGGCCGCGCGACGCAAATGGCGTGATAATTTTTAGCAGACAGTGAATTTTAATAGTTACACCAATAATTATACGCAACAAATTTAAGAACAATTAAAATAACCTCAACAGTAAATATTTACATTATAATATTATAATTTTATTCTGTCAAATTGCCAGGGGGGGCTGCTGCCCTGCAGCCCTCCCTCACGAGCCACCCCTGTGTACCTGCCTTGTTACTTAAAAATCCCAAATTGTCACACCCTCTCACTAGTAATCCCCCTATTACTGCCTCCACTGTCCCTTACCTACTTGCTGTCCCAATGATGGTCCTGCCTTCCCATTCCATCATATAGACCATGTCTTATCATCACTCATAGGTACCACCACCAGTGGTGTAGTTCTAGAGTGGAGTTTGGTGAGTGTAATGTCGAGTGTATTTTTTGTCAATGCTAATTGACTGCTAATATCCTCAGCCTCAAATGTCAAAATGTTCAAACATGTTTGATTGGCGCTTACGACTTTTTTTTACGTAGCACTAAAACACGGACCCACATTTCTCTGGATTCCTTACAAGAACTAACATTTTTGCAATGCATGCCCTTTTACCCCCATGTTTGCACATAGGTTGTCTGGAGTGGGTATATTTAGTGCAGGCACCATGAATAGTATTGAAAATTTAACGAAGTTAGTCGTAAAAAAGCTAGAAATTAGCGTACCAGCATATACCAGAGTTTTAAAGTAATTAATTACTTACTTAATACATTACTCTATCTAAGCCATAGTATTTCTTTAAAATAAAGGTTAGTAAATACTAACTTTGAAAGTATAATGGGAGTATATGCCGTATACATGCGGATACCCTGGCTACACCGACTTCCACTAACCCCCTCAAGATGTGGGACGGCCGCTCCAAAATACTATTGCCTGGCCGTCGCTGCTTAGGACTGTCATTTCCATGAGTTTCGTGACATTGACCGTTCCATAACACGATATGATACAGGTCCATACAGGTTGATACATATTCTCAACAGATTTTATTGCTTATTTATAGATAATGCAGAAAATATAAAGATAACTGATCAGTAAAAGAACATTTTCACACTCAAATATTGGTATAAATTATGCACCCACACGAAATAGCAACAGCTCGAGAATGGATGTCTACCACATGGAGATTGGCAATGACGATCAGCCGACTGAAAGTACCTACCGGTGGTGTGACCCAGCGACTATTTAATGCTACCATTGCAGGATGAGCGCTCTATCAGCTCTGATGAGCTTTTTCAGAGAAACGCAAATGTCTACGCGCAATAAAATGAACCGTAAGTGGAAAGGCTTAGTAAAAACATGATGTCCCATGGCCCTTAGTCAAAACAGTGCGTCGTTAAACACTAAACATTGTTCAATCCATACAGATTTTTATGGGTATAGATTTTTTCATAGTTTAGTATTTTGAATTGAAGATGTTTTTGTTGTCATTGGCATTGACATTGGGTGTTAAATCATGTTGTCCACCAATATAGCAGATTTCAACTTGTGAGTAAATCATTATTGTTACACACCATGCACTACTTTTCAATGCTTGTTTATTTTGAAACTAATAAATGGCCAGTGGTATTCATAGTGTGGATAATAGTGTGGATTATAATAGTATCTTTGGTGTGGATCAACTAAGAAATACCGCTACAAACAATTACGCTTTAAGAGTTGGATTTCAGTTAAATTTGATGCTCTTGCAAAATATTCGTTTGTGTCAAGTTTTTGACAGGCATCAAAGCCAGACGTACAGCTGGACTCATTGCCAACTGATCTAACCCTGTCAATATTATAGTATTATAACCAATATAGTATTATGTCAATATTATGATATTATAACCAATATAGTATTATGTCAATATTATAGTATTATAACCAATATAGTATTATGTCAATATTATAGTATTATAACCAATATAGTATTATGTCAATATTATAGTATTATAACCAATATAGTATTATGCCAATATTATAGTATTATAACCAATATAGTATTATGCCAATATTATAGTACGTTGGCCAGACTGTTTCGTTTCCTGTTTTTCTGAGGTTTTCTGCTTCCTGGTCCCAGCAATCTGCAAGGAAGACTCCTGACTCAAAAACGGACCTGACGACGAGCGAAGAGCAGCGGAATGCGAAATGTTTGACAGCGTACCGCCACCGCACCTAGAAATTGTGAGTACATACACAGGCAATGTAGCTTAGGAAAGTTAGTTTTACAAAACAGGTACTACTTAAGCCCATGCCGAGCCCATGGTGATTGATGAGGGTAGCAAGCAAATTGGGTGTGGTTGCTGGTTGGTATCCAAATCTCTGGCTGATTCACTTCGATATAAAGCTCGGCGCTCTCGTGGGAGGTCAATCTTCGCAAGGTGTGTGAAAAAAACACTTTAAACTGGGTTTTGAATGCTGAGTAATGACTCACTGATGTCCTGACGTTTCATAACGTCTTCGGAACTCTTCATAATATAAGATTTGTAACAAAACGTCGGGAAATTGGTGAGTCTTTACTTAGCATTTAAAATCCAGTTTGAAATAGTTGTGTGGGAAAACTAGTGCTAAAGAAAGGACAAGCAGACGTGAGTCTTAGAAATTTAATGAGAGTTTCATGTCTTGTGACTCGCTGCATTTTGAATCTGACCGTGTTATTTTTGCAGTGGTTTTATGCTGTGTGGCTGCTTCGGATGAAGTGACGTCGCTCCACACTCAGAGTCCTAATGTTTCGGAGCCAACTGGGGGTGAGCTTGCCGTGGTTTACAATGCTAATAACTAAGGTGTGGCCTTCCTGGAAATTGGCTTAATCTTTATCGTAATAACCTAACATAATTTCACTTACGAAATCGACGCACCTATACAAATTGGTTCATTAGGCTTTACTGATTAGCATTGGCACTTATAGGGGCGCTACGAAAAAAACTGCCTAGTGGCGCATATTGTCTAAGTCCGGCCCTGGCTATACGAAATGCTTACCGGTGGGGGTGGTTAGGAAAATAGCCAGTAGAAACGCAGTATGCATTTGTGTGCTTTAGAGTCGGGTTGAAACACTAGGAGCGGCCAAGAATGCGATGGATTTGCAGCTCAAAAGAAACTGAATACTGCCTTTTCTTGGGTTTGACGGTAAATGACCCAAATCACCTGGGATACGGGTTTTAAAAGTCTTTTAAAATTGGACCAACTCTCAAAACAAAAAGAATGAACAATTTAGAAAGTAATGTAGGTAGGTATCCAATGTCAAGAAGTTAGATACTGTGAGTAGATCTTTTGTTGCAAGGGAGAAACATGGTGGGGTGTTGAAAAAGACTATTTCAAACTGGGGTTTGAATGCTAAATAAAAGCCTTGCTGGTTTCCCGACGTTTTGTAACTAGATCGACTGCCGTAAAAAATGTGAACAAGCCAAGCTGAACCAAGCGTGTACCATGCATTCTATATTCGAATGATCCTGCAGATGTCCAAAATAATCCAAAGTAATGCATCTCAAACTACTACACTTTAAAATACCCATAAAAAATCCCAGCCAAAGAAATTTAATGATTGGCTTTCATCTCAAAAGCTCGGTAGATTACTAATTCGTGCTTTGGCCATTAAGACTCGAAGAAATTCACATATGTATCAAAATTCAATGTTTTTCTATTTTATTCTCATCCAACAGCAACCCCGAGACCAGACCCTTGGATGAGACCACGAAGAAGCTTTGAAGGATGTGTTAGTGCCGTCTTGTGTGGATGATGTTTCAACTCGTCGGATTTGATGGCGAGTTGTTAGGTTGTTAGCCAGTCCTCTCATTCACAGAGCGCAGAGCTCTATGATTGACCATTATGTATTCAGGAGTCTAGATACCTTTTACAATTTGTTTATATACTCTTCCGGATACCACATTGTTCTACTGCCGTATTCTTACCTAGGTACATACTGGATAAGTTTTAAGTACAAAGAGTCCAACAAGCCAGTAATGAATGTATCAATTGACTGCTCTTGTCACCTTTTTCCCTCAATGACAAGATGTGCTTGTCACTTTATTTTTTTGCCTGTCACATCACCCATGGCCTGTGGTACGACCCAGTAGGTACCAACGTGGCCCCATCTCTAGATATAAACAAGATTTTATTTGCTCAGTGAGGCTTGACACCACGTTTTGTTATTTTCTAGTTTTGTGGAGGTCATGCTGTTGAGGAAGCCTTGTTGAGGAAGCCTTCCTCCCCGAGTCAGCTGCTCAGTGCATCCGGCACGAAGTCCTCGAACCGCAAAAGTGCAGTTCCCGTAAACGATGTGACCAAACGGTCAAAGTGTTTACTGTTCGTCTCGGGCTTCCAACACGAAGACGAAACACAGGAAGAAGCTTGCACGAGGTTTTGGGCCGTCTCTTTTCTGGGACAACTCAATGACTTGGCTTTGACGATGAGTTCTGCCTGACTGTGTGTGCTGTAAAAGATGCTACAGGGCAGTATCCTTTTTGCACCCAGGTATGCATTTGGGATGCTCCATTTGTATTTTAACCTATTTGCATTTTATTGACTTCTGATTTCTGATTATTACATGGTAGGTTCCTGCTGTCGACTAGGAATTCTTTGTCCATGGGGTTGTCAGTTTTCCTGCTGAGCAGATAGCTGTTTAAAAGGCCATGTCAATTTTTAAAAGGCTGACACATGCTTGGACTGTCCACGTTTGCTCTGTGTGGGGTCCAGTTGGTTCTGAAGGGATCAAAATTTCCCAAGAACTGACTCCAAATTAAATCTTAGCCCAGTAAGCTTGATTTATATGTAAGCTTAATTCTAACACAAACAATTTTTCTGTTCACAGGCCCTTGTTCTTGTTTTCAAGCTGCAACCCCATTGGCCGAGCCAAGACTTCCAAGAATCGGCAATCGGTGTCAGGAAAATCTCGGCGTTCGTTCACTGCCAACCATACGAAAACGGGTCGTTCCAGGGCCACCTGGATGTGAGTTCGGAGTGGGGGGAGTCCCAAGCTTGATTGGCGGGAACTAGAAATGTCTTGAACTAAAATTGAAATGTATTAAACATGTAATGTAACTAGAACAAGTATAATTAAACTCTGTCCCATAAGGGAATATACCTTCCACTGCAGCGCTGGTGTTGCTTTTGTCACAGTTAGGGCTGCCACCTTGAAGATGCTTGGAGGTGCAAACGGCATGCAAAAGATGACTGCTAGCGCTGTACTGGAAAGTATGTTCTCTCACAGGCAGAGCACTCTATCCCAGCTTTGTAGCAAGTACCCGCCTTTCCGTTTATATTTAACATATAAATTTAATTCAGCTTCAGATATAAGTCTACATTTTGTAAACAGTGTACAAGCTTGTACAGCTGACCCCCTTTAACACGTTGGGCTACTCAGATTTGTCTTCACTTTAATACTTTGGCCGCTGTATGTTAATTTTAAACATGAAATCGCAAATATATCCCCCAGTTTTGAGATAAGCAAGAAACAGAGGGGTGCACCCCTCTGTTTAAAATTACCCCATACATTTTTACCCCTGTTGACACTTCTTGTGTGGCAAAAATAGTATGTCAAAATATCATATTTTTGAACGCTTAATTGTAAATAACTCCCCCAGGTTTCATCTGAAAATGAAACAGGGGGTTTCATTGGATTACCCGTAAAATTCCACCCCTATCTTTAGGTAAACACTTTTGTGGGTCGGAAAGAGCAAGTTAAAAATAAGCCATTAGAAAAAAGCAGATTGATAAGATTCGCCTATACTTTAGCTACCACCCGAACACAATACACTTGAATACTTTTGCCATTGTTCCGATTTCTAACTCCAAATCGTAAACAACTCCAGAAGTTTGGTATTTACAAGGAAACGGGGGGAGGGGGGGGGGGAGCATTGGACTCCCCATGAAATTCACCCCTATTTATCCCTGGTGACGAGTGAAGATCTGATCGAGTGTTCGGTCCCGCGTCTGAATCCTGCTTATCTCGACTGATAATGAAAACGTTTGAAGTGGATCTGCATTGTAAGATTAGATAATCGCATTGTTTTTGTTAGGTTGAGGCATTAACGTATGGACTTTTGTACATTGTGATCTTGTTACATTGTTGGTGCTGTTGGCAAATAAAACAACATCTTTATTACAATGAAATAAAATTAACAAATCTGATACTTTTTTTTTACATTTGTCTTTAATGAGTTTCTAGTGTTATAGAACTTGTTTCTTTAGAAGGTAAGTATTCCCCCACACTATTGCCAATGCCAAAGGAAACTTCTTCTCTGAGGCTCCAACCACGGACCCCTAGCGCCTAAACCCCGACTACATCCTCGGAGCCACAGTGGACTTCAGTGTAACAGGTACGAAATACCTTTAACCTTCAGGTGGAATTTGTTACTAGCGACTAAAGTAGATTATTTACCCACATACTTCCACCCATCGCTACGTAGCAAGTACGTAGCGAGCTGGCTGCGTAATGCTGAGGTCCCCAGATCAAATCAGGTCGCATACGTGTTCCCTTTTGCATTTTTGTCATTGTAAAGTCTTATTCAATATGACAAAAACATCTGCTCGGTTTGCTCAAGTGACTGGGGCGGAGAATCCACATGGCACTGAAGCCCCTGATGGGACACGGTGAAGTCAGGCTGCGTCCGTCACCACCCACCAAGGCACCCCCGTAGGGCCTCGGTGGAATTAGGGTGAGCAGTACAGCAAACACTGAGCGACGAGACTCTCAAGAGTCTGTCAAAAATCTACGCCTGTACCGGGAATCGAACCCCAGACATCTCGGTAAGTGCTACCGAAGCGCTTCCGAGATGCACACTTTCCTCTGAGCCACCCGAGCAGATGAGTTTCTTCAAAAATATCTTTCTTATGAATTATCCAAGCGAGGAAGTTCATCGCTTGGCTATAGCTACGAGCAGAGTAGGTCCATCGCCTGGCTGATAGAGTGCAGTGACATAGAGGCGAGATTCAAAGCGAACTCTGGCTGCGTGTGGTGGAGGTGCCGGGATGGTGGAGGTTCCGTTCCTCACGAGTTCTTCGGTCACGTCTTGCCACGCCGGAGGCGGCGAAGGTGTCCGCGCCTTTGAACACAACTGCTGGAGTCTCTGTTCCCTGAGCACGAACGGCTATTATAATTTCTCTAAATATAACGAATACTCTGACTCTGAGAAGGAAAACAACGGTTTGCATTGGACTATCTCCTTGAAATTCTACCCCTGTCAACAACCCTGGTAGGGAGAAGAGTTGCTTAAAATTCTGGTATTTAAATCGATAAAACCCTTGATGGGGTTTTTCGTGATTATTGATGATTCGCTCATACTTTGGCCTGAGGGGTAGGTGACCACCCGAACACGATGAGCTATTCAGATTTGACGTAACTTTAATAATTATAATAGCCGCTATGTTCATTTTTCACTTTAAATCGCTAATAACTCCCCCGGTTTTGATTTTAGCAAGGGACAGGGACTTCCATGGGACATCCTTCAACCCCTATTGACAAATTTTACGTGGAGAAAATAGTATGTCAATACACCATATTTTTTTAATTTAAATCGTGAATAACTCGACTAGTTTTCACTTGGGAAGGAAACAGATGGGTGCATTGGACCGCCCATGAAATACTACCCCTATCAACACTCCTTACAGAGTGAAACGAACAAGTTGATAATTTTGACCTGAAAATATTGTACAAAAGCGTGATGGTTAGTACACGATTCTGATCGATATTTCGCGATTTTTTAAGATTCGCTCATACTTGGACCTAAGGGGTAGTTGACCACCCTGATCACGATGAGCTACTCAGATTTGACGCAACTCAAATGCTTTGGCAGCAAGATCGATTTCAAACTTTAAGCCTTGAATATCTCCCCCAGTTTTGACTTGCGAATAAAACAGCGGTGTGCATTGGACTCCTCGTGAAATACTACTCCTATTGGTACCTCTCTCGGGGCAAGAAAGAAATTTGATTTTTTCCCCTAGGTCTATGCCTAGTTAAGCAACACTTCGCTGAGTCGGTGCGTTAGATGGGTGACCACCATATATATGGCCAGCTCTGTTCGAGACAGGTAGAATAGATTGAAGATAAGCAACAGCTTAACTCGCCTTACCGATCACTATTCGAGAACATGGATTAAGTGGAGGAATAGTTTTTTTTCGAGTTGTACATTACTTGTGAAAGGTCATTATTAGGGCCCTTAAGGCCCTCGCTTCCTTCTAGGCCAGGTCTTAGTGTTCAGGCCTTAGCACTTGGTCGCATATTATGAATGAATACTTGACTGGGGTACTAGACGAAAAAACATGCCAATAATAAATCTGTTATTTCCTTAAAAGAAGCCATAATTGTCCGGAGCTGAGCCAAAACGGCCCGGAACTGTCCTTAAAAAAATAACCCGTGGTTCGAGCGTACGATAAAGAGTCCAGAGCTGTCCTGCCTTGAGGCGATTTTTGAATATTCATCCATACTTCAGACTATTTGGAAGTTGGCCACCATGAACACGGTGGGCTAGTCAAGCTCTGCTCGAAAACAAAACCCAACACCATGAAACTGAAATCACAGCACTATTAGTTTTTGACCCGGCTGCGAAAGGTACGTTGCAATTCTTACTTGATGGGTTCGTCCCAATTGTCTTGAAGCAGCTGAAGTCATGTAGTTAAAAAGACCTTAGCACTACTTTAAAAAAGAGCTTTTTGAAACTGGGTTAAAAGTTAAAACAGTCTAGCTGCAACTTTTGCCAGAGTAACAATAGACGTAGCCGTAGTATTTGTAAGCTTTGTAAGCTTACAAAGCTTACATATTATATTAAACAGCTTTCTAGATTCGGGCGGAGGGGGCTAGGGGCGCAGTTCCAAGCAAAATTTGAGATCAATATTTTTGTACCAAATAATACCCATTTGAGGTAAAATTAGGGCCAGAGAGTGAAGAATCCAAAACTACATTGAAAAGAAATGATGTTGAGCATTTAAATTTTGTTGCATTGTTTCAGAATAAGTAAATTGAAATTACAATATTGTGAACATGAAATATTTATTGGGTCGGCAAGAGGTGGACATAATTTCAATAAGAAAACCCCGTTTCTGTAAAGCAGGCGTAATTTTTCATTTTCAGCCTCTGCACCACAGTTTCCACACATATAAACATAATAAGAAGCAATTTCAAAGCAAATTAGATTTATTTTCAAATATAGTCCATATACTATTTTTATTGACAAGAAGGTGATTTGTCACCAAACATAATCACAGCTGTACACGGAATGCATTCTTCATCTCTAATGTGCATTTCTATAATCTGTTGAAAGGCTAAACCTTATTGCAAAAACTTATTAGCATGAGTCTCACAGGAAGAGATGCCAATAATATAAGAGAGTAAACAAAACAGATTACTGTAACCACCAGCAGTAACAGCGTTACAAGAGATCGAGATGCGACTACGCGGTTTACAGGCGACCGAACGCGGTTACAAATTACCGAATTACCTGAACAAAAGAAAGTCGCTGCTATCGCCTCCTTTCCAGGCAAGGGCGATCACATCTCTGGACAATGTTGGCGACATTCACTCTGGAGAGTTGATCGGTAAAAGATGCAGATGGGTGCAGCGAAGGCAGCCTTCCGGATTCCAGGCGCGTCCTTTCGCAGAAGCAGTGTCCCTCGCCGTGACGGATATGGACATTCCAGGATGTGAGTGCTTAAATCCCATCGTCTATCGCTGTTTAGCTCCTGAGGATTACGCAGCTGTGCACATCAGATGCAGCCGTTACGCTATTGTTTACACTTTATACAGTCCATCCTGAGCAAGATTCTCACAACTGGGGGAAACTTGGAAAATGAACATTTCGTGAAGTTTCGTTGAAATTTTGTGTCGGGAGTTTGAACGAATAGCTGTTATTATTCTTATGCACCTGACCTTACCTTTACCTCCGATCATTGCCAAGCCTTTAAGCCTTTACTCTCCAAGGCTCTAAGCATAATGAGTGCGATTTTCCCCCAAAAATACATAATTGAACCTGAAGTGTAAATCGGGGAAGACATCAAAGTTACATTTTCACAAGTCAAAATCAACATCTTCGCCACGGTCAAATTGTAAACAAGAACGCAGCTCTGTTGAAAATCACAGTGTTAAGAAATACGGCAATGGTAAGGAAAATAACATAACTGGCCGTGGAATTGTACTTTGCAGTGTAATGCAAATGCATGTGTTTTGCACTGGCCTGATGCTTAAAGAAGGGTCCGGACTCCGCAAGGTCATGTCATACGCACATTCCACCTGAGAGTTATACTTCTTTGAGTTCTGCAACGCTTCATCCATTGCCTACCACGGAGACGTTCCTAATTTGGTCGGCACAGTCTTTTTCATTCGCAATTGAAAACTAAATGATTATTAAATATTGTATGCTAAAAATGTAACTATACACGTATACATTATATGTAACGCATGTTCGCACCGCGCTTAGCCCATAGTGCAAATCGATAAGCTACATTCTTCAAATTAAGTAGGGATGAATCTTCAAAAAGCATGAAAGGACAAAATATTGAAACGTGAGGGTTTTTCGTGTCGAACAAAATGGATGCCAATTTGAAAGTACCATGCACAGTGCACACCCTTTTGGGCACTTCGGTGACCATTGATATGCATGATACTCGGTAGGTAATAATGATTATAGGAAATAATACCTATATACATAATAAGCATGACTTTGAAAACGCAGTCAAGTTGCGTCTTCTACAATGATATCTTGTTATAAATCTACTTATTACACATTCTCTTATCCACTATCTAAATAACCACGTTGGATATGAAATTAATAGAAAATAATAGTTGTCAAATATAATTAAAATCGAGGAAACGCATTTCAAGGCACATTAGCGAGGTCTTCGTTTTTTACATAGCTTTTGATCACCACCTTATATTGTACTTTAACGTCGCATTATAAATTTCAGACATTGCGGCCGGCATCATCTTCCCCGCTCACAGGAGAGGTTCAGGAACGGGACAGGAGAATGATACAATTAATGTAAGCAACGCAAACTGTTTTCATCACCGGGGTATTGCATTACCTTAAAATAAAATAATTATTAAATAAATAATACCACTGGATTGAACCGGACAATGAATTGCACACACAATAATTATGACATTTCTCACTCGCAGCAAATGCAGACAATTACCATCACAACGTTTCTTTCCAGTAGCCGCCAGAAAAAGTGATACATTTTCGCAGAGATTTTAATAATCAAAATAATTTTATATCTTACAACTCTAACCCCCCCCCCCCCTGGAACCACCCCCACCACCTCCTCCTCCTCTTCCTCTTCCTCCAATAAATTGGATTTAGACAAAGTGATCCTACAAGATACTCACTTATTTTTTTAGCACTAGGAAACGCTGCCAATGTGTTCGCGTTGAAGATGAGCGTATGGGCGCAGCGGTACTAAGTTTAGAACAAAAGTAGACACCCATGAGAATTACATCGCAATCGACGCAAGCGCAAACACACATACAAACAAACGCACACAAGTGTTTTTTTTTTACCAGTCGTAATATTGAAGATTTCGCTTCTCTCGCTACGCGCATCAAAAACCATTGGATAATTATTATTTCAGTCGCGGATTTACTTTCAATAAAATTCATGCACGAAGTTGAGAAAATTTCTCACAAACTTGAAGTCAACAAAGCTGGTGTGATGTTTCGATGTGTTTTCGGCGATTTCGAAGAGCAACATTCGAAATTGGGAAAATTGTGAAAAAATACGCACATTAAAATAAATTTACGTACTTTTCCAAACTTTCCCATTTGTCAAATATTGCTCTTTTTCTGCTTTGAAGGGGAGAGGTATGGAGGATTTTCTTGAAAAACGCAGGGGGTCTAGGTTGAGAACAAAAGTAGACACCCTGAAAATTTCATCGCAATCGACACACACACACACACACACACACACACACACACACACACACACACACACACACACACACACACACACAAGTGCTTTTTTACCAGTAGTGAAATTGAAGAGTTCGCTTCGCCCGCTACGCTCATCAATAATAATTGATTTTCGCAAATTTTCGCTAACACAAAGTATACGCAAGCCTATCACCGAGAGCGAATCTGATGATGCCAGATATGTACCAAATCGTTACTATAAAGCACATGGAAAAGTTATTGTAAAGTTACTGCATCAGTTACCATAACTTAGTTTCTATTCCAGAGTATAGGATTTTCCGAAAACTGATTGCAGTTTTCAGTATTATAAAGGCAGATGGGGCCGTGGCAGCAGCATACTCAGTATCAACAGTCTCTCCCATGGCCTATTTCACCAACGTTGGTTAAATACCCACTAAACGGTCGTTTAATGACGATTTTGACTGGCGGATTCGTTTCCTCTGCACGACTGAGTCCTTCAATCATTCAAATGGAGAATTTGGAGATCTCTCGAGGATGCAACTTTTAGTTCCGTGGTGATAACATAAAGGGATAACTGGTGACCGGAAATCACTTACATGTTGTGTCTGGAACTACTTTCTTTAACTACTTGACACGGTTTAAAAGCTAATTCCCCAACTTTGGGGGCTCAAATAATGCGACGATGGCTTAGCCAGGGAATAAATAATGATATCTACAAACTAAAATATGTTTCACTGGTCAAAACAATGCCTTCTAGAATCACTGCCACGTTTAAATAAAAATGTAAGTATTTTTGTGTGGCAGTCTCAAAAATTTCATTTGAAATTTTCAAAAGTCAGTAAAACAGAGCATATCAAATCGCCGGCTAAATTGGCCTTAAACGCCCTTTAGGCGAACTTTGGTGAAATAGGCCATCACTGGAGAATGTCTAAACCCATATACACTTTTGGGTAGGATTACTTTGAGCAACCACTGCACAGCCTTCTAACTGCAGCTGTCATACATTGGCTCTTATGGCCATTACATTTCTAGAAGACTGTGGGAACGTCAACCATGAACAAATCTACAATAAAGTTTCAACTTTGAACGAAACTGTCTGCCCAAGACGGCGTTCAAGGGCGCCGCGGGCCCGGGAAATGATAAAGCGATCATTATCTTCGGCCGATTTTTCATTTTACGATTCATGCAGACACTAATACGATACTTCACAATCGTTATTGAAACCCGCTATTAAAAGTTATATCCGATCAATATCGTACCCAAAGCGTAAACACCTAATTTATAAAATCCCACTAAAAATCCCACTAAAAATCCCCCTAAAATATAACCACAATTAACCCATAAATCTCTTAAATAAAATCACTTCGAACGGGCAGTCTTGATATGCACAAGGGTGGAACCAGGCTCGTATGAGCCCCCCCCCCCCCCCTCCAACCACTTTTGCATATAAAGTATGGTGGGGGGGGGGGGGGGGTAAGGGGGCACTAGCCAAAGTGTTACCCTCCCTAGGTGGTCGAAACCACTGGAAAGAAACGCGGTATAACACTCGTCTTTACACACTATCACTCTAACATCACACAGATGTTTTATAACAATCGAGATCTGACATATATAGGTTTCAAAACAGCCATGCCTGCAGCAGAGTACTTTTAAAACTCATTGAGGTTCCAAATCAGACATGCCTGAATGTATGGGTGCCGGAAAAGTTTCCGAACATACTGACTTGAATGCAGTAATGTGTTTCTTAGCAAACCCCATTACTAAGATGTAATCCAGATCAGCCATGGCCGAGAAGTTTCAGAAAATATCATAATTCAAGTAGCTTTATGAATTATGGTATACGTCTCAGATTCGGGCGTCCACTGCAAACCGGTGTGCTACAATGTTATAGTAGCTTCATTTAATTTTTCTGGAAGTATCAGGATAGATGCTTCAACCAGTAAGCAATGGAGGGAAGGAATACGAAGCTGGATAAATATGCAACCGAACTGGGATACAAACCCGGGACGAACCCGGGTTCGTATCCCGGTGACAAAAGAACTTGAGACGCAAACTGCAGTACGTGACACAGTTCGAAGTGTCAGCTGTAGCTACAAACTAACAGAACTATAATACAGTAGTGACGTGTTGCCGAAGCTGGACACGGCTGCCTGATCGAGTTGTTTCAGGTAAGTTTTCAAACCGGGCCCACAGGTGTGCGCAGGGTCCCCGATTAGGTGTGGCCAAACAGTATTGGATTGTGAGGGGGGGGGGGCGATAACGTTCAATCAACAGAAATGAGGGATTCTGTCACTTGCGAGGAAAACTTGTGATTCGAAACTTGGAACATATTTGGCGCGGTTTCATCATCAAGCGTATATGTAAGCAGGCACGTGAAAGTTTTTCATTTAGGGGAGGTGCATGGCTTGATGTGCATGGATTGACTTCAACCGGAACCAAGGGGTGGGTCTAGGGAACAGGGCCCTCAACAAGAGGGGGTCCGGGGGCCCAGCCCCTGGGAACATTTTGAACAATCAAGGTTATTTTCAAGCAAATCTACGCGTTTCAGAAAGTTCATTAGTTGGGGCCGAGGCCTACGCTCGCCCCCCCCCCCCCTGCGCACGCCTATGACCGGGGCCAGGGTGGCGATTACGTAACTTTTTACCAGTCGGTATCCAGGGACATTTCATGGTGTTTCGTCAAGATAACGAACGTTATCTCCAACGAAAACTTGAGGTTATCACCACCCTGGTATACACTCTCCAGTTGCCCCAATGGACCACATCGATCCCGGGCATTTGCAATAGCATCTGAACAAAAAGCTTTCGTCAGTCCTAACTATAGGAAATACGATTTTTCAGTTGTCGTTAACAGGTCGTTAGGGCCGCGGTTATCAGATTCTTCAACCAAGTTTTTTAATTTTCAGCCGGATGTCTGTCCTGCCTGGCGACTGTGTGATTTGTCCGAGGATATATCACCGGACAAAGCACCCGTGTTGTGTATCACCGCCATAAATCGTGCAGCGCAAGGGAGTTTAAAAAATAATTAGTAGTAGGAGATGATTACGTTATATAGACGGGAGACAAAACGATACAAGACCGAAACTGATTTCATTAAAAACTCAAGTAGGTGGTTATGCAATGAGAAAGAGCGCACGTTTGGTAAGCGACATATCGTGCACTCTAGCCAATGCCGACACGTGTCGCTGCTAACTAACATACTCGCGACCCTCCAAGGGTCCGGGCCAACACTACAGCCACCAAGGGCCTGAACCACAAAAATTCACTGAAAATTGAATCTGATTGGCGGAACAAATACGTCATCTCGAATTAAGCCCAAGAATTTGTGAACACCGTTCGTGAATCCAGGCCAGGACACCTAAACTTTTTCGGGTGGGATGACATGAATATCTGTGACATAATATAATAACACTTGCGGCCGTGGAGCTCTCACTTTCATTGTATTTCATTTTCATCTCACCCGAGAAAATGACATGATAGGGATCCTGGCGCCGGTCTGCACAGCAGGCTGCAGGGTTGACCACAAAGATATAGACATACAAACACACCATGGCCCGGGTAGCTTGGGATTCGCTAACGCAACTTGTGTTGCACTGAAGTTGAGCGTAGCTGTTTGTAGCGGAAAAAAGTGAATGCAAGCAAGACATCGTAAACAGCAGGTCTTGTGTGGGACTCGCTGCACACTGCTTGTGGTTGACTGGTACAAAAGTGAACTGCACAGTGGTATTTTTAAACCCTAACAGTTTGTCAAAACGTTCCTTGGGTTAGGTCACCCCCAAGGTTTCAAAGAATTGCATTATTTCGATTTCCCCACACAGTGGATCTAGTTGGTATGGAGAACTTGAAGATAAGAAAACATTCCCATTTCTCAAGACACCTCGAGGCGGAGTGTAGCCCCAAACGGGCGCAATAAATAATTTAATTAGGGCACATTTTTGATGGTCATGGTATTGGGGGATAAAAAGGGTTAGTAAGTTAGTAAGGGGTCGCTGCAGCAGTATGCAAGCTGGAGATTTGATGGTGCACTGTATCAAATGGGTGGGAACTGCACTAGACTGAAGTGTCCCCGATTTTCTTCCAATTTCCCGGCCTAATGAGTGCAGAACGCTCTGGCCACTGAATGAAGTGGAAGTGGCTTGGGGTGAGAAACCGACCTCAAGTGGGAAAACTTCTGAAGTGTGACGAGGGTCCGAGATTAGTGAGGACCAGTCCAGTGATTCTAGTCCAGTGATTTGTCTGTCCAGTTGAGTTCTCTGTTCACCCCAGAAAGCTGGAAGATCAGCAGCATGGTGGTCTGCAGACGTTAACAATGATCTTGAAATCCCTCGAAAAATCTGAAAAGACAAAAATTAGATCTGGATTAGCGTGGGTTATGTGCAGTGGTGCATGACTGATGCCTGCCACACTCTCAGGAAGCGAGTATAAGGGAGCTTGTCGCATAGAAACCCTTTTCCTGATTAAATCCGTCGTCCTTGTCCTGGTAATAACGCATCCTGGAATATTGACACGCCTCAGAAGAGATCCATTAATCTCAGTCAACTTTGAGATTGCGAGCAATGGTTAGCTCTGAGCACCCACGGGCTGTACTCTTGGGGGTCTTGGGTGACCAGCGCAGTGCACACGAGCGCGCACAATGCAATAGTTATCGTCAGTCGTTACATAGTTCTCGGAAACAAAGCGCGAGAAAAGGGAATTGCAAACATTGATGCCATTCGGATTGCGGTTTTGCTCCCTGCGTTTTTCCAGTTAAGTTTTCTGATGACGTAGTGTAGCGCCTTGGTTTGCAGTGGCGTCGAGGT
Source organism: Nemoura dubitans (assembly GCA_921293005.1). Lineage (NCBI taxonomy): Eukaryota > Metazoa > Arthropoda > Insecta > Plecoptera > Nemouridae > Nemoura > Nemoura dubitans. Next base: position 20,231,008 of record OV121073.1, on the reverse strand, counting down.
AAGCAATGAGGTAAGAGTGGGAAAAGAAGTTAAACCCACGGTTATGCAGTCCATGGGGTTGACCTTGCAGACATAGTTTATAAGTTCCAAAAAATTTGAGATGGGGCTTTTCAGGGATCAACGGAAAACGCTCCTTGGCTTAGATGGTCCAAACAATTGGCTGCAAGTGCACCCCCCCCCCCCCCCCTCCACCTTGACTAATCATGTGGAGCAGGAGCAGAATGAAGCGGTCGTTGCCTAAGGACCCCAATGCACCGAGAACTGTCTTCACATCTCTCCGCACTCTCACTTATTTATAGGTAAACACTTCTCTTTCAAATAATCGTAAAGGCACAGCTGCACAACATTCTGCGTCTTTCAGCCTCGGTCTCCTTTTTCAGAACTGTGCAAAAATGTGCAATTTAATAAATCACTGACCTTTGTAAACTGATCGAAAATGGCGCGAAGAAACTTTACGCAATACTAACAGGAAGTGAAAATAATACCTTATGTAATTATGATTCCGGTTTGAGTCAGGAAGTAAGAAATCTATCGAAGTATCTTATGCCTCAAGTGTAATGATAGGAGACTTGACCTAAATCTGCTAGTTGGAACACACAATATAAAATAATATGCATATATATTATACAAGGTGACTGCCTTTACATAATTGAGAATAGCACTAGCACATATCGGAATCAGGCATGATCCATTCTTCTTAAGTAGACGATATGATTGATCTCTAAGAGCCAACTCATTTAGAATCCATCTGCTGCGGAAGGACCCACACCCAGCCTCTACGAAAGGCTTGTCATAAAATGCCGGCCTCGGTCAGGATATGTTACAAAATTGAGGAAGTGTATTTGGGACTTGTCCGAATTAATATGATGATCAGTTGACCTTACAACTTGTGTCGTACCGAAATGGCACCCTCCCGTTGCCCACCAATACTGTTCCCGCCCTCGCAAGATTGTAAATGAAACGTAAACAGTTGTATTACGAAGCGGTATTTATACGGTGGATTGAAATATGTAGCTACACAATTCGTTTGAAAAGTCCATTCAGCTATACCAGGTAATATCCTTTAGGTAATTAATAGAACCTTCTAGATGTCTTGTGGGAAATTGCGAAACGTGCATAAATGTGGACAAATTCAAGAGCATCAACTTCTCTCGTGTAAATTTTCTTTTATATCATATTATTATAAAACTCTTCTATAACAAATAACACTATCATGGATAGTTCGTGAGCGTACCGAGAGAAACGAGCGGAGCGAAATCTTCAATTGCACTACCACAAAAAAAGCCGCTCTACAGACCTAACACTTGCTTCGATGTTGATGAGGTTTACAGATTGTCTATATTTGTTTTAGACCCCTGCATTTTAAAACAAACCCGATGGGATAGCTTTTGAACCAATCAAAATTTACAAACATTTTTATATGAATTGTAAACTTGCTGATGTCGTTAAGAATAAAGTTCTGCATTTTTTTCATACTACCTAGCAGGGATGTGATAGCATGCTTAAATACAGAGTCCGTGAAGATTTTAGGTCCGCATTATACTCTTCGTTCTTGTTTTCGTTCTCTTCGTAAAACATTTTTTAAGTACAAATTTACTCTTTTACATACGAAATTGAATGCAACCCGTTCAGAATACGATCTCTTATCAGTTATCCCACTACTGAAGAAATAGTAACTCGCACATGGCTGCTGGCAACGGCTCAAAGCAACACAAATGACGTTCGCGAAACACATCGTGTGCACTGTTCTATCTGCTGTGCGGCGGGAGGTTTCCGGTCGCCACTGTAATAGGCAGACGAATAATTGTGTGGAAATAAAGCACTCTGCACTTCGAAAGGACACTTCGTTGGTAACCCAGTTGCTCTGGAGGTTTTCTCCGAATCCCTTGCGATATGTTCGAGACACTGCCCAAAGGCCCTGGTGCCGATATGGGCCACGCACCTGACACCATACTCCATATTCTTGCTCATTGGACCCATCGTCCTTCTGTCAAACGCAACGCTGAGAAGGCCGGTCTGAATTGTATACTGATTTTTACATCAAACGTCTAATGTTTTAATATGTTAAAATAACTATTTTTGAAGTCTGTGACGTCATCATATTACTCATCATTTTCTGGAACTACCAGGATAGGTAAACCAGCAAGCGATGGATGGAAGGAAGACGAAGCTGGAAAATGTGCTACCGAAACGGAAACGGAAACGGGATACGATACCAGCAATCCGGGCGTCCCGGTGCGAGAAACTAATCTGCAATCACTTTAGCACACAAAATACGATCCGGATTTGCATTTTTCTGTGAAACTGGCTAAAACATAGCCCCAGAAGAGGAGATTGACTCGGGGAATTATTCCGGAATGTTTTATATTAAAATCTCAAAATTGGCCATTGTAAATGGCCAAAAAATGGTATGTGTAAATGGTCAAAAATGGCCAGTTGCAACAGCATTAATGGGAAGTCACTGGCCAGAAGCAATTATGTGACACCCAACCAGTCCCAATGCTGCCGATGCCAAGAAGGATTTGGCCAATAGCAGCCAGTCTATGCCAAGAATGCAAGTGTAACTTTGTTATTGCACATTTGTGTCACGTGTCCCGCGTTCGTTTCCATGCAGAATAAACGCGTCTCCGATTCTGATGAAATTTTCTGAGCATAGGTATTTAAATTAGTTTTCAACTTAGACCCCCTTCATTTTTCAAGAAGAACGATCTGATAGTTTTTGAACCAGTAAAAATTTACGAAAGTTTTCGAAATTTTGCCGACGCCGCACGGCCGAAAGTTTCGATTGTTTCTTTTGCGAAAGATGAGGAGCATATAAAGCATATCTGAATAGTTGCATGATATTCGGTCTCTTTTTATTGACATTTTAAAGTATCAATGGGCAAATTTTGTGGCCTTCATACGAAAATCGATCAAAATCAATTTGAATTAAGATTTCCTCAACCCATTATTATGAGCGTAGCGAGCAAAGCGAAGTCTACAATTTCAATACTGCTAAAAAAAAAGTGTGTGTGTTTGTGTGAGCTCAATATGTGCATATTTTCGCTATATGACAGCTCAGAGAGAAACATAGGAAAGTCAGAATCGTGTACATTTTCAAGTGATCAGAATTTTCGAGAAGGCTATGGTCTGGCTTGGTGCTAAATGGTTTTCATCGGCCTTCTGCCTCCACCTTTTTATCCGCTATTATATACAAATCGCTACGCTCATCTTCAACGCAACACAAATTTCGTTCGCGAAGCTCTAGTATAAGGAATAGGTTTTCACGTGCGGGCTACTGTTAACGACGCTCTGCCTTTACAATTTGTATGCCCAAAAACAGCTAACTTCGAAGCATTATTTGATTTGAGTCACTCATCCAAATAGACGGTAAAAAAACTGCGAAATGCGCACAGCATGTTAAGTAAAGGATGCAAAATAAATTTTACTAGGTACAGATAATCATGCACTTATCAACTTCGCTAATGGAAAAATAATTTGAGCAAGTGACGGCGAGTTATTTATCAAGCGGGAAAAGAAATATGAAGAGTACGAAGCAAACTTCGAAAACGTGAGAAATTGTAATTGGCAGCACAATTTGAGAATAAATTGTTGCTGCCAGCAACGCATTTTGACAGCATTCTTAGCCCAAAGCTTCGCGACTAGCTGGCACGGTTATAATTTCAATTATTTTCGTGCAATCACAGATGAGAAATCCTTCGATTGAGGTAGGATAAAAGAGGGTGTAATACAAATAGATGATCAGGCTGGTAATTAAAAAGGCGTAGCGCTCACGGCAATCACAATTAATGTAGCAAACTCTGCGAAAAGATCAGGCACTAATAACGGTCGATCTCACTTGTAATGGACTGGAAGGAAACACAAACTTGAGATGCCGATAAGCACAAGTGGGCTTTGCGGATGTCAGCCTTGCTGTGCAATCTTCTTGCGTAACCGTTATTGGATGTGCGAGCGAAGCGAGTGAAAACACTCAATTCAATGCAGTTGCAAAATGATTGAAAGTTAAAATTATGTTTTTTTTTGTCTAGGTTTGTTAGCTCCGGGTAATAGTGGCAATAGGGTAGCAATGGCAATGGGTATAGTTTTGGAAAATACTGTAGTGATATGGAAACGAAAGCTCCCTTAATTCGCCGGTGGATAAAACAGAAACTAGTGAAATCCGGGGCATGGTAGCCAAAGAAATGACCAGCGTCAATTCGGGGATTTTGCTGGTTACACGCGTTCCCAGTAGATTTGGCGGATGGGGGGGGGGAGGGGGGGGGGGGGGGCGTTCTCATGCACCGACATTTCGTATTTAATGCTGTAAGTTAGTTTTCCGAATTTCCTACAATGAGTAACCCTATATAATTACATAATGCAATTATTAATTGCAATGAGTTGGAAGGGTCCTTCGTTCCTTGGAACGTTCATAGCATCCTGGCTTTCGATTGAGCGCGTACGAAGTATTTGCATTCACAAACAATTGCACTAAAAACACAGAAACACATGCATAAACATGCAGAAGCAACATTTTTTTTTTTTTTGTAATGATGGGTGTATCTGAAAGTGTCTGCTCGCTCCGCTCTCTTGCCCAATTAGATTATTTTGCTTGAGAGACATATCCACGCCCCACGTGGCCAGATGGCACGCTTTGATAAAACGATGCATCAAATCACCCACAAGAAAAGTAAGAATAAAAGATGTCAAAGGCTCCTTATCACACGAAACTGGGCTAAGAGTCAGCAGAACAAGCTACTAGTGTCAAGCATAATTCTTCATCCCACTGACACAAAAGCTTATCTCGTAAGGAGGGCTGGACATCGACACAATTCGCTGTTACAAAGTATAATATCAATAGCAAAGATGCGGAACGTTTTTTGAACTTTTCGCCCAGTTCATGCCTCGTTTTGAATCTGATTTCAGTCTCTATTGCCTATAATAATCCAGTGATCTCTTGATAAAGCAAGATTATAACATACAAATATTACCGATCACCAGTTTCGATGCTGAAAGAGATTCGATGTCGAAACGGTGGCCAGCATTGTCGAAAACTCGACATCGAAATGATCGTTTACGTAGAAATTCAAGGTCATTCAAAGATTATGGCGTTTGATACCGATTTAGCGTTTAACCAAATAATTACCAAATAATTACTAAATTATTGACTAATGTCTTCGTTATCTTGTTATTCCGACGGGCAAACAAATGCGTATGCTCTAATTGCTTAAGCGGTAATTATAGACACTGAAAACTGCGATGTTATATTGTGTTATTTACATATCGCGCAACAAAATTGGAATTCCTTGAACTTGATAGGTTATTCACAAATATTTATTATATTTATCATATTTGGGGTGGAAAGTTAAAACTACAGTGCCAGTTAATAGTTCAATTGAAATCCCTCGTGTAGTTTTTTGAATGGAGGTGGATTCAGCTGCGATGTAGCAGATACCTATACAGCTGAAAATTGAAATCAATTGCAACTGAGTAAATTTTTGTAGATGCAATCAACGAGTAAATCAGTGACGACAAATAAGTGCAGAATTAGTGAGAAATGAGTGATAGAGCAGATCAGGGCAGACTGGGTAAGTTTGTCGAGGAACTGAATTCGAATCATATATTTAAAGATGTGTCGTAACGCATCTGACAGCTATCGAACTGATTGGTAGGCGAGCAAGCATGGGATGCGTTATCATTATCAGTTATGAATGGTCAGTTCGCTAGACAGGGCAATCTACTTCCTAGGAAGACTGTGACGCTGCGCACCAAAATCAAAAACGACGCAACACTCGCGCCAGGACGGTGCAGCTGTAGAAAAGTGTTTTGCCGGGACAGAATTCGGGATAACTTTAGAAGAACCGCCGATAGTCGCTTATCGCCGAAATGACGAGGATCACAATATAGTACAACAAAATAAATACGTTGAAAATAAAATACGGTGAGCTAGGTATTGTTTACAACTGAGGTTACATCGATCGTTGATTGTGCTTATCGCATTCTGCCGGCGATGAACTTGAATCGCACTGAAGGCTGCTAAAAGTGCTGCTGCATGCGCATCGCGATTACACAATGCATTTAATTAATTCATGAAAAAGTGCAAATAAGTGTGCCGCTTGAGGGGCAAGAAGCCAAAGTGAAAAATACCAAAACTACAAAAAACAACATGCATTGCATATCGAGTTGGGATGCAGTCTGAAAATCGTTATTGCGCCTGATTGCAACTGTATAAATGGTCGGTCATTTGTCGAACTCTTCATTCAATGCACTGCTCCGTTTTTCCACAACAACAAGTTCAAAGTTGAGCAGCGAAGCATATCGCGACATCCGTGTTAGAGCCAGGGGACATCGTTCATCTCCTCGCTGTCCCCCGATAAGATGACGATCAGACAGTCCGCGCGACGAATCTACGCTTTCCTCAAGAAGAAAATCACATAAACGTGTCCCCAACCCCAGAGGTATGCTTCACTGCCAACAATCTGTTTGAAAATAACGTAGATTAGAAAAATTCCACTGGTAAATTACTAATTTATCAATTAATCTAAATGGACGAAATTAGTAAGGTTTAAAGCAATAAATCAACAGATGAGATAACCGACCATTTGGATCAAATCCAACGCATTTGTAAACATTAATTCGCATCGCACGCACACCCAAAGTTCCGAAAGTGCTTCCAATTCGGACCCCCGTTGGCGAGGGCGGCCCAAGATCAAGATCGTCTTACAAGATCGCAGTGGTCTTGCAAGATCGTCAAAATGAAGACGATACTCTCCAGGATTCCAGGTAAGTGAGTAAGGGAATTCAAGCAGAATGGGGCATTTCTCGGAGGTCAAGCGAAAAGTCGTATGATGCTCGCTTTTATCCACTTGCTTGTGGTCACCAGGCATGTATTTTTTCAGGGTCAAGGTGTTCCGGAACACGCAGAAAATGACTAACACTCAGGTTTACCTAACCGATAGATAAATCAAAAATGAGCACTTACAGCAAAGAGTATAAAAACACGTGTAGCTTTTTAGCGTAGTATAGGTACATGAGTAAAACCATTTTCTGCTGAAGTGAAAAGTGGAAACTTGACATTTTTTGAACATGGACATGACCCACAAGCACTGTACATGTGGAAAATTTTAGTTTTCAACCTTTCCTCGAGCAGTTTTCCATCTGGCCTCACTGGAGAAGGTTGGAAAATTGGGAGAAGTGCCGCTGGGCCGCGATGGTCCTCCTGCGACCTGCGATGCGGCGTCTTCCCAGGTGAATCCCAGTGAATTTGGCGGGAAGTTAGTTCGGAAATGCGTCGCTCCCTCTCCTGCGAAAGCGTACGGGCGTACGACCTGAGCTGAAGTTGCCGGGCCAGCCAGCTGAGGAGGGAGAGCGACACGAGGCATGCCTTATGGGATTCAGATAAGAATTTACATTATGCATGCGAAGCTTATTTCTTCATGAATATGCTAATTCGGTTGAGCTCAAATTAGAAAATATATCATCATATTGCACTCCATGCACTTAGCATGATAAATATAATCGCCATGTCCGCATAATAAATCGTTCCAGCGATCAGTGGCAATTCAATACCCGATTTCATTTATCAATACATCCGAAAATCCAGATATTATGACATATTTGAACCTGCATTGCTGTTAACCATTTGAGGCCTATTCAGGACTGAAATATATTAATATCCATTTCTTGTTGGACCTCAAAGTGCGGATTGGAATATGACCTACAGCATAAGTACGAACATTTTTTCCCCGACTCTGATCAGAGACCTTTAATTAACATTGGATGTGTTTTTTCATTCATTTTTTACGCTGCTGATATTCAAAGACGTAGGTCAATATCACAGACTGGTTTTTTAAAATAAAGTCAAGCGGCAAGCACGTGCAAACAAAGCACGTTTAAAATAATAGCGTTTCCGAAAGCATGTGTAAAAAAGTAATTGGAGTACAAAGTGACGAGGAATTCCAGCAATCTACGGGCAACTGCAGATTGTCTTAAATATGACAATTTAGTCCCGGGCCTGAGTTACGCGAAGGTCAGATTCTGGTCAGATGTCGGTCAGGTAAGGCCAGACAGAGGTAAGACCGTCACATTTTGTTACCACACTATACTTTCAGGGCTTAATGCATCACAATTTGTGACCCGTTAGTTCGAATAATGCGATAATGCGATTCAAATATTATGTTTAGATGCATTGACGTCTGAAGCGACTTGAAAAAATTCAGAAGTTAGTTCCATCGAGCATAATTGGAGTTAGATAATTGAATTGATAATCATAAGGCAGAATTATCAGACATGAACACTGAGTTATTACCTTGAGCCTGGTGTTGTTGTGAAGAGCTACATGTTACGGTGTTCAATTGATACTCTCACAAAATGGCACATGCTTCACGGGTCATCTTACACCTATAACGTGAATGAGTACCCATTGAGTTATATTTTCTACCTCAGGCGCAAACAGTTTAAGTCAAATGGGTTATATCTCGAATAAGACATGTGTACAGTGATAGGCTAGTAGTTTACTTCCGTACGACTAGCGGAATGGACATGTTTAACATTTTTTCACATGCAATTTCTGTTAAAAACACCGAATAGATTTGTACGTAAATGAGCAAACACAAGGCCCATGAATAAAGCGCATATGGGGATCGGCAAAAACAACAGTCACCATGGGCCTAATCCGTTCCATGCTCATGCATGCAATCAGACGGGAAGAGCGCATGGGGACTCATTTCCTTACTAAAGACAATGCTTCAAGTGACAACAATTTACAGCTAATTTATGCTAAAATCTAATATAACACAAGGATTTACATAAATACCAATCAGAGAAAATATAGATACTCATAAAGAATAGAAGAGAAATAAGGATGGTTTTTCTATGAGATTCTATACCGATCGGTATACGACCAGCTTTGACGTAAAACTCATTACTGAGATCGCATTACAATCTTGTCTGTATAAAGGTGCATTTACGTATAACTATTTCAATTAGCAGATGATTGTGCTTGTGCATCGCAATTAAAAGTATGACGTTCGACTGTCATGTAAGTGACGATGAGTAAAACGCAATCGACTTTGAGTAACTTTTTTAGTGGCTTCAGAAATTAGTTGAATTTAAACTTCCAAGACGGACGTTACCCCGTCGTCCAGCTTCTTATCCCTGCCGAGTGTCAGTGGAGATCAAGTTTAATTGTTTAATTGTTTAATTGTGAGAAATAGTAGCACATAAGAGTGCAGCCAGGTAAAGACTAAAAGGATAAGAAATGGGTTTTACAGCGCGCAGCGCGCACTGCCAGCTGAAAGAATGGCGGATCAAACTTTTTAAAGCACATCACAACGCAATTCTCGTTACAGCATAGTTCCTAATGAGCATTAGATAATGACCAACAGCTAGCAGTTATAATGATATCTCGTTAATTCTACAAAGTTTTCAAATCAATGTTTTTTCAATCATACAGCGGGTTTGCGTAAAAAAATGCAGGGTAGGTAATATGTCATTCCACATTCGTGAATAGTTGCAATATTAAGAGCGAAGATCACCTCCAGATTTTGGTTTTAGCAAGTCGCTTGCCATCAGCATGAGACACAACACGAGCAAGATTGACACGTAAACCTTGCACGCAATACATATTTTTTAAATTTGGTAGAAAAATTATTTTCAGAGTGGCCAAAATCGCACAATTAAAACACTTTTTTCGAAACAAGCCAAATTTTCTGTACGTTCAACGCCATGGCGTTGAAGTTAGGTACCATTCCAAAATTCGAGTATATTGGAGACAAACTACTTACAATTAGGGCTGCAATTAGGGCTGCAATTGTGTACTACGCTCCTAACAGTGCCAAAAATGAATATTTTCAGAGTTGTTTTTTTAATTCAGGGGGCAAACGTTCGGGAAAACGGTCGCCCAATTTCACGTCGTTAGTCGACAACATACTCGAATATTGGATTGATAACTGCAAAGTTATGACCTTGAATCGTATAGAAAATGTTGGTTTGAAAGCCTTTCTTTGGCCATTGTAGGGTTAACAGAAGCGAATAGCTAGTTGTCGCTTGTTTCGTAAACTATCAACACCACAGTAAGAAGTCCAGAGATCGGTAACCCCTAACCTCTGGCCTTTAGGAAAATCCTCCCAAAATACACTCGCTTCTTGCCTAAAAGTAAAACTGGTTTTTGCAGGCGGAAAAGTTATTTTTCTTACCTTCTTTGGTAAGTGCATATTATGTTAGACCACTGTCTGCATTCATTGAGGAATGAACCCAACAAAATAAATATAATGTACCTAAAACTTACTTTACATTTTAGGTTGAACCCTTTAAGACTATCGGAGTGAGCGCTTACTCGGGCCACTTCACGCTTAAATTTTACCTCCTACTGGATACAAACTTGTGGCCACACCTTTTGTCCGATCGTAACGAAACCCATGTCACGGAATCCTCACACTTTTGGCAACAAATTGTGTGTTTGCCAATCTCAAAAAATATTCACTCATCTAGTATTTTCAAGCGTTGTAAAACAAGCCTGTTTCGTCGAAATATTGAGCGTAACCTCGGGCCGCTTCCCGCGCAGAATTTACCTCCTACTGGATACCAACTTGTGGCCGCACCTTTTGTCCGATCGTAACGAAACCCATGTCACGGAATCCTCACACTTTTGGCAACAAATTGTGTGTTTGCCAATCTCAAAAAATATTCACTCATCTAGTATTTTCAAGCGTTGTAAAACAAGCCTGTTTCGTCGAAATATTGAGCGTAACCTCGGGCCGCTTCCCGCGCAGAATTTACCTCCTACTGGATACCAACTTGTGGCCGCACCTTTTGTCCGATCGTAACGAAACCCATGTCACGGAATCCTCACACTTTTGGCAACAAATTGTGTGTTTGCCAATCTCAAAAAATATTCACTCATCTAGTATTTTCAAGCGTTGTAAAACAAGCCTGTTTCGTCGAAATATTGAGCGTAACCTCGGGCCGCTTCCCGCGCAGAATTTACCTCCTACTGGATACTAACTTCTGGCCACACCGTTTGTCCGATTGCAACGAAACCAGGGTCAACGGAATCCTCACACTTTTAGCAACAAATTGTGTGATTTATAATCACGAAATACGAATAGAAAGTTAAAATAAAGCTTCATGAAATTATCACCAACAACCACACCAATATCCTTAAGGCGCAGAGGTACAACTGTTGTACCACCTACTAAAACGAGCTGTATCACTCACAATTGGCGCCAATTACCACACAAAAAAATTGAACCTAAAAGTGTAGGTGGTACAAGGGGTGTGCCTGGTTCCTCCAGGAAGTGTGGACATTGTTTGGTGTGACATATCAATTATAGACGACCCAGAAGTCGATTTTCGGTAGGAATCAACACTAGTCTCCCAACAAAAAGTAAGTGCACCGAAAGACTACAGAACACTTATGAATTACTGTGCAATAAGATCACTATTTTGTCAATGCTTACACAAAATACGCATGTTTGAAAATACTGCTCAGAAACGGCCCGTGAAACGGGCTCAGAAACGGCTCCAACGAAAGTAAATATGGCAAGCTGTTCGAAAAACGGTGTGGTTGTAAGGTTGTAAGGCTGTATGGTTGTATGATTGTAAGGTTGTAAGGCTGTAAGACTGTAAGGTTGTAAGGCTGTAAGGTTGTAAGGTTGTAAGGTTGTAAGGTTGTAAGGTTGTAAGGTTGTATGGTTGTATAGTTGTATGGTTGTAGGGTTGTATGGCTGTAAGGTTGTATGGTTGTAAGGTTGTAGGGTTGTATGGCTGTAGAGTTGTATAGGGTTGTAGAGAGACCGTGTCAGGACGGGCTAACCCCGACAGTTCCGACAGATCGAGTACAAGTGGCATATGACCCCCCCCCCCCACCCACCCGCCTCACGCCCAAGATTTGGCAAGTACCCATAATGTGTACCTGGGAGGAATGCGGGGGACAGGATTGGGGTGCAGTGTCGATATTAGATATACCACATTATATTCTGGTATAAAATGTAGCGCTAAAAAATGCACATCGCTCTTTCCATTTTGATTTCATACACAGACCAAAATTCTTAGGATGAGACGCACATTTTGGCCATAAGCAGAAATCAATTTTCTGATTTTTTCAAACATCGCGTACTTTGTTCTAGATACATTTCCACAATGTTGTGCCAGCCCTGGGCCTCACAGGCTCTGGTCAGGCTCAGGCTATGGTCTGTTCTGAGGCTGGATATTGGGCCATCGGGAACTATGGTGTAAATTCTGCTGATTTATTATAAAATATCACTAACGGATACTCTGATGAGGAGCCCCCCAGAACACCATCCCCCCACCCCCCTGGAGCCTGGGACCCCCCGTTTCGGCCCGGACTTCCCGGGCGGTAGTTAACTAGTTACGCCACTGTCGAGTTCTAAACAAGCTTAGATGGAAGGGGCAGCTTCCGAGCGCCGTTATCTTCGATTGGCAGCGTGGGTCAATACAGACTACATATCGGAGTTGACCCGCGCCCCGTTCGCAGCATCCCGCAGCATCCCGCAGCAAATCTGCGGCGCTAGATCGAGTCTGTCAGATCGAGCGCCGAGAGCAAAGAGCACTCGCCGAGCACCAGCAAACAGATGCAAGGATAGCTGCTTTCCGAGCAGAGAAATGCGGATGTGACATTTGTTAGGCATGCACTTTAGCATCAAGTCTTATGAGTCAACCATGCAGCCTCCTCGTAAGCTATTGTCAATAAAACAACGCCGATTTGTTAAGCTTTAAATCGATGTGAATATCGCAAAAACGTCATTCGGGACGTATTTTCTAAACTTGGGAACTTTCAACTTTCAAAGTCAATGACGATCTTGTGCTGCGCACCCGACAGACGCTCAGGGATAGGTGTTAGCAAGAGCAAACAGCTGCAGCTGCCTCATCGGAAGCTCTGTTAAGATAGAAAAAATACAAAATTATCAAGCAATTGATGGTGTTTTGCTACCGACTACTTGTTTTATCGTTGCAATAAAAGTTTACAAGTTTGTTTAACGCTTTTACCCGTTCGTGATGAAATTTTGTTCGTTTAATTGACGACAATGAAGGAGTGAATATGTGCATTGATAATTCGATAATGGACATTCTGAATCATCCTTGTTGCATAAACGGTTGCAGATATCATCTTGCAACTGCAACTGCAAGTGCAACTGCAACTGCAACTGCAAGTGCAACTGCAAGTGCAACTGCAACTGCAACTGCAAGCGCAACTTCAAGCGCAACTGCAAGCGCAACTGCAACTACAAGTGCAACTGCAAGCGCAACTTCAAGTGCAACTGCAAGCGCAACTGCAAGTGCAAGTGCAACTGCAAGTGCAAGTGCAACTGCAAGTGCAACTGCAACTGCAAGTGCAAGTGCAAGCGCAACTGCAAGTGCAACTGCAATTGCAACTGCAAGTGCAACTGCAAGCGCAACTGCAAGTGCAACTGCAAGCGCAACTGCAAGTGCAACTGCAAGTGCAAGTGCAAGCGCAACTGCAAGTGCAAGTGCAACTGCAACTGCAACTGCAAGTGCAACTGCAAGTGCAACTGCAAGCGCAACTGCAAGTGCAACTGCAAGCGCAACTGCAAGTGCAACTGCAAGTGCAAGTGCAACTGCAAGTGCAAGTGCAACTGCAAGTGCAACTGCAAGTGCAACTGCAAGCGCAACTGCAAGTGCAACTGCAACTGCAAGTGCAACTGCAAGTGCAAGTGCAAGCGCAACTGCAAGTGCAACTGCAATTGCAACTGCAAGTGCAACTGCAAGCGCAACTGCAAGTGCAACTGCAAGTGCAAGTGCAAGCGCTACTGCAAGTGCAAGTGCAACTGCAACTGCAAGTGCAACTGCAAGTGCAACTGCAAGTGCAACTGCAAGTGCAACTGCAAGTGCAACTGCAAGTGCAACTGCAAGCGCAACTGCAAGTGCAACTGCAAGTGCAACTGCAACTGCAACTGCAAGTGCAAGTGCAAGCGCAACTGCAAGTGCAAGTGCAATTGCAAGTGCAAGTGCAACTGCAAGTGCAACTGCAAGTGCAAGTGCAACTGCAAGTGCAACTGCAAGGGCAACTGCAAGTGCAAGTGCAACTGCAAGTGCAACTGCAAGCGCAACTGCAAGTGCAACTGCAAGTGCAAGTGCAAGTGCAACTGCAAGTGCAACTGCAAGTGCAACTGTAACTGCAAGTGCAACTGCAAGTGCAAGTGCAAGTGCAACTGCAACTGCAAGTGCAAGTGCAACTGCAAGTGCAAGTGCAACTGCAAGTGCAAGTGCAACTGCAAGCGCAACTGCAGCTAGCACACCATCATGAGCGGCGTGAGGGTGCTTCAGCAAGGTACAAATCACGATGGCATCATGCCATGTACCAAGAGGGCACCAAGGAAATTAATAAAATGACGAACATCTCGAGATCAAAAACAATGTGTAATATGCGAAGCGATGGGAAAATTACAGTCTTGCCGAGAAATGACAGAAAAAAGCGCAAAATAGCGATTCGAATAATCGATTCTCGGTTATAATTGTGGGCAGACAGGATACTAGCGCGAGGCGCGCAAAATCAAACCTCTTCTCTCTGCATCATCGTTTTTATTGTCATCGTTATCCATTATCATCATTATCAACATTATTATTATTATTTTTATTATTATTTCAAATGACTTTTGTTTCATATAGGATCTTGGCGGATTACTGCTTATGATAATGAGAATGTTTCTCTGTCACCTGCAACGATTCCAAGCACTCCCGGTAATGCTGATTTTTTATGTCGCGTTATTTTGCAACTTCGGAAAAAGATTTGAATTGATAATTGATAAGAATTGCCTATTTCCATTTGATGGCAATCTTCACAAAGTCTGTGGGCGCCATACGTGGTCAAAGGGGAGTGTTGTGCAGTCGACCCCTTCCCTGCGAGTCATGAAGTGCTGATGAAAACATAGACAAGTTTCCAGTAACCCCATCCTTCACCCGACGCTGAACGCTGAACGCTGCACGCTGCACGCGGCGCGAGAAGTTCGTTATTAACGCACTGGGCGATTTCAACGCTGGGCAAAGCCAGGAGACATGGAAGAGAGCTCCTTGCCTCCGGCCGGCGTCCTTTCTCCTTTCTCCTCCGCGCGACGCCCCCTCAAACGCCCCTCAGGCGCCGCGACGCCGCCGCCGCGACGCCCGCGGCGTGGAGTGGCGGTCAGTGCGGCACAATAGCACAAGACCATGTCGACACACGCTCCCACCGGTTTTTAATTGTCAAGAAAGTGGGGGAGGGGAGGGAGGGATTTTTTGTCGGACAATCCCCCCCCCTCGCGGGAGTTAGTGGCTCGTGAGGCTCGACCGTGATTGGCTCCCACTACCAATGGTAGGGTTTTTGAATCAGATGCACGAACAAAAGTGAGTTTTTCAAAGTTTTTGAACCATTGGCTGGCTAACTTCGAGTTCGGTTCGATCGCGGAACTTTCCATTTCATTTCGATATCAAACCGAATACTGGACTCTGTATTTTTCCGTCTTTATTTCATTGAGGTTGCGATCAGTTGCGAACAGTTGTGATAGCTGCAAGGTGTTCATCGAGTTTCTGTTGATTTCGAGTGGTGTTTCAGTGCAGTTCCGTCGAAAACCAACCGAGTCCGGGTTTCGCAATCTTGTGCACGGCTCCAGATTCTCGATTCCGAGTGAAACAGTTCCGAAAACCGAGTTGAAACAGTCCACGCTGTCACGCGGCACGTGAGTTCAGTGTCAGTGTCAAACGCCTCGCGAGAGTTCCGCGAGTTCCGCCAGTTCGCAGACAGACATTTGGCCTGTGCA
The DNA here is from genome assembly GCA_921293005.1 of Nemoura dubitans. NCBI lineage: Eukaryota > Metazoa > Arthropoda > Insecta > Plecoptera > Nemouridae > Nemoura > Nemoura dubitans. Next base: position 20,215,259 of record OV121073.1, on the reverse strand, counting down.
ACCGGCTCACGTCGACCCTTGGTCCCCTCGCGCGAGACAGCACGCCCTTAGTACACATCGATTGGGATTTCGTTGACATCAGCCGAGAGGATGCGAGGCTTGCTGAGAAGTTTGGCGGGCGATGCCTACCACGGGGTCAGTCAAAGGGACTCGGGACACCCGGAGGTGGCGCCTTCGCCCTCCTCACTGCTCACCAGGCTTTTCCGAGACAGAGTGCCCCGGATTTCGCGGCCCACTGAAGCAGAATCGGCGCAGTCGAGACCAACATGTGAGTGACAGTCCGAAATACGGACATGCCAACATTCTGCAAAGCCGGCAGGCGAGGAGCAAAGCGGCAGCACCCACCACCACATCCAAACCAGTGACTGATAAGTTGCTTAGTGACATGTTGCTTAGGTGGAAATGTGAATGAGTTTCTCACTTCCTGAAATCTCGGGAATATGGACCCGGATTGGACGACAGCCAGGATAGGATGGGTCACTGAGGGTGGGAAAGCTGAGTGGATGCTGTGAGCTCAATGCAGACGTCCCGAGGTACGAATGGTAGGACGGCAATGGCAATTCACACCTTAAACGATAAAAATAGACCTGGCACCGCCGTCGGAACATGGCTTGGCACTTTCTTGTGTCTTATTCGCACCTTATTGGAATTATTACTGCCTATATAACCAGATGAAACAGTCGGGTGTGAAGAACCAACTTAAGGAGGGAGAGGGTTATGGCATTTAGCCGAGGGCAGTTCTGTGCCAATTCCCCCCCCCCCCCGCATTGACACGACAGGGTGCACAGAACCACCCAAGGGCACCAAGGAAATGTTACGCATAGAGAACTCGACCAGACATGAAAAAATTCACGTTACAGCTTTTTTCCAATAAATAAATACAGTCGAGAATCAGTTCACGTAGCCGTTGACAACTATTATTTCTTAAAACTCCTTTCACAAAATCGGTTTCAATCAGGTGAACGATTAGCTTTGCGCCGTGATGATAAACGCAGTCTGGCCAACCTAGATCACAAAGTTTCGACAGCATCAGATCGGCACTTGCTTCAAATGCCTATACAGTGACATGCCGACGATGATTATTTATGTATGTCGCCAACAGCGCAAAAAGGCTCGGTAAATACGTTGTGGAAATTTCCAGACTTTGAAACGTTTCGACATTTTGGTTCACAAACCATATGTCAACTAGATTTTCTTGGTGAACCAAATACATGCGACTACATTTTATAGTTACAGAATCCAGTTTGAAAAAGCCATAAACAGTTTTCACTCAGGCGCCGTACAGAGGAGTCAAAAGATTGCAAATTTATAAATTACATTAATTAAGAATGCGAACTACCGAGAGATAATTTTGTACGAATCGAGGTAAACTAGAGTGCACACGGTGTACAGACAGAGACAAGGCTAGTTGTCAACCTCGTCGCAATTTGCGCAGCATTCAACTGGCTGCAACTTGTTGGCTGCACCCGCTGCACCCGCTGCACACGACTTGCAACTAGTTGCATCTTGTTAGTTATTTACACGCTGAGCAAAACTCAATTGGTATCACACATTTTCCGAAAGCGGCGAGTGACTTGTCCCGAAAGCAGTGCGAACTCGTTCCTGTTCACGAAGGAAGCCGGCTCCAATGATGGTTAGATAGTGCTCACAAGGTCATCTACCAACCTTACATCTATTTATGTTTAACACTACATTTTATTGGATTGCCGCCTTGATTACTATAAAATAAAATATGTGAAATATCCCGCGGACGAGACTGCAGCGAGCAAAATCACCCACTTATTTGACCTAACAGGTAATACCCCTCGAGCGTCCATTTCCTTCCTATATCTTTCTTGGATAAAAGACCGATTGCTTTTTTTCCTTGCTTTCCTTGCTAAGTATGAGCAGAGATCTATGGTATGAGATGCCAAAGTCTTAAGATAGCCAGGCGTCTTCGGACGAAACGAGTGCGTGGGTGTCAAGTGACCATCCCATGTGACGAATTGCGTATCGAACGCGATGCATTTGAATTTCGGCTAACAATTTATGCAGTGTCAACACAAGTGAAATTCGGAGGCAATCGATAATCCCTCGATTATGCGGCCTTGGCGCGCGAAATTACCTTTTATTGGGTTGATGTAGTCATTCGTATTGTCATCACGAGCCACTGTGCGTTACTAGATAGGAAAAACATCCGTAACGCGACACAGCGCTCGTCATGCGACATGGGGGACTGTGGGCCCTCTACTGCGAGCGTTGCATCCGAAATATTTGCAAGGGCCCATTGCACTCGAGAGGGCAAAAACCAAAAGAAAAAACGGGCCAAAAACGAAACTTCATGCATTGAACTCGGCTTCCTGCATATCATTTCATTCGATGCTACAAAACGTCTAGGATATTTAGGAGGTAATTACTGAATTCACAGCTGAGAAACCATGATACTAAATTTAAAATATTTAAAAATATAAAATTGAACAGTTTGGAAACAGAGTGAGGTTCATTGAAGTCGTGAAATCACTTGACTTTGATCAGGAGAGGTCAGTTGACCGATTATCCTTGATTTTATTGGAACCTGCTTTAAAATATTCAGAAATTCGTATATATATTTTCGCAGTTCGCATGTCTGACAAGCGATTGCGAGACAAAGATAGCTCGACAGACACGGAAGTTTCTGTCGAACCTCACTGTTTTATCGAGACAACGACAAGTGACAAGGTCTTCATCCTTGGTACCGCCGGAATTCATGCAGGAGCTGCACCTTGCAATTCGCTTTTCATACTTAATCATTTACCCGGGCATCTTGAGTCGGCAGATAAAAACACACAGAGCTTGCTCTCTCATCTTTAGCCCATTTTTCAAACTGTGCAAATATTCTGTCCGATTTCTTAACATCCTCGGCGGCGCAAATCGCATCCTGAGCGGAAATATTACAGACATCGTCATCCTGGTCGTTCAAGAAGTATCCTATAAGATCCGCCCCTCGAGACCACAAAGACAGATCACATCTGTCAATATGCCGCGACGAAGTCCCCAAAAGCCTACCAAATCTCTCGCATCAGCTACCATAATATCCCGTGACCTATGATATAATATTGTTGATTAAATAATCACACAATCCGCGTCCAAGTCTGTCGTCTCGCACTATAGTCGAGAGAAATTACAAATGAAAGATATCCTGTTAGTTTGGTAACATTTGTCCGGTTTTTACCGCGGCTTAAAAGGTGGGTTACAACTTGTGTCCACACAAGTTGTGGCCCATGTGCCACAACAACAGCAGTCCAGTATATTTGCATAACAGTTCGGGAAGGAAAACTGACGTCGTCGCCGTCGTTGTCGATATGCCATTATTTATATCTAGTGTTTGGAGGTGCGGAGAAATATGCATAGGGATTCATGTTAATTTAAGGTTTTCATTCGGCCTCGATACTTTATTATTATAGTAAGATCATTCACCTGACAACGTACATGGTGTATTAGTTCGCAACATTTCTTACACGAATATTAATCAGCGAAGGCGAAATAGTAAATCGCGACACAGTGAAACACTTGCAATGGAAGCTCGACCAACCAACCGACTGACTTGTTGGCTCATTAACTTCCTTCTCCACACTCATCAAATCATGTGTGTTTTTGTAGATTAGGAATGTAAAAAATACACGCAATGGCTTTTTCCACAAAAATGTGAGACGGGTGTGCTTTGTGGTCATAAAAGCAAACTGCAATGCGCCCGCGGCAAGTCGAAAATCACTTCCGTTTCCAACGGTTCGCGATGCAAACAAGGAAGCTGATCAAAGCAAACGGGGCCCATTGAGACCAGACCGATGTGTGCCTGTGTGTCTGCCTGTGTTGTCCGCTTTCTCTCCGAACTGCATCCGAGTCGGACGCAATTGTCATCAGCAAACAGCGCCCGGCCGGCCCTATAGTCCGCTCCGAACGTTACTGACCAGTGCCGAGTGCGGTCTCTTCCTCAGACGCAAACGACTTGCACTTTTCCTTGGCAAACAAACTAATGAGATTGACCACGTAATTTGCACTATGATGCGATCTGCAGTCTAGTTTTTAATTGGCTATTCTTCATAAGCGTGCTTCATTTTAGTATCCGGGTGTTGTAATATTCGAACGCGATCACCCACCTTTGGGCAAAGGTGCGCGGGGTTATCAAGCTCCAAGTAGAGTCGACAATGTCAGCCAGTGGCCGCTGAGGGTTAACCGGTGGTGGCTGTTCAAAAAGGACATTCGTTTACGCAGGTTTTGAATTCCCAGCACACGACCTTTGCGATGCGAAATGAACTTGAAATGCAGTTTTTTTACCTACTTCATCACTCCCCCGATAAAACCTTGAGCGGGACATTTTTTACTCCAACGAGCTGTAACAAAGGAACGGCTTCTGGTCGGATAGGGTTGACCGAGAGATGCTCACTGCCCTCGAACACCAAAATAAAAACGAGCTTTCTGTGATATTTCATCGCTTGTTTTTGAAATCGTTATTTTTTCGGTAAAGGTCTTCGTGATCACACACAAAAACACATTGAAAATAATAATGAAAGTATATACGCGTATAAATATTCTGGCAGCGCTGTCATACTACGTTACATAATTCCATACACAGTTGTTTCCACAATCGCATCGATACGAACCTAGTCGACAGGCGTTTATGAATCGGGTTTGCCGAATGATGTTGTTTTCACCATCCCCCCTCCGCGACATGGTAGATCCGACTGCTGTCTGCTGACAGCCGATCTAACCGATCCAACCCAGTGCGGGAAGTTTCATCTTCATCATGAGGATCCCGAAACTCAAGCCCAAATGGAGGCTGCACCACTTTCTCCACACTTTCGAAGGGGACGTAGTGGTGATATTAGTGTAAATGGACAATGGATATGTTGTGCAGAAATGTGTTAACATTTCATCAAGTGATGTGCTGGCTGTAAGAACGTAAGCCGCTTTGCTGGTTGCGGGCTTCGTTATGCAAGTTGCCCGTCATTCATCACTCCGCGGCAATGACAAAGCAATTCGCGATGCCTTCTCTTACGAAACGTCTATGCCATTTTATAAGGAAGATAGATCGAGGGTTTCTCTCATCTCACCCTTCATCTCACGTCTACCCATCATTCACTGCCGAGTCTCGTTGCGTTTCACGGCTAGGAATGTAGACCACAAATCTAAAGTAGTGTGACACTTACACGACACATTTCGTTTTCGTTGAATCGACGAAAGAAAAGAAATAATTTTGCAGTGCATTTTGTTTACGGTCATCAAGACGTGTGCCGGTGTGGCTACAAACAAACCAGCGAAAGACAACAACACGAATAGAAGTATTCCATGTCCATGGCAAAGGTGCCAGGCAATGCAATTAAGACCGTAAACACGCCAAATTTCAGAAACGGTGCATTTTTTCCCTTCTGCCACAGTACAAACGAGGGGTTTTGCAGCGTTGCTACTTCCCGAAATGAGGTACCCAAGAATGTCCGGACCGAACTGGGGTAGAGTAATTGTACCGGTCCTTTGGCATTTCCGATTTCCGGAGAGACTCGCTCGGTGCAGATTTGAACTGCATTCGGAAGAGAGCGGCAGCCAGATGATTGCGATTTGCGCGGTTGGGGTAGGACACTGGAAGTGACATAACGAGCCAGCACACGAAAGGATAGCTACTAAAGAAGAAACTGCAGACAAGTGTTATGCAAATGAATTAAAGCGATTGAGTTGTAATTAAATTCCAAGATAATGCACTAAACCGGGTACACGTATATACAAAAAGAAAAAATATTATTAACTACCGTTGTTTGGACTCTCAAGGTCCGAACAGCAATGTAACATAATATTATATGATCGCGCGAAAAAAATATTTGGCTCCATTTAGAAGTGAGTACGTATTTGGGTTATCAATGTATGAATTTCGCCACACGGCACATGTTTCGCAGCAGTAGCTACCGAACACTAAGCAGAGAAGCAGAGGGTTGCGATATGTTAATTAGTAGCAAAATTCTCTGAAGAGATCTAGCCTGTTTCGGACAATGATTGACGTTACATATCTACGTGAAATGCATTTGCGAAATAAATGTATAAAAATGATGACTCATGGTCTTGTGTTGTCGAAGAGCTTTTATAACGAGGAGTGTAATTGCAAACAATTCGTTAGGTGGTACCTACACAATCATTTATTAGGCAAGAGGTGAAAGACTTGAAATGCCGGACAATGCTCTCGATTGTATCACGATATGTCTGGAAGCAGGTACCGATTGCCAGATGACCGATGGCGATGGGCATGCTTCTCAAAATCCCCGGCTCTTGCGCAAGCACCTACTTACAACAGTATTGACACCATCCTTATAAGATCATTATCATTGTTTGACGACGCATGAAGTATTGACACTAGTCGTAGCACGACCCACTCGCGTGGCTCTTTCCTAGTTTCACGACTATTTTATCGATGTTGTGTGAAGGGAGGGGGGGGGGGGAGAGTGGGGGGGGGCTAATTATCAATAAGATAATGGAGAATGACTTCGTTTTGGGTCCGCCCTAACGGTGCAATTCTATGTATATGCCAATGTCTTTGGATGCGGTGCATACCCACATGCAATAATAACACACAACAAAATCAATTATTCTGTTATCTATGATATCATCGTTCGAGTATTCCACTTCTTGTCGCCGGCGACTGTATGGTTGCAAGTGTCACCTTAATTTGAAAGTTGAATTCACCATATTTTGGAGTGAAAAGTCGTCCATTTCAATGCGATTTAGTGAATGAATACGGATAGTGGCGGAACGTATACAAAATAATAATAACAGTCTATGAGAACTTTCGACAAACATTACCCTAGCAAAAAGTTGTATTCATCGCCTCTGTGAATGTACTGCCGCCGGCTCTACCTGCATGGACACGGGACAAGGACTGCCATGCGCATTTCCTTGGGCTGTGAATGGTAGACCATAAGGCTCCAGCTCTGGGTGGCTAATGTGTAAAATTGAAGAACGAGTTGTCTCTCATCAAATCGATTATGGCCATCGGTTCATTGGAAAGCATCTGCCAAGATGTACCACTCGCAATGAAAAGAGTAGTACATCCAATCGTCATCTTTTCACATTCGGGTCGAAGGGGATCGGCTTCTCTGTTCTCCGAAAAGACAACCAGCACGTGAGCTTTCAAATTGCATCGCAAACCGAGACGCAATTCGGAACGTAATTTGTTAAAATTGCGCCGAGACTCGAGAAAGATGATTGCTATTGATTAATATTAACTGCATTGTTCTGGAAAGTCAATGAAAGGCCATTTCGAGGAAACCGAATCAAATGAGATACTTTCACTTGACATGCGGCAGATGATAGGAAGAAACGGTCCAAGATCAGGTGACGATCGAGTAAGATCACCTGATTTGTCGGCTTCCGTAACCGCATTTGCTTCGGACCGTTGTAGAGCCCGTGGCGTGGTAAAGACGCGGAAACCCCATTCATACCGAACAACAACAAAGTGTTTCGACAAGAAATTGCGCCAAATCATGCATGAACATACTTAAATATATTTGGTAAATTGGAGACAATTCTTCGCAGAAGAAACTTTCGGCACGAGTAGGGTCGGGCCATAGGTATCGGAGTGAGATTGATGGCAATTTGTGGGATGCTGCGGATGCTGCTGTGGGATGCTGCGCATATGCATCGGAAAAGTCGTCCGCCCATCGGTAATTCCCATCACCCCACCCCACCGCACCCCACCGAGTCTTCCGGTTAGCTCAGATCCATGATACGGTGCTATTGTAAAACACAGTCAGCCTCGAAACAATTCAACCATCGTATGATCAATAATAACTAAGATTAATGAAATAGGAAGGAAAACGATTTACTTTTACTTTCACCCATCAAGTCAAGATCAGCAGCATCCGAGAGAGAGAGGGAGAGAGAGAGGGAGATGGAGAGAGACAGACAGACGGATAATCTCCTGGCCATTGAGACGGTACAGAGCGGCGACTTCGGACAGCGCTGTCGGGCGCAGCAGCCTGCTCCGGCGCGCAGCGCGGCTGCCAGGCATAGCATTGGCCCCATTATGTTTAACAGGTACCGATAGTCGATATGATATAATAGCAGATGTACCCGAGAGGTTTCCTCTGGGGTCATGACCTCTAGCCGTGAAGGACATTTGCGTAATCGCGGGACAGTGGGCGACGGGCTATATGTGGGCTCGGACTGTATAGCCATGCGTTTTTGGGACACCTTACTCGAAGAAGTCGCGGTATTTCTTTCAAGAGTTCCATTTTTTGCAGACCTCCGGGTCAGAACTCCATTGAGCTTCCTAGGAGCGCGAATTTCTTCGGCTTTGCACGAATATGAAGGACAATAATATCAAATGTCCGCGTCATTATAAAAGCATACATGTTGTAACACATAACGCAAATTCATTTCTCCGTTGGCTTGCATTTCCTCCGGCCAAAGCTTCTTGGAAGTGACCATTTTCCCCAAACAAACATCTTGGCTCGTGGCCTCGCTCCAGGGGCCACTGGTCCTTAAAAATGTACACATCATCGTGGGTATCTGATGGCCACCGAACTGAAGGTGGCACGGGGTAGAGGTGGGCCAAGCCCCGACGAACAGCATCCTCGATCGGCGTACTGTCCCATCAGGCAGGCCCACTTTTGGAAGGCTGTCTGCCCCGATGGAGGCACGTGGGTCGAGTTAGCCCTTCGCATGTCAATCATTTAAAATGGCAAATCATTAACATCTCACATTGCTAATCACAAAATCGCGGGGCCAAATGTCAGTTTGCGAAACAATAAAATACCTATACGCAAATGAGAAAAAAGGCTGAAGACCATACTCACTTCCTAGTTTGGCAAAAAAAGGATCGTAAACTAAAATGCCATCGAGATATAACCTCCAAAGACTGTCTTCGTACATAAAAATGCAAGGATCAGTTAACACTGCCGGTTCAATGGTAGACTAACTACGAATTCGCGAACTCCATTCGTGTAGCGTTGAAGATGGGCGTAGCTATTTGTATATAGTATAAGAAATGTATATAGTATAAGAAATAACAATTTTTTCAATAATGGGTAAAGGAAATCTACATTAGAAACAACTTTGATAGATATTCCCATGAAAACCACAAAATTGTACGTGAAAATTAAAAATTGTGAATAAAAGAGGACAAAAATCGTGCACACCTAAAATCTTCAGGGATGCTTTATTTCAGTATGCTCCATATCTTTACAAAATTGCGTCAAAAAATATTCAGAACTTTTTTCTCTACGGCGTCACAAAAATTTCGAAAAATATTAAAATTAGCATAAATTGCGATTGGTTTAAAAACATCCACTCGATTTTATATTTAAAAAAATAAGGGTCTACAGTCTAAGTTGAGAACAACGGAAGATACAATGCAAATTTCATCAAATTCGGAGCCGGCGTTTAGTCTGTTTAAATATAGAGCGCGCGCAATTACTCAAAACACACACACACACACGCAAGTGAAGTTAGGGGGGTTGTAAAATTGAAGATTTCGCTCCACTCTCTTCGCCCGCTACACTCATAAACAGTTGGCGTTTAATGGAGTTTTCCCCAATCTTAAACAGATGTCCACACCCATTGCGCCTCGGTCGAAGAGTCAAGCCCAAAACGGTGTATGCTCGGAGTCGAACTTGGACCAACCTGTTCTACAGCCACGCGACATCGAGAGCCAGAAATGTCATAAAACGCCACAAAACTGGCTGCCAGTTGTGACATTTAGGTCAACGATATTGCCAAACACGTCCTTAAGAGCATAGCCGGGAATAAAAACTCCCTTCCGTCTCTGGTATATAACCCTTGATCAAAAGCAATACACGGAAGCGGCCAGTTTCCGAAGTCGTCTCGTCGGACGCTGCGTCTAAGAAACGGCGCGAGTCTCATGTTTCTGCGACGCGACCGGTTGACAAAAGTGACCGGCACGGCAACGGAGAAGACGATTACATAAGAAATCATGCGCTATTCCAAACTCCCCCCGCCGCCGCCGCCGCTATAGCGATCTTTGTTAAAGAACCCGAATCACTTTCCTTTTCTCTCAGTTCCGGTCAATTTCAATGTCAGCTGCATTCTTGCAGGCCGCTGACTACGGCGCTCGTTATTATCATTATCATCCTTCATGCTGCATCTCCTCCATGTGGAGCACGCGAGACGAGACCAGCTGATCCATTGGAGGAGAAAGCACTCTGCACGCACTTGCCAACTGAAGACACAAATCGACCAGTTATTTGAAGACGCGCACACCGGATTTCACGGGATCATTATGCCGGCCTACAATGCCATTCGCTTTACACACCCTTCCCCCCCCCCCTCCCACCCCCAGCACTGCGGTGTATTTCTTCGCGCATTATTTAAATACTTGTCCGGTAATGCTTTAAAACGATACGAAGACGAGTTGCTATGTACCATCGCCCTAACAATTAACAAAATGTTAATGCCCCGAAATGCACGGTGTCACAACAGATGTCCATTCGAAAACGTGGGTCTTTTGGCCCTTGCTCGACATAGGTAGGGGTTGGTGTGGTGAGAGGGGTTGGTGTGGTGAGAGGGGGTGGGTGAAAATCGTTTAGCGTGAGGCGCACGTTGGCGACATTAGCACAGAATTAGCACGGTTACGCTGCACAGTGCAAATGCGAGGCTGGAAGTAGCAATATATCGCGGCGCGCATTATTTGTTAGAAATGAAACGTGTACAGCGATGGCCAGATGTGATGTAAGAAGCGTCGACAACATTGGAAATTGTTGGCGCAAGTAAAACTTCCTGATTGCGACTCGGACGTTTTTCCTATCTCGCGGGTGTGCAGCGCTGAACTCATTTCCGATTTGTGCATCGGATTTCTCGAGGCGGCCGCGGCCGGAGCATTGCAGCACGGGCAGCGGAAGAGAAAGGTTTGCCGTTCTAAGCGCAGCTGGAAAATCGTTTTTCGTAAACTATAATGCTGAGAGGGTATTACAATAAGCAATAAGAGTAGGTCTAACGGCTATCGGAATGGTGTTACTTCCGCAAAGATTTATATACCTTTATTATGTTCTTTCGTGGTGAAGCCAGTTGAGATAATTTGAAGTCTGGCTGGTGTCGGCCGGTCATTTAATTGGAGGGGGGGGGGGGGGGGGGGGGAGTTCGTACTTTTGCAGCGAAAGATCGCGTTTCGCCATCAAAATTGTGACCATCCAATGATGTATCTTACAGTATTTTTTTTAAGAATAATTATGGTCGTTTTCCACACAAAAATTTCAATTGTTTTGGCCTCTTCATCGTAAGTACCGCTTGACCCCCCGCCCGATCGCCCCGACCGTGACTACGGTATGAGTGAATCAACGCATGGAAATGCCCCCTCAATCACACTGATGCAATCGCAAATGATTATACGCTATCGCAATTTCAATCAATACCTACCTATATACCTACACTAAGTACCTACCTACTTCTCCCATAACAAATCTTTGAAATACAATTATAATAATGATAAAGATATATTATTACTGTCCATATGCATTACCAGTAAAGAGAACGGAATGATTGATAAAGATGGAAAGTAATTAGAGGATCGTGATTCGTGACTAATTTGTACAATGTCGTTCAATTATTTATGTATCGATGGAAAAAATAAGTCGTAAATATCTAAGCGTGATGTAGTAAATTGATAAAAGTGCGTTTTGTAGAAAATCCTCCTGAGCGCCATTACTGGCACTGAGTGATATGCCAACATCCGGAAGTTGTTTGTCAGAAGGACGAAGACCTATGCTCTAGGCTGGACAAACCATCCCCCCCAAGATTAGCTATAGTTTCTGAAGCTGAAGGCAAACACGTGTACTGATATGTGGTATACAATAGCAAAACTCATGGACACCTTCATTAAATAAGAGCGACAAACGAAAAATCCTTGCATTCCTGATAGAGCTATCCCAGAATTTTCTTGGAATGGTCGTGGAAAATCAAGAAAAACCAAGGCCATGGATAGCCCGCAACCAGGACCGAACCTTGGAGAGACTTTCCCAGAAACGATTTCCCGGAAACGCTCTCATACATCAGAAATGCAAATCGTTTAAAATAGCCCCCGATAACAAATACATGTTTGACAATACACGATATACAAAACCCTATTAACAATACACGACAAACAATACCCATTTGACAATACATTATAAACAATGCCCATTTGACAATACACGACAAACAATACCCATTTGACAATACATTATAAACAATGCCCATATGACAATACACGACAAACAATACCCATTTGACAATACATTATAAACAATGCCCATTTGACAATACACGACAAACAATACCCATTTGACAATACATTATAAACAATGCCCATTTGACAATACACGATAAACAATACCCATTTGACAATACACGATAATTGACACCAACTGACCGTCAATATAATATATGGCACTTAAATTTGAGAACCACTTTTCTCTCCTTTCCTATATCAGTTCGCCAGATTCGAACGAGGAATATTAAGATAACATTAGAAAGAATAAAAAATAATAATGATTCCAAAATGTGAGCTTTTTCTATATAAAAATACTCTTCGTAATTCAATGCTTGCCCTCGCCGTGCTTTTGTTCAATTTTAGACGGAGATCTCAAATGTTGATTCTTTGGCTAACCATGGTGCCAGTAATACATTAATACCATGGATTGTTGTTTACTCGGTGCATTTTAACGCAATTAGTTGAATCATTCAAAATGTCAGCGTATAATAATGGAAAAACAGTTTAATCAAAATTACTTCAAGCAAATTGGTAAAACCAAGCCAAGCTGAACCCAAACAGAACCTGCACGCATTACCTGGTTTATTGGTCTTGTTGAGGAATTGACGTTCGTTTCGGGCAGACTGCGATATTTTTTAACACTGAAGAAGTAGTGTCAGCTGGAGCGTAATATGTATAAAAAACCGCTTCCTGAATATCATTTAGATACAATGTTATAACAATCAAACCATCTTATTGCATCAAGCGTAAAGAAATATAAAAAAATAATTCGAAAACTGCAAAGAAAAAACGATGTGGAGACATCCACACAACACAGATATTGAAATTTCTCCAATGCTATACGAAGATTGGTGAAATTATATAATTCAATTTTGGCTAGGTTGAAAAACAATCGGACCGATTTCGCTCAAAACCGCAAAGGAGCTATGCTTGGAGATTTCATTTCGGAAAGCCTGGTCTTCAAATCGCGTACATGCACTAAGAAAACAACCAAGATTAATATTGGAGTTTATCGAAACCGAAAGTGGTCGCTACACACTGATCCACACGAGATGGGCGGTTTAGAGGCCGCTGTTCCTCCAGTCTTTGTCACACGAGATGGGCGGTTGAGAGGCCGTTGTTCCTCCAGTCTTTGTCACACGAGATGGGCGGTTGAGAGGCCGCTGTTCCTCCAGTCTTTGTCACACGAGATGGGCGGTTGAGAGGTCGTTGTTCCTCCAGTCTTTGTCACACGAGATGGGCGGTTGAGAGGCCGCTGTTCCTCCAGTCTTTGTCACACGAGATGGGCGGTTGAGACCCGCTGTTCCTCCAGTCTTTGTCACACGAGATGGGCGGTTGAGACCCGCTGTTCCTCCAGTCTTTGTCACACGAGATGGGCGGTTGAGACCCGCTGTTCCTCCAGTCTTTGTCACACGAGATGGGCGGTTGAGACCCGCTGTTCCTCCAGTCTTTGTCACACGAGATGGGCGGTTGAGAGACCGCTGTTCCTCCAGTCTTTGTCACACGAGATGGGCGGTTGAGAGGCCGCTGTTCCTCCAGTCTTTGTCACACGAGATGGGCGGTTGAGAGGCCGCTGTTCCTCCAGTCTTTGTCACACGAGATGGGCGGTTGAGAGGCCGCTGTTCCTCCAGTCTTTGTCACACGAGATTGCCAACTTCTTGGGGACGATTTGCTAACAAACGAACACAAGAAAACCTGTCCGATTTCGCCATTCTTTTTACTGGCATATTAGCTGGCCCGTAAAAGGGGCACGATACCGAACAAGTTAAACACTATGAAACTCAACACATTCTGTGAAAATAAGTTAATAATATTGTATCAGGTAGTATTTTGCACAATTTTTAACACTCAATGTGAAATTGCCATTAATGTACCGTGTTTTTAAAAATTTTTAAAGTTCCACATGAAAACAGTTTATATTCTTTTTTATTCTAGAAATCTTGTTTAGCTCTTGAGGGTTTGGCCAAGTAATATGTAACGTGTCATACCGTTAGCATGGTACATAGTAATTAAATGCAGGCTGAATCGTACTGGTTTTTCCATATGGTGATCAGCCTTTAACGCCACATTAACACAACTGCAATTATACTTCATTAGAAAACTTTAAAAAAATGAATTAATAAATAAACACTCTTATTCTTCATGATTAACACATAGTGTTCAAAGTTAGTGCAAGAAAGGGTGGAAACTGGCCACTGGAATTTACTTCTTTCGAGTGAGCTTAAGTACTGCAAGTTACACAAGGTTGTGTAACGCACACGTTTTCGGTTCAAAAGTTGCAGCTGAGGTTGCAGGGACGATGAACTCGAAGTGACTATATGCTTTCGGTTGCAGGCTCATTCGCGTTGATGCTTCTCGGCATCCTCACCATCGCTCTCGGTTGCTTTGTGCTCGTCTTGCAGCCATACGATATCATCTTCAAATACGTAAGTCATGCAATTGGACCCCCCCACCCCCCCCCCCCACACCACCCCTTGCAATGTCAAGGTTTGTGACAATTTCTCTTGGTGGCCGGCTGGATTTCCTAATGTTCCCAATTTCTGATATTTGCTCATATGTGTGATTTGAAGGGGAAGGGGGTGAAGGACAGTGCTGAAAATTTAATAGAATGTATTGTCACCGGAAACTGGCCTGTGTACCAAATTTCAGCTCGATCGGAAGATGGGAAGGGGGTAAATTAGCCGTCACAAGATTTGTACCAGACAGACAGACAGCCAAAAACACACTGACAGACAGACAGACAGACAGACAGACAGACAGACAAGAAAAGCGAGTTAATAAAAAAGTGTTAAAAAGAGCAATATTCGAAATTGGCAAAATTTGGAAAAATACGGGAATGTATATCTAAAAGTGTGTATTTTTTCCAAATTTTCCCAAAAATGTATTGTGGCTTTGTTTCCTTCGATTCCTAGGTTGCCAGCTTTGTTGACTTCGAGTTTGGCCAAGGCAAGGATATGAAAGTTATCAGAAATTCAAAATTTGCATGTTTTCGTTATCTGACAGCTCGGAGAGGATCAATGGATGGTCAGAATCGTCTAAATTCTCATGGTTTTCATATGCCTTCTGCCCCCACCTTTTTATCTGCTGTATATACAAACCGCTTAGCTTATCTTCAATGCAACATTAATTGCGTTAGCTATTAAGGGTTAATCACGCATTAGCCAAACAGATTAAGTCAGCGTTGGTCCAGCCGGCCAAACATTCTAATAAATGGGAATAGTCATGATTAGTTGATCAGTTTTGGGTAGATAATACAGTTAGTCGTGGTTGATCCTGGTTGATCATTGTTGCTTATTGGTGGTTTGACCTGAGCAGGCCGTTATCAATGCTTATTTACCGCAGCGTGAACAATGCTGCAAGCGCTATTGCGCTATGGTGTATTATTTTATCATTATTTTAAACAAAAATTAAACTTTTAAACATAATTCGTTGAACACTATATTATTGTCTCGTCATACTCGATGTAGGTATTGCAATTTTAAAACTAAATTGTTAAGTTCAAAAGCCACGATTGGGTTCTATTATACATGAGCACATCATACCTTCTGTGTCGGTACTTCATAGTTTGGGACCAGACAGGCCCTGAACGGTGTAAAAACGATAGGATCGCGATGATTTGTTTCAACCGAAAAAATGCATGCATATTGCAAATTTAGAAAAACTAGTTTAGGCTACAATGTGCACGTCAGCCGTGAACTTAATTGCTAAAAACTTGCCTTTGTTCATTGCCTATTGCAATATACACTGACGATGTCAATCATCTTGTTCAATTATAAAGATAAGTACAGCGCTTCCACACCTATATTACTCCCTAAAAACATGGCTGATGAATATTAGGGGGCTACGAAAAACATATTGCATATGGATGGTCGTCACATAGTCCAATAAATGCGCAATAAATCTGTATGCGCATTTTAGATATTATAAATCAATCGCTATAATTATTCCTATCAAGGCAACACTCCAAGAGAAAACAATAGAAAAAAATGTGACACGATTCAACAAAAAATAAACAAGTTTTACCTTCGACACAGGAGTTTTTCTTTTATTCGATGCAGTCGCTCTTGAAGATGCACCCTTCCGGGTCTCACTAGAGCTGTAGCTTTATTGTTGATCTTCAAGCTTAATATAGTTTGGCATCAGTATTTTATGTCAGTAGCCTCAGTCCCTGTAAGTTCAGTCTCAAGTCTCGAACGGTGTCCTACTCCTGAATTCTATAGCAATTTAATATGCGTCACCGCGGTACAGAAGCAAAATAAAGGCAACAACAAAGCTATGAACCCTAGTACCGCTTGCACATTAAAATAAAAATTGCAAAAATAAACTGCAGTCAACTAATAGTAATTACAGAGTAAGATGGGTTGGGTAACTATGAGTTAAGTAATTGGGAAACGGCACACTATACCCACCCGCTGGAAGTGCTTAAAAGGTCACTGGAAAGGGTTACTAAATACTGACATGCCTTAATACTATATATTAAAGCCGAAGTAAAACTACTCACTATTAATATGCACTTTAGGTAGATTAGTTGCAAGACTAGTTATAAATGCAGGAGTAGTAATGAATTCGTTTTTTCTGTTTAGGCGTTTTGAAGTGCATCAACAACATTTGAACTTAAACCCTCGAGTTAGGTATGCTTTATCGAACCTAAGCTACTCGTAACGTTGCGTTGAACTTAACGTATATATGTAACTGGGATAATTCGAATGATAAAAAGCCATTCGAAGCTACTGTCACGAACCTGTTACACGTAATAATACATAATAATAACACCATGCTATAAGGCTATAAGGCTATAAAGCTGGCGAAGCTACGAAGCTACCGAAGTTACGAAGCTCCATAGATTATCAACAGCTTCTGAACTAAATCTAAAATTTTCGTCTTCACAAAAATAGCGATATAGTAGACTAAAGTCACCGGTTTAAAGATTGAAATCTGTTTAGGTACCATATATAGGATGTTAGGTAAATGCACATTCTAAAAAGTATCGTCTGGTCCGTCTGTTCGTATAATTCATGATCTGAAATGAAAGAAAGAAACAAACAAATAAATAATAATTTAAATATTAAAAATGATAAGTGCAGCATTCAGAACACTGCATTCTGGTCCTCAGGTGCAAGTCCACTATTGGGGCTCACTCCTCGCCGAGTATTGCAGCTGAAATGAAAGTAAATACGAAAAAATCAATCTGGATATCAGTAGGGTTTTAATAAGTAATAATAATAGACACTGCAGTCGCTTAATTGCGCTTAGGTAACTGTGGGTACGTAAAGAAACAGAAAGTATCTCAATACCGCTTGAAATCGACAGTGACAGGTCGGAAATATGTTAGCGTACATTTGCACCATAACCAGAATTATTTCTATTTAATTAACTCGCGATGTTTAAAATTAATTTTATATTAATCTCTTCTCTTCAATAAAAAAATTATTTTTTAACACTAGGCCACATAGCATAACTATGGCACTGGACTGGAATATTCAGGGCACAAATTAAGTGTGGATTTTTAGTAAATGCTACAAGCTCTTATATGCTTTGTATACTTATAGGTAGGTTAGGTTAGGTTAGGTTAGGCTAGAACCATACAGTTAGAGAGTGGCCAACATGATAACACTTTTCTATTGGCTGTTCGGATTCCATGCTAAACGGACGCCATGTTTTTACCAAGTTGATCACGAAGCACTTGGCAGTCGTCTATATGAGTTTCTCATATTCCTTTGCAAATCTACGTATTATGTACATGGTGAGGTAAGTTCGTAACGTATCAACTACGAAAGGGCTGTTGAATAGTTCAATTTGGTAAAAATATGGCGCCCATACGCAGAGATGGCCACTCTCTAACCGTATATTATAGGCTCCCTAGGTTAAGCTAACCTATAAAGCTTCAACTAAATCCATATGGTACCAACTGGTAAAATTCCCCGGAATACACCATTTCTAAACGGGGAATAAACTTGTGGTGGGTTGAGTGTGACACTGAGCCTCACACGTTCAGGCAACAACGGGGCACGAAGGGGCACGGAGGGGGGGGGGGGTTCAGCCTAAATAAAAATCAAGGTCAAATGCGTACCAGCAAAATCCTCAACAATTACCTACACCAGCCAATGCGGGGATGTTGCGGTACTAATATATTAGCACGGGGCTACGGCCATGTTAAAAAGATAAACAAATGTCGTAATCGCGCCGTACCCGCGCGGCATTGGCATTGACCAAGTGAAGTGAACATTTGCAGACGTTTTCCGTGATATACTACCGCTCAATTCACTAAAGCCAAGTTGAACACAGATTATGAAATATAATGAAGAAAACATTTCAAATAATCATGGAGGCCACATCGCCCGCAAAATCCAGCACGGGCATAGAGTTGCAAAAGCACCATTTTTCATCGAGTTGAACATTTTCCTCAGCCTTCTAGAAACATCTCGACCATTCGAGCATTGGGAAACGATACCACGTAGAAGGCTCTGGTCGTTTCTCTAAATAAAAATTTTACATCAGAAGACAGTCACAAAAATTGCCATGCCCAACTGGAGACAAGATTTCAAATAGATTCTCAGAATTACTCGCCAAATTGGACGAACACCTGCGGAAATGCAGTTTTTGGGCAACCCGGCTGACCTTAAAGGAGTTCTCCAAATTGCTTTTAAAAGAACAGAATAGTGTACAGAATACCAATTAATTAAACATCGCGTTTGAATTTATTGAAAAAAATTTGCGTATGAATAATCGCACATTTTCGTTTTGGCGTGGCACCTCCTAATGACGTAAACTTGGGGAACGGCTAGCGCCAGCAGCATGCGCTCGGCCGCGCTACGCAGTGGCAATTGCATCGCAATAGACAGCGACATTACATCCGAATGTTGTAAAGAGCCATCTCAAATGCGACCGTTGTGTCAGGAAGGCGAGTGCATTACTGAGCACGGCTCTATCGATGTAATTACAAAAAACATCGATGAGACACATAACAAACACCACAAGGTATTTCCTGTCCGCCCTTCAAATAACTCTCCTCGTCTCTTTTCTTCGGCTAGTTTAACATTATTTTCCGCGATTTCTTTTTGAGAGAACTTCGGGTCCATACTATATGGAGGTCCTGCCATTTTCACTCCAAATCGACAAGCGACCCGAACGCGAAAGCTATCGGCCTAATACTAGACACTGCGCAGCGGCGGAGCGCATGCTGCTGGCGCTAGCCATTCCCCAAGGATACGTCACGAGGATGTGCCACGCCAAAACGAAAATGTGCGATTATTCCCTACGCAATTTTTTTTTCGATAAATTCAAACGGGATGTTTAATTGGTATTCTGACTCCTTTACTGAAATGAACTTGAATTTACTTGAATTTCTTAAAGAAGGACTCCTTTAATTACTTGTTCGCAAGGAGGGAGGGTAGGGAGGGGGAGAAGGGGCGTCGCACCCTCTTAATTAAATAAATATCCATGTGAAACAACGTAGCGAAGTCCGTGCTGTAAGTAGAAATTAGAGAAGGAATGTAAAGCAGCGACCCCATGGCATATAATTACTATAGTTACTGTTCGACATTATTTAGAGGGCGGCGGTTATAGCCTGGGACATTAACAAAGAATGCTTACATTTTGAAACCATGTGCAAATTTCGGCTTCTATATTTTACAAACAGACGCAGATTCTTACACAAATTCGCATAGTTAAATTCGTAATAATATGCTTTGGTATCCCAGTCACAGAGGTTAATGATGACGTTGGTGAAGGATGGTGTTGCATAGGGACATTATATAAGAAGTATAAAAATAAGTTGACGATCTACTGAGGTGGTCACCTACTCAGTACAATAGTCTGAATGTAAAATTTGGAGTGGTATGACAAATGCGCAAATGTTTTCTCTCGCATGAACATGGCTACCAACAAGGACTCGAACCAAATATCAAATAGATGCACGAATTATGCAGGCAATGTCGAATTCGAACTATCATGCAATCGTTTCTGCATTAGAAGTGGATTTTTGGACTCGTCACTGCGAAACAAATATATTCACTTGTCATGATATTTTGTTACTGTTATCACGAAGTAACGCAGTGTATTTAGGGGCCTGTGGTTCTATGAAGAGGGAAACAAACAAGAAATAACCACAAAATGATTTGCCTAATATTAGTATGAAAAATTATTCAGATCAGATGTGATACGCCATTGTGTCGATTATATTATATATTATAAAAGTCAACTCGATCATGTCTGGATTTTTAGGGGCGACCAAAAGAGGGGAAGCAAATATGAATGCGCGTTAGATGAGACAATTCCAAGAATACCACTGTTAGCATAAAACCACTGGTAAACGAAGAATATGAATGCGACAACATTCGCGTGTGGGGTGACACAAATCAATTAAAAACTAAAATCAACCCCATCATTTCTCAGATTTCCCGATATCTCAGTACCCGGTAGTTGAAAAATAGCACCAGTAAAACCTGTGTAAGTATTAGAAGAATTTGGTGAGCACACCGATTACAATAATACAATATCTATTGTTCCTCTCATTGATAAAATACAAGAAAGAATTGCGTTGCGAACTGCAAAATAATATGTAACCTACTTTAAAAATCTTTATCAAACAACAATTTGCAGTATATCAGAAAAATTAAATCGCATCAGATTCCAATGTAGTTTAAAAAAATTCATCCTAAATAGGAACGAACCTTTTAAATTAAAGCACTGTTTATAAACCTTACCAATGCCTCCATGCCACGCCAAACTTATTTATTCCTACATTATTTTAAGAAATGAAACATTATAAAAATCTTCGTGTGTGTGGATTGCACCGTACCAACTACCAAGTCATCTAACATGGACTTATGCACAGGTAGGCTGCGGGTGAACGACAAGAAGACACTAAATTGGTCACACGAATGAGCTCGTTATAAACGCAGGCAAAACCAAGCTAATGCATTTCTATTCACCGTTAAACATGTATTGATGTATTATAGAACTTGTCAAAAATCACGTTTATCAATACACGTACGTTTTGATCTACAAGTTACATAGCAACCCCACAGAGCGCATTGATGTGCTGTGCTTGCCACACATGCAGTCTTGAACAAATTCGCATTCAGAAATGAACACCGCAAATCAAAGTTTTTCGTATACATCCTTTATAATATACTTATTTTATACTGCTTTGTTTGCTCGAGCATTCTATATCTAAAACATCCAGAAAGATAAATGTCCGCCTAGAGACAAAATAGATGCAGAGCTCATGACATTCGACAAATTTCCGGAATTCCACTTTAGTCCTTCAGTATAGAAAAAGCTCCCAAACAAATTTGGGAAAATTGCAAAAAGTTCCCGTTGTTTACATATTTTTTCAAATTTTCTCAATTTCTTATACGTTATCTCATCTATGTTTTGAAGTAGACGATAAATGAGGACGGGGCTACAAGGTAATTGAATCTAATGTCGCCGATAAATAGTCGGCTGCAATGAATTAGCGGTCCGAAGTTTTGTCTCACAGTGACACAGTCTCACAGACACAGTAAACCGAGCGTGTGCAACCTTTGGAAGTTACGGGCATGATTCACATTTTTAAGACGCCTGAATTACATCATCTGGAATTAAGCCATATCGGTCATTTTATGTCCCACCGGAAGAAAGCCATCTGATTGATGGCCTTGTTTCAGTGGAACAATCCCATAAAAAAATATGGGTTTGGTCCAGTTTAGACTCACTGTCCCAACACCATCTTGCTGATGGCCTTGTTCTGTACCAACCTGGACCAAACCCATATTTGTTTGGGATAGCTCCACTGGATTTAATCCATCTGTAAGATGGTGTTGGGAAAGTCAATCTAGGCTGGAACAAGACCATACTTTTTATGGCCTTGTTCCACTGGAACAAGACCATATATTTAATGGGACTGTTCCACTTGAATGGAACAGATGGTGTTATTCAGTTCCCCTAAATTTTCTGGAAGTTCGGCGGGCCAGACGACCACTTGCGTAAATGGGAGGGGTGAGCAGACAATATGTAAAATGAAGAATGGAAATCTTGTCGGCTATGCCTGGATGGGGCTTCTCCCCCTTCCCCAGTCATTAAAAACGTTCCACGCAGTTTATTCTCGTTTCGCCTTCGAATAAAAATAAGATTATTAAACTTGACTTCGAGACCTCTTCCTCATGGATTGTCCCAAGCCTTCAAAATATATCCAATTGAACCCCTCACGCATAATTGGTAATAGCTAGGTATTCGGTCATTTAAAAGTTTACTATCTATTCTCACCTAAAGCAAAGTCAAAATGAGACATTTCCTATGCCTCACAATGCTTTTCAGCCAGCCATGAATTAAATTTTACCATGGCGAGAGATGTTCAAAAAGAAACACGAGGCAACAAAAAGCCAACAAAACATGAGCCACCAAAGAAACAAAAAAGAAACAAAGCACTAAAGATATCCGCAAAATTCGTTTTTGTTTTAACTTTTAAATAATTTCCTTTAGACACTGTCTAGGTTTATCTTTCATGTGAATTGTCCAAGGCCCGACGGGCCGGACACAACAGTTCTGCGGGCCGGGGGTTGCCCATATCTGCAGTAAAATATAATATGCAGTAACAAACACTTTGTGTAAATTGGGGAAAATCGCACTTTTTGCTTAATTTCCGTAAATTTCCAAATTTTCCCAATATCTTAAATGAATTTCTTTGATTTGAAGGGAGAGGAAACGGAGGAAAGGGCTCAAAATGTAATAGAATGTATTGTCAGCTCGATTGGAGGACGGTAAGTGGGTTTAATAAGCAGTGGAAAGATTTGACAGCCAGGTAGCCAGCCAAAAAATCGAAGTCAATATAAAGGAATTCAAATTAGTTTATAACTGTAGCAATTTTGGCTGAATTCAGTGGTCCGTTTATGTCTAGTTGCCCTAGACGCATTCCTAGGGGCCCCAGTGGTCGAAGGGCCCCTGAGAAATTGGTAGAAACGATTTTTCACAGTTGAAGACAAAATGTCAGTATAATTGCCATGGTCTAAGGGTCTCTATTCTCTATCAAGTTCTCTATCAAGAACACATATCATAAGGGACCATATTATTAAAGAATTGGTCTCTGTCCGAGCAGAGCGACAATTTTTTGCCGCGGCGCTTAGAAATAAAGTGTTTCCTTCACATCGAATTGAAATTTAATCAATTTTTCAAATCTCAGACCGTTTCAATTTGCAGTTTCCAAGCTGCTACTTTCCACAAATAACAGAGTATTTCATGCATTGCAATACTGATCGCACCACTGTTGCCCCCTGCCTCATGAACGTCGTGAACTTGGTATACCTGCACTGGATCCCATCACCACAGCCAGATGAAATTTGCGATTTGCGATCAGATGATCTTCAAAATAAACCTTATCAATTTATTTTAAAACAATGTATACTTTAACAAATATAAACATCCGCTAACATATACCTAAAGCTAATACACTAGACATCACCGAAATCCAATTTACGAAACGCCAATAGCAAAAATAAATATGGTGTGTGACAGGGCAGCTCAGTAACTCTTCCACTTTTAGCATGTTGCCTGCCCCATGCAAGAATATATTGACAATTACTAAAGAGTAAAAGAGGAAACGTAATTATAGACATTCCTCATTTAGAGAAACAGGCCTAAATTGACATATACTTCACTTACATTATTAGTATTAGTACAGTTGTTTTTCCTTGTAGGTATATTTTAGAATGCAGGTTTATAGGATTTATTTCTTATATATTATTTTATATTGTATTGATGTGACCACTCAATTTTAAAAAGCAGTGATTGTTACAACTAGGGCTTCGCAAAAGCAATTAGTGTTGCGTTGAAGATGAGCGTAGCCGTAGCGGTTTGTATAGCGAAAGATCATGGCGCGCTCTACACACTCAAATGTCACACACAAAGTCGCAATAAATTTTTCGGAAAATTTGGCAAAAATACTCGCTTATAGATACATTTCTGTATTTTTCTAAATTTTTCCAACTTCGAATATTGATCTTTTTTCTGATTTGAAGGGAAGGGGTACGGAGCATTTTTTTGAAAAAGTAGTCGAAGTTGAGAACAAAAGTAGACGCCCTGAAAATTTCATCGCGATCCAAGCAGGTGTTTGGTTCGTAGAGCGCGCACAAACACACATGCAAACAAATAATCAAACACACAAAAGTGTTTTTTTTACCAGTAGTGAAATTGAAGATTTCACTTCACTCGCTTCGCTCGCTACGTTCATCAATAATTATAATATTGAAATAAAAGTAACTGATAAGCGTATTTGGCATCATGACAAAAAAGGTTTGTATAAAGGTTAATTATAACAAATAAATACAATTAAAATAACATATCGTCATGTGCTTGTTTAAAAACAAATCCCCAGCGCCCAAAAACTGTCCAGAAACCATTAAAAAAAAGTGTATGTGCATTTTCAGAAACTGAAGTTCGAGGACGGAGGGGAGACGTACGAAATCTGGCGTGAACCCCCCGTGGAACTGTACCTGAGAGTCTACCTGTTCAACATCACCAACGCAGAAGCGTTCCTGGAAGGAGCCGATGAACGCATCAACATCGAACAGCTGGGACCCTACGTATACAAGTGAGATGCAATCTGATCACTTGCACAATCGTATCAAAACTCTTCCCAATCACTCAGTCTAGTTGGGTCCAGCTATAGAGAACACAAATTTTATCAGGTTTTGTACCTCCAATAATTCCTTGCGGCATGCAGCCAAAAGGCTGTTCAAAAGTTCAGTGGTGACTTGAAATTTGATATGCGAATGATAACCTGATGTTCTGATATCTAATAACCATTGATAACCGGTGCCCAAGGACCTGTTGGAGATAACTGAAAAATTCTCCGTCGGACCCTCTAGATTCACATCATGAATCACTTCAGAATCACTCCAGTCATTTCAGAATCACTACCCATTCATTTTATTTTTAGTATCAATAATCACTCTCCAGTTAATTACCATACCCAACCACTTCAGAATAACTCCCCCAATCACTTTAGAATCACCTAGCCAGCTCAGCTACCCAAATTTTGTCAAAAAGTCAGGAACCAAACTTCGAACCAAACTTCATACCAAAATTTCTTCTTGCAAATATAATACTGAAATTTATATTATTGATCATGAAAAATGTGTCTGATGGTCGTCATTGGTTTTACCATGAGGTAAATTCGACTTAAATCAACAAAACACATAAAATTTTGAGGACATATACAATATTATTTGTTAATTGAGTGCTGTTGGTACCAAAGATTAGGAGTACCTGCTCGTTGCAGATACCACTCGTTTACTTGTATGCATTTTCGAATTGCCTGCTGTTGGTACAACTTATTTAAAATATCGTTCTATTCACCTTGCGTGCATATGCGATTTATGTGACGATAGTTCAAGGGTGTGAAGTTTGGGCCTTATGCCCTAAGTTCCTAATTAAAGAATGCTGAAATCAGTGAAATCCTCTCACATATCTGTCATATTTCACTGTTATTTGATTATTTTCAGTTGACACGAAATTTCATTACCAATGACAAACCAATGGTACCTACATTTATAATAGAAGCAATTTACATAAGAGATAACACATCACATTCCAGGGGTAGGCAATCATCACGCTACTGTCACGTTCTATTCGCCGCTGTTAAGTTATTACCAATTGACACCAAATATTAGTACCATGATGTAAAACCATGATCCATGACCATGATCATGATCATGATCATGATCATGAAAACCATGATCATGTACCATGATCGTTTGAATCAACAAAATTGTTGAACGTTTTTCAAATTTCTACTTCATATTTCTTTCAAACACTTTTCCTGTTGACACACACCTTTAACAGTTATCCTGATAGTATGTCCTGACAGCAGGCAATTTAATCCAAGTTCATTTCAAAGAATATCCTAGGTAACCTTTGTTGAAGGCTACGTTTATTTCACACTTCGGTTAGATTTATAAGGAAATTTTTGAATTTTTTGAATATGGAAATATAAATTGATATAATAAAACATGTCATGTCCGAAACAACAAAGCCTTTGGCATGCAATATCAGGTGCCAGATGCATTTCAGTAAACTGCACTTTTTAGGAAATTTTATTGGCTAGAAAACATCTGAAAGTTCTAAAACAAGAGGGAAGCAAAGGAATCAGAGATTTTAAAAAAAGCAGAAAATACCAAAAGTGTCTGGTGCCGTGCTAAATTCTTTCTGCATCGAAAGTTCGTTATGAAAAGTTCCCTCTACCTATGATGCCAAAATTATCAGACAATCACCAGCCACATCCTTACATAAATTTTCTTAAAAAAACTATACTATGAAATGCTGCCAGAATGTTCGCATTGAGGATGCACGTAGCTGTTCGTAGCAGATAAGTTCAATACAGAACGTCGTAAACAGCCGGTCGTGATGTTTCGATGTGGTTTTGATTGTATCGAAGAGAAATATTTGTAATTTGGAAAATTTGGAAAAAATGCGCACTTTTAGACAAATTTCCGTACTTTTCCAAATTTTGGCAATTTTTTCTGTTTTGAAAGGGAGGGGGGGGGGGGTACGGAGGATTTTCTTGAAAAACACAGGGGGTCTAAGTTGAGAACAAAATTAGACACCCTGAAAATTTCATTGCAATCGAAGTAGGCGTTAGGTCTGTAGAGCGTGCGCAAACACTCATACAAACAAACAAAAAAAACCCACACACGTGTTTTTTTAGCAGTAGTGTAATTGATGATTTGGCTCATCAATTTTAAACTGACAGGTCAGGGCATTTTAAGTGAATGCTAACAAAATAAAACTTTGAAAATACCAAAGTATAAGAAGTCGAGATTTCGTTGTACCTTCGGCATACCTACTGAGTTCAGACAGATAATTTTGTCTAATAAAACTCCGATTCTTTATTTGCATTTAGGATATTTTCGATTACTCTAATGCCACTTTGCCCAAGTAATCACAATCTCATTCTTAAAGACAATCGATGGTCACTTTGATAAACATTTCAAAGTTGCCGATATGATCCAAAATGACATGTCATTAAATTGTCTAGAAATGGTACTCTGATAACTGACCAAATCCAAACGTGTCTTTCCTCAGAGAGAACCTGATTCACGACAATGTGACGTTCAACGATAACGGAACTTTGACAACGTACCCGAAGCACCCGCTTGTCTGGATGCCAGAAATGAGCAACGGCAGGGAAGATGACATCCTTACCTTACCTAATATTGCACTACTGGTAAGACTCTTTCACCTGTCTCTAATACTCATCTCTGGTACATTAGAGATGGTGGGAACTGGTAAGATTAAAAATCAAAATTGGCTCTTATTAGTGGTGCGAATTTGCATTCTTAGAAAGGGTGGGTGGTCTTAGTGTGGCGGCAGGGTTCAAGACCTCCACTATTCTACCTTCCTTCACTACCTTTTTTATGCAGGTACCACTATCCTATCAAGGTGGAACTTAAGTACTACTTGTTAACTTATTGCACATTTCAAAGCATCTGAATTTAAAAGGGATTTAACTCACTCAGCATGCAAATTATTTGCTCCATTTTGTCAATACTTTGCCTGATTATTACTTTTATGAACGGGTTTTCAACCTTCCATTATTAATATAATACCAGTATGTTTGTGATTTTGCAGAGAACCTAATATGTAGTTATAAAATATAGGAACATATTGTAGTAACTAAACTATATTAAGTATGTATTCAAACCTCATATTTTAATAAAATAAAAAAGCATTGCATGCAAGGTTGCACGAAATTCTGTTGCGGAAATATTGTCTCACAAGCTGGTGAATCTTCACAAAAAGAAAGCTGGTATCATAATCAGACGTATGGAAAAGTTTCCAAGCATGTTAAGCATAACATTTAACATCTTTCCATAGTGTTTTGCCACAAATTTTAGTATTTCGATCATTTTCAGAGCATCGCGAATGTGTTCAAAGACAAGTCATACTTCACACGAATGGGCCTGAACCTGATCATCAGGCAGACAGATTCACAGCCTCTGGTCCAGATGACGGCCAGGGAATTCATGTTCGGTTACGAAAGCCCCTTGGTCACGCTTGGCAACAAGTTTATGTCCTCTTGGATTCACTTTGACAAGCTCGGGCTCATCGACAGGGTAAGTAACAACAATTTTTTCTCCCATAGTTTCGAAATTTTTTTAGTATTTACATGAAACACCTATCTATTAATTACTTTCTTAAAGAAAACATTACCCATTCCCCAGACAAATGCAATTATATTTTATGTATGTACTAAATATACTGTGTAAGCTGCTATGGCATAATTACCACATAACAGAAGACAAAAGGAGCCTACAAAGAGCAAAAAAGAGGATCAAAATTGCAAATAATGTCAAGTGCCCTTGCATATAAAATATTTGTAAAAAACAACACTACTCAATAAGGGTGCAAACTCGTATTGCAGATGTACGACTTCGACGGTGACCACTCTACAATCTACACAGGAGAAACAGATGTACGACACGGAGGCCTGATTGATACGTACAATGGAGAGAAGGAACTAAAGCACTGGAAGGGCGATCACTGTTCCAAAGTTCACCTGGCCAGTGATTCGACAAAGTTCCCAAGCTTCATTCAACCAGAAGACGACTTACTCTTCTATCGCAAGTCCGTCTGCAGATCTGTGCCTCTCGTAAGTTACAACTTGCCGGTTTGACAAGTGTGCCCAGGGATCCACATAATCCAAGGCACGATGGAAATATGCAGTCTTTTGATCTGCTACTAGCACAGCCATTGGGTGCTTGACGGCTGGTGCGACCCAACAGCTTTCGAGTTTGGCGAGGATAACAAGACAGCATGCTTGTTGACCCAAGAGATTTATAATAGTACTTTTTATTTTTCAAATCAGTGTATGCACTAGTATTTCTTGGGTCTCTTATGATATCCTAGCTCCAGTCAGTTATCCAATTACATGCAAATATGGATATATGTAGCAAATGGTTGGCAATTTCATTTCTAAAATGTCCTCCCACGAACAGTTGCAGATTGATAGTTTTGAACAAGGAAATTTCTCCAAAGTACAATAGGAAAAAAGCATTAAGAAGACATTTCACATAAATGAATATATATTACATGAACAGGTTATTGCATCGGCTTATGGGATCCTAGGAAATGTTCTTGTTGACGACAACTCTTATGTTGATTCTTCCCTGCATTTATATGCAATAGCTGCAATGACTAGCACCATAAAAATATAAAGATCTTCAAATCAACCTGCAGTTTATTCAAAATCATTGACATTGCTAATAAGTTGCCGACCATACCAACTAGAAAATGTCCCGATTTTTTCGTAGTATCTCACTTTCCAGTTGGAACGATGATAGCAATAT
The DNA here is from genome assembly GCA_921293005.1 of Nemoura dubitans. Classification (NCBI taxonomy): domain Eukaryota; kingdom Metazoa; phylum Arthropoda; class Insecta; order Plecoptera; family Nemouridae; genus Nemoura; species Nemoura dubitans. The sequence goes on along the minus strand of OV121073.1, from coordinate 20,185,733 downwards.
ATCTAAACCTAATGGCACCAAAACAGTTTATTTCTGAAAGTGACAAACATATCAGCATATCAGCAGCAGCAGCAGAATAGTATTACGGTAAACCACATAGCATTACCATTTATATACCCGCCTATGTGCCCACTGAAATTATATTTTGATTATAAATTACAGTTAGAAAAAGAAAAACAACATTAAATGTCACAAAGCACTCTTTTGCATGTCTCTTCTTCTGTATGTCAGGCATGTAGTTGTGAACTGGTATTTTCGGTGCAGGTTCGCTTCGGCGAGGGGGACGTGGACGGGCTCAAGGCATACCACTACACGTTCCAGGAAAACGCCCTGGACAACGGCGTGCACAACCCAGAAAACAAGTGCTTCTGCCGAAAAGGAAACTGCCTGCCGGCTGGGCTCATTGACGTTACAGAGTGTTACTATGGTAAGAATTAATTTACATGCTTTTGGGGCTATGAAAGTTCAGCCATAAAAGAAATTAAATTATTTAAATTCACATTGAAAGGTGTTACATAAAAATAAATGATCTTTTAAACCATGGAATACTTGTGACTCATTATATTTACGAGTTGTGCTCGTCAAAGAGATAACTGTATTTGCCAATCAAATTCATTTGCCAAATAAATGATGAGTGAATGTGGGCATACAAATTGAAATTCTAAATTCCATCGGAAGCTGTATGACAGAGATCGTAACATCGTTTCAGTGCTAATTAGTGAATCGTTACATGAACTATTGATAATATGTTCTGCCAGCAAGTAATTGATGACATTCGTTCTAGGCTTCCCAATTGCTGTCTCATTCCCTCACTTCTACAACTCGGATCCTGAACTGCAGAACGTGGTGACTGGATCGAAACCAGACAAGACCAAGCACGAGTCTGTCTTCAAGATTGAACCCGTAAGTATCACCTTGGAGGTCCCATTTACATGAGAGGATTTTTGACAAAAGCCTACCACAAAAGTTTTATGCTATCAAAATAACTTGGCTCTAGTTAATGTTGTATTGACAAATTAAACAGTTTATCACTATTTTATGTTATAATTATATATTATTTATAATATGAGATAATACATCAATATAATATGAAATATAGCCATGTCATTTTGATGGCATAAAAATGGCGTGGCAGACTTTGGTCAAAAATGCTCCCATGTAAACTAGGCTTTACACTTTTGAAGTCTAAATACAGCTTCATGGATTTCTGGGAATTTCTATTAAAATTCTGGCAAGACATAATTTTGAAAACAAGAATATACCCACACCAATCTCGTTATTGCCCACTTCTTTATTGTATGGTAACTAGAGCTAGATATTCTGAACGTTTCTCACACTTTGCATGTTGACAAAAGTGAAGATCACATCCATTTCACTGCAAGTGAGGCTGCAGAATGACTCCCTACTAGACACACTCTTTTGGAACATCCTGCACCTCTCTTACAAGGGTGTCTATGCGGATGCACCTATGTGTTCGAGCACATTACCAAAACAAATCCCTCAATTTTTGTTATGATTTCCGCAGGAATCTGGACTTCCCCTGCATGTCGCAGTTCGATTCCAGATCAACATGGCACTGGGAGACATCAGCTCCATCACGCGAGTCGAGAACTTCAAGAACCTCGTTTTGCCGATGTTGTGGACGGAAATAGTAAGCAATTGGTCCCTTGCATTGGAGTGAAAATTTGTGGCAAGCAGAACCTTTTTTGATTGCTTCTCAAGTTTGGTCACTGGTTTGGCAACATAGTTTCTCGGTGCCTAGTGATTAGTGACAAACTATTCGCAGACTATTCATCTATGACGTAACACTGACATTCATTAGGTCAGATGAATAATCATTTGATGCATGATCATTTGTAAAATTGAAAAGGAAATGTATATAAAAAAGAAGTATTTCCATCTTAATTAACGAAGAAATCTACACATCAGACAGGATAGCAAACCATAGATATACCATAGAATATTTACTAGGTAAAGCAGCCACACTGATTGCCATTGTAATATTCAAGGTAAATAGTTAAAAAGTGATCAATCAGAACTATCTACAGAACCATAAAAATGTTCAATCTCCATCATTTCAGTCGATGCAGAAGCTTCCAGACGACCTATCGACGTTGTTCAAGCTCTACCTCAACGTACTTCCGATCGTGCAGTCAGCGTCCATCTACTTCCTATTCTCAGCCGGTTGCGCACTGCTCCTAATCAGCGTGGTCAAAGCGCTTCGAGTTCGCTCCAGCCCCCGCGGCCTCTCCATGGCCAACATCCAAGCTGCCAGGCAAAGAAGATGCAGCGCCTACCTCGACGGCAAAGATGACAACAGAGGGGGGCTGGCAGCGAAGGAGATGGAGCTATATTACAGTTCCTTGTTGAGTACAGCCAAAGAGAGCGACATCGTGTGATAGGGTTGCTGACTGTACGCCACTCCTTTGCTGATACAAGGGGAACAATTCAGGACTGTGATTTTATGTGAGACATTACTAGTGTCTTATGAGTGTCTCAAGTGTCTTTTAGTGCGTGTTACCGTTTACAAACCGTCCGTGATCGAGAGTGATTGACAATCGAGCGAGTGAACATGAGTGAATGCGAGTGAGTGGGAGGCAGTGACAAAAGACTCTGAATAACAGATATTAGGGCCTCATCATTCAGGGATGCAAAATCTACTATGTATGTAAATTTTTTTGTAATTTTATAATTTTTATTCTTCGTAGATGACGCGATTTTAGATCGTGAATGTGTCGATGCCAGTATTCTTCCTGTAGGGTTTTGTTTTGTTAAGTCACCAGTCCAGACTAGCTAGTGTGTGTAAGTGTTATGTAGGTTACTTTCTAATGCTCAACCGTAATTTTATTGCCCTGCGTAAAGTCATGAAGACAAGAATAATGGTGCTGAATCGACTAACACTGTGGAATTCAAATGGTGCAAAACGAGACAACTCGTGGACTAAACGAACCACGGTGGGGAAACTACGAGAGGATCAAATTCTTCAGACAAAGAGGTTACCAATGCGTCTCTACTTTTCACGACAATACCTCGAACTGAATGGAAGTGGAAGCACCCTCCAATAATTATTAGGCGGCCATTCCTTTGCTACCTTCTTGCTTGTATGCTTTCGTAGAACTCTTCCATTTTATACACAAAGAATTTCAAGAGTGCAAATATTTTTAGCTGTTAAGTTTTTTAATAAAGACTCAATTATATATACAAAAGCTTTATTTCTTTAGTAGTTTGACTACCACCACTCCCAACATATAATTTATCCATCCTTATGAAACTAAAATAGAATATTTGAATGTGACCTGTTGCTATCAAATACATATTATTACCATGCGTGTAGATGAAAATTATTATAATTTATTTATTCTCATACTAGCCAAAAAGTACAGGATTCTTAATGACGATTAATACCACGAAGGAAAGTTTATTTTATTTCACTTGACGACGTTGCGCTGAGATTCCACTCGGCATTTCCAAGTAAAAGTTTGAAACCATACAGAATCACATCATACAAAACTGTGATGAATAAAATAAAAACAATTATATAAAAGACAACGCTCATAGAGCAAGGAAAATACCAAAGCAAGTGGATATAGTTTAGTCTCATTGACCTTGTAATTTTCTTGTTTGAAAGATACGAATTTCTTGCAATTCTTAGCCTCCTTTTGGTTTACTTGTGAAACTGAGCTGGAGGGATGGACGGAATTTTGAAGAGTTTCTCGAGTAAAAGAGGCCGCGCTGGTGGAAGATTTCGCTGATCTACGTACAACATGCAAAACTTTGCTTCCTAGCATTAACTGCCATAATGAATCCTAAACCTACATATTATATACATTTATATATTTTTTACTATTTTTATTATTTATAATAATAAAAAATAGTTAAAACAAAATATTAGATTAACATTCTGCAAAAACCTAACCCATATAATATAGTATATAATACAGTATTAAAAGCAGTAGAGTAGCTAGGTTTTGTGGCTTAGGTGGATATATTACAGGGGCCCCACGTTTTACCTCTATTGAAAATTTGTGAAAACTGGTGTACACGGATACATACCACAAACCATTGGCAATAACCTGACATGCGGCGTTGAACTCGAAACTGGCCCACGCCACATTCTTCACATCTGCATTTAATCCAACATATTCTAAATAACCATATCTACAAAATCTAAAATGCCTCTACTCAAAGGTTCACGACAAAGTTTATAGATTTGCATAGAGATGTTAGTTGTAGCGAATTATTTACACCTTTTCTGCGATAAGTTTTTCTGGGGTTGGGTGATGGGTCACATTGGAGCTCATTGCCTATGTCACCAAATGGCAATCAAATATTTACATAGAATTGACACCCCTGGTGACCAACTGCAAAATTATGCAAGTCATTCAGAGAACATTCACTCGCACAAACAAAGCACAGCAAATTTACATGAAAATCGCACGTGAAACGTGTCCTAGAAATTGTCACAAAATTATCAGGGCATGGTTATCACTCTGGCATCAACAGAGTAGGTACAAGGTTGTTAGGATGACATCATTCCAGTGGACTGATGTCATCTCGATGGATTATTCCGGTGGAATAAAGTAATCTACATAGATGATATTTTTCCAGTGATCGGACTTCATCTTGCTGGATGAAGTTAAGAACTATGTCACCCAGCAAGATTAAGTCTGTCCATTGGAACAAGGTTACCCAGATTACCTTACCTAGGTTACCCAGATTGCCTTACCTAGGTTACCCAGATTACCTTACCTAGGTTAACCAGATTGCCTTATTCCACTGGAATGGCCTCATCATTGTCATCAGTATAGGTACCTACGTGCAAAGTGTTCCCAGCCTGGCGCCAGGTCCACAAAAAGGGATTTTTAATTCCCCCGAGAATATTTGGGGCACCTCAATAGGTTCACTTGGAAAAGCCACCTAGCTCTTATTTTGTTGACTGGAAGTCGATCAGAAGTCGAAAAGTCATCTTGCAGATGGCCTTCTACATGTCAACAAAATAACAGCTTAACGACTTTATTCCAGGTGACCCTATTCCCCACCCCCGAATATTTGTGTGTAGCCAATCAGGTTTCCTGTGACTGAATCCCATTGGCTGTCGTTGTGGAGAAAAAGACCCCCGAGGGCTTTGAAAATCCTTTTTTGTGGATCTGGGCGCTATGCAATGATGGTTTGCAGGATACCAGATTCAGTGTGGATTGCTTTTTCCAGTGACATCAAAATTACCCAGAGGTTTTGAAAAACTTCTTGAAGAAGATCTAGACTCTCAAAAACTTAGTCATTATAAATGGGGTCATTGTTAGGGACGAATATCAACTTTCTCAGATCAAAATCATTGCGCTGCCACAGTTCTTTACTTAGTAATAAGAGTTTCGACGTTTGCGCCAGTTAAAAGTCGAAAGAGAAACCAACTTAATGCCAGAGATGCCACACTGGTATGTATCTTATCAATTGAGGATTATCCAATTAACACAGTGTGATATACTCGGAATTTAAAAAAAAGTTCTCATTTTGCTTAATTTCTAGCTAAAACAATTTGAGAGTTTGCCAGTCTGCAAAGTTCAACCAGGTGTCCCCCACCTAGCTAAGTAAGTAAAGGTAGTACACAAAGAAGTCAAAAATGGCAGTACCTACCCATGGTATAAGTATAGTTGGCTTGACAAGGTATGCCATTACGCATGGGATCCCCTCCACTTCACCTCCGCGTGACGTCAGATGAAGAGCAAGCCGAGCACTGACTGTACGTTCGGGTGGCAATCGCTCGCTTTAGCCGGTGCTACACATGTGCTTATGTGTGTCATCCAACTCATGATTCATTGTATACTTGCTTCGTAAGAATGTCTGTAGGACAGATTCCATTCTGCTTGATTAGAGTGTTGGTAACAGGATAATATACCGGGATATTAATAAACTCATTTCGTGGTATTGTTCAAAGAATTCGAACGATGAGAATGGCAGGGCAATAGAAAGCCGTATGAAGCTGCACTCACAGTAACATAGAAGCGCATTTGAGGAGTCAAAATGGTTAGATGTGTGGAATTTGAATGTAAAAACAGAACAACAAAAAAACAGTTCTGCAACAAATTTATAGTTTTAAAGAATCCTTTACACGAGCCCGAAGTGTGCAATGCGTGCATAGTCATAGTTGCCGCGAAGACAAGTTTAATTGCATTTTCTCGTGAATATGCACCGAGCAATTTGACTCTACAGGATTTCAGTGGAATTTTCGTAATCAACGTTTTGTTACTCTAACCCAAAACCAGTCGCGAAAGTGACCCTAGGATCAGTGCAAACGTTTAAAGACCCCAAAGTCCAAACAAGCGATGGGGACACGGAACAATATCGGTCAGCAAGACGATTGATCGCGATCAATCGTCCACGCAATCGATCGCAATCGATCCACCCAAGGGTCAATTCCATTTCAGACGGAGGCTTCTTGCAGCTCGACCCGGAGCTTCTCAATAAAGTAAAAGAAATGGAGACCATTGCTTAAAATTTTAACAGGTCTCATGCCTGTAAATAAATCTGGATTTACCTCCGGGATTCGTTGACAATTTGACGGATCTGATTAAACCAAAGTCTCAACAAATAAGGCAATAAAAGTATTTTCACGAACGCGAATGGTTATTCGTATCAAGGATAGAGGAAGAGACAAAAATTAGCTCGAAAATAAAGATAACTGGCGTACAATTTAACTGGATTTCACTGGGTACATGCATATTTAGTTCATATTTTATATACTTTACGATGTTTTGTAATTCATTTTTTAAATGATTCCAGCTAAAATATCCTATACCTACTGCTAATATCGTATCCCACTCCTACACGCCATCCAAGTATTTACCTAAGTATGACTTACGTATGATTGATATTTCGTTGCATTGTCGTATTGTGGTTCTATCCAGTTTCATCCAACTTCGTTGGGTTCTACTACTAATTATTCGTGACTAAATATTGTGGCCCTCATCCCCAAATATATTGCCTCACTATACTAATGTTGTTTTCAAACTCTTCTGCGAAAGAAACCGTGTACAATAGTAAACACATAATCCCAGCACCCGAGCAATCTCCCAGCATCCGCCGACCGGCCGCACGTTCCGCTCTCCAGCTTGCGTCATGCGCGAGTCAAACGCAAACTCGTCCACCGGAGTGCCATACCTTGTCAACTGTCCTTATACCATGGTAACTACCAGCGTTGGGTTTATAGGTACCAGTACAAAGAGAACGATCCAAGAGCATGGACTCAGACACACTGCAGATGTATGCGAGTAGCATTTCTCACCGCGCTCACGCTACAAGCAAACGTACTCACCCTATGCTTTATACCACGCGTAGAACATCTCCAGTGGCCGATTTATTCTCCAGAACTGCTGGTTCACTTGGCGTAAGGTTTGCCCGCCCGTCAACACGACAATCTGGTTTGGTGCAGTAGCAATTGAGATGCGCAAGTCTCGCATCAGACTTGCGCAGTCAAGGCGCATTTCCTTTGCTTGAGGAGGGGAATCCATGTCTTGGGTTAGTTGGCCAGCAAGGTAATGGACCAAGTGGTCCACTGAAAGCAAGGAAGAATAATTTAAATTAGTGGATTTTGAACAAAGTAATCCATGTTTTGAATAAGTTTGTTTACCATTGGGATCCTTACAGATCTAAGTCAAGAAAATGATGAGAGCAATTACAAGCGGTCAGGTACGCATAAATCAACTTAAATGATAATCGACAGATTTTCACTCTCCTCTAGCCAATTATTATGATGAATGAATCATCTAGTAGGAACATATCAGCAAGGCCGGCCAGTAGCCACATCATAGCGCTATATTGCATGTAAACCAGCCCAAATCCCCAGCATATACACTTACCTGATGCATTTTCTGTGGTCTTTATATATCGCACAAGGCTTCCGTTGAGAGCTTGCACGAGCAAATTGCTGGGTCCCATGTCAGCAGGATGCGGCTTAAACACCAACTCCACTTCCGGTATGCAACTGACCCCGTCACCTTCACATGCATGGCTCTGGAACAGATTCATTTTTGGTTAGATCCTATTTCCACTCTTCTGGTTTCTTCTGGTTTCCACTTGTCAGAGTAATGGTCAGATTGTTTCAAGCGTTTTATGTTTTGCTTTGGTCTATTATCACTGCCAGAAATCTCGCAAAGAGAGCAGACTGCATACAGCCAAGATGTTAAGAAACAAGGCCCTTTTTTAGCTGAAAAACTAATCAAAACATTAGAAAAATCTACTTAAGTTATGTCCCTGTTCAGAGATTTGTTGCAGCTTTCAGTAAGATTTACCATGGTTAAAAAAGTGTAGTTTGAGAAGATTTTTAGCTATAGGATACATTTAAAATATTTATTTAAAAAAAAACAGTATAGCTAAGGTGGGTCAGTACATATAAAATCATCAAAAGATTTGTTTTTCCATCTCTGATTTGAACAAAATTTGGTACAGCCACTCAATATGGCGCATTTTGAAATTTGAACCATCTAGTCATATGATGCCTGAAGCATGTAGATTCCAAAAATGTGTGTCTAAGTAGCAACCATGAAAAGTTTCATGTTTTTGGGGGCATTGGTTCGAGGGTTGTGGGGATTCCAAAATTTTACCCTTTTGTGCCCCTGTTGAAAGTTACTTTAGATTGAAGGCAATAACTTGGCTTCTTTCAGAGATACAAGGCAACCGGGATATTTTTTAAACTTGCGTGGTATTACAATCTACATACATGCAGGTACAAGCACACAACATTTGGTATTCAATTACGTTTCTAAAGAGACCAATCCCAGCCCTGGATCTCTGTTGGAGCAAAGTAGTTACCCGAAAACAAAAGTAACGTTTGACGAGGGCACAAAAGGGTCAAAATTTTACCTCCCCTCAACTTTGGAAGCAATGGCAGAAAAAATATTACTTATCTTGGTTGCTACTTACAATCATACGAGTGGCAGTGCCAAATTTAAATCAAATTATAGATCAAAAACAAAAAGCAGAAAATATGATGGCTCAATTTAATATGGACTGACCAAGATAACGAATTATCTCAAAATTAGATACACACCTTGATCTTCGATTTGACTTTCATCAATGGTCCTGGAGATTCACTCTTGACTTTGTCTAAGCTAAGGCCTGCCAGATCAACATCAGGATGAGAAGGTCTAGAAGCAACAAAACAATCTATTAAAATAACGGAACAGCGGTTACAAGTCACTTTTAAATACACTACCTAAGTGCATTGAACTTTGAAAAAAGAATCCAGGCAAATTACTGTGGACCAGGCTCTAGAGAATGTTTTTCTGTACATTATACCTACCCATTTCATTTTGCAATACCTTTTTCCAGTTATATTTCAACCTTATTTCATTTTCATGCAGTTTTCCTTGCATAATAGTATATATATGGACAAAATATTTACAAGACCAAATAAAATATGAACAGTTCAAGCTTAAAGCTACAATTTTTAACACTTTGCACAGTTAAAATTTTTAATTTAAAAACATTTATTCTTACCCTGCTGTTGAAATGACGGGCTTGGCCTGCTTAGGACCACGGGGGCTGTTTTGAGCTTTCACATCTCGAGGGCTCCCCTGGCCCTTGCTTTCTTGAAAAGGGGACTGACTTTTCAATTGTCCTTTTACTTCCTGACTTTTCCCAGGTAACTTTCCTTCGACAAACCCCCGGGAATTATCGAGGAATGGTGACTGACTTTTCCCAGAAACTTTACTCTCCAGAAAGGGTGGCTGGTTTTTATGCTTGCTTTCCGGGAATGGAGATTGACTTTTGGATAATTTTGTTGTTTTTGAAGAAGATTGAGGTGATGACTGAGCTGATGACGGTTTACTTTTTGACGCGGGACTTCCTTCGACATCGCCCGGTTTACTTGGTCTGGCTTGCGTCTTGCTTGGAAGCTTTGGCGGTTGGGGTTGTGGCGATGGAGGTGGAGGGGGACTTGGTGGCAAAGAAGGTTCTCCTCCCTCAACTTCTCCCTCCGCATTGTTCGTGGCGGTTGCTGATTTTCGAGGCCGCTGTGCTCTGGTCTGCGTCTGTAGTTTTATACCTACACAGAACAACTGTTAGCAATAGCACCACAAAAATTAAACCAAAATATTATGACTAATCAGTAGAAAAAAGGTAGAGGCATAAAAAGTAGTGGTGTACGAATATTCGAAATAGATGAATTATTCGACGAATTATTTTCGAATTATTTGTATTCGAATTTCGAAAAGTGATTTTTAAACTATTCGAATTTGTATTGAAAATCGAAATTTTATTATTCGAAAAACGAATAATTCGAAAAATTCGAATAGTTTGAATATTTGGCACCACTGATAAGCACTTTGCTGCAAAAATTCACATTTAAGGTATATTATTCGAACTTTTGGCGAATTATTCGAGCCAAACGAATTATTCGATTCGCTTCGATATTCGACTTTATAAAAATATTTTTATTCGATATTCGATTCGACTTCGAATTAAGATTTTTAAAATATTATATATTCGATTCGAACCAAGAAAACCACTATTCGCACAGCCCTAATAAAAAGGTAAAACAACTAGTAATTTCCAAAAAATTTTAATAGGTCCTCAGCAGTGGCGTAGCCACCGCTGGTGCAGCTGGTGCGGTTGCACCAGGGCCCGGGAGCTTTTTCCAGTCAGGGGGACCCTTGAGCTTTGGCTCGAGGGCCGTGAGTGGGTGAAACAGAGAGTATATCGCAGGACTGTAATCTTAGACCTAACATACATAATCACCGAATTTCGACACAATATTTCACTACAGATGCCCTATCTAAAGATGTCGAAAATTTTTCGCCGGCGGTGCCAAAGTAATGAAACCACCTTGCTCCCCAAAACCCTATATGTTTCGTAGCCGACTTTTCATAAGGAAAATGTACTGCCTGCCGTTTACATCTACCAATGACCAAATTTGGACCACGTGAGAAATTAGGGATACCTACTTATGTACTGATAGTGATTTTGCAGCCACGGTTTCCTGTTCCTGATTGATTGTCAAAATCAGACAATTATCAGAGAATCCTTGTCAGGAATCGAATACCTAATATAAGCTAGAAGATAGTAATGAAGTAACCTTATTATATTGTGTTGTGGCCAAAATGAACAAAATTGTGTCCCCTTTCTTGAAGCCCATTTCCTGAAGGGGGGGAGGTGGGGGGCAACTGAAAATCTTGCACCAGGGCCCTGCATCACCTAGCTACGCCACTGGTTCTCAGATTCTGAAGATTTATAAAAACCTAATATTTATTTTTCCCTAAATGCAAATATAATTTTATGATTTCATAGATGTAAAACTTTTGAAGTAGGTAACTCAACAACTTTTGGGTTGATGAAGGTTTGTTATTTTATTTGGCATCATCTCTATTGTCTGTCAAAACCCAAAAGTACGTTATATGTTTTCTACCACAATCTGATCCAACTTACCTTCCGTAATTGAGTTCACCAATGCTGCTTGGCTTTGGCTTGTGTTTAATGTGGCATAAACTCTTTCCTGATGAGCTTCGTACTCGTCTCGGTTTGGGTAGATTTTGGAAATTAACCAGTCAAAATTTGGGTCAGGCCGAAGGGATCTTTTTGACACGAGTTTCTTTCGACACGTTGGGCATTCTTTGTTACCCGACCGTAGTGCAGTAATGATACAATCAGAGCAGAACCTAAAACGGAGTGGAACAATGATTATTGCTCATTACCAACTAATTAAAATTCCACACATACCTACCTATAGCTAAGATCTTGCAAATCTGTAGGTACATTTGAATAACCTTCCTACTGAATAAAAAATTAAGGCATTTATTGCCTGTAATCCTATATTGTATTTCAGTTTGCCACATAACAAGCAGGAGAATGATTGTGAGTATAACATATTATTACACATATAATTACACCTTAATGTGCCTACCTAATGCAGAGATTAATGGATATTGGTTTTGTAATATTGAAACTCATTGCTGTCGCCAGCCAGTGCCTTAGGACATGTCTCAACAAGAGGTTCCGTGTAGACTTGCGTACTTCAATCGCAGCGTCCTAATAGCTGGGTATTAGAGTTCAAGTATGCACGTCCATAAGCATTGTGGACTTGCATACTTGAACTTGTATACCCACCTCTTAGGACGCTGCGTTTGAAGTTCGCATGTCCACACGTAACCTCCTATTGAGACACGTCCTGAGACAGTGCCATACCATTCTCTGGCTGTAAAACTTTTTAATGCTGCGGTCTGATACTCGCTTCGAAGTACCTGGTGCATGCTCCCACCAGTCCTAAACTTGCTTTGAATGCAAGCTCCATGTGTTTCGGCTAGGAGGGCGAATCATTCGGAGAAACTCCAGCTGCTCCGGCGCAAGTTTTGGACCGCAGCCTTAGAAAAGCCGCTCGCCGAACAAGAACTAATATTCTATGATAGTAGATATAATATATATTATTATATACGTTATAAAATCTTAGCTTATAGCTTAAGTACAAACAATATTAACCACTGTAGACAAGACTAGATTTCAAAAATAGAGAAATACAAAACAAAGTACCAACCAACCAAGCGTCCCTATAAAAATTGACACTTGATTGATAATTAATACTACTTCATTTCTACAGATCGTGAAAAATAACCAAGTCTCAAACTCATGCCGCGGTTTGATAGCAGAGGTAGCCAATGATAAGCAGCCAATGACCGTGTTCTTGGTTGTGGCGTTCGCATGGAGCGGAGCGTAATGGCTTACCTGTGAAGACACTCTTTGGTTGTCATCGTCTTTTTCAGCATGTCCAGGCAAATAGGGCACATCAGCTCGCTATGTAGACTTCTAGGTGAAACAGCTATTTCTGTATTATCTGTAATTGCAACTTGCGGTTCACGGTTTAGTTGATAAAGTGACAAATTCCACTGATTTGCCCCCGTCTGGTCCCCCGGCGCCGCCATCTTAGATTTATGCCAAACTCCAAAGTCAGCTTAGCTTCGAGATTCGTGGAATCGTCGCGTACCCCGTGTGACGCATAAAATTTAGACAAACGACTGGCGCGAGAACCGTACACTCGCCGCGGGCGCGGTACCAAAATTCACCATTGAAAGGACTATTTAAGATAAAACAGTTTTCTCGCAAAAGGGAATATTGTGGCCAAGAAATGCAAGGGCACAAAGATCTTCAAATTAACATGATAGGTATGCCGGACATAATAAGACGTGAGACATTTTTGGAAAAAGAAATGCAATGATGAAACGCCATTAGGAAATAAACAATTCTGAACTTTTTAGGCGTGCACGAACATTTTCTCTCTTTCATTCTCATTTTTCAACATTTTTAAGCCAATTGAGCATTTTCCACCTTCAATCCAATATGAAAATCATTTTGATTAATAGAGGCTTTCACATTTTCTACTGTATGTTCTGCCTTCACTACTCTCTCCCAGTGCCTTTTCCAGGCTACTATTTTATTCCGTGCTACCTATACCTTTACGAAAATAATATTTTTCTGGCAAAAGCAACTTACTCTGATTACTGGTTTTGCAAACATGGGTCTTGAGAGATCAATGAAGTTAAGTAACATTGCACTGAATCAGGTATTGGATGGGTGACCATCTTGCATATTACATTATGGCCGGTTCCGTTCAAGAACCAGGGTCGTAGTTCTACGGGCGGGCAGCTAGGTCAGTGCCCGGGGGCCTTGGCTCAGGGGGGCCTCGCAGAGTGTGGGCAAATTGCAGTTTCGATTTCCTCTGGAACTCGGGGAGTATGATGGTGGGTGAAAGAGTTTCAAAATTATCTGCAATATACGGTCCGAATTTTTTTCTTTCGCCATCAATCTTGAACGAAATTTGTCGAATTCAAGATGAACGCCATTTTGTCCCATGCCATGCCTAGAGCAAAATTGTTCAGGTAGTCAATGTAAATTTTTCACCGAAATAGCCTAGAGCAGCGGTCGCCAACCGGTGGTCCGCAAGAAAGGTTTGGTCGTCCGCAGAGATCTTTGGAAATGTACTTTTTAACTTTCAGTGTACCAAATGCGCTGAAAACGCACCAAAGAAATGCACCAAATACATTCCTGATATAAATTTATTTCCGGCGGAACGCGTCCCGGACCCACATGATGCTGGGGGCCCTCCCCCCAGACCCCCATTCACTTTGTAGACAGTCATATTTCCTGCCATACGTATGTTACACGCTGAGTGGTCCGCGAGATATACAAGATACAAGTGAGAGATAAGTGGTCCGCATGCACAAAAAGGTTGGCGGCCACTGGCCCAGAGATTTTATTTCTATGGCTTTTCGCTGAGCAGCTAGAAGCATCTACAGCCCAACGTTTATTCTGCCGGCTTGCTTAGCCTAGGCAGATTTTGTAATACAGGTGAGAGGGGAAACACCAGGCAACCTCAACACCACGGCATAGTGCACAAATGAGAATGTGTTATCCCGGATAGAAGGCAGAATAGAAGACAGAGAAGTATACTTTTAAACCTTATGGTAAAATCTCGATTCACCCGAGAAATCGGGCTCCCTCTTGGTATGTATGTATGTACCTACCCTATTGGGCTCATCAGGATAGGCGTGGCAACGTAGGGATTGGAACCGGAACTAGACCCGGAACCCAGAACCCTTTGGAACCGTTTAAAATCTGGAACCGGAAAGCTAACACAGAAAAAAGTAAGAACCGGAACCAGAACCGAAATAAATAGTTACGATACTGTTTCTGTTCCAAAGGGAGATTGGCAGACTATTTCATTTTCATGCCATACTAATTTTATTTTTTTAAAACTTGATATGAGAATTGTAAAACTTCTAAGATCCTATGCTCATCCATGACTCTTAACATAAGGAAGTATTTTGCTTTCGACAGCTTGATCTTGAAGTGTCAAAAAAGTTCAAAAATGCACTCTCCGAAACAAATAAATACGTAGGGTTTTTTTTTTTTTCACGGTGTATAAGAGTGGAACCGTCTGGAACCCTTTGAAATTTCGGTTCTGCAGGAACCGAAATGGCTGCAGAACCCAAACCCTTTAAGATCTAATTTGTTGGACCGGAACCGTAATGAGTTAAGGTTCCAATCCCTGCAGCAATGAGGACATAAATGAATGCTAAAGAGTCCACAAAAAACAAATGGTTACTGTGAATCCACCTGTTAAGGACACAAAATCCCAAAGCTGTTAGCTTCTGCAGCATTGACTATATATTATACACATTGCTTTTTTTGTGCCGGAACGCCTTTCCGGCACCTCATTTCGGTACACTAAAAAAAAATAAACATCAGCGGGAATATCTGTGCTCGTCGATCGCTGGAAAAATCCAGCACTCCATTCCACGTCGAGAAGGAGAGTGTATTTGCATTTTGCACCTTCCTCTGCTACTAGACATGAGCTAAGAGTTTGAAAACTTACAAGCCATGTCTTGAGCCAGACAAAGGCTCTAATATGGCCATGGGCAGTATTGAAACTCTTTGCTTGTGTAGCAGCTGATTTTTCCAGGAGGAAAATGCGAAGACACTTTCCTTCTTACAGTGATATATATACGGTTTAGTTTGTCCATGTTGTTTTTTGTGTGCCCGCTTGGTGACTTACCTAATGAAGACTTACTTATATTTTTTATTGTGGTCCTGAGGTATCAGGAAACGCACCAGGCGGTGATCTTGAAGAGCAGCCTCTGGCTGACGACTGGTCTAGCTGCTGGCCATTAGAGCAGAGGAATGAATTTTGCGTGAAAAACAATAATGGCTCTGTTATCAAAACAAGAAACTCGGCTGCACTGCTTGCGAAGAAATTTGAACTCGGAGCAGCGATGAAAATTGTGAAGGAATGGGCTACCGCAGAAACATCTTTTACGGGGAAACTAGAAAGCAGCAGCTGACACCTTTGCGCAAGAAAGTGCATGACCACACAGAATCAGCCACTGGACAAAGTGTTACTATAGAAGCATTGCCTAATAAAAGAGTTGTCACTCACTGGCAAAATTTTTTGTACCGCATCCAAAGTGGCAAAATAAACCCAGTAGTTCATCATTTTGAAAATTAAATGGATTAGAGATGGGAAGAATTCTGCATTCACAGCTCATCACAAGTCGCAACTAAGAAAGGCATCCAGTATCAACAAAACAACAAATGCAAAGCAGATTGTCGTTTATTGGCGGAGGTGAATGGGGGTGGGGATAAAGGGTAATTTTCTATTCTGAAATTGGCGTTCCGGCACCTATATCTTCACAAAAAAGCACTGATTATACATATATTTAATATATATATATATATATACCTATATATTTTTTTCTATGAATATTAATAATAGTAAATTGCATTTTAACCGTTCACAAAAGAATATTTACTTTCCACAGTAGTTGGGCACAAAAAAATAGACGTCATCAATACAGGAATACATTCATAAAAAAAATAATGACAAAAATAATGGGTGCAAAATAACTTCATAGCAAATAATACCTTATAATTTAATAACACAACTATAACTGTAAACTAATGCTTACATTGTAATATAATTAAAGGAGAAGTTTCTAATGTGCTTTTTATATCATCAAAAGCAAATTAATTTACTCAAAATTGTACAAATATTTTGTAACATAAATATTTTGTAGGTGCTCCATGATCAATTGGCTCAACATTTCTTCGAGCTTGTATTTAAAATAGACACCCAGAATGCATATCCAATATCAAAGCTGGTACACATAAGCAGATTCGTTTCTGGCTATTCATTATCTGGCATAATTCTGGCTGTTTCTGAGTAAATATAATGTTCACTATTAGGTACCTACTTAGGCATTGACACAATTTGTATATACAAGGTATACTCTATACAGAATATGCCAACAATAATATTGATTGCTAGCTAAACTGATTGATATTTTCATATTTAAATTAATTGCTAGCTAAATATTAACACCAGGATGCTCTACGATACATTTTCCAAGTAGAATCAACACAAAACAGTTGATATTCTTATCAATATTTTACGGTAGATTTACCGTGTGATCTATCGAACCATTCAAAGTAAGTATTTTTATTAGACACAAATAATATGATGTACTATTCTATGAGGGATAGAACAAGCCCACTGCTAGCCTACAGTTTTTGCTGAATAATCTGCTTGATCCCCTGAAACAATCGATGTTCAACATTAGATATCAAAAATAGCATATCGGTACGAATTATTTAAAAAAGTAGGGTAATTCATATACTCTTTGTAAAGTATCCAATGTTTCTGGCCTCAAGATTTCAGGTGATTTCAAATGATATTTGAATATAAAAGAGATTGAAATTAAAATTCCACCCTATCAACTCACCTCTTTCCTGTCAGCAGCTACCAGGTCCAAAGGAAACTTCCCCTTCGAGTCGCGTCGATATTTGTATGCCTTTTGGTCAACAAGCTTCTTGAACACGCTGGACTGTTGTTGAAAAGGCAAGTCATTTCGTCGAGCCACCAAATGCAGAACGGTGTCTTCTCCGTACTGCGGTGCCTGCTCACATATGGCGGCCAGATGAGGACTCGAAAACAGAGCAGTGATCATAACAGGGTCGCACGATCCCTTGATGGCCAAGTGGAGCGCGGAAAAACTTGGCTCGTTCTTGGTCTGCAAAACAAAACGATTCTTGGGTAAACAAAATATTGACACCTTAGGTCAGTAATACAAAGAAATCAATTGTATAGAGCAAAAGGCACAACACAAATTTGAGCTAGATGGCGAGTCAGCAACCATGCACTATGAAGAAAATCAATTTGATGACCGGCAGAGCAAGTAAAATGGATAAGTACAAACACTCTCTCAATCAAGCTATCTGGCACAACTATTTTTGCCTGTATGGGAGGGGAATGCCAGAAATATAAGTGGTTTTGAGTTTTCACAAGATTTTTCATAGAATTAGCATATCACATTAGTGTATATAATTGCGTTGAAATTTTTAATGTACAGACTGCTACCAAATGTGATACCTAACAATTTAGCATGTTGTTCAAACTGCTCTCACTGTAAATGGACTTGACACAGTTACTTAAGGAGTTAAGTAGACTAGAGTTCTGCAATCGAGATTGAAGAAAAAGTACGATGAGATTCGCAATTTAGTAGCAATGCGACTAAAAAGCCTAATAGTTTGGTCAATTCAGTGGACAATGGACAATGAATTAAAAATCAAGTGTTGTTCGTACCAGGAGTGTTGCATTTGCCCCAGCCTCGATAAGCAATCGGACAGTAGGGGAACAGTCCAGCTGCTTGCCCTGGTGGCTTGTGACAGCAACATGCAGGGGCGTCATGCCTAAAGAAAAACAAGGTTTGTTTACATCCAGAGAATCATTTAGCAGTGGTTTACGCAGCCATGGTTCGGTCATTGTACGGTTTTCTCAGTTCCACCAATTACAGAGCTGCATCTATTCGCAAAATATTGCGGTCCAAGCTAGTCCAATCGCTGGGACACTAGCCTATTTTCGGCCTGGCAACTCATCCAAATTCCAACCAGAGCAAAAATGTGTTGTTTCACATAATTGAAATATCTAAAGAATGTATTTATTAATTAGTCACAAATTTGTTTATCATCACAATCAAGATCAAACTTGGTAGGTACCTACTATTTTTTGCCCCGTCTCAAAATTTGTATTAAATTTGAAATGCCAACTTAACATGCAATTCTCCATGGAAAAAATAATGACCACAACCTCCTTTTAACAAGAGCATAATTTCAAGGTATTTTTAAGGTCGAAAGTCCCTGAAACGCATAGATTAGCACCACAAAATTTATCTGAATCAACATTTTCTTCGGGACTGAATCCCCAGAGCAATCCCCGTAAGCAATGTCAATTTTCATTTATAAAGTACAAGTTACGAGAATGCGTTTAGCCACAATGCTACACAACGTTAGATCTTGCAATTTGCAAGTTTTGTGTCAAATTACCCTAATTGCGGCCCTCAGAGGTAATACATACATTTGTTTTATTTGGCCCTGTGCAAAAACAAGGTTGAGTGCCACTGCTGTAGGGGGATGATCTGTAGGAAACCATTAAAAACTAGGAAATTTTTAGCTTACCCTGGTCATTGAACTTGTCGAGATTGAAACAGCTTTGCATTTTGTTGAGTGTCAAAAGCTCCTTAAGAGATTTGTAGCCCAACGCACCTTGCCGGCAAAGGCAGTGCAAGAGTGTGTTGCCTCCCTCGTAACACTGCGAAGCAATAAATGTGATTATTAAGTGGTGTTCAAATTCAATGCAGCAAATTTCCTCAAATGAGGAAAGATCCTCAGTAAATGAAAGAAATTATTTAAATAGCACATACACATAGGTAGAAGAACGTATATCTTCTGGCACAAAGATACGTGAGCAGATGATCCATTACAAATATTTTAATTCTGTCCAATTATTAAAAGCTACATATTTCTTATATTTATGGCAGCTTTTGAATTCCCCATAAGTCAGAGCTAATTTCAGCATCACATATGTGTCAAACCATGGTTTCAATTCAGAGACAAAGACTGAGGTAATATAGATAACGATACTTAAATGCCTTACGCTTATTACTTATGCTGACTATGTCTATGGCATTTTATGCTAGGTATTTATTTTTTATTTAGTATACTGAATCCCAGCCCAGGATATTTCTCAGTGAGCTTACCGTGTCTAGGTTGGCTCCAACGGAGAGCAGGGCATCGGCAAGGTAACGAGTGATGAGCTCTCCATGCATGGTGGGGTAGTGGAGTGCAGCCATGTATAGCGCCGACTGGCCCTGTCGGTTGACAGCAGTCAGTGCATTGGGGATCTTGCAGAGTCGCTCGACTAGTGCGTAGATCATCTCCAGTTTACAATCATTTTCTTTTGCTATGCCCATGAGCAGGATCATCAGAGGTCTGTAATATAAAGAATTCAGCAAGAATAAGTTATAAGTTTCAAACATTAAAAGATTAGTAGGTTGTGGCAACATTGCAAAGTGATCGAGAAAGAAACATGATGCAGACAAAATTTTGTAATTGGATCCAAGCCATTAACGTAAGCATTGATATATTCAAGTAGGTGCGGCTGACCTTAGAGAAATTTCTTGATTTTACGTAGGCCCGACCGCTCGTCTCAAATTTTTCAGTCCAGCTCTGGCCGAAGAATTTTCCCAAAAATATCATCTGCCCGAAACTGTCCAAAAGTCCAAACTTGTATGAAAGCCCAAGGCTTTACAAAAGTTGCTCTTTAACAACACTCAAAGTTTACTCTTTTGCCTAGTTCTGGCAATTTTGGAAAATTTTTCATTACTTGCTTATCCTGCAAATTCAATTTATATCTAGTAACCATAATGTACAATACATTATAACAATTTGCTAACTTAAACAGCATGTCCTGGATCCATTTTCAAAAATTGGCGTGAAATTTCCAAGTCTGCAAGAACATCTGGAAAATAAAATAGACCAGGCAAAAGATCCTTACGTGTCCCCATCAGCGTCAGCTGTCACGAGGCAAGCATCAACGGTACTTGACACTTTCGCCCATGCGGCACTCTTCTTGCTCTTGTCCATTTTTTCATTCAACCGCATTTTGCCTGATCCTTTCGAGAAGGTGGGTTTGGGTGCCAAAGACTTTGGCTTCGAAGCCACTGAAGTCTCAGGCGTGTTAAAATGAACCGAGCTGGGTCGGCTCTCTTCGCTCGGTAGATCAGGGTACACCGGACTGAAATACAACATTTGGTTGCTTGCCTGCACGGAACTGTCTGTATAATCGATGTACGTAGGACTGGCTTGAATGGAGGACACGCTGCCAATGTTTCCGTATGCCGGGTCAATGTATCCCATGTTGATCTTCTCTTGAGAGCCTTTCAGCGACGAGCTGGGTGAGGGTGTGCTGTTTGTGCTGCGGGGCGAGTACAAGGAGTTGTACCCCGAAGAGCCGACACTCAGAGGCGATTCTGTAGATGGGTAGTCAAACTCTGCTACCGAAACAGGAATCGTCGAGGATATGTCGTCGGCATTAGGTAGAATACTGCAACAAAAACATAACTTTAGATGTTAAGTTAGCATCCTCTCAATTGTGAATTAGGATTCTGATAATTGATCTGATCTAGACTCGATCCTCTTACTAAAAAGTAATTGGTGGTGTGAAGTACTGTTTTGCTCTGTTTTGAATTACTTTTGGTCCTAGAAAGGACCTTGGTCGATGTTGGCGCCGACATCTTCAGGACTATTCTGAAGTTCTGACGTCCTGAGACTCCTGACGTCCTGTAGTCAAAGACAGTCCTGAAGATGACGGCGCCAACGCTGACGAAACGTCCACCAATTGGTCCTTTTTAGGACCAAAAGTAATTCATAACAGAGCACAACCGTACTTCACACCACCATCTAACCGCGGCTCTGAACAACTTCGCCATTCTAAAAACTAATTCATCGGTTTGTTACAATTTCATGATAATTATCATGTTAAATCCCATTGAGTTGAATGCATTTGATGCTAGTTGTTTTTCAAGTATAGAATTTATCTCTGGCTAAAATTCTGTTGAAATATTTTGCATGCAGAATCATAAGAATACAGTTCATATGTATGTGCCTAGAACTAGAAATAAATTGAATTCAAACAACATGTGTCACTTACCCAAAACCGGAATCAGGTACCAACGTGTCAAATACCCCTCCCTCTTCAAGCTTATCTAAGACTTCGTGTAGCACCTCCTGGCTCAGCTCCAGCAAGATTTCACATTTGTTTGAGCTGCAGATTCCTTCGGGGCTGAGAGCATCGTAAATGCCTTCATCTGTTTCTTCGGCTGGAGACGTGGCACACGAAAACGGGTATGGAGGAGAGTCAAAGCCAGGCTGAGAGTTTGAGTAGTGGGTTTCCTGCATTTGCAAACAGATTATACCTATCATTAGTTGAGGTAGGTAATATTATTTTTAATGCACAAATGATTGGGCTATCTACCCTCTTTCTATATCTGTGCTCCCATTTATACTGTGGTGTTAAAGAATCATAACTTTGCAGAGATCTCCAATTATTTTACAATGCAAAATATTCTTTGTCCAGCATAATATAATATCCCCGTTGATGAATCCTAAGAATACTTGGAATTAAATTGATGGCAAAGGAAGGATGAGTATATTATAATAATCGAGATTGTGCTAGATTGCGGCTGAGGTTAAATGGTCACCAAATGCATAAATTTCAGGAATGTTGCTCAACTTTAGTCCCTCACAGAGCATCATAGGCTTGCACAGCTGTGCGGCAGGTACGGCACAGGCTGTACGTATCTAAGATTTTGACAGCAAGTTCCGTTTTTCAACATCATATTGCACTGGAAATATTAATTCATAGGTATCCAGAACCAGAGTACGAGCTAAATGCAAATCAAGGTACGTTTTTGGGCTTGTGATTAAGACAACTGGTTATGTTGCATTAATTTGCCATATCAAGACTTGGAAAAAATATCTTAAGAAGGAACCATATACCATTATGGTATTTGAAGAAACCAATTGCTACTTGCCAGCGCCCTCTAAATGGATATGTTTGAATTTGCTCGTATGGCAAAAAGTACCCAAAAAGTACTCTGCCATTTCCCACAGCCTCCTAGCAACATTTGCACCAAGGGAGCATTGCGACACATTTTCATGTAGAGTGCCCTGGTTGTGTGCTAGGATAGAAACTCAATGTGTGCTGTCGATGGCTGCCATGCCCGCCAACACTTAGCAGCCAAGGAAATATAGAAAACGGTGTACTTTTTGTAATCATCATTTGGGTTCCTTCAGTTCCGGGCCGTTTTTAACCATTTACCCTGTGCATGCCTATGCTAAGCATTAAGTATTCATTACATAAATTGCAAGAGGGTGGATTGCAGAAAGCTCCACTTTTTATGGCAGCTCCATTTAAAGTCATAGATATAATAATAAGAAGCTGAGAATATACTATATTATTAAATTTCATATTACTTACGAAATAAAATGGTATGTTCGGCCAGTTTTGTTCGGTTGCGTAGTTAGAAGCCGGCTCTGCAACACAGAAGCCTCCACTGCTGTGATGACGACTTCGAGGGGGTCCCTGCGAACAGAGCGCCACGTTTATTGTGTTGCCATTGCAAGTCATGCAATGGCAGGGGTCGTGCGACCCCTGCCAGACCCCTTCAGTATATACTGAAATATTGAAATGATAACTTCAACGATGTGGCCTTGAGAACTCGGCAACTTTTGGCCTGAAAGCCACTTTTAGGCGAACTGATCTATATCCCCTTAATAGAATAGAAGGTACTGTAGGGGCTGTTGATACCTATATAGGTACTTGTGATATGTGGCATTACAAAGCTAACGCTCAGTTCTATCTGTGGTTTTACCTGAATATAGCTCGGCCTGTGAAGCTCGCGATTGCTTGGGAAGGGGCAATTAGTTATCATTAATTAATTTGGGGAAGAAAATGCAATCTAGCCGAGCACCAGTGGCGTAGCGTGAATATGATGCGCCCCCCCGCGAAAGTTTTGACGGCGAAATTTTCCCGAAATTTTCCGAGTGCACTCCCTAAAAAAACGTCTCCCGTTTCCCGAGAGCTATTGCACCCCCTCAATCCCTCGTCGGGCGCCCCCCGAGCCTCGGTGCCCCCCCGCGCCGCGGGGTCTGCGGGTGAGGTCGCTACGCCCCTGGATGACACATTTCTAGCAAACTTCTATCTCCGCCTCACTCGCCATATCTCAAGTGATCCCTGCTCACATCCGAAGCTTTTGGTTATACCCTTTACTGGAGGTGGAATTAAAATACTAGTGTATTTGCTATCGCTAGGAATTGAGTTTGTTAACCACTATAGCGTTGACCTAATAAAAAGCTCTAAAGTGGTGTGGGCATGTTGAATGCAGACTCGCCAACTATCGCCTGTCTGCGATTGCCTACTTCGTGATTACTGGCTGTGGGAGCATGCTGCTCCCACGTGCTCACAATGCTCAAAGCGACGGTGTCTTGCTGCCAACGGAAGTCCAATCACGCTAGTGGGAAAACCGCATCCAGGGTCAAAAGAACTCGTTATCTCGTACGAGGAAAGTCGCGACAATAACTATCTCGGGTCTAAAGTGTTCAACACTCATCAACATCAAAACAAGTTTTGTGTATAACTTTGTTATACAAGAGAAAAAAACTCGAGAGCTTTTCAAATGAATGCGCACAAGTATAGTGCAGTCGAATGGGTTTACCTGGTAAGGTACTTTCCGAGCGTCTGTATTAGATTCCGGTCGCATTGGGCTTCTGGGACAAAGTTCACCATACTTCCTTGCATCGTCGTCTTCGTCTTGATCTTTTCCATCGCCGATTCTGGTTTCAGAGTCATCGCTGACGATTATATTCAAATCCAAATTAGTGTTCTTTTGAGTGGATTTTTGCTCCTCCTTGACATCTGTTTCGTTCAATTCTGGCTCCTGTATCTGTTCTGTTATGTTTAACTTCAATGCATCACTTTCTACCGCCTTATCGACGGAAATTGCATCCACGG
Source organism: Nemoura dubitans (assembly GCA_921293005.1). Taxonomy (NCBI): domain Eukaryota; kingdom Metazoa; phylum Arthropoda; class Insecta; order Plecoptera; family Nemouridae; genus Nemoura; species Nemoura dubitans. The sequence continues at coordinate 20,161,348 of OV121073.1, read as the reverse complement.
CCTTGACTTGTTTCGGTGCGGGTACAGAACTGATTGACAGTCCCTCCAGCTTTTCTTCCAGTTCATTTCCCACCGCCGACTCGAGTCTAGATTCTTTGAGACTGATGTGAGCGATTTCCTCGCTCAATTCGTCAACATGGATGCTGTCTTTCTTAATCTTGCCTTCTTCGATTCGTGAAGATTTTCTGTAATAGAAGAAATAATAAAGGTCTGGATTAATTGTTATGGGGCCAATCTCTTACAAACAAGGGTATGAACCCGGTAAAGACCCCATTGATGAAATTGACACATGATGAAAAAATCCGATTCATGTTACAAGAGTTGTAACATAAATTAACCAATTATTTCTTATCAGTTGCGAATAACAGAAATGAGATAAGTGCTAACCTAAATGCCACCATGTATACATTTGTTTTGGCTCCATTTACATAGGTACTTGATGAGCGTTGCGAAATGTTCAATATCACTAGCCCCAAAAAAGTCCATTCGCTATTTTTAGACAAACCTGTATTAAGTGGACTATTTAGTACTTAAACTATTGTAAAAAATAGTACATCATTTTCGAAAATGTGTGCACGCCACGCAGCCAAAAGTTCTCAATGTTGTTCACGAAACTTTAGAAAGTAATGAAGAGTCTAATGAAATCAAGCATTTCTGACGCTTTCAGGCCCTAACGACTTTCTGTTCATTCAAACAAAATCGAGAATTAAAGATTTTCTGCAAGCCACAGTGGATAAGGGCCACAAGATTGTTGTTGCTTATGAACTCGTTGAAAGGCCAATGAGCAAAACATCCTCAAGTTTTATGGGATCTTTATATTACAAGAGTGTATTTTTTCCGAATTCGAAATTCTTTATCACACCAATCAATTCTTCTCTGAAAACTGGATCAATGCTCTGCTCTGCTTGAATCGCATAAATCTTCAGATCTACCCGACAGACTACCCCTCAAGATAAAGGAAAGATCACATGAAAGGGCCGTTCATTGATGGTTTTTGAGGTAAATTGAAATTAACTTTTTTTGGATTTCCAGGAGATATTTTGAGATTTTGAGATATTCAATTGGTTATCAGAAGTGTGAGGATTCCGCAGATATTTGTTTCGTCGCGATCAGATAACGGGTGTGGCCTGGAAAGTGCATCCAGTACGAGGTAAATTCTTAGCTGAAATTCTTAGCTGAAGTTTAGGGTTGTTTTAAAACGCTTGTAGTAATTGAAGGGATAATTTTTCGAAATGAAAATGGTTCAATTGGTTGCCATGAGTGTGAAGATTCCGAAGATATAGCTGTTTCATCGCGATCCGACCAAAGGTGTGGCCTGGAAAGTGTATCCCGTACAAGGTAAGGGAAGCACTCCTTTTATACGATTCAAGGATTCACTAGTTTGAATGATTGTGGCTGTAAATATTGCGTAAATGAGCGTAAATATTGTGTAAATGACGAAATGCACATGAGTTTTTAATGATATGTGACAATTTCCAAAGCCTGTGTTAACTGTTTTATGTGATAACGATCATGCCATATAATATTCTTTACAATGGAAAATAAATAAACAATACAATAAAATACAATATGAGGCGAGAAAAAGATAGTGATACATTAATTCCTTTTGAAAACAATAACAATTTCGTGTGTAGCAGATTACTATCGTTTTGTTCACAACAGTTTATTCTCACTCAAACTGATTAGGTCATGCACCAAGAAACGCGTTGCTTCAAGTTTCAGCGAGGGTGTCTTTTGCACACAAGTATTGGTTTAAGGGTTAAATAATAATATAACACAATAATACAATGGCCAATAGATGCAAGGATATACCGCACCACAATAACCAGAATGGAACTAAAAATCGGACCACAACTAATGCATGCTGTCAATTCGTGCTTCGTTCAAAATTCTCCTGTGATGATGCTTACTTTCTATTTTCTAATGCGTGTTTTTTTTCACAATTCATCTGGTGACAAAAATAATTCCAGGAAACAGCCCTTGGGTAAAATTGATTTTTTTTTACAGAGATACCTACAGAGCGAGGTAGTGTAGAATTTTGGTATTCCTATCTCCAGCAATCACCATTATCCACTGGCCACAATTATTGCATTTTCCAGGCACCAGACCAATTTTCTTATTTTTTTCTCAAAAGGATCATTAATCAAATATCGGCATACATCGTTTACCTATCTGTTACATTTAACATCAGATCCACATGGCCAGATACAAATAGTATCACAGCATGTTTGGTCTAGTTTAAACCCTTTGGTTCAAGGTCACTTTGCAAGCCATACTAGCAGGGAGACGCGAATAGTATTAACCCCCCCCCCCTCCCCCCCCCCCCCTCCTTTGCCGGCGGAAGTTTTCCAACTATTACTTATATTTTCACAAAAACCCAAGCGAGAGAAACTATATACTCGAATTATACGAAACCCCATGGACAAACAAATAATAGTTTAACGTCGCCCTGATATAAATTACTCTTATCGGCTTCTACACTGCATATAAAATAACTTATACTTAGCTACAGAACAAATATGGTACAAACAGAAATGGCAACCAAAAACCATGAAACGAAACCACCGTTTGGTTTTCAGAGTTTGAACAGTTTAGCTATAATTTTGCATGAAGTGTAGTGATCATGCTAAAATGTACAAGTCACTCCTCACAATGCGAATTCGAATTTTATTATACATACGCAACTAATTAAGTCGGTTAAAAACTACGTTCATATTCCCAAAACACCCAAAACCTTGCCAAAAACCAAAAACTTACACCTTAGATTATTAGTAGTGTGCTTTGCAAACGCACATTAGAGAGTAGTGGCACCGTAAGCACCGTCACCGGCCACGTGGCACCGTAAGCACCGTCACCGGACCACGTGGCACCGTAAGCACCGTCACCGGACCACGTGGCACCGTAAGCACCGTCACCGGACCACGTGGCACCGTAAGCACCGTCACCGGACCACGTGGCACCGTAAGCACCGTCACCGGACCACGTGGCACCGTAAGCACCGTCACCGGACCACGTGGCACCGTAAGCACCGTCACCGGACCACGTGGTACCGTAAGCACCGTCACCGGACCACGTGGCACCGTAAGCACCGTCACCGGACCACGTGGCACCGTAAGCACCGTCACCGGACCACGTGGTACCGTAAGCACCGTCACCGGACCACGTGGCACCGTAAGCACCGTCACCGGACCACGTGGTACCGTAAGCACCGTCACCCGCCACGTGGAACCGTAAGGGCAGCACCTAATTTAGTTTCCTGCCGTGAATACGGGGGCGGTGACACCAGAAAAGAAACTCGGTAGTCGTTACCTTCTTAGACTGTTCGAAGAATCGAAGTTCTAACTAAATGTGCTGGCCCGCGCCGCAGACTAATCAAACGCTATGTAAGGTTGGTGTGGGTGTTCCTGTGCTCACCTACAACTTTTTAACAGCCACCATCTATTTGCCAAATGAATTTGCATATATAGTGTGCCTAAACCTTGTTGCTTGTCTATATTTTAACGCACATTGTAGCAAGTAATAAAATTTGCTGTAGATGTATTTACTCACAAGGCTACGGTGATACGAAATGATAATAATTGCCTTCACAAATCACCACACATGTGGATTTGCTAGTTGCATTCGCTTTGACATTGGATTACACTTGATTTGGCAAAATAATACCGTTGGTTTCGAGCATGCTTAGATGCGTCCCTGTAAGGTATTATTTTCATACTAGGAAACGCTGCCAAAGTGCTCGCGTTGAAGATGAGCGTAGCTGTTTGTAGCCGATAAGTTGAATTCAGAACGTCGTTAACAGCCGGTCCTGGTGTTTCGATGTAGTTTTGATGGTGTCGAAGAGAGATATTTGAAATTTTGAAAATTTTGAAAAATACGCACTTTTAGATAAATGTCTGTACTTTTCCAAATTTTCCCAATTTCGAATATTGCCAATTTTTCTGATTTGAAGGGGAGGGTTATGGAGGATTTTCTTGAAAACCCAAGGGGTTAAAGTTGAGAACAAAAGTATACACCCTGAAAATTTCATCGCAATCGATCGCAGGCGTTTGGTCTGTAGAGCGCGCGCAAACATACATAAAAAACACACACACAAGTGTTTTTTTACCGGTAATGAAATTGAAGATTTCGCTTCGCTCGCTACGCTCGCTACGCTCGCTACGCTCAACATTCAAAATAATGAAGATGCAAAAATCGTCATTTTTTGAAACGGGCCCATCTGTAATGCCCAGACCGGTGATAAATGTTAAAGAAATCAAGAAAGTGGCACAATTTCAATCAAGTTTTGCATACCCATGTTGGCCTCGGTGGGAAGCAAAGCTATCTCCCTCGCAGCCTCCAATCGTCTCCGACACAGTCATCTGCAACAAAACAGCATTTAAGCACGACACATTCAAGACACTTCAAATATTATTAGAAGCTAGAACCCAAGCTATTATCCGTGCTAATAGGTGGATTATGTCACCGCGCCTTATTTTTTTGTGGATTTTGCCGAAATCCTGGCCCCTGCAGAGCGAAGCTTTTTGGAAAAACGCAACAACTTGAGAGCAAGCGGTCATAGAAGTCAATAACAATAATTGGGCAAGAAGTTCCCTCGGTGGCCAAATTCGACCTATAGATTTTCACGGCTTGCCACGCATAATTTCCATTGATAGACGAAAATGAGGTACCTATACGAATGCTGGGGAGGGAGGGGGGGGGGGGCAACATCCTGCAAAGTGCAAACATTCTTCAAATATGCGTTTGATGCACTGATTTTACGGAGCTTTCATTTAGTTTAACTTGTAGCGCCACATGCGAAAATTCTAAGGTTTGTAGGGTCTCTGTAGCCAATAATTCGTCACAATTCGGGTTTCGATGCCTGCAGCTATTAAGTTATGACAGCGCGCCCAAATCTGCCGTAACTTTGGGATAGGTTCGTAACTCAGGTTTGTATCTTGGCCAAGGCTGGTTATACCTACCTAGAATGATGGCCAATGGTCGTCAGAATCAGAAATGGTCAGAATGGGCTGTGTGCATACTGCCGTAATGCTGGCGTGCTTGACACCACCAGGAATGGTCAGAATGGGCTGTGTGCATACTGCCGTAATGCTGGCGTGCTTGACACCACCAGGAATGGTCAGAATGGGCTGTGTGCATACTGCCGTAATGCTGGCGTGCTTGACACCACCAGGAATGGTCAGAATGGGCTGTGTGCATACTGCCGTAATGCTGGCGTGCTTGACACCACCAGGAATGGTCAGAATGGGCTGTGTGCATACTGCCGTAATGCTGGCGTGCTTGACACCACCAGGAATGGTCAGAATGGGCTGTGTGCATACTGCCGTAATGCTGGCGTGCTTGACACCACCAGGAATGGTCAGAATGGGCTGTGTGCATACTGCCGTAATGCTGGCGTGCTTGACACCACCAGGAATGGTCAGAATGGGCTGTGTGAATACTGCCGTAATGCTGGCGTGCTTGACACCACCAGGAATGGTCAGAATGGGCTGTGTGTATACTGCCGTAACGCTGGCGTGCTTGACACCACCAGGAATGGTCAGAATGGGCTGTGTGCATACTGCCGTAACGCTGGCGTGCTTGACACCACCAGGAATGGCCATTGTAAATGGCTGAAAAGGCGAGTTGCAAAAGCATTTATAAGCGACTATTGCCAAAAGCAGCCAGTCTCAGCTAAGAAGGCAAACTCGAGTAATTTTGTCTATTCTAAAGTATTTGCAGATCTGTTTCTCGCGGCCCGCGTGCGGCATGTTGCCTACCCCTGCGTATATATAGGTATATATTGTATAGGAAAGTGACCTACTATAAAATAAGAAACTGCTTACATGAACTATAGAAACTGCTATATTTCAAAGAATATGTTCACAACAATATTTGTTATCAGTTCTTTTTACAAGCGTATTTTGATGATAAGCCTAGTGTGTCCAGGATGGCACGCTAATCCAAACGCAGATAACTACTGCAAATATAGCATGGCAAGAAGTGAAAGAGATTCAATGCTCACTGCATGTGAGTTCTGTCTAGTGGGTTGGCCACTGCCACTTTTGTATTTTGCGCCTGTTAATTAAGTGAAATCCAAAGCACCAATGACAACTCGACGACAACGTGAAAGAACTATGGCCAATTGTCATCTCCTAGTTCTTACCAGCGGGAAACGAAACATTGCTCAAAATAACATGATTGAAACTACCCACAATCATTCGAAGGCAATGTTTTGGTGTAGAGGCATGTGCAAATTTTCACATGCCGATAAAAAATAATTATCTACTAATATTGGGCTTTCTGTTGCACCGAAAGTTATACTTGATTTAATTGAATAATAAAATTACTAATCGAACCGAAACGGTATTCAAAAGTATTGTTATCTTCTTACTTTTGATCTGGGTTAATCCTTCGGTTGGCGATACCACAATAGACAAATTATCACCGCAACTAAGGTTTTAGACAACTCAAAACAGCGAAAACATAAGTAAAACCATTCACATTAGCACTGTCACAACTCTTTAAATCATCCTGAAGGACGTATATTACAATGGTTCGATCATTTATATGCACCGGTGTAGTAAGATCAACAAACACTTGCTGGAGCTCTCTGATTCCCAATCAGGCCGACCGTCCGCGGCAGAGTATACGTCACAACTGACTTGCGTTGAGCTTTAGTCGCGACTCTCGCTTCAGTCGGCTAGAGCTCGCCTCTCCGGCAGTCGGTGATATGTTGGCAGAAACAAGAGAGATAGTAGCTGCCGCACCGCAAGTCATAGTTACGCAAGAGGGAAGTGTGACTGAGACAACGCTTTGATAATTAGTTGAGAAAGGCAAAATTGATCAGAGTCTGAGGTCTTTCTGCAATGGGATGGGTGTGGCATAAATATAAGCGCGTGAATCATCATTTTGATGGAGATGTTAATGTAGAGTAATGAAAACTGGTCATTTCAATGAAATTTTTAATTTTAAAATCGTGTATTCTGCCCATGTCGTAATGCCAGATGGTATATTTGGATTCAAATGGGTATTTGTTTATTCTAATAGAGGATGTAAATAAACGATTTTATGGGTCGTAACGCAAAATCGGAACTTGGCAGAAATAGGTGATGACGAATTCTGTCAGCGGTGTGCTACGGCCGGTGAACTTTAATATGTTTACTCAGCTACGAAAGTAATGGCTTGTCTTACATATTATTATGGCGATTGTCATGAACGCATGTCCTAAACTTTAAACTAAACATGGCTAGACCTGTGGTTTAGGCCATTCAATGAGAACTTGACTATTGCGTCTTGCGTACTGCGATCCATTGCGCGGGGTGCGGGGGTGCGATCGTACTCCGGGCTTTTCACAATCCGGTCCCCTGCCAGACATTCAAATATCAATATAAAAATAATTGATGAGCGTAGCGAGCGAAGCGAAATTTATCTTAAAGTGCGTATATTTTCAAAATTTTCAAAAAAATTTATTTTGACTTTGTGTGTGACAAAACTTGGAAATACGACAATCTGCATTCAACAGCTACGCTTATCTTCATAGCGAACACTTTGGCAGTGTTTCCTAGTAATATATAAACATGCGTTTGGTTAACTTTGCGAATTGCGATCTTAGAGAAGACAAAATAAGAGTACAGTGGGCCCTTTTTCGGAGCTGTGGAGCGGACGAGTGTTCTCAGCAAATTTCCCGGTACGTCCCCGTTTTCCCAGGACAGTTCCCGTTTTGATGTACGTGTCCCGGTGCCCCGATTGCCCCGCCTGCACACCTAACATTCGATTCATTTGTGATGAGCGTAGCGAGCAAAGCGAGCAAAGCGAAATCTTCAACTTCACTACTGCTAAAAAAAGCACTTGTGTGTTTGCGCGCGCTCTACAGGCCAAATTCCTGCTTCGATTGCGATGAAATTTTCAGGGTGTCTACTTTTGTTCTCAACTTAGACCCCCTGCGTTTTTCAAGATAATCCTCCATACCTCTCCCCTTCAAAGCAAAAAAAGAGCAATATTCGAAATTGGGAAAGTTAGAAAAAATATACGGAAATTGAGTTAAAAGTGCGCATTTGTTCCTAATTTTCCCAATTTGGAATATTGGTCTTCGAAACCATCAAATCCACATCAAAACATCACACCACCTTTGTTGACTTCAATTGTTTGTCAGAAATTTTGTCAATTTCGTGTATGCAAGTTATTGAAAGTAAATCCGCGACTGAAATAATTCTCCAAGGGTTTTTGATGAGCGTAGCGAGCGGAGCGAAATTTTCAATTTCACTGCTGGTAAAAAAACGCTAGTGTTTGTTTGTTTGTTTGTATGTGTGTTAGCGCGCGCTCTACAGGCCAAACGCCTGCGTCGATTGCGATGAAATCACGCCCAACTGAAATTGTGCCGGTGTTTAGTTTTGAAAATGTGGTCACACTCCTCGCAGTCGACGCCGCCGTAAACACAAGATGCGAAGAGATTGCGATGTCTGTCTGTCTGTCTGTCTGTCTGTCTGTCTGTCTGTCTGTCTGTCTGTCTGTCTGTCTGTCTGTCTGTCTGTCTGTCTGTCTGTCTGTCTGTCTGTCTGTCTGTCTGTCTGTCTGTCTGTCTGTCTGTCTGTCTGTCTGTCTGTCTGTCTGTCTGTCTGTCTGTCTGTCTGTCTGTCTGTCTGTCTGTCTGTCTGTCTGTCTGTCTGTCTGTCTGTCTGTCTGTCTGTCTGTCTGTCTGTCTGTCTGTCTGTCTGTCTGTCTGTCTGTCTGTCTGTCTGTCTGTCTGTCTGTCTGTCTGTCTGTCTGTCTGTCTGTCTGTCTGTCTGTCTGTCTGTCTGTCTGTCTGTCTGTCTGTCTGTCTGTCTGTCTGTCTGTCTGTCTGTCTGTCTGTCTGTCTGTCTGTCTGTCTGTCTGTCTGTCTGTCTGTCTGTCTGTCTGTCTGTCTGTCTGTCTGTCTGTCTGTCTGTCTGTCTGTCTGTCTGTCTGTCTGTCTGTCTGTCTGTCTGTCTGTCTGTCTGTCTGTCTGTCTGTCTGTCTGTCTGTCTGTCTGTCTGTCTGTCTGTCTGTCTGTCTGTCTGTCTGTCTGTCTGTCTGTCTGTCTGTCTGTCTGTCTGTCTGTCTGTCTGTCTGTCTGTCTGTCTGTCTGTCTGTCTGTCTGTCTGTCTGTCTGTCTGTCTGTCTGTCTGTCTGTCTGTCTGTCTGTCTGTCTGTCTGTCTGTCTGTCTGTCTGTCTGTCTGTCTGTCTGTCTGTCTGTCTGTCTGTCTGTCTGTCTGTCTGTCTGTCTGTCTGTCTGTCTGTCTGTCTGTCTGTCTGTCTGTCTGTCTGTCTGTCTGTCTGTCTGTCTGTCTGTCTGTCTGTCTGTCTGTCTGTCTGTCTGTCTGTCTGTCTGTCTGTCTGTCTGTCTGTCTGTCTGTCTGTCTGTCTGTCTGTCTGTCTGTCTGTCTGTCTGTCTGTCTGTCTGTCTGTCTGTCTGTCTGTCTGTCTGTCTGTCTGTCTGTCTGTCTGTCTGTCTGTCTGTCTGTCTGTCTGTCTGTTTGGTACAAATCTTGCGATGGCTAACGAACCCACTTCCCGTCTTCCGATCGAGCTGAAATTTGGTACACAGGCCAGTTTCCGGTGACAATACATTCTATTACCTGAAAGATTTGAAAACGAAAAACGTGACATGCGCTCCACGTTTTTCGTTTTCAAATCTTACAACTATTCTATACAAGGCTAAGAATCTGTACGGAGCTAGAAAAAAATTATTTTGCCCTTTTTAGTTCGTTTTAAAAACTTTTTATTTTTATTTTTTTATCAAAGACGACACATCGACAAACTGACACAACTGACATGAAAAGACAACTGCACATCGAGCTTTTTCGAGCCGGTACACCCCTTATCACCTAATTGCAGGTTATGTTAAAACACCTAGACATTGTGCAGAGATTGCAGCTTGCTGTCGTCGTGACTCGTGGTCCTGCTGCTGCAAGTAAAGATATAAACGCACGCATCTAGTGTGCAGTCGAGCTACAAGTGATGAATAGAGCAAGTCCGCCCGGAGCCTTCGCATTATACTTTTAAAACAACGCCTTGCGATGAGATATTCAGAAATATCCTCCCGGTTTGGAGCATGGATTCCGAGAAACCAGGGTAAATTATCATCGTATCCCAATTTCAATGCGCAGTACAGTCTGACTACATACTCTCTTCAATCCAAGGTTGAAACAAAGAGGTAATAACTTAGGGCTTTGTACGGAACACTCTTCTTGGAAATCGCAACACAATCGAACCAATACAATAATAAACCATTAGATAACCAAGCAATAAAACAAATTATTTATAGCCACTGTCAAGTAGACAATGAACATGTTTAATTATTAGATAGAGCATTTCCAACGTACTAATTTAACTGTTTTGGAAACACCTTCATTTTTATATGGATATAATTATAAGGTGCCTCCACGTGCACAGTTGACTTTTCCGTACTGCAGCTCGACTAGTACCTAAAATGCACACCACGACCGACACCTTACCTCAAATTACAGTGCGTACCACATTGGGCCACAGTTGACAGTCGAATCTCTAAAAGTAGCAAACACACAGATGTTTACGAATTACGTTGTTGTCGCCCGTGTAATGTGTTGGCTGACTAGCAGGGTTGTGATCTGATCAGCATTCGCTGGGGCTTGGACCACCCTGCTCCCCGCAAGCGAGCTGGTAACCATGGGTAACGGGAACATCGATGAAGCCGATCAAAGGTGCCAGCTGGGTGTTGGTGATATACGTAGGTGGAACCAGGCCAGGCCAGGGCAGCAGTGAGCAGACATTGCCATGGTAACTCTGTTACACGTACGTCACTACCAGTTACCTCTGAGCAGTGTGCGGAAAGTGGCCGCCTGCCCTGCGCGCCCAATACTTATATCAACAACATAACATACCGCTTTTCTCCCAGCGCGAAGCTTACTTTTCATGCTAAAATATTAAAGTGTGCAAACGTTGTTAACGAAATTTGACGCAGATCGATCATCTTATTTGACATGTTTCTCTCGTCAATGGCATTAATAAATTACGCGAGTACTTAGTAAATTGGGGCATTAATGAATTACATAAAAATGTTGTTATGTATTTAAAAAATGATGTGTTCCATCACAGAATCTTACACAGAATAATTAGATTGTTGCAGATTTTTTTTAAATGTCACAATTGCAGTTAATATGATATTATAATGGTAATATGACATTATTTTATCGGGAACTAATAAAATTATGAAAACAAACTATGGACATTTAATACGGTGTGGCGACGGTTCTAGGGCTTGAACGTATAGCAGTTTGTAGCGGATAAACAGAGAGTGCATAACGTTGTGCACCGAAACCAGTATTTTGTATGAAAAACGCAAAACCTGTGGCAAAACGATACCAATACAAATGTGAAAATGTTAATAAATTGCGAACGTCAAGTTTTGCAAGCCTAAAAACTTCAGAGGTGCTTCGTTGCGCTATTCATAAGTCATAAGTATGCAAAGTTTTGTAAAAAAAAATAGTTGTAACTTTCTGATTTTGATTAGTTTATAAACGATCGATTTGATTTTGCTAAACCTATAGCGAAATACCTCGGTGAATTTGATCAAATTTGGAGCAGCCATTGCATTGTTAGTCTGTGGGCCGCGAACAAACACACACTCACACAAGTGACTTTTTGGGAGTAAGATTGAAGCTTTCACTCCGCTCGCTTCGTTCGGCAATTTGTATGAGCTTTGATCAACATTTTTCTCGACTCACACCTTGTATTATATATCAGACGCAAGAAAGTGAATGTATTATCGTATCGGTTTGTTGAACTATCAGAATTGAACAGACTGTTTTTTTGAGTTTCGATTACATACTGCTAAATATGCACGATACACACAAACAAAAAACTCACACGCAACGCAAGTGATTTTTTTTTGTCTTGTGAAATTGAAGAGTTCGCTTCGCTCGCTACGCTCGTGAGTCGTAGCGCCAGATGTTCAAGAGCTTTCCTCCCTTCCAAAATGATCATTCAGATGACAGGGTTCCTCCACTAAGCCCACACTGTCGGGAAGCTGATAAGCAAGATGAGTGCATCTGTTGTATTTTTACTATTTTTGTACCAAGCAAACAATTGTCATTTGATGCCATGGATAATGTCTATATGAGTTCCCATCCAAAATCCGACTCATTGAAGTGTCGCCTAGCTTCGATCAACTTGTCAAAAAATAAAATCCCTTCTCCAAAATTCCAATGCTAAGGGCCGATTCCACCAAAGTCCGGCTAAACTTGGTTCGAACCTAGTTTAACGACCATATTTACCTTTGCTCAGTTTTCATAATTTTGAAAGATTGAAATTGGCAATGATATTTATATACAAAAAAGACGCAAAATATATTTAAATGTGGTGTTGAATACAGAAGAAACTGTTCTGTCTCATAAAACATGTTTTTGTTCATAGTTGTCAATATTTTCTGTCAAAGTAAACCTAGACCGTTGGCGGTTCCACTTTTAAACGGTGCATGAAGTTCAAGTGCCAGATAGGTATGACTTCATAACCTTTATTCATTTTTGGAATAAAAACAGTGTTAAAATTCATATTTGTCTCGTTTTCAGTGTGTTATCAAATTTCACTTGATGAAATTGGACAATATCAGCTTTTTACAGGATATCAAAAGGTTGGTTACAACATAGTTCAAACCTAGCGGAGCCTATAATCTAGTATCTTTGGTTCAAACCTAGTTTAGCTCGGTGTAGGTGAAATCCACTGTTTCTAGCTTGCATTGATATGTGAACGATGGTGAAAAATCTTTGCAAAAGTAAGAAGAATGTTAGGAGGAAGTTGTGGTTAGATCCATGGTTTGATCGAGTGGCAATCAGTGAGTGAGAGAGACGAGAATATGATTATACAGTAAGATGAGTCAAACTGGTCAGGTATAGCAAGAGTTTGAGCGAGGGTTTGCCCTTGAAATCAAGCATTTCCAGGAAGTCCACCCAGGTTTAGTTATTATTGCTGCCTCTGCGAGCTGAGTACGTACCTACACTGCAAACTCAACCGCACAGCATTTTTTTGTACCTACTGTACAGGCAATGCGTTTTACTTTATAGATCATTTGTTTACTTATTCATTCCGCAAGGAAACTATTAATTTATGTAGCACTCCGAACTTAGAAGCTTGAGAAATCATCTGGATCAGGGGTAGGAACCAGGCGGCCCGTGGGACTGGCGATCATAACTTGGCAATTGGCATTCAATGTTTTATCCCAAAAAAAGATAAATTTTCGAAATGATGGTAAACTGTAGTAAAACCAATAAAATCAATGCATTTTGCGGATTTTTTCACCACATTCCCTAATCTAGATCGTTGAACAAGAGCACACGTTCGTATGTGAATGTATGCATGGGTGCTGACAAGTGCTGAGCTGAACCAATCTCTTTCTGGTATATACGAAAGAGATTATCAATCTCATGCCATACTTTTATGGTCCAGTGCTTTCTTTTTGTAAAATAAAGGTGCCGGAACGCCAATTTTCATAATAGAAAATTACCCTTTACCCCCCCCCCCCCCCTTCCATCTAATCCTTTTTATTATTGTAAATCAAAAATAACTACTTTTCTTCATTATGTTCACAAACTCGGCCAGCACGCGGGCACACGAAAAACAACACGGACGAACTAAACCATATTTCACGCTAAGAAAGAGAGTGTCTTCGCATCTTCCTCGTGGACTCTCTGCTGCTAGACACAAGCAAAGAGTTTCAAAACTGCCCATGAAGCCTTTTGTCTGGCTCAAGACATGGCTTGCAGGTTTTGAAACGCAGCTAATTTCTAGTAGCAGAGGGCTCACGAGGAAGGAGCTAATAGTACCGAAAAAAGGTGCTGGAACGGCGTTCCGGTGCGTTCCGGCACAAAAAAAGCACTACCTCAGATCGGCAGCGGCTAGCGGGGCTATGTTTTAATTTGTTATTGGAAGCAATTCAGGAGGAAATTATTAACCTGTAATGTGAACGAACCTATTGATAACGCAAGATCATGTTATTAATGTTATATGATATTGGCATACCTTCAAAATGAACGATTTATCGGTTTATATGATAGTATCGTTGTTTCTACCCATGTAGACTGCGGAGTTCAAGGCAAAAACACCAAAGCATAAGATGAGTTTTTGCTCCCCGACAAGCTTTTCTTCAAGAATCATGTCTCACCTGAGTCCTGACCCACACCAAGTCAACCAAAGCGGGAACCAATACTGTTTAACTCTTGAAAGGGGAGCACGCTGGCATGGGCTGAGGCCAACGCCGATAAATAATTGTGGAATATCAGGAAACCCCAATCCTCCTTCAGAACTGAACTTTCCGCCAAATCCAAAAAGAGCAAACACCGTAAAACCACAAGAAACATAATACTATCATCCCTCTCAAAACCTAAGAAAAATACAACACTTAAGTGTTTGTTTATCGTTGTTTTGTTAGTTACTGGAAAATAAAAATAAAACATACTTGTGGAATTTGTCTAGAGATGAAACTGGCCTTTGACGAACTGGAACTCCTGTTCCAATTACTGTGTAACTTAAATATATTACGTCGGCTCCTATTCTGTAACTTTTTCCAAGTGAAATGACAAGAAATGAGAGGGACAACTCCAAGGTCGCCTATGATATCATATGGAACAAATGAAGATTCTCACACTTATTTCATTTCATCTCACATAAAAAAAATGTTACAGAATAGAGGTCAAGTAGTCATTTGTAATTGAATTCGTTTCACACAAGGTACAAAGGTGGATGTTCTTTTGTCTCCCGTTATTTAATTGTAATCTTAAATACGCACTACGCAGTGCCGTAACTTCAAATCGGAGGCCCCAAAGCAACAAAAATGCGAGTCCCCCCTACCCCCTCCAGTGTTGACAGTTTTGTAAAAGTTGAACCGAAAAATGAAGGCCGATGACATTTTTGAGGAATGGATTTTTTAAAGCTTGTATCGGGAAAACGTACTAGATTTCAAAAAGTCCATTCCCTTAAAAGAAACTCGTCGCCTCCTTTGTCACTCCCCTCTAGTTACGCCCCTGATCTGATCATAAGTGAAATAAGTGAAAGATATCCTTCGAGGAAAGATAAAAGCTCTGCGGTAAAGTCGTTATCTGCAATTTGCCCCAGCATTTTCATTGGCTTGCATCTTGCAAGGAGGAAAATATGAAGAACCAGGCGCACCCGATTAATGTAAACCAGTTTGCCTGCTGGCACCAAAACGCCCTTGACTGCCAACCTGACATACGCAAGCCGCACGGGAATTCCTCGAAATACGTCATTGGTATAGAATACCGGTTTGGTCAGAAACGCTTTCAAATGCATATTGCGTCATAACGCATTTGAAGTACGCACGGCTTGGCACACACCTTTCTTTATGTCTCGTTAATTCCTTGTCCAGTCAATGATAGAGGAACATTTCACCATAGTATTATTTGCAAATGAGCGTAGGTATATTGGAAGTTTGGAACCCACTTTGAAACGCCTCTCACTCATACAGAACAAAATACATAATAATAATAAAATACATAATAGGTGCAATAATATACAAATTACAATACTTTGAATCTCTTAATAACCCTCGAAGAACAATGTAAAATTTACTAAATTTTTTTAATTAATTGTGTTACGTGTAATTTATTTATATCATATGTTTATATCGTTTATTTGATATTGATATCAATTGGAATTGATCAAGGGAATTTGAATTTGGCGGCATCGTTGTAATTTTTATCCGCTAGGTACCGCTAGGTCGTTGTCAGCTGAAAGCCTCCTCCAAAGAAGCCGTTCGTGGCGCCAAAACGTTATACCCAATCAGAAGCTACAATTATTAGTCATGTGACCCACGCTAGTAAATGCTATTGGTCGATTTAGGTCACAGGTGAGCCGTTCCGTTGTCGGCATCGCCATTTCTAAATATTTCGTGTTCCCTAAGTTCGGATCCCGGTTGTCTCGTGTTGTGTTGTGGGCCGATCAAAATTATCCAGTGAAAGGTCAAACTGAATGGCATTAATGCGACGTTGTACGCACAGGTTCCATATTCAGTGCTTTTGAACATCATTATGACGGAAGATCGTCAGAAGCAGGATTTCGATACGAGTTTACTGAGTGACTATGAAGAGATCAACATAAGTATCCACCGTCCCATGTCACGAAATAGTTATGGTGGTGATTCGGGAATAGGGGATAGCACAGTATTTGACATTTCGAATGACGATGGCTGTGTTACTAGTCCTCATAAGTCAAAGTACTCCTCACTCTCGTTGTCCCCTGGATATCGTAACAATAACAACAATAATAATAACATTGTTTCACCTGGTGGAATTTATTCTCCACCATACAAGAGAGTGAGAGCCCTCCGATTATTCGATACCCCGTCATCACCGAATACTATGCTTGAAAAAGGGGCTGCATTTCATAGTCCACAACTCCCGAGATCACGGCTCTTTGTTAATAACGACAAAAATACGACACTAAGGCCACAGACAGCATCAGATAAGCCGGCGGCCAACCAAAATCCATTTACTCCCAACGGCCTACTGTTGGCCTCTAAGAAGCGAACTAGGTCGAAACGAAATCTTGCCACGTAAGTGTCTTTGTGATATTAACATTGCTATGTTGCACACCTACCTATATATGTCAAAATATTCTGGACCTGTTGCTCATTTGAAGAAAACAACCTAGACACTAAACTCTTTTTATCTCGTCTAGCAGGTCACCACTGAGACATATCCCATTTCCCAAGTTATCCGATTCTATGGATGACTCATCCTTCAATGAATCTGACTCGGAAGATGAACATCCGACGAAAAAGGTGGCACTTCACGACTCCAACATCTCGCGCTACCATCAGGTACAAAATATACAAATTAGAAGGGATGGTATGCATTTTGAAAGCATTCCGACAGTTTTAAATGTATAACTGACCACGTTTTGTTAACAGGAATTCCATGAGTTGTCCTTAATAGGCACTGGAGAGTTTGGATCTGTATACAAATGCATTAACCGTTTGGACGGTTGCATCTATGCTGTTAAACGCAGCATAAAGCCTGTAGCTGGAAGCAAATATGAGTAAGTTCAAGAGCCTTACGTTCAAATAATAGATAAACATTGATTTTGTAAGTAGTGGGGTTGAGTAAATAAAACAATGACAATTCTGGCACACAGTATCAAATTAATTCCTGGTTCGCACTGAATGATTGCTATATCAATTTGATATTTTACAGGAAACTTTCTATGTACGAGGTGTACGCTCACGCAGTGCTCGGCAAGCATCCACATGTACTGCGGTACTACTCGGCCTGGGCAGAGGAAGACCACATGATCATCCAAAATGAATTCTGCAATGGAGGAAGTCTGGCAGGAGTGATTGCTGCATCTACTGAAGATGGCAAACCAATGAATCAGCAGCAACTAAGACACCTCATCCTCAATGTAGCAGATGGTCTTAGGTATAACTTTGTTTCAATAAAATATTAAATTCAAGAACTCCTCATCTTGACAAGTTACGCTCAGACGAAAGATTTTTAATTTTTTTTTTTAGTCTTTCAAAGACTGTTTTGTCTCATTCAATAAAATTAAAATTTGATTGCTGGAAGGCTCCAGACATGAAGAGTGCACTCAAAAATCTTTAAGTTGTTTTTTGCTCCTCCCTTGGGCCATTTAAGCCAAAATAGTAAAAATCTTTTGTCTGAGCATAACTTCTGTTAGAATGAGAGTCCTTCTAATGTTGGCATCAATACATTTTAACCTTTTTCATTTTGTAAAACAATCAATATCAATTTTGTTTGAATGCCTTCTTAGTGTGTACCAACAATACTACATTCTACAATAATATGCTTCCAGGTACATGCACTCTATGATGCTGGTTCATATGGATATAAAGCCAGGCAACATCTTCATCTCTACGGAGAAGCGGGTAGAGGTGAGCAGCTCGGAATCTGCAGACGATTGCTGTGATGATGACGAAGGTGGCGACGAAATAGTCACATACAAGATCGGTAAGTGATTTTGGAAGAGGTCATTGTGGACAGAGCACAGATAGCAAGCAGTGGTGGAAGTTGGGGAACAATTATGGCACTCTTGGCCGCCATTAGTGCAAATCGAACGAATGGTTGAAAGTTTGTCTCCTTATCACATTATTGATGCCTTTTTAAAGCGTGGCTCATTTGAAGGCACTATCCCCAAGCATATATAGAGTATTAATACGGTGTATTTTGTTACAGGTGATCTTGGCCACGTGACATCGCTTTCAGATCCACGAGTGGAAGAAGGAGATTGCCGTTACCTTCCAAATGAGATCTTGCATGAGGACTATTCGAATCTGACAAAAGCAGACATCTTTGCTCTGGGTGTGTCCGTTTATGAAGCTGCAGGAGGAGGGCCTGTGCCGAAGAATGGACCTGAGTGGCATGCAATTAGAAACGGCAAGCTCAAGAATCTTCCACACCTAAACCGCGAGTTTAACGCCCTCCTGAAGGTGAGTCCAGTCCAGCGAAGATTCCTGTCTAGATTGGTACCATGTGTTGGTAGTGGTACGGTGACTCGACCATTTGCCTCCCACTAACTACTGGTTCTGTCGTACTGTTGACGTGGTGCTAAACTTTGTTTTAAAGATGAGGTTACTGTTTGTCATACTGTTTGCTGCAAACCGATTGCTTCAAAACTGAAAGAGGCCTTTTGTTTGCTTACAAGCACCTGCCTTTGGGAGTGGGACACAAAACCATCTTCTGGTCCCAACATAACGCGTCACCTTTTGGCTCTAGGATCATATCACCCTTCATTCACATGGGTTAACGTTTACTCCAAGGCCCATTTCACCAAATCAGGCTGAACTTGGTTCAAACCTAGTTTAAAGACAAAATTTAACTTTTCTCAGTTTTCATCATTTTGAAAGAATTAAAGTGGGAAAATGATATTTATACACAAACAAAGATGCAATATACATTTAAATGTGGTGTTGTTTACAGAAGTAACTGTTCTGCCACATCAAACATAATTTTGTTCATAGCTGTCAATATTTTCTATCCTTGGTTTTAAAAGGTAGGTGGTTCAAAAAGATTTTGAATAAACTTCGTATGAAAACCGCAAAGTTACTGTCATACAACCATTAAACTAGCAGGGATGCTTATGTATCTGCTAAGTTTTGTTAAATAATTACAGCTGAACAAGATCAACAAATTTTCTTCAATTTTTATTGGTTTTTCATTTATTACCTATGTTGATTTTGCTGAAAAATGCAGTGGGTCAAAGTTACGACCAAAAGTAGGTTCTCTAAAAATTTCATAAGAATTGTAATCTAATAGGTAAGCGTTTGCTTGGTAGAGCGCACACAGACGAGAAAACCATATATACAAATAACGAACACAAGTTACTTTTTTTGGGGTGTTGAAAGTGAAGATTCCGCTCCTCTGTGCTCATAAACTAGCGATGTGAAATCCTTCATAATATGTCCTTTTTTGCAGCAAATGGTAGACCCAGACCCGAACGTACGACCTAGTGCTTTAGGGCTGATGACCCATCGAGCTCTCTGCCCACCCGGGAACAAGAGCAAGGCTCAGCTTCGTCGTGAGCTCAACGCGGAGAAGCTGAAGACCGAGATTCTGCAAAAGAAACTGGAGGAAGCTGCCAATGTGCTCAAACACCTGCCGAAAAGCGTGCTGACCAGTATAAGCGTCGCGACAAACGGGCGGCCAAACACGAGGGCATCCCGTCTCGTCGGCAATAAAGTAAATCGCAGTCACAGCACTACCAACTTTTAGCGGTACAACTGCACAGTGCGTTCAATTTGGTCCAAGCTAAACCTTTTGCATAGTACCAAACGATTTTGCTGGTCTTCACACTTCACACACATATGGTTGGTTGTATTTATTCATAGCCTCATGTCAACTCTTAATTTTACCGACTAATCTTATTTACTTCTATAATGATCACATATTTATCTTTATACACATATATTATGTTAGACCTTCTAGACTGACTTGGTTTGTTTTAAAAACGGTAATTGCCATTGGTATGAATGTAGCTTGGTACTTTTAATGTATATCTGGTTGGTGGCTTGTATTGGACACTGAGTAGTGATTGTGCATGGAAGCAGGGTAGTTAGTTATTAGTATACATCGGGGCGATTTTCATTGTGATACATACTACCAGTAGGTATGCGAGGTTAGTCCATTGCTGACTGTTACTGCTGAGAGTTAGCAACAGATAGGCAGGAAGTGATTTGTAGCATAGTATATTGAATTGTATTGTCTGCTTGCTACAGAATGGTAGGTGAAAGTTGACTCACGACCCGCACAGGTTATTTTCCGTAAGCTCAATGAGAAAATCTATGCCTCTGATGTCATACACACTTTTTGTTGTGACACAGAGAATGATTTTGGCTAGAGATCAAAAATTAAAAGAATGGCAAAATAGTTTTATTGATATGAGAGGCAAGATATTTGGAGGGTACACAGAAAGTGCAATAATAGCCACATTTGCTCAACATTGAAATTCAATTAAATTAGGAAAATGTAAATTAAAATGCAATTTGTATGGACTTGCATTATTATTTCATGCAATCTGCTGCTATATTCTGAAAGTTCATGACTACCACCACAAGAAGCCACCTCTAACTCGATTTTGCCAAAAGTAGTATGATATCGTTCTTTCCGTGTACCCAAAATTTTGTATTTCATATGCTGACCATGTTTTCAGTTCTGCTCATTGCTAGAAAGAGTAGAACGAAAATTGCTTAGGATCTGAAATAGAGAAGTGGTTTTGAACCTGCAGACGAAACCTTGTTTGTTCGGGGTAAGAACAAAAACAGAGTCTTATGTGCCGGTTCTCTCTCATTGAGCTCAACTTGCCGAGTGCGAGTCAGGGGTCTATCTTCACAATAATGTAGAAGCCGTCTGGGGTTTGTATCCTGAGTTTGGCTGAAAGTAAACAAGTTGGGTGTAATTAATTAACTAGAGTGAGAAGAATGGGACGTGATAATGAATTCTAATATGCCTTTTATAGATACAAACTTATATTATTTACCATTTATGTACTGCGGATTCCATGCCGTTTCGAGTTGTCACCGATTGATTAGATTTCTTGAATTTGATATGATAATTAACAACTACATTTGAAAGTATCCAGTACTGGCCTTGTTGACTGACCTCTTATTTATTCGGGGGGTTTTTTGCCCCAGAATGTTGGTTTCATCTTGTTGGCTTTATTATTCTTTTAAATATTGTATTCTGAATTGAAAGTAATAATCAAATATGAGTTCCATTTTTAAATCCATATTTTTAATTACAAATAGGGTTAATTTGCTTCATCCTCTACCAATATAGAATATCGTTATTGTAGCCTTGTATTACACAATTTAAATAGGGTCTGGTTTAAGAAAACTGGATTTGGAATGCCAATATTGATGCTGTTCTGCCAACTATTCTTAGAGAATTTCTAAAATTAATGCCAAACTAATATTAATGTCTAACTAATGTTTATGCTGAACTAATGTGAATGCTGAATTTAATTCTAACAACTTATACATTTAAGAAATCCTGTAAACCAATATTGCCTGACACAATACCAGGTGTGCTGTTACACGGCTGGATAAATGTAGCACGCCCATAAAAAAACTTAAGTACCTACCTAGACTTACCCACTTTCTGCTGAGCTACTGGCTGTTTTTGCGATTTTCCGTAATGATTTTCATAGCCTGGCTCCATTAATTCATGTAAAGGATAAAGTTAATGTGGGATATGAAGCTTGCCTTGAAAGTACATTTTATTAGGTTTGTTATTCAATTTTGCTTTCCTCTGGGGATACTGGTTGAACCAGGCATATAGCCGGTAACTACAAACATTATATCGGGATGCTAGTCCTGGGAAAGCAGTCAAGATTTAAAGTAAAGAACCTAATGAACAATTGATGTGAAAGGTCCTTTGTCATACTGAATGCTTTTGAAGCAATTTGTTAGTGTATCAGAAATAGCCTAAAATGCTTACCACCCTAATTTTAAGACATCATCCTTTTAACTGAGGGTTAATTTTTAGATTGATTAATTGAATATTTACTGATTGTTGGACAAGTATGATTTTCGTCTACGCTGAAGCTCATTTCATGTAGTACAGCACCTATATTAGGTGCAGATTGTAAGTTGTCTGATGTATTTGTACAGAGGGAATGGCGTTATATTGGAATGATTTCTTGGTAAACCATAACAGACTGATGACTCCTCAAACTAAATGCCTTGTTACTTTTAATATTTTTGACCGCAGCATGAAACTAGGAAAGATGTGCAAATGTATTTTTTATTTGCAATATAAATCTAGATGTATCTAATGCATTGTGCAGCCACTGCTGAGCTAGTGCATGTTATTCTTTTTCACTTAAATAGCAATTTGTCTGAATTTGTACAGCAAGAACAGTGTTATTGAAATAATTTTTTGTTTAACCATAACAGACTGATGACTCTTCAAATAAAATACTTAGTACTAATGCTTAAATATTCTTTTTTACTGCAACAGGGCTCAAAACTCAAAAAGCGTGTGAATGTATTTTTCTATTTTTGATTGGCAATAAAATTCTAAATGTACCTAATGCATTGTACAACCATTGCTTTGCTAGTGCATGTTTTCCTTTATCAATAAAATTTTGTTTTAATGACAAGAAAACTTATGGCCTGTGGAGCAGCGATCATTCCTTCAAACTACCAACTTGTACTTAGTGAGTAAACAAGCATGTATAATTTCTACCAAAAAAGTTGCTATGAATAAACTACCATTTTTTAATGTCAACTGCACAACCACTGGCAATTCTAATCTAACAAAATGTCCATGCGTCATTCAAATGAATGCAAATAGAGCTTGCACTTCATTGTCTTCAATAACATGTCCAGCAATATTGGGTCTGGGTTAATGAAAACCACTCGTCTATAAGTTCCGTGAATTAAGTCACAATAGCATTTTGTTATGAACTACACATTGTTTGACGTGACCTTATGCTTGGACTGCACAGAAAAAGCCACACATGTTGCAACACACATTTTTTTTACTTCAATAATGATACGGATTTGTGCATAGCTGTTTACAGTGATGAATATTCCGAGCATGTCAATAGAGGTCATAGGTAGTGTTAGGTGGTGGGGCATTGGTAGCTAAACCAAAACATAGATAGATGGGCATTGTGTTTTTGGACATCAGCAAACCAGGATCTAGTCACGATGAAGGAGACCATCAACTTACAAGACAGCTCTACGGAAGGGAGTGAAATCCAGCAGTTTTTCAATGGTAAGTTGCTCTTTAAATAATAATAATAATAATAATAATAATTTTTACTGTCATAAATATCAAATTGATGTACAGACAATTTTAATGCTTGTGCATTATAATGCTTGCACATGCTTTTGCCTTCTTGAGCTTCCAATTAATATAATATAATCTGATGCGGATTATATTAATAATATAGAAGTCAATAAAAAATATATAATATAATATAGTATAATTATAATATAATATATAATACAAAAATATTAGGAACAAATTAGGTAGTACTACCCAAAATAATTATGAAAATGTTTTGAATGGGGAATAAAATACATCTACATACATAATTATAGATAATAATATCCGTCAAATAGTTAATTAGTTATTTAATATGAGTGTGCTTGCTATGGATTGGCATATTTAATTTTTGTTTACGTTGCAATTTGCTTTGTGATGGAAAAACATGCATACCTAGGAAGAACAAACTGAATAAACCTGATTTTTTTAAACTTCAGAGAAGCCCTTAATTGGTTTTGGAGTTTCTGTGGCTTGTGTGAAACAAAAATAAAAATTTTCATGAAAAAAACTTTGTAAAACCATTTGAGTAGTTTACCATGTAACAATACATAAGACTCACGAAGCAGGGTCAGCCCCTATTCACGTTTCTTAGAATTAAAAAATAGCAGCCAATTTTGCTGATTTTAAGGGTATCCCTTGTGTCTAGAACATACTTAAATAGAAATATATTGATCGGTAGCTAAAAGTAGCCTGCTTAATTGAATAGGCAATACCGTTGGGCAAATGTTATGAAAATGGGCAAATTTTATAATACCGGTAAGCAAATTGATAACTTGTCGATATCTTTTCACAATCGCTACACTGGTAATAAAAACCGGGGGTATTATAATGTCGATTTGTCGATCCCTCCATTCTACAACTTTTCTCACAAAGATGATATCAATGAGATGGCATCTCTAGTTTTGTAAATACCCAATGTTATCAATAGAACAAATCAATTTGGCTCTCGTCTGATCCCAATGTGAGAAAATGTTGAAAATCCCCCAAAATTTTGTGAAATCCAATTATGGCAGTCATCACTGAACGTAAAATAATATCTATTCCAATTTCAAGTTCTTGTAATACGTGTGAATCACTCAGATAGGTATAGTACCTACTTTGATGTTTTAATAATGTGGGGGTTTAAATTTTGACTCCAAAGAAGTGGTGGTAATTCAATACAATTTACACATTGTTTGAATCAATGGTAATGACTTTCCAAATTACCAAAATTATGCCTCGAGGCATAATTTTGGCTATTTGGAAAGTCACTTCCTGAATTACCTTAGCGTTTGCATTGTTTGCAATCAGTAGTGAACACAATTCTCACTAATAACTTGACTAAAACACTCCCCGTTTCCTGTCCCTTGTTCCTTTACATATTTCAAGGTGCCAACATTTTAGTGACGGGAGGCTCAGGATTTATGGGCTCCGTTTTGATTGAAAAGCTTCTCCGGACCTGTCCTGGAATCCAGCAGCTGCTCCTGCTTATGCGACCCAAGAAGGGCAAAAGCATTGAAGAGCGCTTCCAAGATGAGCTTTCTGGGCCAGTGCGTTTAATCTTATAAACTTAATTCAGTTATCAGTGGAATCCGATTATGTTTTTCATGATTTTTTTTCATCATTCTGGTGACTTGTAATAGTCGAAAAAACTGTTTTTTTATTTTTATATAATACTGTTAGACGTACCTACAGCTACTTTACTGATGATGATTTTACTACAAGTTAGTGAACTTCCTAAATAATTTAACTTCTGAAGTATTCCAAGCAGTGTAAAACTTTGTTTTATAATATGTTAAATGTACACCTATTTTCATGTTGACATTTACAACAACAAATATTACCCAAGCTAAAGAGACCCATGATATTTTAATAAATCATCTTCACCCATTTAGGAAGGAATTTTATAACTTATTCAAGTAACATGTAAATCCATAATTCTCCGAGTAAGCTTTCTTGATATTGACAATAGATTGCAATCCCTTTTTTCACAGCTATTTGAAAAGCTCAGGACAGACCATCCCCAGTCACTTTTGAAAGTTGTACTCATAGCAGGTGATGTTGGAGAGGAAAATTTGGGCTTGTCTGTCGAAGACCACCACCTCTTGATAAGCAAGGTCAGTTTTCCTATGTGCTCAAGCCACAATTTTAAATAAATAAATAGTTCAATGGTTGAGATGGTTGATGGTTGAAATGGTTCAATGGTTCAAATAGTTGAGATTTTGTTACTCGGTTGCCATTTTTAAATGTATACCATTGTGTGCCTTTATCGAAAGAAAGATTCAAACTTGTTATATAAACTGTTAATTAATCTGTGTATGCTGCAATAACACTTTGTGTATTTTTGTACAGAGCAGTGGATAAGAATGGGCTTAGATGAATGTAATAGGGTTGGTACATTAGGTAAGGGGTGCGTTTTAATTAAATCCCTGTTATGGATGATAATCACATGTTGGCTATTTTAAATGTGCCTTTGAATACAAGTCTTGAACTTAAGAATGCAACAACTCTTAAACACTGTGGGAAATATTAGCTGCATATACACTGCAATATAAAGCTGCGTTTACAGCGATGCAAAAGCGACGGCGTTGCTGACCGTGTCGCTTCGCAACCAAAAAGATCAGTCTAAGCGAAGCTACAGGGTCGCTAAGCTCTGTGACGTCACCGGGAACGGCCTTCTACGGTCCCCCGGGAAAGGTCTACAACACCGTCGCTTCGCAACGCTGTAAACGTGGCTTAAGAAGCATTGATTTATCCCAACAAGCTCTTCTCAGAGATTGGTTGCATAAAGGTAATGCATGATTTATTGGTTAATAAATCTAACACATCTTAATTTAAATGTTCTCTTACCATGAGCATAGGTGAGCGTTATTTTCCATGCAGCAGCAACTGTGAGGTTTGACGAGAAACTCCGCCTCGCAGTTTCTGTTAACATCACAGGCACCAAGTACATTCTTGAACTTGCTCGGTGTATGCCTCAACTGAAAGTAAGCATTACTGAATTAGATGATAAGCTAAACCCACCATTTGAAAAAAATATATGTATGTGTTGGTTTGGTTGGAAAGTGGTGGAACATCAGAGAGAATGGAAGAATAGAAATTCAGTAAGAAAACTAATTTTTGTTGTAAATGCATAGGTACCTACCTATAAATCGAAGCAAAATTATGTGTGACATCAATGGCTTACGGTAAGAAGGTCTTAAGCACAAAAAGTAAATTATTCAGAAGACTTTAAAAAAACGCCTGATCTTGGTTTTGAATTTTCAACTGTATTATTTAACCATTAAAGTTTGTTCCTGCAATTACATAATTGGGCTGTTTTTCGGATTAATAACGCGCTTTAAGTGGGGATGACAATTCAGATAGGTACTCGGGTATTACTCCTACTCCTACTCGATTCCGATTGGAACCGACTCCAAACTCGGGAACCGAGTAATTTGATTTCTGCGCCACAAGCTCAAACACGAAAGTTTCATACTGCAGTAGTGTTTACAGTGCACGTTTCAATCGCTAGTGTCGCAATTGGCGCTCAATTTTGAACCTATACCAGTTCATCATTGCTTTTACTACAGATTTGTTCTTTTTTTTCGTTGAGGATGGATATACTTCAGGAGGGGATACGGAAGGGATTGGAAACTACATTAAAAGAGTATTTTAAATAATTTCATCAAAATTAATTACCCTGGTTTTCTGGGGTGGCACGAGTTTTAAGGAACCGGTTCCGGAACCGATTCCTGGCTGCGGGTTCTCGGTTACAAAAAAATGGAATCGAAGTCATCCCTAGTTTTAAGTGACCTTTTTCACTTACGAATTTTTAACATATGACCAGCTGTTGTTACCACCGACCGTATTAACGTGCTATCTTTCGCTTACGGCTTTTTGACTTCCAGCAGTTACGACGTTTGGCATAGTCTAGGAATTATAATGCAAAACCGAAAATGCTGGTGCTTACAACTATTGTGCCAAAAAACATCGATCTATAACCAGTAAATTAGTAACTAGGATATTCTGACAAAATATTAAAAGTACCTTGTTTGGCTGGTCTATATGTCTATATGGTCTATATGTCTGCGCTGCAGGTCTATATGTTTTCATAAAACCTATACCCCTCCTTTATTTTTAGCAAATACATCAGTCAGATATAAAATATCTTATCAACAAATACATCTATATTATTGCAATTATATCAGTAATTATTTTTAAATTTAAAACTAGCATAGCAAGAGGCTGAGGCCAGCAAACTGTTCTGGTGGGGAAAAAGGGTACCTAAGGAAAGGAGACAAGAAAGAATCAACTATAATTTTTCTGTTATCACAATATAATTTTCAATTTTGGGTTAAATTTAACATTGGCTCTGGCAAGTCCTCGGGGCCACTTCTCATAGCCCGAACGCAAAGACAGCGATTGTTAAGTTCTTATAGCGATTTGTTGAGTATAGCCAGACGCTTGGTTTACGGCTCAATATGCTTTTTCTGGCCTGCCTATGCCAGAATCCCAGACTCACTCCGAGGTTCTGCGAGTCATGTGTGAAAAGGGTGTTTGCTAAAAACGTATCCCCATACAAAATTATTAAATTATTTCCTAGCTTTGGTGGATGGTGGATAGGGGGAGGGGGCGACCTGTTATGTACATTGGTCTCCGTTCACCATTCCTTCGATATATGCCCCAGAACCAAAAATACAATGACATGAATTACAGTAAGATATGCTTTTCAGGCTCTGGTCCATATCTCAACTGCATATGCCAATTGTCCTCGAAAAGTTATCGACGAGGTGTTCTACCCTCCTGGAATGAGTGGGGAAAAATTGGAGCAATTGTGTTCTTGTTTGGATGATGATCAGCTGCAGGCACTTCTGCCTGTGTGAGTAATTGAACATCAATTTTTATTATTGGTGACTTATATTCAATCAAGCAAATGTTCTCAAGTTTTATTTCTACAGGGTGATGGATAAATGGCCGAACACATACGCATTCACGAAAGCAGCAGCTGAGGATTCCATCCGGCTTCTGGCCAGGGATTTGCCTGTAGCCATCGTTAGACCTTCGATTGGTGAGCTCATACAATCGTATCATACCTGCCAAGGTATTTTAGTCAACGCAGTATGAAAGTAATTAGCTCGGTGTTAACTGTGCGAGTCAAACTGATGGCCGTAAAAAGTTAAACATTGAATAATTAAATCAGCTCACCAGTTCTCAAACACACTCAAGCCTCAACCACTGTTGGAAGAAACTACAGTATCCACTTGAGAAATTTTGGCATGGGTAGTAAAAAGTAATAGTGTAGAGAAAGGACTACTAAATATGTAGTCCTTTCTTAATACCATTTTGAGCACAAGTTGAGCACAATTCTCCGAGCTGGAAGTGATGCAAGTTGCTTATGATGCACATTTTGTACATGAGCTGCACAAGCGGCATATCCATCCTTATATACCTGATCACATTAAGCCACGATTTGTATCGAGTAGGTACAATTGAGGCATTTTACTTCAAATGCTTGATTCAATTGGAATAGAAGTGATCTATAAAACTATAATCTTACAAGCTAAAAAAAAATTATAGAATCCATCATAATATGAATCCAAATGCAGCTAGAGCAGGTGTTTTTATTTGCAGTGGTTAACACGGCGCGAGAGCCCATCCAGGGCTGGATCAACAACCTGTATGGACCATCAGGAGTGACGGTGGGTGCTGCAATGGGCTTACTACGTTCACTTCATTGCAACAGCCAAATATTGGCAGAAATTGTTCCTGTGGACCTGGCAATTAACTGCATCATAGCTGCTGCCTGGGACATTGGCACTCAAAAGTTAGTTTGGTTAAATTGATCATTAATATAATTAATAAGATACCCACTGATAAGTTGAATAGTTAAAAGATGTTTCACCTTTATTTACAGGCACAAAAAAGATCGGCAATCACTAACAGGAGATGCTTCTATTCCTATTTACAACTATGTTTCATCTATCGATAACAAAATCACATGGGGAGAATTTATGTTATACAATGAGCAAGGCATTCAATGTCCTCCTTATCGCGCTCTGTGGTGCTACTGCTTTACGCTCAACAAACATCGATCTATTCATATGTTGTACATATTTTTCTTGCACCTTATCCCTGCTTTGCTGGCAGATGGATTCTTAAAGATCACAGGAAAAAAACCCAAGTAAGTTTTGATTTCAGTGTGCAGCTTTGTTGTAATGAACTTACTGAAAACACTATATTTATTTCTCTTTTACAGGCTCTGGAAAGCATATAAGAAAATACATAAATTTGGAGATGTCATAGCTTACTTTTGTACCCAGCAATGGCTCTTCTATAATGCTAATGTAAACTCATTGTGGAGTAAATTAAATACTTACGATCAAAGTATATTCAACTTCGACATCCGCGACTTGAACTGGAAAACCGCCATGCTCCATAACATCACAGGCATGAGGGTTTACATGCTAAACGATCCCCTTACCACTGTGGAAGTAGCCAAGAAGAGATACTTCAAGTGGGTTTTTCATCCTTTTGCTGCACCAGCTTGAGTATATCGCAAAACTGATTTGCCAATCTTCTTCAACTTCTGCTTATTTTCAGATTGCAAGCCGTGCACTACACTGTTGTTGGAATCTTGGGGATTACCATTGTTTACTTCCTCTCAAGAGTTTTTTCATTTACTTTGCAGTATTCCTCAAATTACTTGTAAAACAACAAAATAATGACTTAGACAATTTAGTAAGAGAAAACCAAATAAAAACTGAAATTGTTAATTTACATTAATATATTCCATATTTTTCCATAGGTATCCTGTAGCAGCTACTATACTTACCTACTCAACCGAGGTAAGACACAAAATACAGTGGAGTGCTGACAATGTAGCGCAACCACAAATGGGGATGGGAGGGCAGATTTGGTCAGTGAGATGCTGGGTCCACAAAAGGGGACCCAAGAACTTGCAGGTGTAGGAAGGTAGGGTAATACTCAAATAGGCAGAATCTATTGCACCAATGCAGCTACTTGCAAGGGATGGCAATAGGGATATATAATGTTTAGGGCATACATATTATGTATGCCTCGAAAAACATATCATACTATGGAAAAGGCGGTAGAAGTTTAACAAATTTAGTTGATTAATTCACTAGACACTGTTGAATTCAGTGCATCTTCTCTACAAGTTTCTGGTAAACAACCCGCTGTTTGTCCGATCTTAAGGAATTTGGTTGCTTGGGGTACACCTCCAAAACTTTATACCAAAATTCCCAAATGCTGCAAACAAGTGTTAGCTGAGACTTTCAGCTAGATGTGAGCTGAGAATTTTCCTGCATTCAAAAAACCTATAACCAAAATCCTACACCAGTATTAACAGGGGCAAGAGAATGGGCCTTCTCTCCCCCTAACCCCTCCCCCCACCCACCCACCCACACATGAGTGGTCACAATTATGCTGCAGAAGAAAAATTTTTGCCTGTGGCGCATGATCTTGAAATTGTCTTCTGGAAAATGTGTCAAATTCTTGCCACCCACTAGAGATTTTAGATCATAACTAAATTGTAAATGTAATGTAAGGCAAAAGAATGCAACCAGTTTTTTTAAATGTAGTTCGCCTGAGGCTGAAGAATATAGCACATTTTTTCGAAAATCATAGTCTTTTAAACAGCATTTATATACCTACTGGTCACTCTATGGCCTGATGTGAGGAACGCGTAGATTTGCTCCAAAATAAACCTCCTGGCTGCAGATAAAATTTCCATGGTGAAGAAAGCAAAGACTACATTATATTATAAAGTATGACACCTTGTACAGACGGGCGCTAAAATAAAACTGCCTACTGGAGCTTTACTTTAAGTACGGCCCTGTACATAAGACACAAAATTTAATAATTTCCTCAAAAACACGATAGTTACTTGTTTTTCACCCCCCCCCCCCCCCCCCCCACTTTGACAGTTCATTGGGGTGGAAGGGTGTCTGTGAACCCTACTCGTGCCACTTGGCTGAAGGCCTCAGAAGGCCACTGACAAAATATGTATGTGCTGGGAAGATTAGGACCATTAGCATTGGGCTACACTCCCATCAAGTTGACACAGAGTAGATTAACCTTAGAGGAAGTAATGTTTAACTTTTATTAATATTTATATTCAAAAGTGCAAATCAACAAATGATTTCCAAAGTGCCAAGAACGGCATAACATGCAGTCATCATAATATGATTAATATGTATTGCCATTACAGCAAAAAATTTACAACAATTTATATATTATTTTATACTCTGCATGAAATGTTAATTCCTTCAAAGCTAGGAATCAATTAGTTCAAATAACAGTTTGGGCACCAGGAATGATCTATTCAATAAATTTGCTAAGAACCACCAGACAACCCTGGATAGCGGTTCTTATTTGCTGATTCAGCTGACTCAATCAGATATTGGAATGAAACAGATTCATACTTTGGTGCATTTCTATTGCTAAATGGAACGGAAGTTTCTTGTAGTAAAGTCTGGAAAGATATCTCTATGTACCATTAATATTATTGTGCAACACACAATTCACTAACTTCCGATAGAAAATACTGTCAAATTGAGCATCACTGGAACCCAATTTTGCTTCCAGGTCGGAATGATACACGATAAAATGCCAACATGCATTTTACAAAAAAAAACTAACGAAACCAGAGAAACGACTCAAAAATATCTTTGCAACTCTTCCCCTTTCTCTGTCATACTGGAGTGTATAAAAGGCTAGCATTTATAAATGATCAACCTTCACCTGACAATGTTCCCCAAGCACCAAAATCTTATCTCCTCTCGAGCTTTAGAGGAAGGTGAACAGCATGTACGTCAGAGGAACAATCCACCCACTTTTGGTGAGAGAAGTGCCGGTAAGGACGGAGAACAAGTACCAGATGAGTCCCATGATGATAGCCTGGGTGGTCAGGTGAGCAACCAGCAGTCTGTAACAAAAATATTGGATTAACAGCTGTGCAAGTACCTACCACGTCCCAAGCCAATATTGAACAATTCAAACTATTGCTCGTATGTAGCTACGAAAGAATTACCACGAGTCCCTCTCTAGCAAGCTAAGTAAAAATGAATTCAATAAGATGCTGTTATCACTGTTGTGTTTCACCCGCTCCTGCTTTCATCTCCATGCAGTTCTTTTCAAATTTGGCTAGGACACTCATTGCACTCATCTTGCTCATCGCCAACCGATTAGACTTTGAAAAGTGTCCTCACCTATTCAGGGGCATTCAGTCAGGGTTTGCGGGGCATGCTCCGCATGCCCTGGTCAAATCACCTAATGGTTTTTTTAAAATGTTTTTCCATCATTTACAATCATCATTTACTAGTTTGTCTAGGAAAAAAGAATCTGGTTGATGAGAGGAAATTGTTACTGGTTTAAGCAGTTACCAGTATGCAATTGATGGAAGGGAAGCTAAGCTGGAAAAATGTGCACCTGAACCGGGATACAAACCCGGGAGCTTGCCGGGCAGGTGCTCTATCAACTGGGCTATTCGGTCACACATTCTCCCTGCTTCGCCGGGTGGGACAAGGGGGATCTCCGGGGAGACGAGAGGCCGAGCGACCCGTTCATGGGACGGGTAAACGGACTCGGCCCCAGGACGGCGATGGCGCTGTCACAAGACCCTTTGTCCCGTTCTCAGATGAAGAGATACGAGGTGGATGAGAGGAAATTGTTACTGGTTTAAGCAGTTACCAGTATGCAATTGATGGAAGGGAGGCGAAGCTGGAAAATGTGCACCCGAACCGGGATACGAACCCGGGACCTCCTGCTTGCCCTCCTGCACCATCCGCCTGGCAAGCAGGAGGTCCCGGGTTCGTATCCCGGTTTGGGTGCACATTTTTCCAGCTTCGCCTCCCTTCCAATCTGGTTGATGTTTTCAGCTTCACTTTTATAATGCGTGACGTGCCGTAGCGAGGTGCGGGATCGGGGAGAAGTCTATAACGTGACTCGGCCTAGCGCGCTATCAAGTCAGGCAGTCGTACAGCGCATATCGCGCTGATTCTTTGGGCGGGGAAAGGGACTGAAACCCAAACTCTCGGATACTCGCTCTAGCTTCGCGTCGTAAGCCTTGCTTTGGCCCAAAAGCCAACTCCAGCCCGACAGTGTTTATCGCCACGGCGCGGAACGGCGCGAAGCACCAGCGCTAGCGGCGCAGGTTTTAAACGCAGCAACTACAGGCGACAATGAGCACCGTCAATGGAATTTGGGGGGAAATAATATGTTTTAATACTAGCATGATAATATGCATATGTAATAAGTTTAATATATAGAAATACTTGATAATCTGGGTATTATTATATTATTGCCAAATGATTAGCAACTGAACACTGCATTTTGTTTTTTTTAATAAAGAAAAAGGTATTTGTTGACTCGAATTGTCCTGGCCTGCCGTCGATGAAAATTGTGTTTAGCAAAATTAAGTTTAGCATTGACGTATGGGACCTTTGGTATGGGGGCTGTGATTGAATAGCCTGATGGGAAACAAAATGCAGATTCACAAGGGGGAAACATGGTTAGGTAGGTAAATGGGAAAATTTGTGCATAGAATACCCTCCCACAAATCCACCGCTTGCCCCTGCACCTATAGCAACTATAGCAACAAATTCTCTTTTTAGGAAAAATGGCAAAAGTATTTTTCTTTAAAAAGAGATCTGAAGACAATATCACATGCTGCTGTCATTTCTCACTGCTGTATCGCCGGAAAGTTCATGGCAAGAAGCATCGAAGGTTGTGGACGTAGATTACTCACATCTTGTCCTTGCGCCTGGCTGCTGGCAACGTAGATTCCTTCTCGTTGCTCAAGTAGCGGCGTACACCTTGCACCTGTGACAATTCAGAAATTGATCTCAATTTGTCTCGGCTGCAAGAAACTGAGAAATTCTCATGTCCGTTTCCAAGAAAAATTACTCACCATATCCAAGAAGTAATTTTCCCAGTTCAGAGTTTGTATGTCGATAAAGAACGACTCTGAATCCTTTGGAGTGAGGGTTTTGCTTAGCTCCATGGTGCGGAAGTTATCGAAGAACCACTCGTTGAAGATGAACGGCTCAAGTCTAGCCAGTGAGTTACTGATGTTCGTGTGCAGGCGAACCAAGCTGAAATAGCAAATTACTCGTATTAATTACACATTTACCTAGTCCATTTATATGGAGCAAAGTCCACACAAGATACATCAATGCTAGTTAGCTTGGGAAAAAGGCTAAACTTACATTTGCTAGACTGTAATTCATGAGAAAGAAAGAACTCTCAAGCAATTATAAGCAGAGCGAGTAAGACACATAGACAAGATGTGACAGACAGCAGTAGTGATTGCATCTCTTGATTATATTCTCATTTAATATAGATTGTACCATATCCTTAATTCTTTTAGGATGCCCTTCTTGCAATATTTAGCCTAGCCTAATATTGTAACAAAGCCATAAACAAACAACATAAACAAACAAACTGTCCTTTTAGTATTATGTACACAAATTAGCCTCCCAAAAATTTTGCCCATTCCAGGATTTGAACCCAGGTACCCAACTTTCACGGCTGGTGCTCTAACCAGCTGAGCTAAATAGACACGAAATTTGAGAGAAGTAATTTGCATACAGGGTGAGAATTGAATGTCCCCATGGGGGTATGGTCCAGATTCTACGAATACTCATATTGGCTCTGGAACTGTGTGCTGCTATACAGCAACAAAATTTACATAAAACCTCGAGTAACTCCAATTTAACGTTGGATGCGTTGAATTCTCTTTATAATCTTATTTAAATTACGAAAGCTCGTAATTGGCTAGTCATTTTACCACCATTTCACAAGCCGCGAAAGTTGGGGACCCAGGTTCAAATCCCGGAATGGGCAACATTTTTGGGAGGCTAATTTGTGTACATAATACTAAAATGACTAGCCAATTACGAGCTTTCGTAATTTAAATAATATTATAAAGAAAACAAATTGTCCATTCGCCAGTAATGACTCTCAATCAATGGAGCTACGATACGGGACTTACATGGGTCTTCCGCCAGCGATTTTGGTCACAGTATCGAGGATATAAGCCGGCGCAAAGTGCACAAATATGGCAGAGATGCGGAATAACATAAGGCTGGGCAGAAGCTTTAGAGCCGGATACCACACAGCTCCCTTCAGCGGATACTTGTGTAGATACTTGTTCATCTTCAACTCTACTGATGACCAACGGAATGGGTTGATTGTCGAAGATGTAGCGTGGTAGATCGCGGTAGCTGGTGGTCTGTCGATGATAAGAAGAAAAAAAAAACAGTTTTGTATACTAATGACAATTTGTTTCAATAAGTAGGTAGGTGAATTTCAAAATTTAATTACAAACATTCCATCTTAGTTCTTTAAGCAGCTTTAAGGCACTCGGGTAGGTACAATGGCATCTCTATTTATGGGGACAACAACATGTTGTACCACCCCATAAATAGAGATCTGATCATTCAAAAATCCCATTCTGCCAGGTTAAAAAATGTTCTATTTTTATCAGTAGGTACTAGCCAGGGATCTCAGA
Source organism: Nemoura dubitans (assembly GCA_921293005.1). Classification (NCBI taxonomy): domain Eukaryota; kingdom Metazoa; phylum Arthropoda; class Insecta; order Plecoptera; family Nemouridae; genus Nemoura; species Nemoura dubitans. The sequence continues at coordinate 20,125,578 of OV121073.1, read as the reverse complement.
AAAAATATGTCACTACGGCAGAAACACCCATTTAAGCTTTTGATTGAAGTTCAAAGCTTAGGTGGTACCAGAGCTGTTGTACATACCACTGCAATTTTAGAGAAGAGACATGGTTAAACTGAACTAAAAACCCTAAACAATTAACAATCTTGTATTTTAGCCCCCATGGAAGATTGCAGACTTCAACATCGATTAAAAAAAAAAAAAAAAAAAAACGATTCTGGTTCCGATTCCATAAAAAAATTAAAATAGGTTCTGATTACGGTTCTGGTTCTCAAATTTTTTGAAAAACGGTTCTGATTCCGGTTCTGGCTCCATGAAAATAGGGGTTCTTTCAGGTTCTGGTTCCGGTTCGGATCCCTGGTCTTTACGGACATGATCCACCCGACAGTCACAAAATTTACATATAAGTATTTCCTTATCATTGACGTAAAACCCCTGGTCATTGTACTCGGCAAGTCTGCTTTGTCCAGTTCGTTTTGGTTTCACCATGGTTGATGTGTGAATGCGATACAGAAATTCAGATTAGACTTGCTAAAAACGTGGTTAGGTGTAGATACAACTTCCTGTTCTAATCTGCAGCAGATGACGCCATCTGTGGGCGTTTATGACAGTTTACAAGCCAAAAATTTAAAATTTGATATCTTGGGATTGTGGCGCATTTACGTAACTTTTTGGCAAAATAAGACAGAAAATTTTTGATTATAACAGATTTCGTGCGATTTTGCGACAAATTATTGATTAGGTGGGGAAAATGAAAAAATTCGCGTTTTTTGCGCGCAAAAAATGACGGAAAAATACTAAAAATGGAGAAACACACTTGAAAACACTTTTGGCACATTCCGCGACTTCGCGCCGTGCGAAAAATCAACACCGTTATCAATTACATAATATTTAAATTTAATGAGGCTTATCCCTAAGTACACATGCACAAAATTATATGTGACTTGACCTAAACCTTCACCAAAATAACCATCTCAATTAAACTCACCTAACTGTCGCAGCTTTGAACCCAGCCAGGATCAGAGAGTTGACGACCACATCCACCGGAACGTAATCGTAAACGAGGTCAGCGTTGACGGGCAGTCTGCGCACAACCCCCTTCGAAGCGCCCATCAGGAAACCGGTCGGTCCGTTCTTCGAGATGGTCCAGCCAGGAACCGGTTCCTTCCAGGCTGCTGTGATCATGCTCGGTCTCACGATCGCCGACGGGAACTTGCCGATTGAGTTAGCCACCTCGTGTTCGGCCAAGGCCTTCGTGAACGTGTATGTATTGGGGTGAGCCTTCAGCAATCTGCAATGTCATGAAACGAATTTGTTACGTTAATGGAGCAATTAGGGATGTACGAGTTTAAGTATAAAGATATCTAAAGTAATATTGGCTACACAAAATCTTTTGGGAAGTAGTCCTGCAGGCCATTGTATTTCTGTTTAATAAGCATCAATTTTATTGAATATTGTCACTCCATATGACAAACAGTCTGAACATAAAATGTACCTGTAGCATATAAGGGAAAAAAAGTGTGTGTGTGTGTGTGTGTGTAAAAGTGTATGTTTATATTTGCATTTTTGTTTGCATCACCATTTAACCTATCTGAGAAATGCAGAGAGTTCCTAGTCATTTATTCCCTTCCCCTTCCTATCACACATTAGAACATATTTCAGAAATTCCAAATTTTAGAAAAATCCCACATTTTGTTTAATTTCCCCATTTTCCCAGTTTCTGACATGTGCTCATATATATGTGTGATTTGAAGGGGAATGAGGTGGAGGCCAGAGCTCAAAATTTAATATAATGTATTGTTACCGGAAACTGGGCCATGTACCAAATTTCAGCTTGATCGGATGACGGGAAGTGGGTTAATTAGCCGCCGCAAGATTTGGCCAGTGAGTGAGCGGGCTGCCACAAAATCAAAGTTATTAAAAGCGAGTTATAATAGGCAAGGTTGGTTGTACACAGGAAATTTCTGTGTGTCGATAAAGATAACCGAGTCACTATAAGCAATTTTAGGGTACTTTCCTAGTTAATTTTGCTATTTTGGTTTCCGTTCTCAATCTCCAGTACCTACGTGTGAAAATTCTCAAATGAAAAAAATGTAAAAAATAGCTTAAAGTTTGTTACCCTGGAGTAGCCTCTTCGAGCTGCGCATCGGTCATGGACAAAGTCATCTTGATCACTTCTTCGGCGTCACCCGGCGCAGGATACAAAATCTCTTCGACTCGGTGCTTGTCGGAGTTGACGTATGCGGAAGACACATGTACCATCGCCTGAAACAGTCGCTGTTAATTGCAGTGGGGGGGGGGGGGGACAAATTACACTGTAATTCTTTAAAGATCATGCTCTAAAGGTCACAGTTTCACTTTGCCCCCACTCTGACAGCATTTGGTCAATGTGACAATTCAATCAGGGCAAAATCTTATAAGGTGAGCAGAATTTAAGTTCTTTGTAAGATTCTTTATATTGTTTGCCACCGTCTTTTTTCTTGAGGTTTTGATTTTCTCTTGTTATTGAAACTGTGATGTATGCTTTTAAAATTCAGACACAGCCACAGACCTTTCAAATCCACTTTCCTTATCGAAGTGAAGCTAGCACACATTGTACCTTTGCCTAAACAGTTTGAACCGTATAGTGCTGGACCAGTGGTTAATTTGTATAAAAATTGAACAAGGCCCCCATAGTAGTAAGGTGGGGTGGGGTGGGGTGGGAGGGATACATTTTTCTAAATTTAATAGTGTTATATAATTTACGAATTTCATGTACGAAAACTAAATCAATTCTTTTATTGATTGTTCATTTAATGATTTCGTTTATTTTTTGTAACATTTTAACGAAATCAATCAATAAATCTTTTTAATTATGTAGATATTTAAGAAATTATCTGATGCCAAAGATGTGGAGCTTGCATTGTCACCAATACCACTAATTGCATTTGCTTTCGTAAAAATGCAGTAATGTTTTTTTTTTACTGTGAGCCTGAACCCGACCACTAGCGTCACCCCACGCTGCCCTAGCATCACCCCACGCTGCCCTAGCACCACCCCACGGTGCCCTAGCACCACCCCACGCTGCCCTAGCACCACCCCACGCTGCCCTAGCACCACCCCACGCTGCCCTAGCGTCACCCCACGCTGCCCTAGCACCACCCCACGCTGCCCTAGCACCACCCCACGCTGCCCTAGCACCACCCCACGCTGCCCTAGCACCACCCCACGCTGCCCTAGCGTCACCCCACGCTGCCCTAGCACCACCCCACGCTGCCCTAGCGTCACCCCACGCTGCCCTAGCACCACCCCACCACCCCACGCTGCCCTAGCGTCACCCCACGCTGCCCTAGCGTCACCCCACGCTGCCCTAGCACCACCCCACGCTGCCCTAGCACCACCCCACGCTGCCCTAGCACCACCCCACGCTGCCCTAGCACCACCCCACGCTGCCCTAGCGGCACGCTGGTGGAGGACTCGACTGATTAGTTGCGGGATTTTTACTAAATATATTGAAGTACAGTAGCCACTGGCCAGAGGAATGACCAACTAGACTTATACCATGGAGATGAATCATATATCATGAAGCTAAGTCCCTAGAAAAACAGATGTAAAAATACTGGAAGTTTAGTTTTGACTAGGCATGTGAAATTTTTCGCCCTAACACTCGCTCTGCCTGGTCGGTGCTGCCACTCAAAGGGTTGCGGCTTGCGCACTGCTTGTAAAGATGTACTATACTAACATTCTGAGCTCGTCGACGAATTCGCGTAAATCTCAAATTTTGCTGCCAACCTTGCCGGGCCGTAACTTCCGACGAACCTTACTTTTGAACAGACACAAAGCTCGTTCCTTGAAATTATCCATGTAGTTATTTGATTAGGAATAAGAAAACTAAAGGTGGAGATAGAAAAGGTTAGGTTGTTTACCCATGAAAAAGTGGTAGATAAACGGGGTTTACGAGAGTTAACGCACAAATCAACCACTGTCGTGGACCCTGAAGTTAAACCAAGTGATTACCCTGAGATTCGTACACTCGCTGCAAAGCTCCACGACTCTGCGCGTTCCCAGCAGGTTGATATTGACAGTCGGCTTGAGTGTCGCTTCGAAGTCCAGCGTGGCTGCCGAGTGAAACACGTAGTTGACATTGGCAACCATTTTCTGGCGCATCTCCAGCTTAATGCCGAGACCCTCTTCGCTCACGTCCCCTTCGACTCCAACCAATTTGGAGAAGACGTCAGCACCCCGCTCTGCAATCAGCGTTTCAAACACCTGTCGGAGCACACATTCATTAGTGACATCTTGTAATTTGTACCGCAATGAAACCAGAAACCAATTTTGTAGCTGTATACAATATAATATAACATTTATATAATGGTGTAAAGAACAGTTGTGCTCTGTTATGACTTATGAATTACGATCGACTTTTGGTCCTAGAAAGGTCCTGAAGATGTCGGTGCCAACGTCGACCAGGGTCCTGTTTAGGACAAAAAGCCAACCATAACAGAGCACAACCATCGAATACCATTGTCTAATAACGGCACTGAACCACTTTGCCATTCAATACATTAAATAGTTTAATCTACAAATCTGCTCTTGATCGTTATTTGCTTTTTCTACATCTGCATCATAATATATTTTATAAATAATACATTTAGCAAATGACATAATCATTAACAGTTTTAGCAGATGTTGCATAACATAGTGTTCATAATATTACTGCCTAAAGAATTTGGAAGATTTTCATTGTAATTTGTACCTATATTATTCAAATACACGGAAATGTACACGAAAAGAATTATATTAGTCCATGTTTGAATAAATCAAAATAGGCGGCAGCTTGTGACACTCCGTGAGTTGTCATGTACTTTATGAATAAACCTACCAGCAGATTGCATGGAATAAATATACAAGCCCCTACAAATCGCATTTGAATTTAATGCCGTGCAAATGGATAAGGTTTCAGACTTATGAATTAATTTACCTCGAAATCGTTCAAATGTTACAATGCTTAAAGATCAAAATTTCTTTGGATTTAACATTGAACATTTCAGAATCCATCCGGTGGCTAGTATCGTAAATGTTCTATAATAAAACCAAAGATCGGGGAACTGGTGAGCATGATTTAATGTAGGTACATAAAAATAAATATTCGACCAAGTACCCAGAATAAAATGCATGCTACTGGTCCTTTGGATGGTTATTAGGATGAAATGCCAATTTTATAATTTCTTGGTACCTAGAAACTATGGCAAAGATGACAAACTTACCGGATTCTTGGTGATTTCTTGCACGCGAGTTTCCACATCCTTGCCTCTTTTCGGGCGGACCAACAAGTAGACGGTTCCAAGATCATCGAACGAACGGAGCAGTTTCTCAAGCAGCGCAATACCAAGGAAACCTGTTGCACCGGTTATGAAAACGTTTGCGCGGCGATAGTTCTCTTTCACCGGAGACGATATCTTTTCCCCAGTCATCGCAGCCTGTGGAAAATCCGGCAACGAGTCAAGTCACATTTACAGATACAACTTTTTATCCTGGCCATCCATCAGAACATGAACTCATCATTCTGTTTGGTGTGTGCTGTGTGAATAACATACAGTTGCACTAGTTATTGGATGAGAGCCTAGATATAATAGTACTGTGTTTGACATTAACACTTTTGTGTTACATGTTATTGCATAAAATAAATTGTATCCAATAAAGATTGATTATCCATCCCATAAGTTCCATATAAATGGCAAACAAAGCACCATTGCAAGCACAGGGCATGAAAAATACTTATAAAAGCCACCCTGTATTTATAATATATGTTATCGTTGACAAATTCCGAATTGCACAGTAAATGAAAAAGGCAAAGGTTGTTATTGGGCCAAATTTGTACACTATATGGCGCCTGGCACAGCATCTTGTGGAAGGGACAGAAGGTCCCTATCAGCTATGCCAAGTATCTGACAAAGCTGGCGTTTCTACCTTCCAATGATAGCGAATGTAGCAAGTGGTGACCCGCCTGTAACCATTGGGATCCATTTACGAATGGACGGTATACACTACTACTGACATGGCAGTCTATTTTAACAAACCCAGCCAATTCAATACGATATAATATAACTGATACGAGACCTTACTATCATATACACAATTAGTATGCCAAATAATAATCAAATTGTAAATAATAAAGTGTTATGGTTAATGACGATAACACAATCAGTCAAAAACTCGCCGTGAATGGAAAATAGCCCACAATTCAGGGTGCTGAGTTGAGTAGTCTTTTTGACGGCGACAATCGACCAAGAGGAGAATAGTGTGAAGTGTGAACTGTGGGTACTGGGTATAGTGAAGTCATTCTTCTGCGTGTGAAGCAATGTGTGTAATGGCAAATTAAATAAACATTGTAATAACGCAAAAAATGCTTCATTACATCATTACTCACACAAGCATAAAAACGAACACATAATAATCTCCGTGAATAGACGTAAATTTGTAAATTCGAAAAACAGCGAAAAACGGCACGCAGGACAAGTGTGAAAATGTTGAATTGTACGTCCGCCGCGATTGGTACTCAGCCTTCGGTCTGTTAGGATTAGGGGTGGGATTTAGGGTTGCACGACATTATCCGGATCGAAGCATGTTCCTCAAAACGTTGTGAGTGCAATCAGCGACAACCACGAGAAATATATTTTCAGTGTGCAGTGACTTCGTGGAACCTGGCGTAGGCCGTAGGTACCTATATGTAGCGATTAAGAAAAGAATCAGCTGTTATATTAACATTCTGCTACCGGTAATTGAAAATGATTTTTTGAAATTCTACTTTTGGAACTATACCCGATAAGACGCAGAAAGCAAGTCATCGTCGGCCGCCAATACTACTTGTGTAGTTACCTATACCGATTAGGCCCGAGGGGCCATTCTATAAATGTTGGGCAGGGGAAAAGGAACAAAACGAAACTTGCTTCCCAAGTAAAGACCTTGACGAAATATACGATTCACAGCTCGTTCATTATTATACTACACGGATTCGAAAAGAGAAAACCAAATTATTACGTACACAGACATGCCTTTACACAGAACTACTGCGTGACGTAAGGATTTTTTATGCCATCTCTGCTTGTGGGTTGATAATGATATAAACATGGATTTTGAAACGACGTTGCATTTGAACACTCGAACAAAAGTACCTAATTGTTGCCTGACATTGAGGGTGGGTCGGGGTAATCTGGACAAAAAGTGCACAAAATTGAGTCCTTCCCTTCGGCGCTCTAAGGTGCTGTTGTTGTAAGTTGGTGGGAAAGGGGACACGGGGGATACACATTACACACTGTCCGGGTACCTAATTGTAGTTATGTTGTAGGGGAATCGAAGCTGGCTGCTGCCTGTACGCGTCCTCTTGGCAATTACTATCGCTAATCATTTTCATTGTGAAGACTTTTTGAAAAACATTCGTGCTTTAAGGCGGCTTCCTTCCCTATTGCATTTTTCATTAAGTTTAGAAGAATTTAACCGCAGTTACAAAATACAATTACAACTATGTTAGTTGTAAATTCTAAATTTGTGAAAAAAGCTTTCTCTTTAACAGCTAGTTTTTGACTATGTAAAGCTCTCTCATGTAGTTTTCATGTAGGTACAGTATCCTGGTGTGCAATAAATAGAATGACTACTAACGTTAAGTTTATAAGCTATGACAGCCATAAATGGCTGTCATTTACGGCCGCTGCTATGTATGTACCTTTGTCATTTCACGTGTAGTTACAGTTTTATCAAGCCGAATCACGTTGAACTACTCGTTTCACGCTCTACAACGAAATGTATGCGCGTGCTTTGCATGTGTCTTCAGAGATCAGATTGATCTACTGATTTCGTTCTGATTTTGTTTTTGACTGACCTGATTGAGGCAGCTTGACCAGATTTTACTAATTCAAAGCGAGCAGTCAAATGAACCAATATGACCCCTGCAAGGAGCCAGTAACAAAAATGACTGAACAACAACTCGATTTATATCCAGTAATGTGTACATCTGCACTACTGAACGCGGATAAACGTCCATCGTGACGGTGTAGTGTAAATGTAATGGACCATTGTTTTGTCGCAACTGTCAGGTTTGGTATTGGTATTAGGCCGTCGAAAGGACTTGTTGAATGTCTCGACCTGGTCTCGACCAAGCCGAAATTAAGTATACAATTACAGTCAAAAATTCTACGATAAATTCAATGTGTACACAGTTTACGCAGCTTTTGTAGGTATACGACTATCACCTATCCGACAACGGCACGTCCCTCTAGCCTTTGATCTGTGTCTTCTGACACATTTATTAGATATTTTTTTTATAACTATATTTATTATTTATATATATATATATATATATATATTGGCAAATATTTGTAGGTATACGTAGATAGAGACAGTTACCTAGTACCTATATAACATGTTTACAAGTAGGTACATGTCGGCATACAAATATTTTGTGCTAATCAATCAAAATGGGGCAGCCAGTTTAAAACACGTCGTGCGGGCAATTTGGGCAGTGCGGATAAAAAATGATGGCAGGTTCACGGACATAGGTTTGCGTTAATGTGCTTAAGTAATTAACAAGTGCAGAGAAGCGTGACATTGAGGAACCGACATAAATGTAAAGAAACTACGTTAAGTGTATGAATAAATATTGACTTCGTTATTGTAGGTTTGTCTTCAATTCTAACTGTCAATGCAGTGTGGATTGAAATAAACAATGTATAAAAATTCAAGCATATTATCATACATTTATTTGATGATATCAGAATAATGTACAAAATGTTAAATACTCTGCTACATCATCAGCGTTATCCATATTAAAACAAATGACATGGCAGGAGAGGACAAACCCGGCCACAAGACAATCTGACAGCAGGAATTGAAAATACAACAAAAATCGAAATAACTCACATTCGCAGCTTACTAGGACAGATAAAGATGATCGATGTGAAGACTGTCCCGTCTAAATCGCACACGCACAAACAAGAAAATAACAGCGAAACGATACGCGATCTCTCTCTGGCAGTTAGACGTCAGCTGGTAGCGGCAACCAATTCCAAAGAGTCCTGCAGCCTGCTCTGCTTCGCGGCAGCAGTGGCGATTTGTGAGAAATATGTGCTAGTGCTTCCAACGTCCGCTGCGTGGTGGCACTGGCTGGACGAGTCCAAGAGGTCGTTCGAATAACGGCGCAAAAAGTACTGGCAATGACGGTGTAAAAGCTTTTAGAATGCTTGCGAGAATGCTTTTACAATACGAAAGAAATTTTTATGTACAAAAAATAACAATTGACTGTCCAATATCATTTATATGATTATTTTCTGGATAAATAAAAAATAAAAATAAGAAATAAAAATAAATCTCCGTAAATGAGAGAATAATATTCTGCTTCAACCATTTAATTGATTTATTTATGGTAAAAGTATAAACATTCAAAGCCAAGCCAGAAATAAGGATGCGGCTGAAGAAGACAACATTGCAGTGGAAATATCTCCGAAAAATGCGTTTGTAATCCCGAAAAATGACAGGAAAAGAGACAACTGCACCAAAACTTGATATATCTTGAACCTAGGGAAACACACGATTAACCAAATAAATAAATCAATCAATCAATGTAGGTATTCTCTGGAATAAAAAATAAAAAAACATACCTTCGAATCACTTTCTGAGCTGCTGGTAAGGAAGTGGCAGAGAGCTTGTGATAAAACTGCCTCATTCCAAGGACATTTCTCTCCACATAGGCTGGCCAGTCCACATTTTCCACTTTGAAGTCGAATTCGCGTCGATCTACGTCATTCATTTCTTCCACCAGCTTGCGAGTATTGGTAGTATCAAATCGCCATTGATGGGTTGTAAAATATCGAACAAATTCCACTCCCCGACTGTATTTTGACTGAATCGAGAGCAAGGGAAATGGTAGAGCTTGTTGCCTGTTTGACGAAAGGAGGTGATATCAATGTAAGATTATTTTTATCAAAGTGGACAGGCACCGAAATTTGAGATAGAACTCACGCTTTCGTCTTTCTAACAACTCCGGCCAGTAAACCCAAGGCTTTTGCAGGCCAAATGTGAAAGAGGGTAATGACAAGAGAACTGCGAAGCGGGCAACTCCTGCATTTTATTGCAGGGTACCAGAGCATATTCTCGCAGGGGTGAGCTCGAACACTGGCCTCAACTAGTGCGATGTATTGTCCCCAGGTGATGGGGTTGGAAAGTCCACTGGTGCAATGGAACACCCGTAACTCCGGCCTGGAAAACAGTCACATTCAGAGTTATAGTTGAGAAAATGGTTTACAGTATTTTCCCACAACCAGTTCAGGAAAATTACAGGCACTATCCTCCACAAACAAATATACCCATGATAAAAGCCAGTTCAATCTTGCTTTATAAGTTTATAATAGTTTGACAAAAAAAAAAAAAATAATAATAATAATAATAATAATAATAATATATATATATATATATATATATATATATATATATATATATATATATATATATATATATATATATATATATATATATATATATATATACACACACATGTGTGTATGTATGTGTGTGTGTAAACAAAACCGGACGGGTGTACCGTTTTTCCAGGGAAGGCAAAGAGCAAAAGAAACCGGACGAATTTGCCGGTTTGCAAGACTTGCACTCACGGTCCCCTAGCTACACTCCACGCCGCCGCAACGGCCAAGTTGGCGACGAGGTCGCAGGGCACGAGGTCTGCTACCAAACGCTTGGAGGCATGGAGGGTGCGGAAAACGCCGGTACAGGCGCCAGCTACCACCGCCAAAGCCCCGCCGTTGTTCACGTTATCCACCCAGCCCTGCATCGGCTCCTGCCAGCTGCCCAACACTGAACACACAACACATACTAAATGAAGCACGTAGGTACTTTGGGTTAGCGGTTACTCTCGATTGGAGTCGGTCTTTCTTTTAGACAACTGACAAGGGAAGTTTCATTTGAATGTAGTTCAATCTTTAAACTTGAGTTGTGAGATTTTAATCAAATGTCTGAACTTGTGATTTATGGTTCCTTTTTTGGTTCGAGCTTTTGGATCCGCAAGATCTCGCCCTTGTAGGCAACGTTCTGAAGGTGGGGTTCCCCCTCCTCATCTAAAGGCTATGGTTAGGTGCATTTTCATATTGCTGCATCCTCATACGGCGACGCCTGTTATTGGGCCAGTGGCCAGTGCCACAGCGCAAGTTCAGTGTATTGGCTTTCATCACAAAATAACGTCAGTGCATTGATGTGCATGTTTTATTATATTATTGCACTTCACTTTGAAAAGATCCAAATATAGATGTAAATTTGGTATCGTTTGGTATAATTTTTGTTTTGGCTTGATTGGAATTTTTTTTTGTTTTTGTTCTTTCCTCTCTGTCCATTTTGTGGTTCGAACTTCGAATGGCAAATGGGGGGTTAGTTTTCTGAACACAATGTGTCGAATTGCTTCTGTGGTTTCTTTTTCGTACACAACCATTCAAAGTTTTTTTTTGTTGCGAAACTTGGCCACAAGATCTTACAAAAGTGTACCAGAGGGTATGCTAACTAAGTAAGTGGGTGTGACTATTATTATACAAATTTTAGCTGCCGAAATGGTTAAATATGTAATCAGTGGAAATAACGCTTTGAAATATTTAAAAATTCACAGTTGGCAACGTATATTATCTTCCTATATCTTTGTTCGCAGCCATTCTCGAATTTAAACCTTTAAGAGATCCATATCATATTATTAAAAAGTTGTTGCGAAAGGACAGACTAATTTCTTTTGTATTATTAGTTATTATAATTAATAATTAATTATTAATTATAACCTACCCACGGACGGCCTGACGATTGCGACCGGTATCCCATCTCTCTCCTTGAGTAACAGGTTCTCGGCGAGTAATTTGGAAAATGAGTACGTGTTGGGATGTCCTTCCAGGGATGTTTGAATGGGATGTCCCGTGAACTCGGCATCCCCGTGCTCCCTGATCACATGTCTCAGGTCCACGGGACACGGGTAGACAGCTTCCTTGATCAAGTCTGTGCGAGTGCAGTTGCAATATGCAGTTGAGATGTAGACGAGTGCCTAGAACGAGCGAAATTGCATCATTAAGTGCATTCAGCAATTGCATTTAGAAGAGCGATTGAGAGCGTTGGGCACTGGGGGTTTGATTACTAAGAATGATAAGGGCATTTGGATTAATAGGCACAAGGGATAAAGTATTCCCTGCAGAAAACTCCAACAATTAAATTTAATAAATATTCTATGACAATCAAAAGCAGACGAAGAACGAATACAACCAACTTGTTTGCACACGTTGCAGACGTGCGTAAATGGGAAGGTAATCTGCCAAGAAAATAAACGTGAACAGTTCCTCCCCGCTGACTATCCATTACGCAAATTAGTCAGATTTCAGGCAATTGAAATCGAATGTAGAAAGCACATAATTTTTGTCTTACAATAATATTATACTAATAAGACACACTTTTAATTTAAATCTGTTGTCAGGTTAAAAATGCCGATGAGAAATTGGCCGTGCTGCATGCATCTCATTAAGCTAAGCATTCGGCACAGGCTGTGTATGGGTTGCCTTTGTAAGCATCGCCTGCCGTTGGAAGCGGCGAGAGAGGGGCGTGGGGGCGGCTGTTCACACCCCCACTGGCGACGCCACTGAGGCAATATCGAGCTTGGTGACGCAGTGCAGTGCGGTGCGACCGCGGATGTGAACCAAATAGGGAAGTCCGTGGTTCGAAATCAGTACGATTTACCCTAGCGTAATCTTGGGCTGACAAGATTTTGGTTCGATTTTATTTTATGCGCTTGTTTTCAGATTGTGTGGGCAGATATCATCCTGTACCGAAGTCGTTCAATCAAATTTATTTTCTGCACGGTTTATTTCTTAATACGTTACGAACATGATCACCGTACATTTAAATTGGGAAGTAGTATGCTGTATAGCTTGTACTGTTGAAACTAATTAGGTTTTCCGTTTAGGAAAGAAAACATAATGGGGCAATTGTGCAGTGTGCTCAGAGTGGTAAATGAGAAGCGGACACATCCTTCCCACCCCCTGAGACGAGAGCGTTTCTGAGTATCGAATCCCGTGCCTTTGGCTGGATGCAATTTCTTATTCCTGCTTTATAGGCTGGGTTAGAGCTTAGAGTACCCTCAGGAACAGGACGTTATTGACGAGTCACAAGCAAACAAAAATGTGACTGCAAATTAGGTAAATGCTTTTGATCAAACCGAAGTATTTCATTTTATATAGAGAGCACTATATAATATATAATATCCGGAATAATAATCTATATTCATATTATTCACTTTTATCGGAGCGTGAATACGAATACGCAATTTGTATTGAACTTGAAGTGCATTGAAATAAAATCCAGTTGAATTGAAATTTGAGCATTTTATTTTACCTCGAGTCGTTTGATGTCTTTGCAGAGATTAAGCACTTGCTGTGTGCCGATGAGGTTTATGCTGATTGCTGAGTGCAGAGCTGCGCTGAAGTTGACGGTCGCAGCGCAATGAAAGACCACTGAAATCTGTTCGAGTAACAACTTCCGGTCGTCAGAGGCGATTGCCAATTCGGGTTCTGCGATATCGCCGGATATTGCAACAACTTTTGTCAGTGATTCTTCGGTGTGATTCGCGAATAACTAAAAAATATAACATTGAGGAGAATAGGTCAATGGTCGAAAGTGGAACTGTCGAAAATCCGAACCATGTTTTTAATTAGATCTTACTGGCTTGGCAAGAAGATGTTTGACTCTTGTTGCCAATGGTTGTCCATTCTTTGGGCGCATCAGCACAAAGATGGTTAAGATGTTTGGACATCCCCGTAGGAGTTTTTCCACTAGAACACCCCCTAGAAACCCTGAAAAGAAATGGTTTAAGTAATTGGTGTCCTCTGAGAGACAGTTAATGAAGGCCGTGGTTGCGGCCGCAACCACGGTATAGAATAATTTATGGCCAATTTATGATTTACTTCATCATTCCCTATACAGCGCGCAAAAAAAAAGCAATCGGTACGACTTTCCGCCCTCTATTTTATTATTACATTTTACATTAATGTAAAATTCTTTTTAAAATTTTGCGATTCTCATGCGAAATTCAATCAAAATTGTTGTTAATTATAAAAAAGTTAAGTATCACATGGCCTACTGTATATAGACGACGATCTGTATTCACTTTTTATATGCCACAAACTGCTACGATCATCTTCAACGCGACACACATTGCGTTCGCGAAGCCCCGGTAAGTATGAACATGTGAGACTAAATATGAGTATGAGATACATTCTCGATCGATGAGGGTGAAATTTCCCCCGAAATTATCTAACTGCATAATGACTTCCAGTTTGTTACTGCAAAAGGGCACAGACAATTGCATTTTCGATCCATTTCTTACAGTAGAACAAAATGGACCATTTAAACTAACGCGCTAAAAGAGTAATAGCTTTTATGGCAATGCGTGATTAAAGCGCGGTCGATTGACCACTAGTGACCTGTTTTGTCTACTGACCTGTAGCTCCTGTTACCAGCACACATCGACCAGCAAACCACTCAGCCACCCCTAAATGATTGGAGCTGGTGATCATCGTACTGGAATACTGGCACCTCTCTACTGTCAGCTTACCTCGATCACACCCAGGCAATCTCTGCATCAGATGCACTGCACCATTCTGCTAATATCGCTGGCTGCAAATGCATTTCTTCACAATTGCAGACATTGTGTCAACTTGGTGGGAAATTCAACTGTTAATTGCATAAAATAATCACTTAATAATGTAACGATTGAAATAATGTTAAATGAAATGATATAAAGTTGGGAAATCACTAGTGAATTGAGACCATGTCTTCTCGACAGTGATAGCAAAGTGCTTTACACATATTTTTGCGAATGTTGGATGTAACGTGAAAGTTGCACACGGCGAAAAGCGTAAAATGCTTTCTTAGCAAACATTGAAACAAAGTTAACATAGAAAAAAGGGCCGTGTGTATTATTTTAAATGGGCAGACACTGACACGGTGTGAAAACTCATGGTCACTTTGGATGTCAATTGCATGTTGATCCCTTGACTATACCTATATATGAAACCCCCATTTTGATTAATTTATCTTGGCGTAACCAAATAATGGCTAGGGAAATCCCAAATTGCTATAGGATGTTTTTGGGATCTCATTTTGTAAAATAAAACTAATAAACAAGCTAAGTTTTAATCTGTGAGTATTAGTGGGGGAAGCTACCACTGCAGAACCCGCCATTCATAACAAACCGTTACATAACGAAATTCCCAAACAACAAACTTCACCCCACAACTTCTTTGTATAGAGTGGGAGGTAATCTACATCAAAGATCTTCATGTGCAAGTTACATGGTGTGATGTTGATGGGGGGGGGGTGAACTTGAAAGACTACAATTTATCCATGTGTATAATACATCGGGACTGTTTATCTGTGTGTCATAACTGTGCAAGTATTTTGCATCAGAAAAGAGAGGAAGGGAGGGGGGGGGGGGGCTTTTGACTGAACCTAAAAAAGATGCTGGCAATGGAGGAGAAAGGCGAATACTTTCACAAGCGGCTGGGCCAGGAACTAATGCTAAACCGGAAGCAGATGAGAGCTTCCTGACCCCAGGACAACCAGCAGACAAAATGATATAACATTCCGGACAGACAAGGCCGAACTAAAGTCGATAGCATCCATGGAGACTTGCACCTATTAGGACCTGCTTACGGACTGATTAGTGCTTAGCTAACAGTTCAATAGATTCTCTATAGGTAATTGCTAGTTTCAAATGAACGTAAGACCATTTCACACGAGCAGCTTAAAATGGGATTTCGAAAACAAGGTACCCGGCGGACCAAATCTGAATAATTAGTTCCAAATGAATTAATGAGATGCCAAATATTACACTAAAATTAGTTGGCAGCCAAGTGTTAGCGACTGAGCAACGAACCGTTCTAAAACTTCGAGAAATAATCAAATGTTAACGGCATTTCCTGACAGAGGCAGATTCCAAGAAGCGATTATAGAGCCGAAGCGTCTTGAGACTCTACCAACTCTATCTTGAGAGAAAGTGACCAATGGACCTCAAGATTTATCCTGTCCACTTCACGTAACTTTCTTATTATCTCCCGTAATGATTATCGAACCGCTCTCAAGAACAGCTTTCTATTATTTCCTTCCTTACTTCCTTCCTAGCAGCATTGTTGCGCCCGAGACGCATTAGTCGGCAGAGCTGTGTAGAGGGTAGGAGCTCCGATCCTCGATCCTCGATCCTCGCTCTACCTATTTAACTATCTAGATCCGTTCGAGTTCTAGTTTCGTCGCCACCTGGTGAACTGTCACCTAGCAGGTACCTACCTAGTGCTATCAGTGAACAAGACACACTTGTGCGGCAACCACCTTACTATCCACAGCTGATTACGACGCTGCTTTCCCGGGAGCATTGGCGGCAAGGACTGTTACCTTCCTTTGTAAGTACCGTGTGAATATCACTCACGTTTTCGGACATTGGGGAAGTTTCTCGAATGTCAAGTAGAAGAATGTGGGTATGTACATGCAGTCTGGCACCCAAGCTATTTTAAAATGTTTTAATTGACAAACTAACATTGTTATTGTGAGCACACCGCAGTACAAGACGTATCAAGTGCAGTTTTTTCACCGCGGTTTTGGCGCTCAGTGGGATAGTGGGATAGTGGGAATTGTATAGTGGATCCGGATGTCCAACACAGATACATATGTGACGACAAATTGAAGCAAACATTTCCGATGACATTTTAATTCACCGTTCACATGACTCATGCCGACAGACGTCAGTAATTTTATCAATGTGGGTTAGCGGTGTTATTGGAGCCCTTTATGACCGTGTGCTCACTTTATGACTGCCACGAGATTAGACTGGTGGGATCCATGGTATAAGTATAGTTGGCTATCCTTATACCATGGGTGGGATCCACTATTGTGATACGAGCATAAGGCAAGGAAGCGACAACTTATGATGAGTGTGCCACACTTGCATCTTCCTAACATCCTATCTAGTCCAGTAGAGAAGCAGTGCAGTGTCTCGCACCGATGCGTCTAGATGAGCCCCCTTCTTTGCCCCAGCTGCCCCCTGCCCCAGCCCCTTTTCACAGGGGCAAGCGAGGCGGTAAATCGATCAGACTATTATCAAAGCTCAATCGGAATCGGCCACCACTCTATAATATGAAGTCCTACGAGACAATTTCTGACTGGCTTCAAATGATTGCCACTAACTGCGCCTTGTCAAATGCAGATTCATTGAGTTATTGGGGATTCAATAATGTTATCGGCGTTGTATTTTCTAATAAGATCTACTATTGGGGTTGGACATTCGTATTGCATGTTTAGCGTGTTAGTTGGATGGGGCTAATACATTTTTTGTTGTATTCACACAGTATTATATTTTGGCAATTTTGACAGTCGCGCTGAGCACTCAAACAACTAGTGCACTTTAGGGGCGAATACTTATTCACTTAGAGCCATGAAATTTTGTGGTACAACATGGGCAAGTGTTTACAGTTTCCTTAGAAATCTATAGATCAGAATCAGTGTAATCGAAAAACGACTTTATATTATGAGTTGGTACCAATATCCGAACACTCATGGGAGGGGAGCACTCACCGGATCCAAAAGTGACTCGAAGAGTTGATTTTAAAATGGTGCGCAGGTTTCAGAGCAACTGGGTCAGCTGTACACAACCCCCATCGAGCAGATGTTCCCTCGCTAGTCAGACTCCTGACTCAAGGGTAGTTTAGTAGCGCTCGATCTATCGCGACAGAAGGGTGTTTTCCCTCCCCTTAGATTAGAGATTGTACGTTATCTATAAACATATGGGTAGAGTAGCTGGTAGAATTCTCGCCGATGTCTCGGCGTTGGACTCTCCGGCTCGAATTGCTTAACGAAGCAATTACGAAGGTAAGAGAGATTGCAAGAGAAAGAGGGATAAAGAAATGTACAGTAATAAAATAATGTGAAAGGAGGCTACCTACATACTTTTTGTGAGTTTCTTTGCGGTGTCTAGGTATAACAAAGATTTTTATTTTTCGATTCGAACATTGTTTGCATGAGAAATCTAGAGGCCGGTACGCATGCTACCAACTTCTCCATTATTCTTGACAAAATTGGGTTAAGCCTGAGTTTAGATTTGTCTTTGTGAGATTTTGTGCATTGGCTGTTGGTTTCTACGCAACACAGGAGGTAATGTTACCGATTTAGTGGAGTTGTTGTCTAACACAAGAATATCAACCAGTCAGTCACCGCAATTCACATCAATATACACTGATAAAGGAGGTGCTTGTTAAAATATTAACCGGCACATAAATCTTCGCTGTTATCATGACTTGAAACCAGTTAGACCTAGCACTATAATCGGTTTGTTAAGAGATAGCTAGATAAAGTACATTTCTTAAAACGGGGTGACTTTGCAAAACGAGATATCCGTAGAAGAAATATACATGGGGAATATAAATGAGCCGTGATATCGCCCTAGCTGGTATCTTGAATTTGGGGTTGAATAAAGTATTGTGAAGAAAGCGAGAGAATCTCGGATCTCTTGATCGACTGTTTATATGATTAGTTTGCACATAGGCGCGGTTTCTATAATGTGTCCACATTGATTAGACGTCACTCTTTACTTCGTTTCATGAGCCACGCAGCTCGCGCAAGGATGAGAAATCGATGTCCGAAAAACAACCGTTTGCTGGCGGTGTGACTTGGCATGTTTACTTTCGATAATTTGTTGTAATTTGTCATCATTTGGCGTCAATTCACCATGACCCCTGCACTCACTGCAGCCAGTCACCCGATTCATAAACGATAGCTAAACTGAGTATCGATGAAATCAACTACAATATTTAAAATACTTTATAGGTGCCCATCCAAAAGATGTTGTGTATTTTGGCCGATGAGAAATTTATTTCCATCGAACTATTGCGTGTCAGGGCCCTGGCTCAACAAGTGCCGTTGTTGGGGTGCTATGGTCCCGTAAGTGTCTGCGTGTATTTGTCCACTAATAGTATACACATCGTTCATAATTCGGGGGTTCGTGTCGCCCGGCCCGACAAGTTCGGCCTCTGACCATGCCACGGTCACCCGACAGCCGAAACGAAGCCTCCTCTTTTTCACACGTCAGGCAAATCGAATATTGCAGACTGCAGACATAATAAGTGGGACAGCGATCTCGCCTGGCCCATAGTCGAGCCAGGCGCCGGACAGTTTCGACCGCTCACAACGACTGCAACTCGGCTGCAATATCCGCGCGAGTTTGGAGTCTGGACACTGAACGCTGATTTCTTTTCAGACATGAGAAGCATCCATATCTGAAAGCATCACTGGCCATGGGGTCAAACAACAATAACAACAATAACAACAATAACAACATGTCAGACAACAACGAATCCCTGTTTGGGGAGGGTACTGCCTCGTCTGGTCAAATTGCCGAATTCTTTTCGGGGAGCAAAATACTCATTACAGGAGGCACTGGCTTTGTGGGTAAGTATTCGGGCATTTTATGAGTTGGTTTAGAAACAAATCCTAGCCCTAATGTTTTCGTTTTACCATGAGAGTGGACTGGAATGACTTTGAGCGCTAATTCTTGCTATTTGTTCGCAGGAAAAGCGTTGGTGGAGAAACTGCTTCGCTCTTGTCCAGAAATCTCCAACATTTATCTGCTGATCCGTCCTAAGCGAGGTTTGGACGTGAACACTCGATACAAGGAACTCATTAAGAACCCCGTGAGTTGCCCCTGCCTTCCTGACGTCTTAGAAATCCAGGCTGGATTTCCTTCCGAATCCAGTAGCTCACAAAACAGTCAAATTTTTTTTCAAGTTTGTCTTATTCATTGTCTTCATGCTAAATGTGCAGGTATTTGACCGTCTCCGCGCTGAGTGCTCCGGTTCTGTGTTCAACAAGCTCGTTGCGATCTACGGCGACGTCACTGAACCTGGTCTTGGTCTTTCGGAACACGACCGAGACCTCCTGGTCCGGGAGGTCACCCTGGTCTTTCACTCTGCTGCAACAGTTCGCTTCAACGAGCGGCTGAAAGCGGCCGTCATTCTCAACACGCTAGGCACCCAGAGAGTCGTGCGCCTTTGTCGGGATATACAGAAATTGCAAGTACGTTACAAATCGATGACATTTTTACGATATATCGTTGATAAGACAGAGTGCACACTCACACACGCACAACTGCATCATATTCGATGTATACGATTTTGAACGCTCCCCTTGGGTTGCTGCTGATTAATTTGACATAGTTTTAAGAAAATATTTAGATCACACCATAAAATCATTTAAAAGCGAAACAAAATGGAACACAATTATTTTATGATTGGCATTAATAAAAGTACTACTTGCAAGACTGATTTAATCGGTCTACTTTTCTTTTGATATGTCAGTCCCATGTGTCAATCTATATTTTAATGTTCTATCCGACCCCATGTAGTGATTGCATAATTAGCTACGTTATATCAAAGACCTGTCAGTCACAGGAAAAATAAACAATAAAAGCAATTACGATAAGTTATGTAAAATTTTATGAAATTCGATTTTGTTGAAACTTTTCATGAAACGTTTCTGCAAGCTGAAAAGTTGTTCAACGGAACCCAGGATTTGGGAGTGAACGTTGATTTAGGAGTAGATTGCACATTAATCTTGCAGCTGTCAGCCAATGTTGGAAGTAGATTTGCAGAGAAAATAGCTCGGATCAAGATTTTAGGAAAAGTTATTTAGGAAAATCTTTTCACTGGAAAATGTTCAAGCTCACATCACACCACAATCCTGATTCTTGTTTCTAAAAGGCAAATATGTTCGCTTATTTTGCAGGCTTTCGTACATGTGTCCACAGCGTACTCGAATGCAGACAAGCGTGAGATCCAAGAGATGGTTTACACCCCTCCTGCTGACCCAGAAAAGATGATCCAGTGCTGTCAATCGCTGGATGACGAAGCGCTGGACGTTATCGAACAGCGACTGCTCTCAGGAAAACATCCCAACACGTACACTGTGACCAAAGCCATGGCCGAATGGGTGGTGGCACAGGAAGCAGCTGGGCTTCCCACTGCTATCGTGAGGCCTTCGATTGGTGGGTGATGAGTTTTATCTATTGTGCACAATGATAGACAGCCATTGCAGTTAGTCCTGAAGCCCAAAGAGCCCAAAGAGCCCAAATAGCCCTTTATACCAGATATGGACTGGCCACCACTCTTGGCGAATAAGCAGAATTTTAATTCTTCTTGGAAATCTTGTCTTGACTTTGGCCCATCCCAGTTCGTCTAAACAATTCAAAACTAAGTGAAAATATATATGCCATATGACCTTAATTCTGTAACATTTGGTAGGATGGGAGCTCCCAAGGTGATATGTCAAAGCTGTCTTATGTATATATAACTGTCAACTCTGCATCCTCACGTTTGCTAGATGAATCCTGGCTATGTAAACATTACGTTATCAAGCCAGACATGATGGCATACAAAGATTTGGCCGAACATGAACAATTAAAAACATCCTTTAGCCAAAAGGCAAAAACGTTATTTTCCCCTAGGGCTGCTCAACAGGAGTTGAAGATCCAAAAGCACGCTAAAAGTTATTTTTCCTTTTCAGTGACAGCCGCCCATTCAGAGCCGGTGCCTGGCTGGGTAGATAACGTTTGTGGGATCACTGGTATTATGATGGAGATCGGAAGGGGAACTATCAGGTCCATTGTGTGTGACCAAAAACTGGTCGTTGACTTGATTCCTGTCGATTTTGTAGTCAACACGCTGATAGCAGTCGCATGGCACACAGCACGACACAGGTGAGACTGAAAATGGAATGTTGTGCAAAGGAACTTGTACCTCCATTGAAAATATATCTGCCAATCCCACACCACACCACCCGTATGAAGACATACATTTTAATTTATGCTAATCTAACGAATCAATAAAATTCATTTCTACTCTATTACTACCCTTAAAATGTGAAACGTGGATTAGTCAGAATGTACCCGGATACCCAGGGACCATGTTTAGGTCGCAATTCTTATGAAAAGTGAAAACTAAATATAAGATTTTGTTGCTCTCCCTAGGCTCTCCCTATGTCCGTTTTGAAATTCATCCATTAAGCCCAATGAAAACAATCAACTCTTGTTATTCCAGGCCGAGCAGTGTATGCGTGTACAACTGTACCAGTGGCTCATTGAACCCAGTTCGCTGGTTCGAGTTCGGGGATATGACTCACAAGCATGCCTGCGAGTCGCCCACAAGACA
Source organism: Nemoura dubitans (assembly GCA_921293005.1). Lineage (NCBI taxonomy): Eukaryota > Metazoa > Arthropoda > Insecta > Plecoptera > Nemouridae > Nemoura > Nemoura dubitans. Next base: position 20,103,328 of record OV121073.1, on the reverse strand, counting down.
TGTCATGTGGTATCCTGGATTCACTTTCAGGACTAACCGTTTCATGCACAAGTTGTGCGAGCTCTTTCTACATTTCCTGCCTGCATTTGTAGTGGACATTATGCTACGAGTTCAGGGGGCAAAGCCCATGTAAGTCAAAGAGGATTATTAATTGTAATTATTCTTAGGTACCTAAAGTTTGTGTTGGAAACTTGACAGGCAGAGGTAAATAAGGGTAGAGATCTGTATAAGAAATCTCGATTTCTGACAGCCAAACTGTAATAAAATATCGTTGATGAAGCAACATATTCGAAGAGAGAATCATTTAGATCACAAAAATGTATGCTCAAAAGTTAATGTGCTGTGCTGTCATCAATTACGATGACTTCTTGCTTGCTTTCAGAATGCTCAAGATATCACAAAGATTCAAGGTGGCTGCCAAGACTGGAGAGTTCTTTTCGCTTCATCAATTCAACTTTGTCAACAAAAATTTCAAGACACTCCCAAGAGATCCAGCATTTGCACTCGATGTGTCAATAATGGATTGGGACCCTTACGTCAAGAGTTACATGATGGGTATCCGAACGTTTGTGCTGAAAGATGGACCAGAGACGCTGCCAAGTGCCAGAAGGAAATTGAACACGTGAGTTAATGATTTTTTAGTTTTGATTATCGGAATATTAATATTTTTATTTGTACACATGATAATGCCATCCCCCAACAGGAAGAAAGTAAGATGTTACTTAATAGTTTGACATTTAATGGCGAAACGGTATGGCAGCAAAACTTGTTTTGAAATTTGAATGCGCTCCCGGCGGCGAAGTGTCCGTTTTAGTATAAAAAAATTGTTTGTTTTTCAAAATTTACCGCTGTTAAAACATTCTCATGGGCATATCACTCAATACTGGCACATAGAATACCATCCCAGCTGAATTTTTACTTGTTATCCATATTAAAATAATAATATCTTTGCATTAGAAAAAAGTATGCACTTCACAGCCTGAAATAACCAGAAGCTGCGCCCCGCCTGTCCAGTACCAAAATCGTGTCAAAATAGAGCATAACCAGGCACCATCTGACACACATTCTTAAATTAAACATATCCAAGAGCCTCATAACATGTCTGTTTACTTTGAGAGTAAGGAGACTGTGTGGTATACTCAAATTTGAACATTGTGAGAGGAAGCTGCTGTCACTTTCTGCTTTTATTATGCGCAGTAATGATGTATCACAAGTAGGATGTTCTTGAATAAACACAATCAACAATCAGGCTATCACTGGGATAAACAGTGTTAATACTATCTCTTCTTAGGTCATTAGTTTTTCACCTAAATCAAGGGACAGATATTTGCAAGATGGCACTACTCGCAAGCACTTGTAAAAGATGGCTGAAGTGGCTCAGATTGATCTTTCACAATTAACTTCTCTGGCTGAAAAGGGAGGACAATACTTTATACACAAGTGAAATGTCTGCTGTACACTTATGTTTGGCATGTTTTGCTTTCTGTCGCAAGGGCCAATAAGTCAAACGAGCTGATCAGTCGAGCCGACTCACAAACCATCAAACCTACCGTGACATTGGTTTTGAGCACAATTAGTTGAGCATGCTGTTCATTAAAATGTTTGGAGCTTGAACAATCCCCTCTAAGATGAGTTGGAAAAGGATTTCATATTCAAAACAACAGCATCTCTGATTTTATTGGGAATGTTGAATGGAAGTGCAGGGTTTGTAAATTGGTAACACTCAATTTTGTCAATCAGTTTAGTAACAAAAAATGAGACATAAAGTAAACACTAAGGCTGATTAAAGTATATTTTCCGTGATTCTGAAAGCTGGTGCCTTAACGGTCCTTTGAAAAGGTGGTAATGAAATGCAGGCACTTAGGCCGTGCCTGAATTGGCTGTTTCATGCGGTCTCGCGTACTCGTTCTTGACAAATGACGTCACAAGTACTGTCCGAAATGCAAATCCACCGCATAACAGAGCGAGTACGCGAGTCTTCGACGATGCAGTCTCGCAGACTTGGTCTCGGTGACTTGCCTGTTATCAAATGGCGGTCGGAACCGTAATTATGCCAGGTAGCAGAAGTTATCTGTACGAATATGAAACAAATGAAGTCACCGAGACCAAGTACGCAAGACCAAGACCAAATCGCGAGACCGAGACCGAATCAATTCAGACACGTCCTAAGTATATTGTACGTTCTTTTGTTTCAGGTTGTATTGGGTTCATCGCTTGGCCCAAGTGGTGACTTGCGCAGTCGTGCTCTCATACTTGCGCCCCCTCGTGGCCCCTCTTAGGAAACTGAAACTCAGGTGATCGTCTCAGACGAACATGAGTGCGTCCGCCAACGCCACACTACTCGCCATCCAAACCCAAAATCGGGCCGTTATCTGTCAAAACAGAAGCCACACTCTCAACGCAGTTCTCAACAGAGAGAGACTTCGTTTTACTAACACTTTGTGACACCACTTCCTCGTGTTTGATTGTATCGAATTGTATATTATTAATTAGAAAATCTAGATAATTATATTCGCAGAATCAAGATGAGTGAACAGAGCTTCTTTAAAAAGCAAACAGACATTGAAATTACGTCTTGAAATATTTGATCAAGGCATTTATAAACCTTTGCTTTGTATTCACGCCTTATAAAATTGCTTGTCAGGAGCACTTACTTGAGGAGTCATATTTTGCTGGCTGAAGCTTTACACAGACTGGGCCTGGCTCTAGTTTCTCATGGGATGTGTACCCCGTCCCACAGTCCACTGGTTTCGGGCCACCGGGGTTTCACGCCGTACGTCTTTTGGCATGAGGGTTGCGCCAGCGCCTACTGGGCTGCATATCTCTCAGATTCGAAGCTGCTATTGCATAGTGGTTCTGGCGCATTAAATGTATATAAAGTACTAATACTAAGGAACTCAAATATTTTTAGAGCAATCCAGTTTGCAAATGATTATCCGTTTGTCCATTAATTGTTTTGTTGCTTATTTTTCTAGGAGATGATGAAGTTGTTATGGCATATGTTTCCTGTGATCTGTGAAAAGATGAATTGTATGCCTTGAATGTATTCTGTGGGAACAATATTAAACAATCACAATAGTTTGTTTTACTAAAAGTGTTGTTAAGAATTCCTCCGCCAGAATTTATTAAATGTAGCGATACAAGAAGGATCTGGAAGTGCATTTTCTACCTATGTCTATAATACTATATAATATTTTTCACAAAAATAAAATGCCTTATTATAAAAATCCCATGCACCACAAGCACGTTAAAATATAGCTGGAACACATACATGCAATGCTTGGCGCGTGTATATTCAATATGTACAGTGCATGGTCTTCATAATACAACAAACGACGACAATCTCATGAGTAGTAAGCCAACAAGACGAAATATTCACCGGACATACGGACAGGTGCTCCGTCTGTTCATTGGAGTCATAGGGGTTTTGGAGGAGTGTCATTCAGACTGCACCGACGGGCTCATGCTTGGATGAGAGCAGGGAAATTTCGGACCATTTTCAGCATCAGGTTGACGAGTGCAAGCCAGAGCCTTCGCGCGGTTTGTGACCTTGTCAGCAGCAGGCGCCAAGCCAGGATCAGAGTCAAGAACTGGCTCATTTTGTGCACACAGTACATCCTGGAACGATAACATTCAATCAGAATCGCCAACAAATGTGGTTGGTCAGTTTGTGATAAAAATTATTTATGGTGTTGATTGTTGTGGTATTGATGGTGAGATATCCGTGAAAGATTCGTTAGATACGGAGTTTTCTTTGATATAACACAATCACGTGTTTTCTTTAATAAAAGCCAGATGTATTGCTAACTAAACCACAGAAGCCAGAGCCAAAACCAACACGGGACTCACTTCCTGAGATGACTCCTTGCTGCCGGGAACGTACTGGGGTCCTCTTTCATGACGAATCTCCGAGTTCCCAAGACATATTGCTCGAAGTAATCCCTCCACACGAGTGCCTTGATGTCAAAGTTGAACACTGCCCGGTCTTGGGGGCCCAGCTGTTTCAAAAGCCTCGTCACGTTGTCGCCGGAAAAGCGCCACTCGTGAGTCGTGAAAAACTCGAGGCACGAAACTGCGCGCTGCAGTTTTCTTTGCACCCGCACCATTCTTGAAAACAGAGCGATAATCTCAAAATGCAGGTGGGCACTATTTTGTTTACTAGCTTATGCGGGTTAGTGTTAGTGGTATAGTGGTAGCAGTGTCGGACTGGCAATTCTCAAGAGCCCCGGCGGCGAAGAGGTCGTAGGGGCCCCTGGCGTAACGTCAAACTTTAACTTTATATACCGAGGGTCCCTCGCTTCAAAAAATCCATCCTCTGGAAAAAAGGTCACTGCCTTTTTTAAAACCCATTTCTTATACAAAATGTCATCGCCTTAATTTTCGGTTAACGTTATTTTATTTTCCTATTTTGGGGGCCCCCGTGGTCAGAAAACTGGGGGCCCCCGCAATCAAATAGCTCGGGGTCCCGGCGGCAATCGCCGCCTAGCTGCGGGGTTAGTGTTGGTGCTATTTGAGAGAGTCTGGGACGTTTTGAAAACTACAGTTTAAGCTTGATGCATTGTCGTAAAGATTGATTGTGATGACTGAAGTAAATGACTAGGTGCCATACCCTCGCCCTCCGATTGACTACCCGACTGCAGTTACCAAGGAGAATTCTTGTCTAATTTATGCTTGTAGGTGATGGGATTTCAATCGCGGGAAGATTTCGCGCAGGCGCAGCAGATATTAGTTTCAGATAGGTAAAGACATTGCAAAAATACCTAAGATATCCTTAATTGAGGCATTGAATGAAAGAACGGTGTATTCAGGGTTACGCAATTTTTCTTAAATTAGCTTAGGAAGTAACCCAAGTGGTGAGCAATTGGTAGTTTTCAAATTCGCTACTATGCCTACTTTTTGCATAACATTAATGTGAAAAGGGCTATTTGTTTATGTATGGCTATGTTTAATCACTGTCACTCATGTATCTAAAATCTAATTTTGATATTAATGCTTTTCTTTCAACCGTATCCTAAATGGAAAACTGTTGCTACTAATTATATGAAAATTGAAAAACTTTTGTAAATGATAATTATTTTATGTTATCAGACTGCAAAATAGGTGAAGCTAGACCAATCATGTCCACCAATCCAAATAATAGAAATAAGAAATGAATATTCGTCGGCACTCACACAGGCTTCTTGCCGGTGAGTCTGGACAGCAGGTCCAGGGCGTAGGCCGGCAGGGTGTGGAAGGCCACAATGCACGCATTGTTCACCAGGCGGCTGCTTTTGAAGCTGCCCCCGGGGTACCAGATGATGTCGTTCATGGGGTGCTTCAGCAGGAACTCTTGGCCAAGGTCTTCGATGTCCTTCCAGCACACAGGGTTCAGATCTCCCGACGTGCAATTGTACACCAGGATGTTGTTTGGCCTGGCGAAGGAAAAAGATTTGCGATATTCGGATGATTAGAACAGCTGACGAGATGATTACGCTTATTCGTGATTACACCAAAGTATTATTTTTGTTTTTAAGGTATTATTTTTTAACTTTTAGTTACACTGCCGTTACTTGTGCGCGTTGTCCTACGAAGCCTCTTGGGCTCATTGAATTATGGGTCTGTTATACATTCTAACAATATAGAGCAATTTACCAAGTTGGTCCTGCATCGTGGTATGAGGATGATAAGGATCCTAAGGATCATAAGGATCATGGTATAAGGATAAGGAGGGCATTGTTACCGGTTCAACGTTCAACTTTCAAGAACATTGACCTGTTCAGCCAAATCACACCATTCCACAAGTAAATTTTGTTTAGTGGGTAAATAAGTAATTTGTGGGTGAGTTTGACTATGTTGCAGAAAGTCGTTGACCGTTGTGCGGTCGAGGCGGATGTGGCATTGCTGTACCCACCGATCGGTGGCTGTGTGCCATGCCACCGTGATGAGCAAGTTGATGGCGATGTCCACCGGCACCAAGTCCGCTACCAGATCTCGGTAGCAAAGGATCGTTCGCAGGACGCCTTTGCCTGCTCCTGCTATCAGACCCGTTGGACCATTCAGGTTGTCGATCCATCCTGGGATGGGCTCTTTGAACGCTGCAGTCACTACAAGCAAGGCAAATGACATCTAGCTCAAGAAATGCCATATCTTAACGTTAGACTTTGTTTAGATTTAGTAAAACTGGGGTTGATTCGCTAGATTGGATAATCAGGGGTGTAGTGCTGGAAATAAAGGTGGGTAGGTACCGTTGGAAGGGTGGCGCGGGGGGGGGGGGGGGGGCGAGTTAAAATCCAGCTGAATTCTTATTTCCACATTTTTTCGTCTACCAACACAATCTATTTTCAGAAGTCAAATATTTGGCGCTTACTACTTATTTCGCCGGGGATTCACTACAACACGTCCACATTTCTCGATTTGCGCATCAAAGGTAAATGATAAATGGATAAATGGGTAAATGGGTGTGTTATGGGTGGGTGGGAAATGGGTAAGGTTAGGTAAATGGGGATATTCAGTGTGAAGCAAAACACAAAAATGGAAAACTCGCAAACACTAGGCGGTTCTAAGTTGGAACTTACGCGTACCAGCGTCCAGCGTGCACCAACTTATTTTTTTTAAATAAATGTGAGTATATGCCGATTTTGAAAATAAAAAGTGAGTAAACGCCGTAGGACCTGCGTTTACCCTGGACTACTCCACTGTGGTAGGTAATGCTTTTTGTAGAAGAATATGTTTTTCATGGAGACAAATGTACAGCGTTAGCGTGTTATTCCATCCAAACTGAATACAGAATAGGAAAAAAGGCAACTGAACGAGATTTGTCTGCTGCATTTCAGTGATGCAAACGCACAGTCACGGAGAATCGTCTTATGGAGCACGCACCAAGGCCAACCAAGTAACAGACACCTCTAGTGGTAAGATTGTGAAGCTGATTGTTGCATGGTTAGGGTGACCAGACGTCCCGGTTTTCCCAGGACAGTCCTGGTTTTCAGTTCCCTGTCCCGGCGTCCCGAGAGACACCACCCGCGACGCCAAAAGGTCCCGGTTTTCCAGTCATTCCATTTGATTAATTTTATCTTTTTTATTTCAAATAATTTATCTACGTACGATAATTGTTATTTTTGATTTTGTGTAGTGCTTTTTTTAAGCAATGGTCAGTTAATCAAAATAAGCGGTCACACCTTCACAAACCCCTTCTGAATCCTTACGTGTTGACTTTTTTGCTTTATTCTGCCATTATTGTGTATTATAGGGGTCAGAAAATGGGAGTGGGAGCTGCCAAATTCGGTAAACTCAGTAAATTCGAATATTTTAAATCATAAATTAGAGGGGAGGGGGGGGGGCATTGCGTTATTTTCAGCAAGGTGCTGTTACGGCCCTGAGTGTATGGGTAATTGACACCCCCCCCCTCCCCCCACCCGTACGAAAATGTGGTCACCCTATGCATGGTGTTCTAACTTACCGATCGAAGGTCTGACAATGGCTACTGGTAAACTCCCGCTGTGCTCCACCAAAAAGTGCTCGGCGAGGGCCTTCGTGAATGTGTACGTGTTAGGCCGGTTACCGATCAACCTGCGAAGAGATCCGATCGTGGAAATCACGCACGTTTCCACACAGCATCCCTCTTTGCAGTTGTTTTAATTCATCACGTCCATATACTGCATGCATGTTGTGCCACGTCATGCTTCACTCCAGGTTCTCAAACTTTGCTCGCTACGAGACGATAGAAGAGCACCAATTTGTTCCTTTGGTGACCTTAGAAATTTTGAAGATCTTGCCTCTTCTGGTCGGAAGAAGGCTTACCCTGGAGAATACCTATGTTTCTCAATCGTTTACATACCAAACGGTAAACCCTTAACCGGTACGTATTTATGCACATATTATCTGGACAAGATTATATAGATTGAAATTAACCTATATAAACGACAAAAATTAATGTTTAACCAGACGCAGACCACCAAAATTGAATGAAGTATGACACTGCACTTGTTGTATGTTGGCACATTTCTGAAATAGGCTCATACAACAAATTGCACAAATCTGATGTTTTAAAAGTAAACAAGAAATTGGAAAACATTCCAAATGCTGCATTGTGACACGTGTTTAAGTTCCCTATGTTTGTGGACAAAATGGGTTGACACAATGACAGGGTAACTATCTTGAAAACAATTAACTATTTCGGTCCAATCCAATAAATCAATGCCCAGAGGGATTGAGATAAGCCAGATAAGCAAAACTTTGAACCTTTCTCTTGCATAGAACTGAGATTGGATGCAGCTGATCTCCCAAAACAATTGCTACACATTGCTAAGCAAAGTGCACAAGAAAACTTTTGGGTGTTCGGGATTCTGGGGCTGTTGGGGGTACTTTCTGGGGCATGGAGTTTGGAAACTTTTGGGGTCCATGAGTACTCTACTGCATTTCCTGGTGTCTTTCACAGAGCGTGTACCAACTTGAGTGTACGTCTTACTTGGGCGTGATCGTATCAAGAAGCTCGTCGTCCATCCAGTCTACGCATTGAATGATCCTTTCAGGATCGGCTGGTGGTGGGTAGACCATCTCGTTCACTTCCTGCCTGTTGCAGTTGCAGTAGGCCGTTGACACATGCACAAGCGCCTGCGAGAAAGAAACGACACATTGAATCCTTCAAATTTTAGTTGTGTTTCGTGTACGATTAAATTGTAGAGCGAAATATTGCACTAATTGGTGCATCGTAAGATTACCATACTACGACTGGTGGGCCCTGGTAAGAATTACCTTGTAGACGCTTCAAATTGAAATAGGTACGCAGGTTTTTTCACTTTGGGGCTGGAATCTCTACGCCGAGCCGACATTCTTACGTTCAGAGGTGCGACAGGTGAAAGCTACAAAGTTGACCCCCTGGCCCCTCCACCCTTCAAAAAATTGGATTCAGGCCAGGGGACGGAACCATTTTCGTTCATTTTCTCCACCGCTAAATATAAGTGTGTATTAAAAGGTTTGTTCAGTTTTCCCGATGATTTAAGGAGTTATCCCAGAATGAAAGGGGCATAGAGCTCTAGGAACTTCTGGCAATTATTTCAGCTTCAACGGGTACCGTTAGGAATCGGGTACTGTAGTTTCACGGAATATTTGCACCACTGCTGGTTTATTCGCACTACAATTGGTGGCTGTGGGTGGGATACTGCTGCAAGAAATATTCGCACTACAATTGGTGGCTGTGGGGGGGATATTGCTGCAAGAAATATTCGCACTACAATTGGTGTCTGTGGGTGGGATATTGCTGCAAGAAATATTCGCACTACAATTGGTGGCTGTGGGTGGGATATTGCTGCAAGAAATATTCGCACTACAATTGGTGGCTGTGGGTGGGATATTGCTGCAAGAAATATTCGCACCACAATTGGTGGCTGTGGGTGGGATATTGCTGCAAGAAATATTCGCACTACAATTGGTGGCTGTGGGTGGGATAATACTGCAAGAAATATTCGCACTACAATTGGTGGCTGTGGGTGGGATATTACTGCAAGAAATATTCGCACTACAATTGGTGGCTGTGGGGGGGATATTGCTGCAAGAAATATTCGCACTACAATTGGTGGCAGTGGGTGGGATATTACTGCAAGAAATATTCGCACTACAATTGGTGGCTGTGGGTGGGATATTACTGCAAGAAATATTCGCACTACAATTGGTGGCTGTGGGTGGGATTTTGCTGCAAGAAATATTCGCACTACAATTGGTGGCTGTGGGGGGGATATTGCTGCAAGAAATATTCGCACTACAATTGGTGGCTGTGGGGGGGATATTACTGCAAGAAATATTCGCACTACAATTGGTGGCTGTGGGGGGGATATTGCTGCAAGAAATATTCGCACTACAATTGGTGGCTGTGGGGGGGATATTGCTGCAAGAAATATTCGCACTACAATTGGTGGCTGTGGGGGGGATATTGCTGCAAGAAATATTCGCACTACAATTGGTGGCTGTGGGTGGGATATTGCTGCAAGAAATATTCGCACTACAATTGGTGGCTGTGGGTGGGATATTACTGCAAGAAATATTCGCACTACAATTGGTGGCTGTGGGTGGGATATTGCTGCAAGAAATATTCGCACTACAATTGGTGGCTGTGGGTGGGATATTACTGCAAGAAATATTCGCACTACAATTGGTGGCTGTGGGGGGGATATTGCTGCAAGAAATATTCGCACTACAATTGGTGGCTGTGGGGGGGATATTGCTGCAAGAAATATTCGCACTACAATTGGTGGCTGTGGGTGGGATATTGCTGCAAGAAATATTCGCACTTCAATTGGTGGCTGTGGGTGGGATATTGCTGCAAGAAATATTCGCACTACAATTGGTGGCAGTGGGTGGGATACTGCTGCAAGAAATATTCGCACTACAATTGGTGGCTGTGAGTGGGATATTGCTGCAAGAAATAACGGTATATATAGACTAAAATTACCTCAAGCTTCTTCATTTTGTGGCACATTTGCACTAGCCTCTGTGTGCCCACCAAGTTCATGGCCACCGACAATTTGAGCGCCTCGTCAAATTTTACAGTGGCGGCGCAATGGAATACCACTGAGACTTCAGCGAAGAGTATGGCCTGGTCAGTGGCGCTTACCCCGAGTTCGGGACTTGTTATGTCGCCACAGATTGGCACCAGTTTACCAAGAGCTTCGGGCCGCTCTCGTCGAATGCCGTCGAAGAGCTGGAAAAATCCGTGCAAATTAGAACTAACTAGTAACTACCCGTCAAAAGAGTATGCTACTGTCCAAAAAGTGTTTAAAATAACCGTCCCATTGTTCCGCTAATGGGTTGAATGGTCTGAACGTAGAATGCGACTCATTCAGGAGTCTACCGAACAACAATTTACTTACGTGGAAAACACTGTAGTTTGGGAATAGTAGAAAACACCGCATCGAGAATGTGTTTAAACACTGTTTTAACATCAGGCAAAGTTACCCGCTATGGGCCCGGCCATAGGCATTTGATGGTGGGTTGTTAGGAATTATTTTGTCTGCAAGTATTTCACTGTTCATATCCTAATCGCAAACTCTATACATATACCTCTGATAACTTTTGATATATTTTATAGATCTGGAAATGTTCTTGAAAATTATGAAAGCATTGCATGATTGGCAAATGTATTGGCTTTATGAAGTACATAACACAAGCACTGCTTTCTGGTCTGGTTCACGGGCATTTATTGCATGCCATGCATTGAATAATTACTGCCGACTTTTTGAGGTAGTGTTTAAAGGCAATTATGAGTATGTTTCAGAGTCGATTACCTACATAGCCTTATAAGATGTAGGTAACTTATGGATTTTATATTGCCTATTTTGTGTGCAAAGCATTTTTTGCCGTAAAGACCTTCAATTATAGCGCCAGTAATAATATGGTGGAGCATGGAAAATCGGCACATCCCCATAAATATTACAATACTCAATTAAAAGTCAATGAAAACAATGCACGAGGATTTATTTTCAAACCAAAGAAGTATGTTGTTTCCGATAAAATGGAAATGAAAGAACTTCGGGCGTTGATTGTCAAGCATGCTAGCAACTTCAGATTGGACCTCGTATAATGTCAGTAGAGAATGAAAGAGAATGAACATGTTGTTGTCAAGCAAAGCATGATCACAATTATACAGAGTAGAATGAGATGTGTGTGGTGTGGAATGAAACTTAAAACTTGCAACTTACCGTCGCGCTGAGCAATCCATCTAGTCTGGTTTTAACATCGCACCCCCTTTTTGGGCGCATCAGAAGGTAGATGGAATGGATGCCCGGACAGCTTCTGAGCAGCTTCTCAATGAGCACCTTCCCCATGAACCCTATTCGACACAAAACCACACCGTAGAAGATGTTAGTTTCCGGAATGGCACCCCACGACATACGAATACATGCTGTCCTATATTTCAAGATCAGTTTGCCAGTGTATTATAGATTTCTTGATTAAGCGAATATATGGCAGCGTTTACAAAACTTGACCCACTTACTTTAAGATCTAGAAACTTTTAAATATTCTTCAATTTGGAAGTCAAACTTTAAAAGGGGTTCAGAAGTAAAATATTACCCAAAAATACGCAACCCATGTTCGTAGCGAAAATCAATTGAAGACTTTTTGTCAAAAATTGTCTGTATAATGTGGCGCTGTAATGCAGTCAGTAAATTTTGTCGTCATGTGGCTACAGTTGCAAGTGTGTACGTGTACACTTCCAGCCAACTGTGCGTAATATGTTGTCACATGGCCATATTCGAATCGTAGTACGTCGCTCAGACACCTATCTATAGGTCACCGGCATTTCGACATGCCTGCAGTCACAATGTTACTCAACCGTGTCACTTCTCTTTCCCAGATTTCCATCCTAGAATTCAAGATTGTGGACACTGCTTCTGCAGGATGGTCTCCATTTTCTGAGTTACTTGTACATTTTTTATGGAATATGTTTTTGAAAAATGTGAAATGAAACCCTCCGTACAGCATGATAGTGACTTTGAAGGTAAAATCAGTTTTACAGGTACTCTGGCCGAGTACACATGAATTTCAAGTTCGTGTCCAAGCCAGTGTCATGTGGTTGGTCCAGAGCAACGGTCCAGAGCTTTGGGCCAGCGTCAGTGTTCACATGCATGTCAGTGACATTGATGACTAAAAATCCAGATGCAAAAAATTCTGACTGTGTGCAGTATCTGTGTTTTTGGGGCACGGTAAAATTGGCAGCGAGCTCCGATTTGCGCTGTCGTGTGTGTGTGTTACTAATTAGAAGCTGCGCATCGAATTATTGATTGATATTCGATGAACGATCGGGATCAAGAAATCGAGAGAAGCAAAACAAGAGAAAGTAAAGAGTGGCAAGGAATTTCATTGTCACACCATCTTTGGGCGACTGCAGTGAATTAAATTATGCCCCTTCATTTTACTTTCTTGTCATGATATTTTACTTCCTAAGATTTAATGATTAGACCGCAGTTTTTTAAAAATAACTTTTCTCGCACATACAACTTATGTTTAAAAATCGTTTGCATAAAACGATAAAAGGTACATACGCCTTCAATTATTTCTAAGCCATCTTTCTTGTTGACTTTCGATCTTCCTTTGAACATCGTTAGAGGCTGGGATTTGAACCGCTGGCACTCACCTGTGGCTCCTGTCACCAGGATGTGTCTTCCACCGTAGAATTCTGCAATCGGGCTGAGTGTAGAATCCGCCATGGCCATGCGCCTTTGACCTGCAGCCGAGAAACCAGGTGTCCAAAATACGGCTAGTGTTTCGTGAAGGACCGAGGAACGTTGGCCAAATTGAGAGGAAATTGTTACTGGTTTAAGCAGTTACCAGTATGCAATTGATGGAAGGGAGGCGAAGCTGGAAAAATGTGCACCCGAACCGGGATACGAACCCGGGACCTCCTGCTTGCCGGGCAGGTGCTCTCCAAATTATTTTGGAGAGCCAAATTATTTGGCTCTCCGCCAAATTATTTGACAATTAAGATGCACGTGATTGCTCCACAAGAGTTATAAGAATAATTGAAGGTTGTTTCACCTATAATCCTGTAATCATGTAATTATGATTGTTGTTTCGTGATTGATAGTTGGGGTGAAATAATGTAAAATACCTCATCACCAATGAATTTGATATATTTTTTCTTTGAGTAGGGTCAGAAAAACAAATTACAAAGGTACATTTATATTTACAGGCGTGTGTGTAAAACTGAGTTTTCAAAACACGGTTAGGAATACATTTTATACCTATATGCTTGATTTCTTGTAGTGTGCAGCGGTACTACAAGACCTCTCCGCTAGGTGTGCACTGCACAAAGATCAATTACGACACAAGCTCTTTTGATATGTGTACATTTATTTCTTGGTTATTTTTGCAATATCCGATCACCGATCAAATTAGGCAAAATATTTTTGAAACAAGTACCTAAGAAACCTAAGAAACCTACTTAAATATTTCCTATATCACCTTATGTGTTCATTGCTCATACATCATTATGTTTTATTTGTTCAACGACTTGAAAAAGTAAGCCATCTCTACTCTTCCATCATTCACTTGTACAAGAAATTAACACATCTTTACTGATATGTACCGGGCGTTGCATACCACATCACAGGGCAATAATCACACAGAAAAAACTAAAATGACACCAACATAAAATTATTTTTATTTAAATAAAAATGTATTTGCATTTTTTTAAGGAGTGCGCACAGTTTTCTGCGTCGTTCAGTAAATATTGCTAAAGATGATGTGCCCAATGCCGAACTTTTCAGCTACATAATACTATTATTCTCGAAGCCTGAAGGGCAAAAATCACAGTGTAGCGGGATGATGCTAATACGCACCAACGATAAGGATTGCCTGAAGATAGAGTTGTCTTTAGGGAAACACTACGACCAAGACTACAATTTTAACCTAGGGCAATTCGTGGTTCACGCATGAGCATTGGAGCCCCGCGACCGGACTGGAGAAAGTGTTTCATCGACAGGGAAAGTGCGTAACAATGCGTCTAGTGCACTCCATGCCGATGCGTGAAGGAATGCATTTTATCTTCTTCTTTATGTCCCTTGCTCACCGCATGATTGCATCACATCTCATTTCTGGCGTGTCTGACATTGAAAGTTGGGCATTAACGATTTGAGTCAATAGATTTCGTCTCTACAACCACTCCGCTAGCAGGTATCATATTATATTGTATCATAATATACAAACATAATTGTACGACCAAATAATTAATAATAAGAGGTTGAATTTCAAGAAATAATAAAATCCCTGATGATGACATTCTCAATGATCTGTTATCAGTATGCAGTATACCAGCATGTACCGGACTGCAGTTAAAACAAGAAACCTACAACGTCGTCGGACGTACTTATATCCCAAGGCATTTCGTGTACTTGGCACTCAATCTTACTTAGAATCGGTACTCAGGTAAGTAACAGTCTTTTAATGTTCCCACAATAAGTAGCATCACCGTATTTATCACATTCCACTTACCAGATAAATTTCGAGCAATTTGTCGGACCACGAGAGATAGTGAAGCACTAAGGAGCTAAGGAGCTAATGAGCACTAAGGAGCACTCCAGCACGTAAGATGTGCAGATAACGACTATGCGTTGTGTTTCGTTATTTTAACATTGCTTTTCAATAATCATGACATTAATGACGATAGACTAAAAATTTAACAATCAGCAAAATTCACGTCCGGCCTGATTCGTATAACTGCACATCTCTGTTTTGCATCTTTAATTCAGTTGCGTGATTTCTGGCAATGCATGCGATAGGTCTGCATGGGTTCCGTCCAGGGTACGTCAGAATTATCAGAATTTATGGCAAAAATTATAATCTCCAGCTTTGAATTTTGTGCCTAGTTACTACGAGAACTTATTGACATTGGCACCGAATACTAGACGTTATATTATTGGTACGCACTTTTCGTCAACGGTTTCATATTCAAACATTTGAATGTGTGCGTTTTTTTTTGTATATGAACATGCTAGCTTGCTGATTACAAAAATTTCTGCGAAAGACGTATCTAATAAAAAAGTTATTATTAATAAAAACTGATACGATGAAAAATGCTCTCAAAATCTATACGAAAGTACCATGATGGCCGAAATGTCTTTTAAACACCAAATATTGTGTTTGAAACTATGTAATTTATAGGATGAATTTCACTGTCAATGATAATAACTTAAACTCACCTAATTTTGAAAAATGAATTGGTTCGCCACTGGTCGCGGGTCGCAGCAGAAGGCGGTGCGTCCCGTGTGGATACCGATGACAGACTGACTCTCGATTTGAGGCCTCCATTCCATCTGCCCCAACTGGGAAATATGTATAGGTACTTAAATCATCACTGACAACATCGTGGCTAAACTTAATCATATGCACATTTACGAAGTAATGAAACGCCAAGATACACCGCAAGATAAATTTCGGAAAAACTATCCCTGCAGATCAATGCATTTTGGGTTGCATTGAACCTACACCCTGATCTTTGTGGTTTGAGGACTTTCATCAATAATTAAAACCGTTGGCAAAAACAGTCTCAAATAGCTTGACATGTTGATATTATACAACAGGGATGCATTTGTATTTGAATTTTGAACCATGGGTTCATTTGGTATTGGTTGTAATATTTTACTTTTAACGACAATTGTTTTTGCTCTGACCTGTACCTTCTTATTATGATAGGTATCATATAAATGCGTCAAATATATAAAATAATAAATCCAAACTCTTGGATACAATCGGATATATACAATCGGATATTAATAAGTGAATCAGAGAGCTGACAATTGAAACAAAACAAATCGTCACTTCGCTGACCTCCTGAAATGTATCTAGGGAAAATTAACTCTATTTTGTTAAAATGTTGGCATGGGCGGATCTGCTGCCTGCTCCAAATTTTTACCTCCGTGGGGCGTCAGGATCTATGTTAAATATTTTCGATAGAGAAATAAATGCTGCAAAAGCAAAGTAGTACCAGCTTTTATTTAGCTGGCAAAAATTAAAATTTATTTTTAATATTCGTTCTTTCACGAATTGGTTTTTCACTTGAGTCATATTGAACTTTACCGTTTTCTGATTAAATTTTAGTATATTAAGTGCCTTTTTCCAAAGAAAATTCGTATTTTGGTCTTAGTTGTGATAACATTTGGTGCAGCTCAGGTCCAGCCGAATTTTGTCTTCAAAGCTCGAAACTAATGGTTATTCTATTGTTTCTGGATCTCTCGTGCTGAAATCAAGTAATCTCAAAGCACCTGCATGTGACCTGCATAAATATACATAGGAGTTACACATATACAGTTATGTATTCAATTGAAAATAATTTTTGGGATTGAACCAATAAAAAAAGCACACAATTCTGCAATTTCGTACTAACAGGAAATACCATAGTCTCTACTCAATACACTCAAATGCAGCGAAAAAATTTGCACGATGATGGTGATTCTATAACGCAAATATTGTGTTGCTAGAGAAGAAAGCAAAGAAACAACCACAAAAATAGATTGTTTGATATTTATTAGTGGGTAAGTCACTAGACAAGGCTTCGTGAACGCAGTTTGTGTTGCATTGAAAATGAGCGTAACTATTTAACTGTTTGAAGTGGACAACAATTTCAAAACAGAAGGCCGTTAACTATAGGTCATGTGTCTTGTGCAAATTATATTTCTTTTATAATGGGTTAAAGAAATCTTCATTCAAGCCGGGTTTGATTGAATTCCGTATGAAAATGGCAGAATTCAACTATAAAAAGGCAAAAAAATATATATTAGAAAGAGAACAAAAAGTCATGCAAACCTAAACTTTCAAAGATGCTTTATTGAAGCATGCTCTACTTCCCCGCAAAGTTCGTAAAAACATATTCAGAACTTTTCGCTCTACAGCGTTAGCAGATTTTCGAAAAATATGAAAATTTTCGTAAAATTTTGATATGTTTCAAAAGACATTGTTGAAAAACGCATAGGATCTAAATTGAAAACAAATGTAGATCCTCTAAAGATGTATTCAACATTGGAGCAGGCGTTTGGTCTGTATATACAGTCGTGTACAGTCGTGACTTCGAAGTAAAGTATCATTTGACTCTTTACCATTTGTAAAGAGTCAATTGGTAAATAATGGTAATAATAAATACAATTTGTAATGGTAATGATAAAAACTTTATCATTCGACTCTTTGGTGTGGTACTCTATGATACGAGATCACCAGAAAGTGGCAAACTCAAATTTATTCTAGTGTAGAGCGCACAACAAACACACACACACACACACACACACACACACACACACACACACACACACACACACACACACACACACACACACACACACACACACACACACACACACACACACACACACACACACACACACACACACACACACACACACGAATTCTTGGTTGGGGGGGGGGGGGGGGGGGGGGGGGCTCGCTACGCTCATCTAAAATAGCGCGCGCAAGGGAACAGCTATTGGTCTCCTAAGAATGGTACACGTTGAAGGAATTCTCTCACCTTCATACAAGTTGTGTTCAGATTACCGACTTTGTCTTTTTATAACCAAAACAGAAGCAATTAAAATTCCGAACAATTTTTTGTCCACCAATTGCCGTTTTGTCTAATCTTTCCAATTTCAAAAAAAAAAATTTTCAAAATTTTCATCTCGATTCCAAATTTTAATTTTGTGAAGTGATCGCTGTCAACAGTCATAACGAAAGTTTGAAGCGAATTGGTGCTTCGGGAAGGTAATTACGGCCACAAAACGATTCCCAGAACTCATGATGACGTTATAGAGGGCTCCATAAAAAGGCATATTTTCGGCCCCAAAAATTTTTGGAAAAATTTGTTGCCTCTGCCATGGGCATCAAAAGTACAAATCTTTGGTCTAAACATCAGCTTGTCAGAAGATGAGATATGGCCTTTCATTACAGCGGGACGACCCAGTCACAAGAACCTTTCGGTGCCAGGTAAACGCTATCAAGAAGATGCTCTTTGTTTGACGGGGGGGGGGTCTTTCAACAATGAACATACCTATAGGTTAACTATATACCATGGCCCAGAGTTGCGGGGTATCAAAACAAGAGTCAATCACGTGAGTTCTCACATTCATATTATTTATGAACAATATCTAATGATTCTCACAGTATTATATTGATTTGAAAATTTGTGTGGTTTTCCCGGAAAATGTGATAAAAATAAAATCATCCGTTCACCCCTAGTGTCAGAAAATTCTATAGCTTGCTGCCGGGGAACTTTCCCCTGGTGCAGAGTAAAGGCCATCTTTTTACCAAGAAGATTTCATGATCTATAACTGTAATATTGTCTGAGAAAACGATTTTTTAAAACTAAAAAATAATGTGCTGGAAACTGTCAAGTGTCAACGGTCAACAGAACAGGGTGAAAATGTATATTTTAAGATTTTAAGTTTTGAGCCTGAATAAAGATGTAGGTTCTAATTATGTTTTTAAATTTATTATAGAACAACCTAAGCTTGGGGGAGGGATGTAAGAAATATGTGTGTGGTTTGCACCAATCCAGTTTTTCGCTCAAAAACAGGGGCGTGCGGTGGTTTTTTTTTTGGGAAGGTACACAAAATTCTTTCATGGAATTACCCATATTCCTATGCACACATGCATCTGGTCGGTACCATAAGATACCTTGAGGCGGAAGTACAGACCAAATGCCCTGGCCCGACCGTTGGTCACCAGTAGCTACGAGCAAATTATTAGTTTAAAAAAACCATTGAACTGCCTTTAGATAGCGAATGCCCACCTTGAACGCCGAAGTCAATGGCCTTGAGGCTGAGGCAAGTTCCATAAGATCCTGTGCGGTATCTTCAACTTCAACGCTGATGCTAGCGCCAGCGGTGCTTGCATGCGGAAGTAAAGCCAACTTCCCTGACCCGACCATGTTCACCTGTAGATCTAGCAAATTATATGTATTTTAAACCAACATACAAAAGAAGAGCTTTCCTTGGAGAACACATGCCCACCTTGAAAGTGGTAGAAGATGGCCTTAGAGCCTCGTAGCCAGCATCATGTAAGATCATGTGCTGCATCTTCGACTTCAATGCTGGTGTTAGGAGTTCTTCAAACGGAAGTTCAGGCAAACGGCCCAATTCTGGTCACCTAAAAATAGAGAAAACTATTCTGTGTAGTATTTTACACGAAAATCTCTTGAAACATCACGAAACTTTCCTGAAATGGCGAATGCCCACCTGAACGTGGATGACATGGCCTTGCAACGGAGGACGGTGTACCTTAAGATCCCGTGCTGCATAATCGACAATGCTGGTGCAAGTTTTGATTGCAGAGGAAGTGTAGGTCAACAGCCTTGGATCAATCTTGGTCAGCTGTAGATAGAGCAAATTATTAGCATTTTAAACTAAAATACAAAAGAAGATCTATCCGCGGATAGCATATGCCCACCTTGGACATGGAAGAAAATGTCCTTGGAGCATAGGCATAGTACCATACCATGCCATTCGATGTCTTTGACTTCATCGAGGGTATACTAGTGATGCTTGCAGCGAAAGTAAAGCCAACTTCCCTTGCCCGACTTTGGTCACCTGTAAATAAGAGCAAATTAATAGTATTTAAAAAAAATCTCGTGAAAAATAATGGAACTGTCTTTAGATAGCGACCTTGAACGCGGAAGACATGGCTTTGCAGAAGGGGTCTGCACATTAAGATCCCGTGCAGCATCTCTAACAACGCTCTGCTAGCGATACTTGCAGCGGAAGTACAGACTTACTGCTCTGGCCCAATCCTGGTCTCATGTGGATAGAGCAAAATATTAGTATTTTATGCTTTCTTAATCATTGAAATGTCATTAAATAATGATTGCCCACCTTGAATGCAGGTGATATGGCCTTGCAGCAGGAGTCATCTCTGACAACGCTGGTACTAGCGGCACTTGCAGCGGAAGTACAGGCTATAACTACCCTTGTCCGACATTGGTCACCTTTGGCAGTGCCATTAATTGTGTCAGCTTCTTCGCCAGCTTCATGTGGAGGTGAGGCATACCAAAAATCTGAATCAGAAATGTTTAGTTGAGTCTCCTCCGATATCTGATTTTACTTACTTATTCATACTCGACCATATTCAATCTAAAAGTTTCAAAGGAAAATCAAAAGTTATTGACACAAACCTGAATCCTATACCTTAGCGTTATCAGCCTTTTTTCGAATGCTGTATCCAAGTTCTCTCTGTATTTTTAAGGAATTTTTCAATATTAAGGTCAAGAGCAAAGTTAGTAGACACAAACTACTTATTACAAAGATTTTCATGTTGTTTTCCTAGATTGGTAATTCTTCGATTACATGCCAAGGCTAAATGGTACCTGTGGTACTGGTACCTAACAGTAATACATTTTTTTCCATATAAACCATTTGATTTTCTCAACTTTAAATGTGCTAATATTTGACAAGATTTCCTAGTCCGGGTACTTGCCTGGAATAAGTTATCGAAAGATTGATAATAAGTTATGGTGTGTAACTAACATGTTCTGTGGTGAGGGTCCCACAGTCCATAGATTATTTTTCCTAGAATACCTCCTTAAAGGTATACACATAGGCGTGCACAGGGTCCCAGACTAGATGGGACCTAACAGTAACGTTTGTGGGGGGTGGGGGGGGGGGGGGGGGGGGGAGCGGGGACGATAATATTCAATCCACAGAAATTATGGGTTCTGTAAAGTATATTTTTCGAGGAAAACTTCCCATTCGAACATGGAAGATGGCGGTTTCATTATCAAGCATAATAGAAACAGTGCAGGGGGTATTTCCTCCCAATTGTGCTTCTTGTGCTGGTTAGTGTGCATACCGATTCAACTGTAAAGTAATGGCACTGGTAGGCTGGCGCAAGTCTCAGCCAACACCTGTTCCAAGCTTTGCGTCTGTTGGTATAATTTTAAGTGCCAATTTTGGTGCCTCCACGTGTTTTGGAGGAATTCGTAGAGAGATGATAGTTGGTTCAACGGTGGATAGTGAATTAATCAACTGAATTTGTTAAATTTCTACCGCCATTTACACGCTAGTGATCCATATTAGTGATCCATAGTAGTGATCCATAGTAGTCTGTCTCAAAAAACATTATAATATATCCCTATTGCTGTCCCTTGCAAGTAGCTGCATTGGTGCAATAGATTCTGCCTATTACCTTACCTTCCTACATCTGCAAGCTCCTGGGCCCCCTTTCGGAGACCCAGCATCTCTGTGCCGGTGGCGCAGCTCGCGCCACCTTATACCTACATTGTTGCCAATCCACTACACTAGAATTAATTTGAGTTTGCCACTTTTTGGGGGTCTCTTAACATAGAGTAGCATACCATAGAATCAAATGATACGTTTTTGTCATTACCATTAAGAAATGTATTTATCATTGCAATTATTTACCATTTTACTCTTTAGAATTCGTAAAATAGTCAAATGATACTTTACTTTAAAATCCACCAGGCTGTGGTGATCTAATGATGCGTTTAGTGCTCCGCAAATAAGTTTGCAGAGAAAAAAGTTCAACATGGTTGAAGTTTGAAAATTCGATGAACTAGTTTGCGTTGGAAGTTTGCGTGGCCACATCCAGGCTGATTGGCTGAATTCGGTGCAAATTTCCTCTGCAAATTAATTTGCTGATCACTAAACGCACCATAAGGCTAACACAACTGTATGTACTATACATTCTTGTTTTGCTTCAGAATTGAACGTCTTAAGTTTAGTTTTTAGTTTCGGAGTTGTTCTTTGGTGGATGCTAGTTGCGTTAACTTCTTTGCTGATAGCCTCCCAGACACTGAGCTTTGCTAGTCCACTTAAAGATGGATTAAATGATCCATTTAATGTAGATTAGTACTTTAAAATATGTAAACTGCTCTATTATAAGTTATTGTCAACAGATATATGTATAATATATATTATGATAAAAGGTTGAAATTGCGAAATTATAACTTACCGGCTGAAGTTTATATATGAATCTGACAGCTGACGAAGGTTGTTTGAATAAATGCGCACTCTGCACTGATTGGTCGAAATTTCAGATGTCATGACGCAAAACAAATACCGCGCAAATATTTTGTTTATGATTGCGGAAAAGTGCTATTACGTTAATAAAATTATTACCTACATATTAGAGAGGTAATAGTAATACCGTATTATCTCTAATACGGTAATAAAGCTAAGATTATTTGTGAATCCGGGCCCTGGTACCGATACTATGGCTTCGCTTATATCGATCGTATATTGGGTTCTTCTGGCCCTTTGCACGGTGTCATTTATTTATTCCGAGGGTATGTTTTTGTTCGCTAGAGCAGAAATTCGGTTGAAATTTTCTGGTAAACGCAACCATAACAAGTACCTATGGCCGGTGGTGTAGTGCTGGAAATAAAGGAGGGTATACGATACGGTGATTTTTCGTCTAAGAGGGGGTGGGGGCTGTTTTCATCCACATTTTTGTCCCATTTGCTTTAACTTATAGCTTTAGCACACGTCCAAATCTTTCTGGATTCCTTACAATTGCAATGATATATTTGCTATCAAGTTCAAGACTCATGTTCAAGTTTGCACATAGGTTGTCTGGAATGGGTGTTGAAACGATGAATAGTATTGAAAATTTGCTAAAGTTACTCGAGCGTAACAATGCTAGAAATTTGCGTACCAGCGTATACCAGAGTATTTCTTTAAAATTAAGGTGAGTATATGCTAATTTGCAAATAAAAGGGAGTATGCGCCGCATACCCCCGTCTTCCCCGTACTACACCACTGCCCATGGCCCAGGGTTCATGCTGGATTGCTTCTAAAGGCTTAGCAAAACTGAGAATTTGAGGCTCCGATCAACGAGCGGGGTGGAGAGGGAAGGAGCTATCAGATATATTAATTGTCGAAGGATCAAGACCAAAAATGTACCGTATATACAGTACATTACCCGTCTTGACCCTTCACATATACCTATTATACACTGTATATTAGGTAATATATAATTATATATGTGAATGCTTTGTACCAGCAGCGTTCGAGGCTTACCGTTGCTTCGATGGCCCTTCCCTCAGTCTATTAACTCCATGCTCAGTCACTACCCGAAATGATCTCTGAAAAGTTTCAAAAGATATTTAAAAAATTTCCATGGTGTCATTTCCGTCTACGTAATTTATCTGTATACAGTTCGTGGTTTCGGCTCTGGCTTACCTTTTTTCTGTCCTCAGACACTTCTCCCTAATCAGAATCGAGGATTTTCTAAGCCAGAGAAATAATTACTTCTTGCTGGAATCAGATATATCACATACATCACAAGATGGCAACTAAAACAAAATTTCCAGCGCCTCCCAGAAATGCTCACAGAAATTTTAATGAGACGTATTAATGATCCATGAAGCTATGATTTTGGAGTCAAATTTTAAAATCCCACATCACTACAGAACAGAGCAAACCAGAGCCGAATGAACACATTTGAGTGAGTTTCGAGTGTAGAACTCTTGTACCTATGATCTTTAAGGTGGTGGGGGACGAGGGCTATCAATCGTATATAGCATTAGCTGATTATCAAAAATGGTGTTTTAGAAAAATTAAAATGCAGAACCGAAGTTTTCTTTGGTAACAGCTGCAAGTGCACCAAAATAATTTGATGTATTTCTTGTCGATCAAGTTGAGTACGCCACTACGGCCAAAATCGAGATGACTTTCTTTCGAAAGTAAAGAAGCTGTTATAGACAACATCCGTTAGCGAGCTGGTACCTACTTAATTTTTTGTAGTTTCCTCCATAGAAAAATTATTTAAGAAGTCCCTACATATAATATGTGCTATTGCCACATATAATACAACAATTACTTGACGACTTGACAGAAAGATTTATTTACAATGAAATGAAATGCGTCTCAGATAACGAGGAAGTCCTATGTTTTCATTCACGGTTAACTCGAGGCGGCCATCTGAAATTCACTCGGAGCTAGGGCGTAGAACCTCCCTCCCACTCATCGTCCTGACCCCCAAGTGCAGGTTACATGTAAAAAGTTACTCAGTTACAATTACAAATCTCAGGTCAAGTCAGATACAGGTCCAAATTCGGTTATTAATATGCATGTTATGTCTATAATCGTTGACCCGCGTGCCAATGCTCCCGGGTTCCCCTGACTGGAAAACGCTCTTGGGCCATAGGGCGCTGCACCAGCTGCACCAGAAGAGCTACAAAAAAGTCAATTTCACACCTAAAAAGTAAGCCAGTGGAAAATCAAACAGGTCCATATCTTACAAAACGTATATTTGAGTCTTCATACATTTTCAAAAATGGAACATCATTAAATGATTGTGAAATGACAGACAGAAACGAAAACCAATTATCATAGGTACTGAATGAGCCTTGAAGCATCTTGCCAATTAAATATTAGTAACATTATTATGATTGGCATCAAAAGACCATTTGGAATGGTACCATGTACAAAACAAGAAACGGACCAAATTGGTGGCCCCTTTACGAGCTAGATGATTAGATCACTAGCGCAGTTCTACTGATTTGTAGTCAGTACTATCAATATTAGAGTACAAACTTACCACTGGAAAAATGTAGTTTTAACTGAATGAACTGCAACAAATAATTATACATAATGATAATATGTAATAATATGCTTGCAGCATGTACACGGGCAGCCAAATTGCTAATAAAACATGCCATTAAGATGTCAGGAGTTGAAAAACAACTAGTAGTATCATTGTGTTAATGTCACAGGTAGCTATTTACAGTGGTTTAAAAATGATCAAGTGGAAAAAACAAGATAATTATACTGATCCACTGTATTAATAATTATTCTCTCCATGGGTTGATTAAAGCCATATCTCACCTCCTGACAAATTGTTTTTTGGCCGTAATTACCTTCCCAAAGCACAGATTCGCTTCAAACTTTCGGTATTGACTTTTGACAGCGATTACTTTGCAATATTTTTGGAATCGATATAACAATTTTGAAATTTTATTTTGAAATTGAAAGATGACAGAACGGCAATTGGTGGACAACAAATTTTTTAAAATTGTAATTGCTTCTGTTTTGTTTATAAGAAGACAAAATCTTTAATCTGAGCACAACTTGTGTGAAGGTGAGCAAATTCCTTTAAGATTTACTACAGTGACTATTAATTTCCTTGGAAATTTGTACTCCCAATGCAGTTCAAAACATAACTGTTTTCATTAGTCAGTATCTGCAACATGTATTATATTTATACGGCATTGAGATATGATTGAACAATCTTCACCATTGAACAATCTTAATCGTAACTGTTCATCCTACAGGCTGAAAGTTTCAATTAATTCTGTTCACTAGGTACAGAAAAGTGTGCACAAATTCGTGGAAAAATCTCTGGAACCCAGCTTACATTATTAGGTCAAATGTATAAAAGCTTTTTGGCAGAATTTTAGCATCTCTCAGGATGAAATACAAAAACCTTCCCAATAAAATTTTAAACGACATCTTCAGGCCAACTATTATGGTGGCTATCAACGAATGAAACGCATCTGCGATTTTTAAGAAATCATGTCCGAGAAAGAGATCCTGGTAAATAAAATAACCATTGCAGTTAGATCTTAATTACAATGGCTGAGGCAGGAAATTTGCAGCATTCAAGAGAGTTTTACTTATGGGAGATGCCGAAACAACGGACGCTCGTGCCTAGCCTCTGTTGATGCGTTTGATAGCGATGCTGATGTTCAATAGGTTGTAACAGAGCGACGCAGAGAATAACAGTTGCATGCATATTTTCAGAGCAATCTTCAAATAATCCTGCCATGGGTGACGACCACATACAGTGTTCACAAGAGATTGCACTGGCCATCTAAAACAGCCCATAGAATAAGCCAGCAGCGATATCGATAATTAGTGATATCTCCATCGCTACCCAGGATCGCATTGCATCGTAATTTATAAATTTGTACTCGCCAAGTGACTCAACAGATTTCAGGAGAACACTCGGTTCCCTGGTAGACCTATTCAACACTTGAGATCCTTAATTTTGACTCGTTATTTTAATTATTAAAGTACTTAACACTTATATCAACTAGCAACTTAATGTACAAGCATTTTCAACAAATGATACAACTGCCACTGAACTTAATGCTAGACACAAAACCCGCAGGCAGTGATTTGTACTCATTGAATAACACAATATCCATAATCCACAACAACCAGTGTCAATAGCCGGCAAGAAAAATGAAATACAAAACGGTAAAGACAGTTGAGAGTGGAGAAAACGAACTTTGGTGGACAGAAGTGGTGGATCAGTTCTTCAGCGCGTGCTCGACAAAGCGCTCGAGCTCCGTGCGATTCAATGAGCCATCAGATGTCTGGGAATCGAGTGTGAGGTCGTCCCACCACCAGAGCCGGCGCTTCGAGAAGCACTCGACGGCCGAGTTCACGCTCGCGATTCCGATGTCTTTCTCGTAAGCGCTTACGCGCTTGATGGTATGAAAGAAGTACACATGGTGCGTCTTGCGGCTCACGCTTTTCATGTAGGGAGCTGAAACGAGAGCAAACATTCGGTCTGAGCACGGCCAGAGCTTCTCAGGTGGTCTATGACAGATGATAAAATCGTTAGTATGTTTGCACTAGAATTTGACCCCGTATCGGCAGACCTTTTTCACCTCGATTAAAGTGCCAAAATCCAACCCTAATTTATACTTGAACCTCGGTTTCAATTTGTTGAAAACTGAAAACGGCTGTCATTTTGAAAAGGGTTCTAATTCATGACCATGCATGACGTTGACACATTGAGACATGAGTCCTTCTAAGAAGCAAAAGGCATTACAAGCACTACCTTGCACAACCTACGCTGTAGGTACACAACCTCTGTAACTTGGCGTGGCAAAGCCCAAGCGGCCAAATTTTGAAATGGGATTGCATTTTACTTATGTATGTGCGGTGTGCCCCTCAAGTTATTCATCAATCGTCATCCTAATGATAACTGTAACCAGAGAGAAACTTGAGATTTTTGCACACTCTCACTCTCAGAAATCTTCAACAGCCCTAAGAGCAATCAGAATATTGACGAACATCTACCTATGCTAGTACTGAGGAACATCACTTGGCTAAAAGCTACCAGTGCCTACCTTTGGTAGTTTTGAGGAACATCACACCGCCAGGCAGGAACACTGAGTGTCCGAGGTTGTAGCACATTCTTTCGACTCCGCCTGCCTTCTTCAACTGGCACAGCTTGAGCGACCCAAATAGCCGGTGCAGCTCAGCAACCGGGAACAGTTCCTTGGCACGGAGGGGAATCAGGGATGTACCCAACTTGTTAAGTGCTCGGCAGAACAATGCTGCCTTGGACAACCTGGAATTCCGGAAATGGAGTTAATAACCTGGACTTTGACAGATCGTTTGTTTAAGACTCCAGCACCCTATGGCCAGTAAAGAGGCTTTCAGATAAATTTTAGACAATTCAAGGCCATGTCGTTTAAGTTGGAATCCCGGGATTCCAGTATTATACAGAAAAGATACATAATAGGGGGAATGTTGCCATATTCCCAGGCAGATTTGACCCTTAAGTGCTATTATAACAATTATAAAAATATAACAATTCAACAAAATATAACAATTATTGCCCTTTTTAGAGCAATGTCTACAAAAGTGCAAAGATAAATTTAAAAAAAAGCAGTTTCCTCAAATGTTGCATGTTTGTCAACAATTTTCAGCAAATCTAATTTAAACACAAAAACTATTCTTATTTATTTGAAAGTCTCTTGTTAGAGTTCTTGTAGGATGTAAGATTATGTAAACATTACCTAGGCCCCTAGATTTTTTTGGGGTTGATCTGTCACTAATTATGAAAGAAAAAAAAGGTAGACATTTCAATTCCAACAGCTTCCCCCGTTCTTAACTTATAAATCCTTGACATCTCAATGATTTTGCGCCGCTCACCTGGTGGCCAAGTCCAGTTTGCACACATAACTCCCCCGTTCTTAACTTATAAATCCTTGACATCTCAATGATTTTGCGCCGCTCACCTGGTGGCCAAGTCCAGTTTGCGCACATCCTCTCCGCCTAAGTAGAACGCGTCGATGATATGCAACGCAATCACCTTCCTTTGGGCCCGTCCTTCGCCTTGAAGCTCTTCCACAATCTCTCCGTAGATCAACGTTCTTGGGCTCAGCTCAAAGGATTCATCGACGCGGGTCCACTTCTCCCTCTGCAGCCGAAAGACACGAGAGCGGCCCAGACCTGGAGGTTTTCAAGAGGGTCAAAATTACAAAGCCAAGCCAAGATTTGTAACTTTGGCTAATTCTCAATGGATATGTACAGATTAATCCATGGCTATTTGAATGGCATTGAAAGGATAAATCTACAAAATTGTTATTGCAACCAAGGTTCACCTTGGTCTCAATATAAATTGACAAATTTTTCGCACTCCAAAACATATGACGCCAAAGCAATCTACGCGGTCATGTAAAATTAGGTTCTGTTACCACTAACCAATAAAGGCAATCTATGACAATTTTTAAAGCAACACGTTTGAGAGAATTATATAAAAAAATTCAAGTAGGTCGTGTTTTTGAAGTAATCAATTTTTCATTGATTTAAAAGAAAATTCAAATTGTTTCACAACTGTTTTCTTCCATCTAGTACTCATAGGGAACATTTATTATTTTTGCAAATCAATTGTTGTTAATCATTTATTATTGTTGTAAGTCAGGGAATCGAGTGGAGTGAAATCTTCAAGGTATACTTACACTACATTTGTACTCAATTAAAGCTGGGTTTACGGCTAGCAATGTCAGTGACATGATGCCATCAACACTGGCTCTGCACCAATTTAAAGACCCTGGATGTGCATTACGTCATGTACGCGACACTGCAATGAAATCTCTGATTGGTCCAGAGCCAATGTTGATTACATCATGTCACTGACATTGTCAGCTGTAAACCCAGCTTTGGTCCTGTGCATTTTTAAGCACAATATGTGTATAATTTTGAACCTATCAAAATTTACAAATTTTTAAGTATCTTTAAAAATTTTGTTTACACTGAAGTGCCGAAACTTATGAATGTTTTACGCCTCCTTGCTGACATGTATTGCACACTGAAATAATGCACCCCTAAAGATTTGGATCGGCATGCTTTTTGGTTCTCTTTTTAGGGAACAGATCAGTTCGCTAGAAAGTGGCTTTCAGACCCAAAGTTGCGAGTTCTCACGACCACACCGTTAAAGTTATCATTCCAATATTTGAGTATGTTATTAGCAAAATACATACAAATGGGTGCCCATGGCCCTTTTTTCGAAAATTTGAACCTGGAATGCTAGAACCACCCTCCGAATCTCTTCATTTTTTACCCTTTTTAGAGCCATGTATACGAATGCGCAAAGAAAAATTGGGGAAAAGGGCCATGGGCTTCCATTTGTATGTTTTTTACTAGGTAATAACATACTCGATTATTGGAATGATAACTTATACAGTGTGACCGGGAGAACTCGGTTACTTTTGGTACGTTTCAAAATTTTAAAATGAACATGAGGAAAATATTTATGACACGAGGACTTGGATATTTTTATACTGATTACATCTACTTCGAGGTGTAACAAGTTTGAGTCAACTCTTCATAAAAATAACAATCGGAACTGTGCTTGAGCATTAATGAATTCATTTCTTTCACTTCTATGACAAAACAATCGACGGTTTTTAAACAAAATTCAATTCAATAAAACAATTAAAAAATCTTTTTTTAGCCCTTACATAAAGAAATAGTTTACACATGGCCAAACAACATACACACACAAATGGCTTTCTTTGGGGCGAAACTGATTTTGCTTCACTCAATTCGCTCGCTAAGATCATGCGGGGGGGCGTTCGCCCCACCGCCCCCTCCCCTGTATCCGCCCCTTACATGCACATTGCGCAAATCGATGCAAATGACTTTTGGCTTAATTTGTTTGCTTACCGAGGAAGAAGGAGCAGTTATCACGTGCCTCTGAGCAGCCCAAAACGACACATTGCCAGTCATGGACCGACTTGAAAACGTCCGGCAACGCTTGAATGGTTAGAATGTTCCCCGGGACGCTCATGAACGCTAAAAGATGAAGAGGAATCCATCAGTCCAGCATAGCAACACAATTAAATATTTCATCGAAAGCAGTCCACAGACACACTTATTTCAGGACGAGCACATTGTTGTTATTCTACTCATCCCATGAAGCGTATTGGCGAATTTAGAATAAGATACTTTCTCAGTTTGTTTATTTGCCATAAAACAATTAGGTACTAAACATGGGAGTTGAAAAACTTGCGAGCAGGACTCAGGGGTGATTAAAGTACGCAGTTTTGGTAACGTAACACTCTTTCTCTATGTTTTCAGAGAATATTAACTTTCCGCTGCAGCACTAAAAATCACGTTTGCACGCCTTTTTGCCACAGTATAGACAAATGGCAAATGGCATGCAAAAGTAACTGTTAGCTGCAGTGGAATGTAGTGGAATAGCTGCAATGGACAGTGGGTAGAATTGGTGTGTGACTAGTTCACAACTGCACTCAAAAGAATATGATTTAATAGTATAGCTATCAGTGTTTTAGTGTTTTGCATTACACTTCATTTTCAGATTTATAAACCTAACATATTAAGTAAATTGGCAAGAGTTGGACTTGGACACATTTCCTAAACAGGATAACATCATGTTTTTGAGCAGCAAGCAAAAACATACATTTTCAACCTAATTATTACCACCCCATGGGGAAGCGGGAGGAGAGGTTGGATCCGTTTACACTCCTGTAAATAATGTGAGTTTTACCGAGGATTGCGTTCCCATCTCCCTCCTCCACTAGTCATGGGTAGCGGCATCACTAGATTATCAAGCCAGTGGTTCGGCCTAAGCACTCACAAAATTCGCGGTTTTCAAACATGCCCTCGACGCACAATTCCGGACTGTGTCGAGGCGGAACGGTGCGTGCCTTGTCTGGCACTTGCCAATACTCCAGGCACTTGGCCCTCATCCTGCCCTGGGTGCCCTCGTGGAGCGTGGAATCACGGCAGAAGGCAGCCACTTTCACCAGGTTCACCACTTGACGCTCGCCGATGCTGGAATTGAAATGAAAAAATGGTTAGTATTTAGAATTGGAAAAAAAGAGGAACAACCTTGGACTACTTGTTAACGAGACACCGTTCATATAGTTGAGCTTTCTATTCCATTGGTAACACAGTTGATCACTATGAAAAGATCTATGGACAGCATCCATAACTTTTTCAAGTTAGCCAGAGAGGTACGCTATTGTCAGACCGGCTACCCAAAGGCCCCGGCGGAAAAGGGCGAAATTCCATCATATAAGGTCATCGCCTATTTTGGGGGCCCCCGTGGTCGGAAAACTGGGGGCCCCCTCAGTCAAAAACCTCGGGGCCCCAGCGACAATCGCCGCCTGGCCGCCACTGGGTTCATTATAGGGCATTATAGGATCATTAATTATCGTATAGATCATATAGGGCATAGGTTGCTGAGGAAGCTAATGTTAAATCTTTAGGTTACCATGCCAAGATTTCTGTGTGGGCAGCCTGCCAGTTAAACCATCAGAGGACAAAAAATAATATTTAAAGCAGGCATCAAAACATTTGTGCACATCTGTAACTGCATTTATATCACGCACACATAGTATGGAAGCCAGCCATAAAAATAGCATGTCCGCATAACATTTTGCGGACAATACAGACATTGATATCAAAAGTTTCGTCCCTATAAATTAAGTGTTTTTGATCACGAGCCATACAATTTCATAATATTATGTGTTTTAATATGCATGCTAGTTTACATGCATGTATAAGCATGTTCCTAAACACCTAGTAGGTGCAGATATCTGATTTAATCTATAATTTAGGTTATTAAATAGACGGACGTTATTCACTTAATTTTCTACAGTGCTGAGAACTGAGGAAGTCAAGTTGTAACAAAGTGCACGTTTTCCAATAATAAACCGATTGATTGATTTCCCTTTATTGACTAAATAAAAAAAAAACATTTATAAGCCATGAATCCCGTTAGGGATCGTCAGGATCAAAGATACTATTAGAGGATAGCTACTAGAGTATAATTTGGAAATTTTCTGCACTGGCAGTATCAAGCTAAATTTTCACCACTCGTTCAGAACACCCTAGAGGTATACCAAAAGTTTTTCTACCCATTTTCTACCTGGGGATAAAAAAAATTTTTTTTTGGTGAAAACAAAAATTTTGTAATTATCTAGTAACCTCATATTACTCTGAGATACGTGTCAAGACACGCCCTGCAACAACCAATGCCAACATATTATACAAATTTTAGACTTTTGATAGTCGGTATTTGAAAAATAGACCAAACTCGCACATAATCAAAATACGCGCTCCAAAAGTAGATAGTGTGAGCGAGCTATTTGTTCCCAAGACTTTTTACTGACACCATTCAATAGATCTGCTCATTACGCAATAATATATTAAATTACCAAAACGTCAACTTTGTTGCAGACTTTTGTGAAAAGAAGCAGAGCATGACATAAAAATCGCGCTTACGATCAATTTTGAAAACCGCTTAAAATAGTTCCCAAATCAATAAAACCTTCATTGAAGCTTAAAAATGCAAACAGACCTTTATTTTATTCACCCCCCAACCAATTAACCACGCCAAATTAATCGCCTAAAAAACTACGCCCCCTTTCCCATTTTTTGTATTTTTGCTTCTCCAGGCAGTTCTTTTGTAGCAAGCGTTATCTAATAATAAAATTTGCAATATGTAGGTTTAAACACTTGTTCATAACACCAACAGGACAAATCAGCCAAACAACCCCCCATCTCCCCCACAAATTGACAAGTGCATTTAGTTCACTTGGAAGTCATCGGACATTCCAAGTTCCAACATGGAGTATACTGCAGTATATTCTGAAGACAATATATGCGCTTTAGGTAGTATCAGTAAAAAGGCGTAAAAAGGACATAAAAAACCATATTTCGGGGGGGGGGGGGGGGGGGGTGCCACACAGTACTAGCCCAGAGGCGCGAATGGTTTAAATCTGGCACTGCCAACATTGGTCTCATATAAAGCTAATGCCATAAACGCCGCTTTGTTCCTCACCTGTTTTTACATAATTGCCATCATGTGCATTTGTTTCTGCATTTCATTATGTTAAATTGCAGAGCATTCTTGACTTTACAGTCTAAAGTCATTACTCAAGTCATTACAAACTGTCTCTCTAGGGTGTGAGCTTTTTATGTCTCCACCAGTTGGGTCTACATTCCAGTCACTTTTCTTGCAAAATAAAATAAAATGAAAAAGAGCTTAAATACATATTAAAACATTGAATGCACTCTCACCTGTTATTTGACTCAACAAGATAATTGAAGAAAGCTTCATCTTGAACCATGACGTCTAATGGCACAAGTTGGTTGACGTCATAGGTTTTATCCTTGTTCGACCAGGCCCATTTGTTGCAGCGATACAGGTGATTGCGTATGATTTCAGAACTCTCCCGTTTCCATTGACATATTAGGTACCTGCGAAATATTAATTGTTCACACATCTTCAAGAGCTATACTTAAAGTAGGAACGTAGGAAGGTGG
Organism: Nemoura dubitans; assembly: GCA_921293005.1. NCBI lineage: Eukaryota > Metazoa > Arthropoda > Insecta > Plecoptera > Nemouridae > Nemoura > Nemoura dubitans. The sequence continues at coordinate 20,069,324 of OV121073.1, read as the reverse complement.
GTAAATCTCTTGCCCCTATAAAATAGTGATAACAGCAACGTTTCTATGTAATAAAATCAAACGACTTAGGTAATCTCTAGTTCCTGTATAATGTTAACAAAGGAAAAATGGTAAGAATGTACCATGGCATTAAATAATGACAATCATCAGGTTAATCTTACCTCTCCGAGTTGGCAGGTCGGCTAGTGTTGGGTTTATGTATAGTAACTCTGTGGAAACACTTGTACATAAGATAAACAAGGCCCACGCTGAACGGAGTGAATAAGTCGAACACTTTGCACAGGAAGCTGCCCTCTGCGGAGGAAAACAGACATTACATTCAGAAACTAATTTATAAGCAGAATCATCACTTCATCAATACATGTTTACCCGTGTGACCTAAATTGTTGCTAGCCAAAAAAATAGCCATCAGGCATCCTAAGCTAAGGTTGTCAGATTGCTAAAATATAAGAGTAGCAAAAAGTTAAGATAATAATTGAGCACTGAGCCATAGTGTGAGGTTTGGCATTGTTGAAACAGATATTGAATCAATCATCAAGCAGATTGCGATCCAACAGGTCTCGACTCTTGGCAAAGGAAACGAAACGTCATCTCGCTTTTCCGAAAGTCCATTCCCTGATAGCGGCTCCCGGCCGGTCAACCGGCCCAAAACCTGCCGGCCCTTCGGGTATTTGCCCTGTCGCCTAGTGAGCTAATCTGACCCTGCTCACAGCTATCCATGTTCACGTAAGGTAAGGACTGTGGCAAGGATTCTTAGTGTGCATACCTGTCCGCACAATTGACAATCCAACAAGAAACTGGCACAGGTAGAGTTGTTTCGACAAGATCTCCTGAATGTTTTCCTGTCCCTCAACAGAAAAACCTCCGTCAGCCATGGCGAAGTGAACGCCCATGCCATCAGTCTGGGACAAAACAAAGTCCGTGAATACGGAAATGTTATCAGGGTCCATTACGTCGCCGTTCCCGTCAAGGCCATTCTTTCCTGTAATAGAGAATTACATTTGAATTATAAGGGTACAAGTTCATAAGTTCACAACCCCCCAATTACAGACTGATTTTAATAAGAACAGAAGTATATTCTGACCTGACTACATGTCCAAATGGCCACCACAGATTTACTACTACTAAAACGAAATTTTAGTGTAAATAGCTGTTTTATCTTTAAGTTACGACAAACTGTACTACAGAACAAAATCTTAAAGTTACGACAAACTGTGTTACAGAAGCTTTTTTTCATTGTTGCAAGGTCTCAAGTTCAGCGTAAAGGCATGGATGTTAGCAGTCATAAGTTACAATTTTAGATATGAATTTTGCTTTTTCTTGATGTATTTTAATATGTTAACTTAATAATCATAAATAATAATTTATTTAACAATATTACACATGCCTAGCCTTAAATATCAAGATATTCTGTCATTTTGGAAAATAAATATGGATGAATTTATCACTGCCATTCGGTTGTAACGCCTCTGTCAGACTGAATCAATGGATGACTTAAAACGGCAGCTTTAAGATAAGTGACAAAATGTTTCTGTAATACCGAATAAACCACCACCTAAGTCCATTTTAGCGCTTGCGTAAAGTTATGACGAACAGCTCATCTTATCTTAAAGTTACGCAAAGCTTCTGTAACTCGCCCCCTGATCTCTACTATGGAGGTGTCTTCGCATGGCGTAGAGAAACACTGAATAGTGAGTGATATATAAATGCAGTGACCACCGTAAACATTGGTAGCCATGGCAAACATACGTTTGCCTCGGTACTTATTTCTAGCCACTCCTTGTGCAAAAAAATTAAATACGGATATGTACCTAGATATAAAAGCCAACAAGGAAACAAGAATGAAACTCACAATAACTCACATATGAAACACAATGAAACAAGACTCACATAATACAATGCTGGTGCGCTTACCATAGTGGGGATGGAATGTCTCGCAAGGGCCGGCGTGGAAATCTTGCAGGCGAAAATCACAGTCTCCGCGCAGCGTGAAGCCGAATCCCTTAGCGAGCCAATTCTTCCGCCAGAGAACATACTCGGAGAAACCTCCAGGACCGGCACAAACATCAGCAAAAAACAGCAGCTCTTCGTTGCTCACCATCGGCTCCTATCAATAGAAATCATTGTTCAACACGTGGGTAAGGCCAAGGATGCCAGAAGGCAGTGCGTGCATCACATGTACATTATATAAAAAATATATATGATGTATATATGTTATAAATTCTTTAGGCATCATTCTGAATGTATGAAAATCCAAGAAAGGAGCTTGGCAGACTAATATCATTTAGGTACATCATTATGAGAGAATAGAAGCTGAAAAGTGACTACATGGACATTCGGTATCTAGGCCGTGACATAATATATTTGGAAATTAGTACGTAGGCACAACTTTTAATTCCCTGCTACCCAGGAACAAAATAAATTTTAAATTAATAGATGCATATAATTAATAGCATTAATAGAAAGCAGAACTTTTAGGTAGGTAAGTAAATAACAATTACCCCCAATCGGTCAACTGGCTTGGAAAACATGAAGTCAAGCACTCGGTCCATATTAGCCATTTTCATTGCTGCTCTGTTTAAAAATATTCCACCCCTGATGGTCTCAAACGGGTTTGAACGACTCCGTGCTTTCCGCATCTCTTCTGGTTCCAGCTCGTCAAAAACACTCTGCAAAACACAAATATTGAATGAGCAACGAACGTTTATCTTTTGATGTGCACCAGAAATGCTGTAATTGAAAACTCGACGCAAGTCACTCGCACTCTCGAAAGTCAAAATGGCCATACCATGTCGACTGGGAATTTGTGACTCCGCTTGCATTAATACCAGGGATCATTCTCCAACTATGGTGGTATTTTGGTATGTGATCAACCACCGTGCATTTGGGGCTGGATCGAATGTTTTTTCAGGCATAAGCAAACGGGATAATTTGCTCCCCCCCCTCCCTCCCTCCTCACAGAGTCAAGTCTTTCCAAGTTAACAAAAAATCACTAAAAAGTCAATAAGAACTTAAACCATAAACAATTCTACTGTACCCACCTACATATTACTATAGTGTTTGGATACTGACCTTGCTCCCCAACACATTTCGCAGCAAGTCTGGATCACAGAAGTGAGTTTCTCCTTCGAGAGAGAGCTTCACAGGCCCCTTTACCAGCCAAGATGTCAGAGTGGCCTGATCAAGTGGTTGATGGTTTGCTTCAGCTAGCCAATTCACAGTTTCTTCGACTTGGATTACCTGATGATAGATATTATTTTTTATATTTGAGAATATATTATCTAGTAGTACCTACCTGTACCTATTTCTTTTAGTACTTGGAAGCAGATTCTATCACTATCTTGTCGTTTTATCCAGTCTAGTGAACTAAACTTTAAACTGAAATAACACTATTTCATAAGTCCAAATCATTTGGGTATTAATAAAATTTGTTCAAAGGCCTTTGAGGGCGAAGTGTTACAAAACACATGGACTGTAGACGATTTCAATTTTATATAGTAGGTAATTCCAATCGTAAGAAGGCGTTTAATATTTAAGCATTAGGCATGCGACTTTACCTCCAGCTTTGAATCCCAAACTAGGCTGGCAGCTTCAAGCCCTTTGATGTGAAGGCCCAAACCTCTCCTGCCTCTTTGCTTTGATGGCTCTACGGGCTCAACAATACCTTGTGCATGTTTTCCTAATCCTTCGCCTTCACGATATCCCATCCGTTCCTGTAGACACAACATTTATTATCACAATTTGATAACCAATAAAACATTATATTCTTAAGAGTATACAGTACATCTGGTATTAACTCTGGTAAGATCGTAGGTAACTGAATAATATATCACTAATAAAATAATCACCTAGTGCCACAGTTCTCGATGTACTTGAGTAGGTACGTACATCTATGGCTGGCCTGGGTTTAATAAATAATAATAATAATAGTTGAATAATAAGGAATTAAGAAATGGTTTGACATTTTCTAATACCAACTATTAATACAATAAGATGCAAAGACTTAGAGAGAATGTTCTTTGCAATGATAACATCGTGAGAACTAAGTGCCGCAATCCAGGGCCACCAGCAAACGCAAAGTGGGCGATAATCAATTATGAAAGCAGTGATTAGCTTACCAAGCTAAATTAAATATTACAAACAAACAAACAAATAGTGATACAATGCACAACGGTTTATAAAGAGTTTAGTATAATATTGATCGTGCACCACGGTTTCTTAAATAATTAAGATTTTAGAGTGTGAAGCTTGTAAAAATTTTCTCTGTTGTAATTATTGATGAGCGTAGCGAGCGGAGCGAAATCTTCAATTTCACTACCCCCAAAAAAAAGTAACTTGTGTGTTTTTTTTTTTCTTCGTGTGTTTGCGCGCGCTCTACAGACCAAACGCCTTAACCGATTTGGATGAAAATTTCAATGGACCTACCTTTGTTCTCAACTTAGACCCCCTATGTTTTTGGAAAAGATCGGTTCAAAACTTTTTAAATAAATCAATTTTTACGAAATTTTTCGATTTTTTCAAATTTTTGAATCTCTGTAAATGCAAAAGTTGTTAACATATCTTTACCAAAACTTATAAACATGTCGACGTTGTAGATATTTATCATGCCTGAAAATCTGAGTCGTTAGGACTTTCCGATTGGTTTTTATTTGCATTTTTGGAGTGATTTCTTTGTGATTTGACGCCCGATTCAATCAGAGCCAGCTTTCCTTCGTCTTCTTGGTTTCCAGCTTTGTTGATTTCAATTCTGGCCAAGGCATAGTTTTTACAGATTTCAGAAGTGTTATAAATTTAGTGTATGCAAGTAATTAAAGTAAATCCGCGCTAGAAATATATCTTCAATATAATAAGAACCCTCTGGAGTAATTTACATCTATGTTTATATGTTCAAATTACTCAATTAGCTCAAATAAGAATATTTTGGCTATCTGGCAGCTCTAGAGAGAAACAAAGGAAGGTCACAATCGTCTAAATATTTGAGTGATCAGAATTTTCGAGAAGGCAATGGTCTGGCATGGGGCTCCATGCCAGCTACCTTCGACTTCTGCCTCTATCTTTTTTTCCGCTATATACAAACCGCTACCTACGCTCATCTTCAACGCAACACAATTGCGTTCGCGAAGCCCTAGTTGGTAGGAACACTTGTACAAACCATCATTTTCTTAGCCTTATTTTCTTTAAAGCCAGCTTGCTTGCTGACTTTATCATCATCGCTTGGTTGGTACGAGTCTTCTGTACTTTGACTCTCTCTTCTAGAATTTTCACTCTCAATCCTATCATCTTCACTTTGACGACGCTCATAGCTGCTAGTATCGGAGATCTGCTGTCCATCAGAAAACTTTGGATTATAAACGGGAGCCGGCTCAATCTTTGGCCGCTTCCGCTTCGGCTGGTGTTCTTCTGAATCAGAAGAGCAATCATCGCTGCTATCTGTAATATCATAGATAAAGGAACGATTATTTTTTGTAATATAGCTTCAGTCCTTACCAGCAAAAAGCTCAAGTCGTTTCTACTCGAAAGTTATGACACATAAGCTACTTTAGTCTAGTCTAGGCATGGACATTTAATAGCATGGCCTAGGTAGACTTTGAAAGCGAATTCAAAACATAACCTGTGAAATAACCTTAGATGCTAATCTTACCTGACAATTGAGTTGGTTGAAAATACATTTTCAGTCTGAAACTAGACAACTTTTCATCCCTTTTTTAGATAAAACCTTAACAACCGTACGTTGTAGCACTTTAAGGTAAATCCGCGCTGAGTTTATAATTTATTTTCGCGGTAAATAAAATAACAGGCCACCAACTCAGGTGGCCATCTTTTAGTGAAGTGACTACTTTTAAGAAAACATCAGCCTTTCTTAACTTTGGAGGGGTGCCGCCAGGGAATAATCAGCTTTTATTCAGCGCTAATTTTCAAGAAAATTAGAGCCAAGAGCCGAGGAGGCCGTTGGAGCTCCCATCATCGCTTTTATTGAAAACCCATTCCCTAAAAAAAGGAAATCGCCTTTTGGCGATTTAAGTGGGGGCCCTCGTGGTCGAAAACTGGGGGCCACCGTGGGTCAAATAGCTCGGGGCCCCGGCGGCACATGCCGCCAAACCACCCTGGCCAGTCCGACACTGGCAAGAAACTATTTATACAAAATCTGCTGGTCTTGTGGGGTCTACTTATCCACTCATTTATGATTTTTGTTAATAAGCAAATTCCAAAGCGAAATCAGTCCCAATCCCACTCAGTCAGGTTTGGGGTACCTGAAAACACGTGCACCTGAAAACACATTATCCCCTGATGAACATGTCTGTCGTTAGTCCACGATGTCAGCAAGTCCACATGATTACACCATTCTCGATTACACTCTGTAGGGGCAGGCTTACCCATATTTACCCCATATACCCCAAAGCTTTATTTACCTGTGTTTTATCCTTGCATTTCAGAGTCATTGAGATTAATCTGGGAGGCGATTGTTTTTCGACAAAAAAATATTGCACTCTGAGTCTAGGAGAACTTGCACGTTTGAAGAATCACACAAAATAGTTCGTAAGACCATTTTGATCAGCGTAGGTCCTTCCAACCAAAGTATCTTTGGTCCTTGCTGTGTCAGATGACCTATGACTAGCCCCAATGGTTAATTTGTAACAAAATAGGTGAGTAAGCCCTCGTAAATTAAAAAAGATAAATCATTTTCCAAAAGCTATACGGAAAATAATGTGGGAGCCTAATATTCTCAAATAGGGAGAGCGGGACAAACTTTCGACAACAAAACGTGCAGACTAAAAGGGGGTCTAGGAGGCCCGAACCCTCAGGGCACTCAGGGGAAGGTGGCCCAGGGGTGCCAGCCTCTGGGATTTTTTTGAAGAACGAGGGTTCTTTTGAGGCAAATCTATGCCTTTCAGAAAACTTTAGTCTTTGTTGGGCCAATCACATGTATATTCATTTTGAATGCAAAAACATAGGAAAAATCTGTGTTTTTGTGTTCTCAATGTGTTTTCTCTTTTTTTAAACATGACGTTTGATTTATATTTTGAGCTATTTTTTCCATCACAATTCAAGCAAAATGCCGCTTGAATGCGATTCAGTTAATCATTCTGAAATGCAGTCAATGAACATCAAGGGAAAATGTAAATCACCTATGTAAATTGAAGAAAATATTTATTTTTCTTGAGCCCGACTGCGCAATAAGACGTCCGTCTGGTACATAGACAAGAAAAGGTGCGTAAGCGAGCTTACTCATGCAGGAAATAGGTGGGTAAGCGGGATTACGTGAGCTTACGCCTAAATTAACCACAGACAAGCCCCAGATCCATGATCATATTGATCACATTATGAAAATTTAGCTGCATTGAAAAAAAATTGATTTTAATAAGCCTAATTGCCCTGAAGTATATTTTGAAGAATTTTGAGTAAATATCGACCTACAGTTTCAGAGTCAATAGCATTTGTGGGAAAATTGCCATAAGAAAAGCATTGGGTCGTCTATTGGGTTTGTATTATTTTTTAATATGGGCGGGGGGGGGGGGGGGGGGGGATTTTATTTTTGACTTCCAAACATTTTCAGCCAACTTTTTTTAAGCAAATTTATTTGTTTCGGTCTGCACGAGGGTATAATGGAAAAAAGAGAAAGAAGTGACGTGACAGAATTTCAATGAGCAATAAGGCTCTGCTAGTTTTAAGGTTTTGGTAAACCGTGATTTTCTACGACCAATTTCACTCATCAAATTCGGCGCCCCGGCCTCACCCCACGGCATCGGACGTCCTACTCTCGGGCAACCCATGGGTCAGCCGTGGCAGGTGCCGACCAATCCGCCCATCCCAGTAAAAATTTCCAATTTGCTCTTTTCTCCACAGTATTTACCAGCTCATGCTAGGGTTCACACCCCTGGTCACATGACAATATACTTTTAAAAAGATTTCAACATGTACTATTACTTTTATTAGGTACTCGTTTACTTTTGAATAAAGAATGTTTCAAACCTAGTTTTCACATTAAAGCTTGGTAGAGGGACTTCCAGTGTATTATGATAATGATATAACAGCTTATCATAAAATTTCATACATAGATAAAGCAAATAGATAAAGGGAACTGCGATTTAAATGTAAAGGAAGCGGGAAATTGTTTTCCCCCTTTCCCTTTGATTGATGCTCAAGGTCGCTGTCAGCTGTTCGTTGAGTGCAAGCAAGTTGAGTGTGCCTATCGGGCGCTTCGTCCGTACAAACAATACGATGGTATACCTACAAGAAAATAATGAATTTATAAAATCAGTTTCACTTTAACGCTTTATTTGAGAATACTTTTCGTATATTATTATTTTTTCAGTTGAGCTTCAGAATGGGATCAGGTGCAGAGATGGTTTTGTGGTATATTATTCCTCGTCGATTCAGGTTAGTATATCTTCGTCTTAACTTCTTTGTCCAGTAATGAGCCACCACCTATTTGCAGTATCAACCACAGATTGTGTGTGGGAATGTGTACAGTTTAAAGTCAACTTTTAGCCTCTGAAATAAAATTGTCTGTTTTAGCCTGTTGCCACCGAAAAGAGTGACACGCTACTTTTCGACATTCTCCCGGTCCCCTACGCTTGCCACTCACCCAACCAGTAAAACCAACCATAGTTGTTGTAAGAGCCATGTATCAAGAAGACACTCACACAAAGCTTCCGGTAAAATTAATCTTAACACCCATTAAATATCGGTGTGCAATCACAACCTCACTCGGCCGCTTAACCATTAAATCTCTGATCGGCAGGCTCTAACGGCAGTAAATGGACAGGCTGGCGATATTGGTTCGCAATATGGAAGCCTCTTCCTCTCAGCGTCGGTTTAGCTGTATTAGCTATCTTGCAATGGCGAAGGATCATGCGAAGGAACGAGAAAGGTGGCAGTACAGAAGTAGCAAGAGCTTGGGAGGTCAGTAATAAATACATTTAATTTAGATAGTACTCATGAGCACCAGATTTAAAAATTTGCTTTGGAATCTTTGTTACTCTAGATAGCACCTTTGATAAGCCCTAAAAGGCAGTCTCAGTAGCAGCATCACTGCTAGGCTGCCAGCCCTTCCATCAACCATTTAAGCTCCCGATTACATTTTTTAATTCACAGTGTGTAGCAAAACTTCAAATAATTTAAATGTATACTAGTTCACGGTTTTCTCTTGTACAGGTGACGTGCTACCGAGCTGTCCCCCTCCGTGCAATGTCGCGTGCTTGGGGCTGGCTCACGAGTACAGAGCTACCCAGTTATGTGCGCCCTTGGCTTTATTCACACTATGCCAACCGCTTTGGGGTTGACCTGGATGAGTGTGCCAACGACGACTTGACTAGTTACGCTAGTCTGGCTGAGTTCTTTGTGCGTGAACTCAAGGATGGTGCAAGACCAATTGATCCTGGAGATCTGGTAAGATTCTCCTATTGAAAGTCCCGACCATTCCCCAAGAAAATAAGGTTGTTTTTAATCATCTATTTTGATATAGATTAGACTGAGTATCAAAATAGCAAAATGGTAATGAAATACTTTCAGAGAGTGGATTAACCAATGACAGGTTCTAAATTAAAAATGAGGATTTGGGTTAGAATGTGATCCTAATGCAGGAACTAGTAAATTTTGTGCGTGCGCTTTGTCGCTCCACGTAGGTACCCACTTTTCCCACCAATCATAGATTTGGTATGCAATCTTGAGCACAGAGACCCAAAACCATGCTTGATTTATGGCAGGCACAACATTTTCAAAGAGATTAGAGAACTATAATATGAAAGTGATCATCTGGTCAACGCATTTTGTGATGTTCTTTTAAAATTGTCCTTCCCCTCCACTTATCAGCCTTGTTCAAAGTTTATGTAAACTACTCTGTTTTCCCCTTTTGAGAGTTTACCCATTTTCCCCAGCTTGCCTAAAAGATGCAGCAAATCCGAGAGCTCGAAACGGCTTTGCCAGAGTCTTGCGGGATAAATGTTTAAACGCATCGTTTTGGAATCATTTCGTTAACTACAAATGAACAATAATTGTGTTAATGTTTTTAGGTATCTCCTTGCGATGGGCGCATTCTGAGTATTGGCCGAGTCACCAAGGCTCGCGTAGAGCAGGTGAAGGGAGTAACGTATTCGTTGCCCACTTTCCTGGGAGAGCAGACGTGGACTCACTTGGGTGGGGAAATTTCAGACTACTTCAAACCTGAGGATTCCGTTGTAGCGCCAGGTAATATGCGTGTAGATGGCATGGTATCGTTGGGCGTTTCAACTGTCAGCATCATGAATTCAAGTAGCTTTCCCATTTGCAGAGGTTCCTGTTGGTGGTAATGACGACTATCAACAGAGCTTGCTACAGAATGAAGGCACTAGCTTGTACCAGTGCGTGATCTATCTTGCGCCTGGTGACTATCATCGATTCCACTCTCCAGTCACTTGGAACGTGGCTTTCCGAAGACATTTCCAAGGTAAAATGGCTATCCTTTCTTTGATAAAAAGCCAAGCGCTCTCTGCTTTAGAATTCAAATTAACTCAACCAGATTCCTCTTGATTGTAGGCTTCGTAATTACTTAATTGAATTTCATAAAAATAAGAAGATGAATGTTATAATATCTAATAATACCTATAAAAAAACTTGCAATTATTAACAAAACAAATATGGAATTATGGAGAGTGGGCGCATTCCTGTATCGTCCTTATCCATGTCTATTCAACTTGCAGGGGAACTTTTGAGCGTCAATCCACGCATTGCGGAGTGGATCCCAGACTTGTTCTCTTTGAATGAACGGGCCGTGTACGTGGGTCGATGGAAGCACGGATTCTTCTCTCTGACAGCTGTGGGAGCCACAAACGTGGGATCCATTCGTGTCTATTGTGACCAGGTCAGCAAAATACTTGTTCCTTAAGATAGAAAGACCGTGTGTGTTGTTTTCTGTATGAGGATGATTCGGTTATAATTTGGGTCATAAAAGAACATCCGAAAAAAATTGGGTACTTGAATCATATCAAATTCCCCAACTTCATGTTTGCGTTTGATTTTAATTGTTCGTATCTGGTAAACAGGCCAATCCTGATTGGTTTACTTCACTCTTACTGAGCCCATTATTCCAAAGCAGCCTCTTTTCTCACCTTAGCAGCCAATAATGTCCAATGCTTGATGATTTCATCTGACATAGCATTTGCATTTTATTTCAATTAAATTCATTAAATTTATTTGATCTTCATTGAGATTGAAAAATTGCCACTTGCCTAGGCTTGACATCAAATATAATCTCAGTTCATAATTAATACTAACGTTACTTGGAGCTAAAAATTTGCTATGCAATCTCTTAAGGATCCTGGGTACCTCCACTGCCGCACAGATTCAGGCCTTTGCTATTATGCGCTTTTTGACTTAACCGTAAGAGATCACCTAATAAAGTAAGCAAAGGAGTTGTAGATAAAGAGTCAATCTGTGTCGGTGACGGAGCCATTTTTCCAGTTTTCGGGTCTAAAGGCCATAACCGCTTCTTAAAATGTCGTATTTTGCCCTTCTTTTTGCGCTTTCCTGTGAATCGATAGAGACGAAGGAGATTAAAATTTCGAAAAAGGCTCCGTTGCCGACACAGGTTGATTCTTTATGTACAACTCTCTTGCTTACTTTAATAGTGTATCTGTTACGGTTTAGTAAAAAAGTGCATAATCATGAAACTCGGCATTCGCGCTATTTCGCAGCTGCGAGCAGCCCCCGAATTCACTCGGCAGGTTACTGGTTACCGGCTCGGTCACCGACACAGATTGACTCTTTATCTACAACTCCCTTGCTTACTACATTAGGTTATCTTTAACAGTTTAGTCAAAAACTGCATAATAGCATAGGTCGCATCTGTGATGGCAATGGAGGTACTAGGAACCTTAAATGCTGGCTTTAGCAGCAGCCTTTCCCGCATGTCAGACAATGAAGTGATTGATGCAAACCGTTGATTGCAGGCACTGGTGACAAACCAACGTAAGTGGCGGCGCTCGGAACCGAGACACCGAGACCTGGCCCTCGGCGAAACGAAGGTGAACAAGGGCGATGCGTTCGGAGAGTTCCGCCTAGGTTCCACTGTCGTCTTGCTCTTTGAGGCGCCCAAAGACTTTCTGCTCTCAGCTCAGCCCGGCTCCAGAGCCAGAGTCGGACAGAAACTGGGATCCTAGCTTGCCAAAGACGCAGAACAACCTAAGAAACCACCTTTTCGTAGCTACCGTTTTCTATAAGAGGTTTTAACTGTAGGTTATTGTAACAGTCCTATAAGTTTTATATGCCCTGACTGAAACCATTTGGCTAATTATGAATGATTGTAGCTCTTATAAACTAGTTATTGTTAGTGCAAGACCAGTATACTGTTGTGAAGCAAAGATACTATGTGTAAATGATGTGCCAGTCAAAGGGACTACTCTAAGTCAAGGCGGGCTCCTTTTCTCAAGCTGCCGGGCTGATAATCTGCTTGGTCGGAATCTCATAGTGAGAGTGGAATCTTCGGCTGGAACAGGATTTAGACTCATTCCAAGTGCTCATGTTTGAATTGTGCCATGTTGAAATAATGTTCAGAGATATAATATTATTTTTCAAGTATTGTGCTCGAGCTTCTATTAAAAATGAAAGTATACAATATATTATTATACAATTATTGATTAAATAGGAGAGTGTGGTTTATTTATATTTTTTGGGTATTGACTACCATTCATACCCACAATGATTAAGGAGTTTATGACTCTCTTGATTTCATCCTGTTGTGATTCATCCTTGCTCATTTGTTGGACTTTGGGGCAAGGCAAGACCGTAGTGTATTTGCAGCACTATTATTCATATCTGTTTTAGAGAGATGTTGGAATTTATCTGGAAAAAAAGGGACAAAGAAATGCAGGAAGAATTATGCCATTGAAATATGAAAGTGGGTATCAGTAGCTGGAGGTGGAAACAAATTGTTAAGAGAGATAGAGGGTGGGGATCTTAGTACCTACTGAAGTATTGATATGCGTTCTTGAACTTCAGAGGTTGACCTATTTTCATGTATAAGGACTTAATTTTTCAAATAAATGAGGGGCCAACTAAGGATTCAATAAATGCGATAAAATTTATTTGATTTATCCCGCCCTTGAATCCACGCGAAGCTGTGCCGAATCTGCATGCGATACTGTGGCTCATCCCTCAAGAATCGATGATTGTCTACAATGCTGAAGGTAAACGAGATCCAAAAATGTGTCCTGGGATCTAAACCGAATGCTTCGATCCACCCCAAAATTAATCTTGATAAATGATTTTCTATATGCCCTACTTCCCTTGTTGAAGTTTGATTATTTTGCAATGACAAACCCACAGTTTTGTTCACTGCATTTATAGGTATTGGTATTATTTGGTATCTTCAGTAAATAAGTGTGAGCATCAATGGCATACACTACCTAAAACTTAGAAAAAATTGCATATATCCTTGTGGCTTCAAGAATGTCACGCTTGAGGACGGGGTTGCCAATGTTTGAAAGTTTATGACATGGGGAAGGGGGTGGTTGGACATTTGTGATGCCACACTTTGTTACTATTCTTTCTTACTGTTGTAGATTATAGCTAGGTATTCTTTTAAAATCAAACTTCAAAATTAACTGTTATTGTAAAATAATGTTATATGTTACTTACCTACTGCTGAGTTATGCTGTGTCTCGTTTGGTGAAACTCACTGTTTTCTGTTGCCAAAAATTTTGTTAGGGTGGAGTGTTTCGTCAATTTTGTATGCAGTTCCAAAAGAAGGAATTCCGTGAAATAAAATCGTAAGAGGGGGAGGGCTGGTTATAGATTGTGACGCACTTCTCGAGGGGAGGGGTGCCAATGTGTGACTTGTGACAAGAGGGCGGGAAGTGGCCTAAAAGTGCGACATAGGTAGGTACTGTACGTTCCTTGTATACCGGGACTATACCACTGAGTAAGCCTATGATGCAGATCACAACATATAGGGACGATTGACGAGCGGACAATAGAGTATGGGTATACGGTATACCTACTTTATATGTGCTTCAACATGCACTGTAGGTAAGGTACCTATATACTAATCCTTGTTTGTCATTTTCTGATAATGTTATTTACTCGGCTGTCAAATAGGGCCACATTTAACCAGCTGATAATCCGTTTAACTCACGTTTAGCGCTCTATTATCCGCCGTGAATGCTCCAATCACCGACTCATATCGAGTTACTAGCATTCTACAGTATACATCAACCCACGATTCGATGTGATTCAATTTCGTTTCGAGTTAACACACATCCTTGGCAAGCGTATGGGGTTAGAGGGGTTGACATACCACAAAGTGAGTCAGTTTAGATACGATAGACTCTATCCAGCACCAAGGGATCTGCTTGTATAGAAGCAATTTGTGAGAAGATTGGCCCAATCCAGTATGCCAACACACAAGGACTACTATGTCTGGATTGACAATGCCCAATCTGCCCACCGACAATCACATTTCCCATTTCCCTCGACTCGAGTCCAGAGTCACGACTCACGGAGTTTTCCAACCACAGCGCGGTACCAAAGAAGCGTCTAACTTGACACATTTTGCTCGATTTCCCTTCTAGAAAATATTTTGATCTCGCGTTTACTATTCAGTTGACTGTTTACTGAACAAATTTCTGCAGTTACTCGTGAATCAGAATCCTTACGCAATATTAATCAGATCATTTTTGATTCCACTCATAATTATTTATCAATCAGAATGGCGCGAAACCAGTGTTCGATATTCGAATAATGCATATCGACATTCGATTTAATACAGTTTGCAAAATATATTATAGGTTATCATTATCAGAGGCCGCAGAGGCGGAATAACGACTCGCTAGCTACAAGCCCCCCCCCCCCCCCACGCCAAGACAACGGAACTAGTTTCGGGACTATTTCAAACCGACTGATTTGGAAAAACAGTTCGATTTTTTTCTGAACAACATGGCGAGTTTTGTTTCGTAATAAGCTCTTGTCTGGAAACATGAATTTAGAGCTTCTGAGGGTGGGATACTTTCAATCACAAAGGGATGCCATGTCTCGCAACACGGTTAGCTCAACCACTATTATTGTATTTCTGTTATTTTGTATACCCACAACTTGGCAAGAGGGGCTTGCGGGAAACAAATTTAGCAGTCCACATCATATATTTTATTTGCAGTTAAGCGTGAAACAAGGAGAGTATATTCAACTGAAAGTCCCGCAGAAAAGAGTTTTCGCATTTCGGATTGGTAAGGTATATTCGAACGTACAGATGAAAGCTTGTGACGTTGTGAAAGCTTGGGCCTTGGGCGCCTGCGGCTGCGGGCGCCTATTGGCCCCTGATCATGATCATGTTATAGAAGAACGGTGCAAATACCTGAACATATTATGTTGCCATTTCCTTCGCCTGTTATGGATATCCTTCATACGAAAGGATCTATTAAGTGACATCTAAATCCTATTTAATGAAGCAAGTTATTTGCCCATACCAAACAGAACATTTCCACATAAACAATTTAATTAATTATTTTTCCTCTTTAACACGAAAGCAACGAGGCAAGGAATGCAATATCAGATAAACAAAGGGAATGAGGGACTCCGGGAGGTCTCTATATTAAACGGGATCCTACCTTTCATCTCTTCTCATGCAAAACACTGCATAGAGCCACTTCCCCGAATATACCTAATATTATACCTATGGCGCGATATTGTATAATGCACTGCTACCAACAAACAGACAAGCAAGTGCATAGATGCAAACTTCATACCGGTGTTCTAGTCGATAGCAATTACTTGATTTCATTATCTCTCGATGCAAAATTTCTCCTGTTCCAATAAATAGACGAATTAATAAAATCAAGCTGCTTCAAAGAGTGGATTTAATTCGTCCATTTCATGGATCAAAGCAGGCGAGTAAACTGGGAAAAGCGGGAGTTATTAAAGTCAGTGGGTACGTAACTCGATCAAGATAATCACAGCGCAGAAATTGGTGAACGTCGACGGGACTGACGGAGCAATTTAAGAACACGTGCCCTTATTTAGCGACGGGCTGACTAATCCATTACGCCCGTGTTACACAGCTCACACAGTAACCGTGCATATTCTGTCGGAGATAGATTAGGCTTCGCAAGGATGCGATTTTTCCTGCGTCTTTTCGCAACTCCGAAATATTTACACAGCGCGATGCTGCAGAGTGGGGTGCAAATTCACTGCGAATAAACTGTGAATGCATTAAGTATTTCACTTATTATTGTGTGTTCGAAATAAAATATGCACTTGTGCGAGGCACCAGTTTATCGAAATTCAAAATTTGAGCTCACACCATGAATATAATGTGTCTCCGAGAGTTAAGGATATTGAAACATGTTTATAAGCTGAATGACAGGCAGTCAAAATGCAAACAATTTGCACGCTATGAAAGCCAATTAAGCCAACAATTACATCCATGCATTCCCTATTATAATATCTTCTCATGCCGCCTCCCTCTGTACCCCATGCCCCCCCCCCCTCGCTCCTCACACTCGTCCCTGAGTCGCTCACATGAAATCCACCCTAGATGGTAGATAACCCGCTTAGCTCTAATAACCATGCTTTCATTCACTCTGATTCTGTTAGGTCACTAATAACAGGGTTGATTAAATGTTGGGCCCTTTAAGGGAGCGGGGAGATGTGGCGGGAAGAGTTTTAGTGGCAGGGGGCCCTTGAGTGAGTGTTAGAATGAGAAGATCTCACGCCGCGCTATTGAGCAAACAAATTCAGTGATCCGAGGAGGAATTTCATTATATTTATTACAGCATCATTCGGAACGTCGGCGTGTTTACCAGAAAAGTGGGTGACCAAGAATAATATTTTCTCACCTCTCTTATATATGGCTTCACCGGCTTCTTTTTTAAAATTCTTTTTAATAAAATCTTTTCAATAATTTTGTGCATGCTCGCGTTTTTATTAAAACACTGTAAACAAAGTAAAGGTGTATAACACAAATAAAGTGTAGGTTGTTGATTATTTCTAGAAACAGAATTTATTATGCATGTTAAAAATACTGACAAATATACAAGTAGGTATAATTATACCCATACATACAAAAACCTATTAAAATATGCATAATAGGTAATTTAAACACTAAATAAATGTAGAAATAAATTGAACTAAGTGGAATATTTCAAACTCGATTCTGTGCACTGCCGAATGACCTTGAAAGAGACTTTTGGTTGGGTATGCTAATATCTTGGTCAGCTTGGGGAAAAGACTATGTAAAGAAATACTGTCACTTTAAGTTTCGATTCTTTTCACAGGTGCACATTAAACGGTGGCATTTTTAAGCGAGCATACTGTATTTTCAGTCCTTTCAGAGGGTACGAGGTCTATAACCACGTTTAACTGTCACAAGAATAGTGTTAAGGATATTTCCTTATGTATAGAAACTATATTTAAATATATGGTTATTGGTATAAGTACAGGCATATAAGCACCAATCATTCGAAATTCAAAATTCAAAAATAAGACAAACTAACGACTATACCGCCGCGAACGGTTTCATTGGCATATAAACCCTGTGTCTAATTAGTATATTTACATGACTTGCTT
Source organism: Nemoura dubitans (assembly GCA_921293005.1). Taxonomy (NCBI): domain Eukaryota; kingdom Metazoa; phylum Arthropoda; class Insecta; order Plecoptera; family Nemouridae; genus Nemoura; species Nemoura dubitans. The sequence goes on along the minus strand of OV121073.1, from coordinate 20,051,789 downwards.
GCTTCTATGAAGCTTCAAACCGACAGATAATACTGATTATTTGGTATGGGTAGGTATTTGGTTAGTACACTTGGCCGCATGCAGCTGATATGATTTTCCAAATGCTGGGGAAAGTTAAAGATCTTTGACCTTGATGTCACCATGCTGGCATTGACATTAGGTACAAACGGCCAGTCAATCTATGAAAATGTGCATACAATGCCAAAGCTAATAAAGCACCTAACGTGTAAACAGGACAGTCGTTATTTTCAGGAGATGGCTAGTAAGTATTTCATCCAAGTCTTGGCTGTCATCAATCATCATCAAGATGAGTTTTCACTCTCTTATCATATTTAAACTCATATTTTATGTAGTTATATATTGTAAAATGGTTTACATAATCATATAAATTGTTCAAAGCACTGTCACGAATAAAATGTTACGTTTAGGTGTAGGTATATTACCAGTGTCGGACTGGCTGCAGGGCGGCTAGGTGCAGGCGATCGCCGTCGAGGCCCCGAGGTATTTAACCCCGGGGGCCCCCAGTTTTCTAATTTTCCGACCGCGGGGGCCCTCAAAATGGATAATTTCTGGGGGCCGTTACCGAAAAATTTAACGCTATGACCTTTTTTAAGGAATTGATTTTTTGTAGCGGGTGGGACAAAAGACCCACTCCCTCTGTGACGGGGGCCCACCATGGGCCTCCTCGCCGCCGGGGCCCTTGAGTAGCAAGTCCGACACTGCATATAATGTTGACTTATATTATTATAGAATAATTACAGGCAATTTTTGTCTTTAAAACTATTACATAGTTTTATTTCAACTGTCAAGATAAGATTCTTTTTATTGCAAATACTGATCCTCATATTATGCGATCATGATTATGATCATGATTATGATTATCATATTCATGCGTTCACGCGGACCATTGAGACTTTGGTACTGAAGTTATTATAGTTGGTCCACACCAAAAGCACAACTCAGATTCACTTCTTCATCGAAGTTCGATCACTGCTTTCTCAGGTCAAGTCTTGCACAAGACATCTTAAAGATGTTTCACATCCTGATGTCACCGACAATGTCTATTTCTTCATCTTCTTCGTCGGACGATTCCTTGAGCAGGTCCTTGGGAGGCCGCGAAAAGTCGACTGGTCCATCTGCCAAAGAACATTCACGGCGTCAAGAACGGTTTGTGATCGATGGATCGATGGATCACAGCTCAGACTCCCCTATGAGTTGTGAGCCATCTGTGTTAGTTCATTAGGTGCCAGTGTCCTTTTAGGACGGTCAAAAAACGATCTTTTAGCTCTAAAAATCGAAAAAAAAATGTGACTATTATATATATATATATATATATATATATATATATATATATATATATATATATATATATATATATATATATATATATATATATATATATTAACACGTTAAAAAAAAATAATGTGGGACTTAATTGATGAGCGTAGCGAACGAAGCGATGTCTTCAATTTCACTACTAGTAAAAAAAAAACACTTGTGTGTGTGTGTGTGTGTGTGTGTGTGTGTGTGTGTGTGTGTGTGTGTGTGTGTGTGTGTTTGTTTGGTTGTTTGTATGTGTGTGTGTTTGTGCGCGCTCTATACAGACCAAACGCCTTTTTCGATTGCGATGCAATTTTCAGGGTGTCTACTTTTGTTCTCAACTTAGACCCCATTCGTTTAAAGAAAATTCTCCATACCCCTCCCCTGCAGATCAGAAAAAAGAGCAATATTCGAAAATTGGGAAAAATAGGTAAATTTTTCTAAAAGTGCATATTTGTCTGACAGCTCGGAGAGAAACAAAGGAAGGTCAGAATCGTATTAATTTTCAAGTGATAGGAATTTTCGAGAAGGCAATGATCTGGCATGGTGCTCCATGGTTTTCATAGACCATGCCTTCGCCTTTTTTTATCCGCTATACAAACCGCTACGCTCATCTTCAACGCAACACAAATTGCGTTCGCTAAGCCGTGGGTTAAGCAATACTGCGCCTTCCTAAAGACCGGATGAGTGACCAGGATATGTTTTAAACACCTGACCAGAAAGGGGGACGCTGGAACTGAAGTTTCTTTACAGCGACAGCTTCAATTACCCATGGGTCACTACACTTTCGATAGCATGGATTAATGGGAAATGTATGTGTTATGTTAATTCCTCCGGAAGGGACGTTAAACCGATGGACCCTATGGTGGTCTTCAACAGAAATATAATAATCTTATAATAATGGTCATAATATGATGGAATAGTCTAAATCGGTGGAAGGCGCTGGGCGTGTAATCCGCGAACGATCACGGACAAAAAGTGTTATATAAATGTTACTTTTTGGGGCCAGTGAGTAAAAAGTGCATGGGATTTCATTAAAATTGATGGAAACACAGTTTATTACATATCATTTTCACGAAGTAAGCAATTAAATGTTTACTACAATATTACTTTGACGACACTTTTAAAATAGCTCACTGTAATCAAGCCATAAAAGAAAGACTCCGCAAAACTGACCGTTCTACTTTGCCTAGTTTTAAATTTTAATAAAAAAAAAAGTGGAAAAACAACTCTTGGTTATATGATCCCCACACTTTTAATGATATGCCGGCTAATTTGAATAACCTTACCTCATGGCACGATTAAGAGAAAATTTAAGAACTGGTGTTTGCACATTAGTTCATAGTATATTCACGTTCTATTTTAGTTTTTTTTCATTCTCCCTCAGCAGTGTATTTAGTTATTTTTAAATACTATTTCTTAGTTTTTTTGTTTTTGGATTATTTCAATATTCTGTTTTGGTATAAGATCTATCAACTTTTGTAATTTACTTATCCCACATGATGAGCCTTTAGGGCTTTGTGGGTTATTCCTTGTTTGTTGTGGGTTTATTCCTCTCCGTACCGCAAATGAAATATTTAAAAAATGCATAGGCACCATCGATGTTACTGATATGGGCCTGAACGAACATTTGTAGCACGTGATACAAGGCAAAAGACCGCTGTGCTAATGGCAGTGAACGTTGATGAGAAAACTCACAGAGAAAGTGAGTAAAATTCTTTCTGATTGACGGTATACAATTCGAACACAGTATGCATTGAAAAATTCATGCTGTTTAGAGAATAGAGGTTGAGTATGAAGTGACTGACGCTTTTAAACCAACTTCAATCTCCAACCTCTCCTCAGCAGAACGGATCATGTGTATGGCGAAACATTAATATAAAAACTCTGTATTATTATGTCATATTATAATATTCTGCAAAGTATTATGCCTCACGCAGGAAAAGTATATGTAAATCTGGAAATTTTCTTGCTTATTTATGAAATACCCCGTAGATATAGGTAAATGAGAATTTTCGACGGTATTCAGGATTTTTAATAAAAAAACAGAGAGCATCCGTATGGCCGAGCTCGAGAGCGGAGATACTAATTTTTCTTGCTTGAAGTAAAGTTCGAGTACAGACAAAGATATTATTCCAATACATTTTTGTTCCACAATAAAATCACAAAATATTATGCACGTGTGGATAACAGTTGTAACAGGAGAATGTATTTACGGTTAACGTTCCCAAAGCCTTAAAGAAATACAATTCAAAATGGCCACAAATGTGGCCAAATGTGGCCACAAATGGCCAATGTATAACAGCTCCAGTAAGAAGCTGTGCAATATGGTAAACTCAAATCAATTCTAATGTAGCAAGTTACACGAGCAAATGAATATACGGGTTTGTCGGTAACGTATAGGCATACGATTTGGAGTCAGCTCGTCGCGGGTGGCGGTGGGGAGGGGGGGGGGGGGGTAATTGTTTGATTGGGAAGTGCGCACAGGCAATTACGTCCCCTCCCCCCCCCCTACCCCACCACCACCCCAGCACAGCCACCAGTGTAGCCGAAACAGGGATTCGCTCATTCGCTCGCGAAGTAATTGCGTTGAAAAAAACGAGAGATATTAAATTACTACGAGCTTTTGCATAAATTAAATCTTTTTTAAAGATTTTGTACAGTTTCGTTCATAGCGAATATAAATCTTTGTCTTGATGGCTAAAATCGATTTTTGCTTCTAAATGTTTATTGCGTGTTATATAAAGTTATAAAGAAACATTGATAGAAATATACAGAAGTCGATCAAAACTGTAAGTAAAACGATTCTATATTTATTAAATGAAATCCTTTAGGAAAAATGAGGAGGACCCGTAAATTCTGCTTGACTGTCGCTGTAGAACCGAATACCTAAATGCATCCTGAGGAGATTACGAATGTATGAGGTGGAGGGGTTGGATATTCCAGGCAGTTAGAGCATACACAGCTATAAAAAAATTATATACTGTGTCTCACACCAGCAGCAAGCCAGTAAACCACAATGTTACTGTACTGTCCAACCCATTGCCCCGGGGCGCTGACATCTGAACCTGAACACAGTTGCACACGGAGGGCTCAACCTTGGGTCTCCTTTCGTGAGTGCTAAACCATTTCTATCTCAAGTGGGAATGGAGCACAGCAGATCTTGTGATTTGGAACAAAAACGATTCTAGATTCTGGCATATTGAACATATAATGAGAATTCCCAGACGGGTTTTCATCATAATCTGTAATGCTACATACAGTTCCTTTTCAGATATCCATTTGTAATGTATTTTATAATATGAAATTTTATGTATTATTTATTAAAATGTATTAGTTGTTGATCATTTTGACTTTGGAGGCTAAGATCAGACACCTCGCCACACTTCACTGTTTCCATTGGACAATAATGTAGCTACAGGAGTATTCAGTATGGGCATGCTGAATGTATCATTGTCATTATCAATATTATATTCAACGACTTGTGTAATATTTTGTAACCATACAAGATTTTATCATACCCTTCCAGGCTGATAAATTTTGCATGCCCATACTTATTACGTTACTTGTAACCCAGGAAAGTGGAAAATGTATTTTTCCGTTCATAGACTATAATGCATAAGGAAATACTAAACATGCAAACGAAATTTTGGTAGCGAACTTTTAAATGTTCAAGAAAGTAATTAAGATTTCAACCTGAGCTCGCTAAGACAGTACGACGCAAAATCAGCACAGGAATATGCTTTAAAAAACGCAAATTCCTTCAGTTAAAATGCTTTTGTCACTGAACCATGAAGGTAGAATCACCGTGTTTTTGTGTGCAATTTGTAGAAGAAATATTAACTAATGACACACAGAAAATCAATAATTTTTCAAATCATCCCTTATATAAAAAAAAATCGTTCTAATCTATTTCGTCGGAAATTATATATTCCAGGTAAGTATTAAGTAACCTAGGCTGGAAAACACCGATTTCGAAAGTTTTTGCTGGGAACTGTGGGTGCCCAAAACCTTTTCTTGCCTCTCATCATCCCAGTCCATATCTAGGAAGTTTGTATCGATATAAAAATGTAGATTTTGCACTTCAAAGCTTCCCAAAGAATTAAATGTGCCATTAATGTTAACCAGAACCCAATAATACAACAATATCAAACAACAAGAAAAAGCAATAAGAAAAAGCAAAAAGCAACAATTGCGATCCAACATTTCATATAGCAGAAAAGTTAAAATTACATTCATCCAAACAAAATGTTCGACAGATGCATCAGAAGAGAAGCGAGCTGTAGCTTGAGTTAACTTGTGCTAATGACGTTAGCGGAGTCGCTTTCGAAGACGCTTCACTTAGGGAAACTTAGGGAAACTTAGGGTAACTCGGCAGCCCTGGAGGAGGCGGGGGTGGGATGGTAGGAGGAGTGTGGAGGGGGGGGGGGGAGAGGGGATGCCGCGGGAAGGGGACGGTAGTTAGAGAGTCAATTAAGACGTTACTGCAAGATGGCACCCACTTGCCAGGAAACTTTTCGAAATTCGCGAAGTTATAATACTGGTCCTTTGGCTCTGATGCTGTAACCTAGTCACGGCTCGCTAGCGAAGACTTGATCGACACATTTGGTTAATGACCGCAAAGTTGGGACGTTGCGCGCTTTGAAATATTTTCAAGACATTTTTCGGGGTGTTTGATTTGTGCATGTCTAAGAATTCAAATAAACTACGTTAAATGAGCAGTTTTCCAACTGCTAAAAATCTTGCCGTTTCACCGCAGTTTCTTTGTAACGTCTAGCGATTTGTATCCAAAAGGGGACTCAAGTCTATGTAGCTCGCATCACGCACTCGTTTGGCACTCTTTCAGGCCAAAATCGCGCTACAATTGGCGCCACGCGTGGGATCTTAAAGGAGCATTTACTACTTGAAATTCATTTTTAGATTCGTAACTATGATATGAATAGAAGTTTACATATTTAAAAGAATTTTCTGAAAAGATAGATATGTAATTAATTTCAGTCAGGAAGGCTTGATATATATCCAACTCTACTCTTCAGGCCATTCCGCGTCTAAAGGGTACGCGTTGTCGCCAATGCCAAAGCCGTCGCTGTCTGCTCCTCTTCACGGACACCACCTCCACTTTGGTGTTGCTTCAATCGCACTTTCCTCGACGGGGGGGGGGGGGGGGGATGGGGGGGGGGGGGGGGCTGCCCCTTTTTGGTGGAAGAACTTTACCCCATAATGTGCGCAAATCAAACTGCTTCTTCTTCGACATTTCGACTGCTACTGAAGCAAACTGATCATTGAACGTGGTTCGCTTGGAAAGAAAATACATACAAATTTAAAATACGTCGCGAATAAAAGTCGACTGCTATAGGAAAGTAAACTATTGCAGGCAGGTTTCGTTCGGCGGCAAGGCGGAAGGCTCGGTCTCATGAAGGCGTGGTGATAATACGACCCTCAACTATACGGACCACCCACTTTTCGATATAAACTTTGCTTTTCGAGTTTTTTACATTGTACGTTTTGGCGAGACTAAAATTGTCTTTGAAAAACACATTTAAAAGTTTTGCAAATATTACCTAAGTATTTATTGAGCGTACTCTGTATTTTTTTTTTTTTGGTATACCTACGCTCAGTGTCAGAAAGTATTTTTGGTATACGGCGTATACTCGCATATACCCTCGACTACACCGTTGGGCTCGGCGCGGCACTGGCAGCAATCCGCTTACCATGGCTAAAAGGATGATTTTATCATCCTAAAATTAATTATTTCAACACATAGGTACGAAGAATGGAGGACTATGCTGAAATTATTCGAATGTTATCTAATGAGAAGTTTGTCTAGGTGCTAGGGGTCAAAAAAGTGCAATGGGTTAATCCTTACGGGAGTTGGTTTTCGAAGCACCTAGGCCGAAAAACGCGGACTTTGGGAATTTCTGCACGGATGGCTGTAGACTCAAGACGTCACTACTAGATCTTAGTAATCGATGATAAAAGTTGACTTTCAGTGGTGAATGGTCCTTTAACACACATTCACGCTACAATTGGTCCATGCGTGGGATCTTAACACACATTCACGCTGCAATTGATGCCATGCGTGGGGTCTTAACACACATTCACGCTACAATTGGTGCCACGCGTGGGATCTTAACACACATTCACGCTACAATTGGTGCCATGCGTGGGATCTTAACACACATTCACGCTGCAATTGGTGCCATGCGTGGGATCTTAACACACATTCACGCTACAATTGGTGCCACGCGTGGGATCTTAACACACATTCACGCTACAATTGGTGCCACGCGTGGGATCTTAACACACATTCACGCTACAATTGGTGCCACGCGTGGGATCTTAACACACATTCACGCTACAATTGGTGCCATGCGTGGGGTATTAACACACATTCACGCTACAATTGGTGCCAAGCGTGGGATCTTAACACACATTCACGCTACAATTGGTGCCATGCGTGGGATCTTACCACACATTCACGCTACAATTGGTGCCATGCGTGGGGTATTAACACACATTCACGCTACAATTGGTGCCAAGCGTGGGATCTTAACACACATTCACGCTACAATTGGTGCCATGCGTGGGATCTTAACACACATTCACGCTACAATTGGTGCCATGCGTGGGATCTTAACACACATTCACGCTACAATTGGTGCCATGCGTGGGATCTTAACACACATTCACGCTACAATTGGTGCCACGCGTGGGATCTTAACACACATTCACGCTACAATTGGTGCCATGCGTGGGATCTTAACACACATTCACGCTACAATTGGTGCCATGCGTGGGGTATTAACACACATTCACGCTACAATTGGTGCCATGCGTGGGATCTTAACACACATTCACGCTCAATTGGTGCCATGCGTGGGATCTTAACATAAGTTGTCGCTACAATAATTATATGATGCCAAGCATAGTATCTTAAAATAAGCGAACCAACCCCGAACCAAATCACGAAACAAGTAAGAAACTATGTTTTCAAAGCGCCGAAATCGGAGAAAAGGCTCTTTGAATCGGAACCCGGATTACAGCCGCTAAAAACCGGAATACAATACCCATTGCCAGAATTCCAACCCATGCTAACAAGTAAATATAATGACGCAATTTTCATTTGGTTATTAGTTGTTTTAGGTTGCACAATGTTTGTGCGAACTAAAATCTGTGTGTAAACTGCAAAGCCTAATCTGTTGCTTTTTACAGCATTTCCCTTACCCGTGCTGGCGATCCCTGCGTCCAACCCCGACTTTGCCTCCTCGTTTTGCTTCCGCAGTTGCTTCTTGTGTTTCATGCGTCGGTTTTGAAACCACGTCTTCACCTGCAAAAGAGACGTGCAGTTTTTTAATTCGGCTTCTTTTTTATAATAAAGACTTGTACTGTGTGTGGGGGGGGGGAGGGGGCGGGAAGAGAGTGGGGTAATCCATGCGATGGTCGAATTAGCTGCGAGGGAAGAGCGTTCAAGCGTGCATGGTGTATACAATGTGTGAATTTTTTTAAATTTTAAAATATTAATCTGAAAATTTCAATTTTTTACAGACACTTAATTTTTGCAAAATGTTAACAGAAACCGATTACATTTTGAGCGCGTAAGGCCGGAGTGCTTGTTTATAAGTTTGACAAAATGCTAAGTCTAGTTGTCAAAAGCTAAATTTTAAGTTTCATGCACGGTTTTACCGTTTAAATTATAGCTGGTGGGCAATTTGATGTTATATTCACCATCAATTGAATTTCGTGGAATGCAAGTGACTTGGATTCATTAATATTATCACCATTAGTTATTACATTCCCCACAATTGATTGATACCACGTAAACATAATGGTCCTTCAACTGAGCTAAACAATTATATTACTTGCTGAACGATGCAAAACGCCAGCTAATATATTATTCATCATGTGCATGTAGATTTTTTAACAATATACCGTTCCTCTAATAATTCCGCCAGACAATTGAATCATATTGTAATGACGATGCGACATTATACTATTTAATTTGATGCACGTTGCATCACAATTCACATTCACATGTGTCCCATATTTGTTTGTATCGGTTGTGTATACAATAATATCGGAGATCATTATGATCTTTGATTAAAGTTTATATTATGTTCCAGCTCTGTGATTCTAATATTATAATACTGTCAAATATAACCTATGGTCATATTTTGAAAAAAATTTGTGAGCATATTTCTGCAACTGAATTATTTCATTTTAAAGCTTTGTTTATCCCAAAAACGTTAGACAAAACAACCTGCGTTGCAATAACAATTAAAAGTCAGTCACAACAGGTTTTTACTAATATTGAAATAATTACAATACGTGAGTAGGTAAACCAGACGACAGATGTGCAAAATTATACTCTCTAGCATTACTCTGATTTGCAATAATACCAACACAAATAACGCAATTCTATAATCAACATAACCCATTGCAAAACACACAATTTTAACTGCACTGAGTATTGACATAGTTCGACCATGGTTCGACCTATTTATCTTTGCCCATTTTCAGTAGCCTCTGATTTGACTAAGTTTATAACATTTGAGTTTGTTTTTTCCCTCCCCCCAATAAACGCATGCGGAAAAAAAAGCTCAGAATTAATGTCAATCAACCATGCCTAGAAGTAGAACAAAACAGTGGAACTAAAATTCTCATTTTGACACAGCAACTGAAAAGTACGCGTATAACAAAGACGTAATCAAGATCGAACCAATGCAGACCATTGTGATGTGATTACATTTTCTGACCAAACAGTATAGGAATGAGATAACCTAATTCACTAAACGAGAGAGTTGTAGATGTAGAGAATGATCTGTGTCGCGAAAGATCTGCATTTTTTTTTCATTTTGAGCTCAATTGGGCTTAAATTACTTCCGTAAACGGTGCTCTCTGATATTTTTTGATAAATGATAACGTAGTGTAAATGGGGCAGAAATGAAAAAAGGCTTCATTACCGACACAGTCTTATCCTTTATCATTCAACATTGTTGCTAGCCCATCTCGAACAGTATGGCCAGAAAATGACGCCAGTTTGGTAATTTTGTGATTTTTTGTGAAAATATTGAAATTTTTGCCAACATTAAAATTATTTAAATAGAAAAAAATACTTGTTTTGAAGTTTTCTAATTGTAGGTATCCATGTTAGCTCCAGTTTGGTTGCGTCTCATGCTGATAGGTGCCTTTTTACAGGTATTGGAATCTGGAGCTTATAGTCCAGAGTCCTTACCTAGCGCGGCCACTTGTAGTCCCGGGATTACTAGCAATCTACCCTGGCTAATTAATACCACCATAGCACCAAGCAGTAACCCCGACCTAGCGCGGCAGTATTACGGCCGGGTTATATAGCCGGGGCACATCGACTCTGACTTTAGTAACAAGCCAAGAGATTGGTTGATTTGACCTCACTGCACAATGATGATCGTTTAAAAAGCAGTATGCCTTCCAGATAATGCTATCATCGTAGCACCAGCGTAATACTGGTTGCTAGCGGTGCTACGAAATCAACAAACTGTCCATTGTTGAAATGGCCGCTCTAGGTCCGGGTTATATAACACCGCCAGCCCGGCTAATTAGCCGCATGGTAGCCGCTCCAAATGGCCGCGCTAGGTAAGGCCCCAGAGCGTTAAATTTTTTTGTTGGTTTTTGTTTATCAACTACATTTATGAAAACAAACTTTACCTCACTTGTTTCAGCCACCGTTTCAACTCTGAGCCGACGTAAGATTATTTACCTGTGTCTCGGATAAGTTGAGGGCGTTGGCGAGTTCGACCCTTTCGGGGGTAGACAGATATCTTTGGACTTCGAAGCGTTTTTCGAGCCCAGTCAGCTGTTGATCGCTGAAAACTGTGCGCGCTTTGCGCCGCCGGCAATGTTTGCCCCCCAATTCGCCGCCCATTGCCCCGAAGAGGCTGGCGAAAGGGAGCCCTGGACGCGGGACAAAGAGAAGTGCGCGTTATGGCAAGAGTTTTAAGGATTTGGTCAATATCTGCCCCCAAATTCAATGCCACTTGCCCCGGAAATGCATGGCGAAAATGGTTTGTTCTTGAACCAGGAAGTAGGGAGTGATACATTTAACACGACTTATGAAACTGGCATGTGCGTGCGCCAAGATGATTTTTCCAGGATATATTTTCCACCTCCTTAATATCGACCACTGTAAAGTGAGAATTTGGGCATGAATTTCCTTAAAATACCAATGAATATAAATTATCATGATATATTTTTATATTAACAAGGAAATTAAGTATATAGCGTCACTAAATTGTGTCATCAACTTAAAGGCGTGAAGTTAGCAAGATATTTTACGTTCCAATCCGAAAACGGCACGTTTTAGTACTTCTTTGAGCATCAAATTTTGTTTTGTTTCGAGCCATGGTACTGAAAAGAGAACCAGGGATTCGGCTACCCCGGGAAAAGGGAACGGGAAAAGAAGACGCTGGTGAAAAAATGTACTCTTCCTCTGCGTGACCGACGGTAAGCTGAATCAGCCGTCTAAAATCGCATCCAAAAGCAAAACAGTGTCTGTGGCTGTCTTCATACTTTCTTTAACTGCTCGGCGTTTATTTCCGAGTGAATTCGTTTTATTCGTTTCTTCGGAATTTGAAAGTACATGAAGCTGATTCGTGCAGCCCTGGGTAATTGGTATTTTAATGCCGTTGTCGGGTTTATATTAATCACTCCCGTTCATAGAAATCAAGCACCGTTCTTATCCTCGCTCTCCCGGGGACCAAGAATTTTCATCCAGCGAAAATGAATCGAGATACATTTGAGCCCCCGAGCAGCCAAGTTCTAAGTAAAATCTTCGTTTTTGTAGATTGACGCGCTGTTCACGTAACGTTTACAAACGATGTTAGTGGGTTGATGTGGGAAGCGAGCTAGGAGAAATCTTCAAAATCACTAGTCCCCCAAAAAAGTCACTTGTTTTACCACGGTCACTGACCAATCCCGCGATCGGTCAGTGATCAAATTTTGTTTAAATTTGCAGTGGTCCTTCGACGCTAGGTTCCAACTTAGATCCCAGCTGCTACTATCGGACTTATAGCTTTTGAACTAATCAAAATTCTAATTCTAAAAGTGTTATTAATTTTCGAAAATTTATCCGCGCTGTACAGCCCTAAGCAATATGTTTTCATGAAACTTCAAGAAGTTATGAAGCGTAATGGAATCAGTTGCATTTCTGAAGTATTTCCAGGCTTTTATACGACTTTCAGTTGTCGTTTTCTTAATATCCTTTTACATTTGTTAGTACAATTTTACGGTTTTCATGCGGAATTCAAAGTTATACCTATATAACATAACATAAAGGTTTAGGTGAGGGAAAATGCACAAACAAAACTTCTAACTGCTGGAAAAGTTATTTTATGAGTAAGCAAGGTCTCTGAACTTGCTCGTATTACTTTTTGGAGCCGCGTCAAATTAAGACTAATCGCTGACCCACGAATTGTCCTGTAATTTACTTCGAATGCTGTTTACCTAAACGGAATTGATGTGATTCTGTCAACTGAGACTCACCTTGTGACAGGAAGTACGACTCTGCATGATGCTGCAGGTAGCTATGGTGCATGTACCCGTTGTTCTCGTGCAAAAGGGGGTAGTTTTCCAGCTGTCTCGGGGTTAGACCCATCTAGAAGAGGAAATGTCGTGCACTTAGCTTTATTACTATCGGTATTTACTTAGAGTATTATAGTTCAACATATGAACCTCTGTTATATTATGTGGCAAACTTGGTTGAGACAACTGTAAATGTAATGTATATACATAAGGCGACAATCTCGATCTTTCTGACTATACCGATAATAAAGATGATCTGGTGTTTTAAATTAGCGGATATTTGTTTGATATTTTGAAATAATTATATGAAATCGCCTGGGATTGAAGATGTGTCTCATTTTGATTATACATGATTCATACAAATCATCATTCAAGAATAGTTGTGTTAAAATTTGTGTGTTAAAATTCCAAGTTTTAAAATATAAGAATAAATAACGTTCCTCGTGGAATGCAGCCAATAAATACTGAAAATAAACTCGGGTACGAAATAAAATCGGATAAGTCACGATTCTGAAGAAAATTATACGAAATTACGAAATAAAAAATATACAATGTATACTCTTTGTCTGATTAATGTTAAATTTTGTGCAAACTTTAAATGCATAAATACATTTTTGCGAAATGCCATGTGCGATGCGAAAGAAATTGCCGACGTTTTAAAGCAGATGCATATACTGCAGTGACAAATTCTGACAAGTTACCTGAGCAGGCTTCGGCCGATAAAGGATGTCCTCGATCAGGAAGGACGTATGGCGAGTTTCCTGCTGCACACGCTTGCTTCTCAGCTGAGCCCTCAACGATTCCATTTTCAAAGCGCACACATTTACTTCGCACGTCTTCAGATGCACTTTGCTACTTTTAAAACCAAGTAACAAATTGCACTTTTTATGTAGGAGTGATTACATTTAACTCAAAAAATATCATAACAGGACACTAACACTTTTGCACTGAGCGAAATCCGACCAGCCCGACTCCTTTTGTAAGAAAAATTATAAAATTAATCACGTTTGTTAAACTCTAAAAAACAGTATGATACTATTCTTAAACTTTATATCCCAAATTTTCTGCTCGCCAAATTACGTATTTTGTTCGAACAATATTGCAAATTTTATCCAGGCTAACGACGCACTTGTTCTGTGTAACGACCTGTTTAGCCCAAGTTTAACGAGCAACTGTTAGTGGAGTTAGAGGCCAGTTAGCAGAGTGTTATTGGCTGCCCCCACTACCCCCACTACCCTGGCAAACCCGCATTACACCCCATTACGGAAATCCACCCCACTACTCGCGGGTCCAATAACATTGGAAGATTACATCCGCAACCGACGTGGATATATTCGATGTGATTTCTGACGTAACAGACACCTTGTTCAGTAAATACATTGTTAAACATTTTTTACACTAAGTTTGGCTTCATGTTTGAGATTTGAAATACCCGAAAATAAATATATGTATCGTTTATTCTCTAGGAACGTTGGACTTTAAAACAGGCTCGGTCGGGCATAAATTAAGGGTTTGTTTACCTGGTTTCTCAAGAAGATAAGTCAGTCTGGACCACACTCATTTTCAGATGTTGTTGGAAGAATAGGAACCATTTGACAAGACACCCGGACAAATCCACCCCTAAAATATGTCATCTGCTCACCACACCATTTGATCATCGTATGTTTCAAGGTCAAACAGAACTAGAAAGTTAAACTCGACCGTTATATTCCGAGGCTAACCTTGAAATTACCTTGAAAGGAAAGGCTAACTATGAAAGGAATTGAGGTTTGTTACTCCTCAAGGTGATACACTCACCTCCACGATTCTACCACCAAAGTTTGGCTAAGATTAAGATTTTCACTGATCGACTAAATCTGAGTACCTAAAAATTAAAAGATTAACCGTAAATTCAAAAACCGTCAGCCAAAGAGCAAACTAGTTCAAATCTTTGAGACCAAACGTAACCGCGAGTTCGTTAGGAAGAAAACGGTCAGACATTTCCTAACGGCTAGTAGCACCTATAATTCTCTAAGCTGGTTGTTTCCCAACGATTTTCAACCCCTGTGATCCCCGGCATATGATTGGCTGGTTACATCATCTAGTCCCTATTGGATGGCGTCAGCAAGCCCCGCCTACAGTGTCACCAGAGCAACCCCTAACCCATGGAATATGCTCTCTTATTGAATTCATCTCCTGTAAAACGAGTAAAAAATGTGTATCCATTGATTTTTTGTAGATTTCTAGCTTCTGTAGTAGTAGGTTCCGGGAACGAGCTGGCTCCGAATTCTAGCTCACGTTCATTTTGACTTCCGGTGGATGTTGCACTTGCATCCTGATCCGTATCCTTACCTCAACTGATCTTGACGACCACAAATCGGGCTTCGGTATTACAAGTTGCGAAAGCTCAAAAACTATTTTATGTTCGTCTACTATTTCTCAGATTTTCATGACGAAAAAAGAAGCACCTTTTATACAAGACCATTCTATACTACGCATGGAAATCATCTTAACACGGATTTTCTTCCAATTGTTTACATACTGAAACCCATTTTGGGATGTTTCGTTAATAGTTTAATTAAATGGGTTTTAACGATTAGATTAACGTTTCATCACATCATTAACTCTATGGTTACATCCAAAAAGCTCAAAATGACCTAAATCTGTCCGCTAACTTGCATTCAATGGATCTGATAGATTGTAGATCGATGCAACACCCGCTAATTAGCAAAATGAGTAGTAAACATAAGACTGCTATTTTCTTAGCTCATACGTGTATACCATAAAAAAACTGGGCCAAAATATGATCATTAAATCGACGATTACGTAATAACATTTCCATGAACTTGAATACTTGAGGTGCACCATCTTGTAGCATGTCTGGACGTCTCATCCAGGTCGTCTTCACTAACCAATGCCCCCATGCTTCAGTTAGCGGCTGTAGCTTTCACTAATTGGCTGGTTAAGAGTATGCAGGCGAGCTTAGAACTCGTCACGAGCTGGCAGGATCAAGAGACAGCCCGTTCACAGATGCAGATAGGTCACACGGCCAGGGCTGGGGGGGAGGGGGGAGCATGCCATTTAGGGGCTCATTAGTAAACGCCAACACTCGATCTTTTTGCATCCCCGCATGTCGATCACGTTGATTTCGTGCTTATAACTGAGTCGAGGCAGTTCCCATGAGATAAAAGATATATCCTTGAAAGTGGTTCGGACATTCGTAATCGCATACATTTTTTCCTGCAGTAATGAATTAAAAGTTTAATTAAGTCAAAATTACGGAACACACTTCGCATCCTTATATTCTATATCTCATAAACCACAGTGATTTAAAAAATATGTCAACAGCGAAAGGATTGTAAACCGAAAAATAATCCCACAGAAACATCAAAACCAGAAAAATGTATTCTCATATCATTTTTATTACAAAGACATTGTGACGTATAGGAGCTTATAGATGACATGGCCGAGATTATGGCAATCAATTGGTGCAATTAGTCTTACAAAATGACGTCTAAGTAGCTTAGAAAACACCCTTGGGAGTGACTAAACTAAAACAACCCTCTATATAGTAAAACATTTGCCTTGCTATGGGGAAGCCACGACGGTGGTGGACGATTGGGGTGGGGGAGGGTAGGGGGGATTTGACTGGCATTTCTCATGTTACACCAGGCAACTAGGCAGTCACGTTAAGCTAGTGCACGTAAATGTCAAATGCGACCATTAGTGGGTGTTTAGCGGCATTTTGGCTTGGGTCCCCTTTCCAGAAGTCTGCTATACAATACAGTCCGCTCGGCGATTTTCTTGTTTTATGTATTTATAGTGGGTCAGGGTTTATATCAATGTCTTCACCACATCGTATGCTCCTTAGTTAGAAGTTGACGTCAGCGCTCTCTCTTCAAATTTAGTGTGACGAAGTTTCGTGCAAAATACGTGTAACACAATTTATGTATCCAACAAATTATTATCATGATATACCTACTCATGAGCGAAGGTGGTAGTCATTGTAGATTAAAGGTGTGGAAGCATATTTTTAAATTGGTTTATAAAGCTTATCATTATCAATGGAAACGAGATAACGGCGAAGAAATTCCAATAGAGAAGCCACATTTTTCACATTTCACGCGTTAAATCTATGTACTCAATCGCCTTCATTTGCGCACATCATTCACATCATCAATTCTCTTAATTTAACTAATTACAAAACAATTATATCTATTCGTCTATATAAACATATATGCAACGAAACTAATCGCTTTTTTAATGAACACAATATATCGTAATCGTATATAGCGGGAAAAATCTCCATCACTCCCAACTCACTCCACCCCCAGAACCCATGAGAAGATCTCCTTTGAAGAGACAACCACTCTTCTGTGGGACAGCTCAGTACCAGAGGAACGTTTCACTGAAGAGCTCTACGTCCCAGCAATGAGATGAATCGTCCCGTATATCTCACTAGACCCTTCCCAGCCTCTCGTGCCGTTCATCGCTGGCTTTCGCGCTCGGATTACAGAGTGGCTGCTATTGTATCGGAGTGACAGCGATGACACTATGCACATAGCCCTCTAATTATCTACCCATTGTCTTTACGTTGGCTTTGTGCCTTGCTGTTAAACCTGTATTATGTATACCACGGCATATGTGACATGCCAACCTCCCACCCCTATTCCCATTCCCATCCCTACCCCAGTCACTGCAACCCCCGCCTCCACCGCCCTCTGCGTTTCAAACATTGTCTTCCCATGTCAGTGGCCCGTGATGTTTGTCAAATTGTCACTCAGATCAAGACGAGGACGCAATTTATTCGTTAATGATTGTCACTGGCACGTCACTTTAAGGTGAATGGTCGGGAAACGCGACACAGCATCCACTTCACAGTTCGCTGCATCGTCTGGCATTTTAACTTTGTATTTAATTAAAATGTTATGCAAATCGTGGAAAAATGTCTTAAATAATATTACGTTTGAGGTTGGAATTCGTTGGTATTTGATAAGGTAGAATAGTGGAATGAAATTGAATATCCTATTCCTATCCTACGCAATTTTACCTATACCATTAACTGTAGAAGTGTATTTTCTGGTAGCTTAGGTGCCAATGCGCGCGGTTATCTCTAGTTATCAATTATCAAATCGATGGCCACAAGATTGACACTCTTTACAGGCTGATCGAAAGTAAACTTGCTGAATTTTTGAGAACTAAATTGATTAATTTGAGTAATGCAATAATCACATAAGTTATGGCTATGGGTAGGAGGGTTATACCTCACCTTCAATTAATTTACCTATATTTTCCATCACTATTTGTAGTCGTTTATCATATTTCGACCGTCCAGGAACGCTCATTGGATGCAAGTAATTGATGAAAATGAATAAATAAAACAAATGATCACAGTATACTACATATCAAAATGTATTAGTTTACTCAGTTGTTATACATGTGTCCTTTTACTATTAAATCGTAGAATAAAATCAAACTTACGAAATAAGATATACAGAAGCAATAGTATGATACATAGTTTTAACAGTTCCTTGATCAGACAGATAACCTTATGGTATGCTAAATTGGCGAAGTGGGAGGGGGAAGGGGGCGCAATGATAAACTATTGGTGCCAGACAGAACTACAAGTGGTTAGGGGGACGGGGGGGGGGGGGAGAAATGAATGACTATGAGAGTGTGTGGCATTTGAGAGACAAAGGTCCCTGGATCACGCGATCCAAGCTGAGAGGAACTATGATGGTGTGATATGTCCAGGATGATTGGAGCCATCTCTGCGCGGATGCTGCAACTGAACTGGATGCGATGGACCTGGTGGACGGCAGTGCTCTCTATTGAGTAGTGGGATTGGGGTGGCGTGGTAAAGAGGGGTGATATTCTATCGGCATCGCATCTTGTGCATGGCATGGTACATTTTGACTAGAATTGGGGTTGTCATGTTGTTTGGGGAGCCATGACCAATGCTTTGTGTAGGTAAGTGTACCCGAAATTAGAAAGGGGAACAGGCCTTTCTATGGGCGTTTAAATGACGCTAGGGAACATGAGGAAAAACGTTTTCGTAAATGGCTTCAAACTGTGACTTTTATGTCAAAAGTGCAAATAATTATCACAATTAAATAACAATTATTCTTGAGTGACTAAAAGAAGTGTTACCCACTTCAAGGAGTTAGACCCCAAATAATAAAAACTGTGTCATATAAATGGTTTCCTGTATAGAATTGACGGTGTCCTACCTATATACCTATTCCATTTGCATTAGTAATCTCTGAATGACTGCAGACACGTAATTCAAATGAAATGCCACTTTACTTGTAGCCAGTCATATTCAGGAACTCATAGACCCAAAGTCGACTTTGTACAACATTCCTTTGTAGTGCAACTTTTTAATTCAATTAACGCAAAGTCATTTGGCCTCTTATTTGCTCCCAGAGAGCCATGACGGTTCTACCGATTGATCAGCTTCCAGGCAAATAAGTACTACTTGCACGCTAATCGGCACAGCACGACAACATGCAGTCTTAGCCTGGTCAGTGACCACATTTTTGTTGCGATTTGTGAGTAAGAAATTTGAGTCCTCGACCTGCCAAGTAGTCTAGGTCAGCTATTTGTTTTTGAAGATTGACGTACTGTTTGACATAACGGATATTCGAATGTAACCTGAAATGAATTGACTTGAACCGAACTTGGCTGTTCACTGGCTCATTTATAGCTTGTTACCATCTCCATGGAGTAGATCTCAACATTTTTTAAATCGGAAAAAACCCAGTCCTTAACACAATCCTCGTTTATACCCTACGATTACGAGCTCTCTTTTTGAGCGTATTACTTCTGTGCAGCCAGGCCGCTACTCCAACCAGTAACGCTACCATCCCAATAGCGATGCCGACCCCTACAAACATGCCGGTGCTGCCACCTAGGCGAAGCGTCACGCCAGTAGTCTCATCGCCCGACGGGGGCGCAACGCGGAGGTGCTGGTTCTTCGTGCAGAATACGGGGTCCGTCCAGTTGTAGAAATGGACGAACCTGCGGTCACGCAACTCCGCTGGCGATGCGCATCTGAATTGAAAAGGGACAAACTAGTTACAAGCACCCTTGCTAGCAGTCTGCAGATGCAATTAGAGGCTCAGGATTTCGTTGTACTTGGCTGCTCTTAAGCTAGATTTACACGGTTCAATGTTTCGTTCAATGCATTGAACTCAAGGATAAATTCAATGCTTTGATAGTCTAAACAAAAATTGAATTCAATCAATAATTGAATTTAAGCTTAAACTCCAGGTTGAATTTAATTTGTTTTCTCATTAGGACGTGTTCTAAACATCGTTCAAGTTTCCTTTCAAGAGAAGGAATTGTAGGGCCACTGCCTTCTAGAAACAACGCTTTTGGAAGGCTGTGCCACCATTTTCAAATAATTTAAAACACTGAGTCGTGTAAACGGCTGCTGTCAAGAGCAGTCAAGTTTTGTATCAATGTATTGAATTCAACCTAGCGTTCAATGCATTGAGTACATTAGCTTTAAAGGCCCTAAGGGAGGCTCCGAACAGTATCCCTTTGAGTTCCGAAGGATTATTCTTTTGGGAATGGGATGATATTGGTATGACATGCACATCAATTTATATAATCTTTGTAAACGCATTGGTGTTGTTGGATTCTCACTACAATTGGTGTCTGCGGGTGGGGTGTGCGCTACAATTTGTGTCCAAGGGTGGGATTCTCACTACAATTGATGTCCAAGGGTGGAGTTTTCACTACAATTGGTGTCCAATGGTGGGATTCTCAATACAGTTGGTGTCCAAGGGTGGGATTCTCACTATTTCTGACATCATCTAAACATACATGGCCTGAAGCCGCAAAATATAACGATTTAGCCCAAATACCCCTTTTCATTTGTCACATAGCAAAAAATATGTGTCAAAAATCATCTGTATACTCACCGTAGTTCGTAAAGAAGATGCTGCTTATCCTCGAAGGGGTAGAGTTTGGGCACAATAGTGTCCAAAAGCCACTGCAGGCTGCATGCGCAATCCCACGGGTTTCCTTGAAAGTCGATCGCGGGAAGATCGTCCCAGTGAGCCATAGTCTTGGGAACACTCGTTAGAGCGTTGTAGCTCAAGTCCAGCTGCGGAAAGCAGATGATAGATCAATGGAAGATGAAGATAGATTGAATGAAAGGGCAGGGCATTACGAATATAATCGAATCCAGAACCTTCGGGGAGACGTATAGTAAGTCACCTGTCAGTTAGTTCATCTATTTTGTATGTCAATTTACTTTCTGCTTATTGCTTGCTTTACTAACTCAAATGCAAAATAACAACAGCATCGACTTATTTGAAATACCTGCTATAACTTACATAAAGTCGTACTAAAAGTCTTTTATGGTAATTGAACAAGTGTATAACCAAATACCTTGCACATATCGATGCCTACAAAAGATTCTTCTTCAATTTTTGCCAAATTTTCATTGTGAGAAATATCCAGTGTGATGCGTCCGCCTGCGCAGTCGTCAGCAGCTGTTTTGGCAGCGCCTTGCATGCTGGGCTCAGCACGCAGCTTGGCCGTCCTCATCTTGGGGACGTCTTCATCGGTTCGAGTAGTTTCTTCACTATGAGTGGTCTCCTGGCCATCATCATCAGTATTTGCCTGCTCACTCGCCTCACTGCTTTCGTTGTCTTCAGTCTTGTCTGCAGTGTGTGTGCTTTCTTTGGATTCATGATTACTTTCCTTTTCAGTCTCTTTGTCGGTTTCTTTGACTTCTTTTGAAGGATCAGCCTCTTCATTCGGTGTTACTGCTTCCTCTTTCTCTTTTGTGGCTTCTTTATCATTCAGCGGATTTTCCGATTCATCTTCTTCGTCTTCCTCGTCCTCTTCTTCCGAAGATTGTTCAGAGGAGTCAGCAGCTCTCCTCTGCCGGCTTCCGGGCGAGCGAAGAGCGTTTAGAGAGTCCTTGGTCACTTCCTTGAGGAGAGGCATTCGACTCAAAGTGATCAGTTGGAGCGACTTGAAATGTTCGCTTGACGATGGGAACTCCAGTGATTGAATGGGGTTCATGTCGAGATGCAGGTGTGTCAGAGCTGGCAGTTTGTCGGATGAGATGAGAGGAGGGATGCTGGTGAAGGCGTTGTTTGACAGGTCCAGCGTGTGCAGGTATTGGTATGTGTGCTCTTCAACGGCGGATATGTTGTTTGATGACGCATTTACTATCTGTGAAAAGATTAAGAAGAGAGAGTTAACATTTTTTGTCATTAATCTAATCGATTTTTCCCCGTTATTACCTAACCTAATCGAATGCAACACACATTTTCGGAGAAAAATGTAGCCAAAACCCTGACTCAAGAAAGTTATCTGTGATTTTGGCACAATTGTTCCCTTAGAAACTTCCCTTATAATCGTTATTCATGCTATTCCTTATTGCATGTGCTTGTGACTTTTGATCCATATTGCCTTTGACCTTTCTTATCATTTTCTCTGTGATGGTTTCAGTGCACAAATAGAGATGAGACTAACGTAAGCCAAGAGTTTTTATTTTTTACAAATGTGGCTAGCAATGTGTAATGTGGTTAGTGAAGAACTCAATTACACTGACACAGAAAAACACGAAATGTGGGTTTAAAAATAAGTGTGATGATATTTCCGTCAGAAAATTAGCTTTGGAGGAACTTGTGTTTTGTACCGGAGCAGTGAGAGCCCAAGGGGAAATCTTTTAACGACTGGTACCTCAATTAGCCTGTAACAAAATGCAAAGTTCCACTTACCTCCAACGTATCAAACGATGTGAGGAACTGGAGGCTTTCCAGCATGTTGTTTTCCACATACATTTCCCTCAACTCTTTCAGCTCGCGCCCACTTATCTTGACGTCTTGTAGAGTGTTATGCCCTACTCGAATAACTTTCAAGGAAGGAGACAATCCTAGCTTGGTTCCAAAATACTCAAGCGAATTCCAACTCAAATCCAGATACTCTATTTCACGAAGGTTATTGAAAAACTCTTCGTCTAGACTATAAAGTTCGTTGTGCGACAAATTTAGATTTTTCAAATTATAAAGACTATCAAAAGTCGTTGAATCAAGCTCTGCGATATTGTTAAAAGCTAGCGATAAATTTTCAAGAACATTTAGACTTTGAAATGTTTTTGGATCAAGAGTTGAGAGAACGTTTTGTATCAATGATAAAGTATTGAGCTTACTAAGGGATGAAAACAATTCCGGGGCCAGCTGCTCAGAAATATAATTGTGTCCCAGATCCAATTTCTCTAGAGAGGTCATCGAACTAAACACGTCTGGGTCCAACCTAGAGATCATGTTGTTAGACAAGGAAAGTGTGCGAAGCTCTTTCAGCCCCATCAGCTGCCTCGATGAAATCGCAGTGATCTTGTTAGAGCTAAGGTCGAGTTCGTAAAGAGATACTTTCGAAAATGCTCCATCTTCGATTACATTGATTTTGTTGTTAGCTAAGTTCAACGTGCGTAGTTTAGCGAACGTGAACTTTGTAATGGTCTCGAGTCTGTTGAACTGATAGTCCGCTGCGATTCGTTCGTACTTCTGATTCTGGTAGAGCGAAGCGTCAGGGACTGCGAAGTCTGTGCGTGAAGATCTCGAGCAGTTCACCATCAAGACCTGGGATCGAGCCTCGAAGGAGCATTCCCGGCTGTCGGCAAACGTCACTGACAGCGCCAACAAAGAGATGCAAAATCCAAGAGTACCCATCATAGTCTACAAACTAGCACTGGAGCAATCACTTTAACGTTATGGATAGAAGCTCGATGCGCGGTTTTTAATTTTCTCCACCTCACAATCAACCGAATTCTAAAACGGAAACAACTTGAGGAAACACAAAGTTAAACAGGAAACAATATGTGAACTGGTACAAGTGAATTTAAACTAAGTATGGCACTCTGGCAATTACTGACTCAATGATAGTGACACATCAAACCTTATCAGCCAGTGTTTCAGATAACACGCCCAGAGTAGCTGATAAGCCATGCATTACGGTTTGATACCTGGAAACAGGTATTTGGTAGAAGCCGATTTAGTACAGACGTCATCTGAACGTCATATTCAGATGCAACCTAAAGTTTAGTACACGAATCATCTTGCAATGTCATCATTATATATAATATGATAAATTAAAAATAAACTAGGGCGAACGCAATTTGTGTTGCGTTGAAGATGAGCGTAGCGGTTTGCATTTTGCGCATTAAAAGATTGAGGCAAAAGCATATGAAAATCATGGAGCAACTAGCCGGACCATTGCTTTCTCAAAAATTCTGATCACTTGAAAATGTAAACGATTCTGACCTTTCTTTGTTTCTGTCCGAGCTGTCGGGTAGCGGAAATATGCTCTTTTTGAGATCATTGAGCATTGTGCATGTTAATACAAAGATGTAACTTTGCGTTACAACTTTGAGTTACTTTAACTAAGAGGGTTTTTATTGGGTTTTATTGGGTTGGTTTTTATCGGGAAAAATCTGGTGTGATGTTTCGATTTGGTTTCTATGGTTTCTAAAGGCAAATCGAAATTGGGAACATTTGAAAAAAATACGCACTTTTAAATAAATTTCCGTACTTTTCCAAACTTGCCCAATTGTCGAATTTTGCTCTTTTTTCTGCTTTGAAAGTGAAGGGTGGGGAGAATTTTCTTGAAAATCGCAGGGGGTCTAAGTTGAGAACAAAAGTAGGCACCCTGAAAATTTCATCTCACTCGAAGCAGGCGTTTGGCCTGTAGAGCGCGCGCAAACACACATACAAAAAAAAAAAAAAAACAAACAAACAAACAAACAAACAAATAAACAAACAAACAAACGCACACCAAGTGTTTTTTTTGGCTGTAGTGAAATTGATGATTTCGCTTCGCTCGCTACGCTCATCAATTAAAAATCCAGTTTTTTTAAAATCATGATCCAGGTATTGCGTATGCCCGGCGGTTTTGACATCCAGAGAACTGTCGTTACCGTATGGATTACGCCAAAACTATTTTTAAAATGCACACTTCTACTAAACTAATCCCTCGCCGTGTAATTGCTCAAATATGAAAGTCTTGGAATGAAATAACGTGTTTAAAAATATACTAGGGCGAACGCAATTTGTGTTGCGTTGAAGATGAGCGTAGCGGTTTGCATATAGCGCACAAAAAAATTAGGGCAAGAAGCCTATGCAAATTATGGAGCAGCAAGCCGGACCAATGCTTTCTTAAAAATTCTGATCACTTGAAAATGTAAACGATTCTGACCTTTCTTTGTTTCTGTCCGAGCTGTCGGGTGGCGGAAATATGCTCATTTTGAGATCAATGAGCATTGTGCATGTTAATACATAGATGTAACTCATGCCCAAGGGTTTTTATTGGGTTGGTTTTTATTGGGAAAAATCTGGTGTGATGTTTCGCGCATAAAAAGATTGAGGCAAAAAGCCAAAATCATGGAGCAGCAAGCCGGACCATTGCTTTTTCGAAAATTCTGATCACTTGAAATTGTAAACGATTCTGGCCTTTCTTTGTTTCTGTCCGAGATGTAGAGTAGCGGAAATATGCTCATTTCGAGGTCATAAAGCAATGTGCATGTTAATACATAGATGTAACTCATGCCCAAGGGTTTTTATTGGGTTTTATTGGGTTGGTTTTTATTGGAAAAAATCTGGTGTGATGTTTCGATTTGGTATCGATGGTTTCTAACGGCAAATCGAAATTGGGAACATTTGAAAAAAATACGCACTTTTAAATAAATTTCCGTACTTTTCCAAACATGCCCAATTGTCGAATTTTGCTCTTTTTTCTGCTTTGAAAGTGAAGGGTGTGGAGGATTTTCTTGAAAAACGCAGGGGGTCTAAGTTGAGAACAAAAGTAGACACCCTGAAAATTTCATCCCACTCGAAGCAGGCGTTTGGCCTGTAGAGCGCGCGCAAACACACATACAAAAAAAAAAAAAAAAAAACAAACAAACAAACAAACACACACCAAGTGTTTTTTTTAGCAGTAGTGAAATTGATGATTTCGCTTCGCTCATCAACAATGTGCACCCATACATACTCCCGCTGAAAAATTAGTTGATAAATACCATTTCTGTGGTCGTGATTTATAAAGCTTGATACTTTCTTTCGATTTTATTCCATTGGTAACATTACAAAATATTTAAATTTTGCCACTTTGGTGATGTATTTCTCATGCATCGTCAAGTTTCTGAAATTTGAGCATGAAAGGCTGTGTATGTTTTCTTAATCCATATCTATGACTTATTGACACTTAATCGAATTCGAATCGATTGTCTATAACATTCCGAATAAAAAACAATTAATCACTATGTCCGAGAATAAAGTTCTTCCTCTTCGTCGAATCGCGAGTACTTGACGTCACTGAGTAGTTGAAACCGGTAGTGTTTTTGACACTGTTGTCTTCCAAAGACGATGACAGCGGCGATGCACACAGTCAATGACATTCCAGCCAGAACAAGGATGAACGGATGGAAATGACCGTCGGACGAATAACTCCCTTGCTTGTTTCCGCCGCAAGACTTTGTGAGTTCGGGCATGATGCTAAAAAGCTGGACGTTTTTCTTTTCTGGAGGAGAATCACATCTGTATCGAGAGAAACAGTTACTACCATTAGTTACATTTCAATGTAGGAAGGTACTGGAGTAGATGTGTCACATAACCGAAAAAATTAAAATGCTCAAATGACTGGTTCGATATGAGCGACTCACTTAATTGCAACGACTCTGTCACGGTCTGTCTTGTCTATCCTGGGGATGGGGCCCGAAACCATCCACTCCAGCTGGCAATCGCACTTCCAGGGGTTATCTTGCAGGTCCAGGACTTGCAGGCTGCTCCACTGAATGGTACCATTCGACAGCTCGCTCAGAGAGTTGTTGTGTAGGTAGAGCTGTTGGTCAGTACGGGATTTCGTTTATTCCACGTTAAAGCAATTTACTAACAGAAAATCGTTCGACAGGGGATCAAGAAAAACTTACACAAGACTTTATTTTTAGAAGGGTATTTTGTTTTTAACTAGTTGACAAACACCGCTGCCAAACTTTGCAAGTGGGATTAAATGCAGCTTTGAAATCGACTTTAGAAGTGTAGCTGTCAATCTGAGAGCATTATAATTTATTATAATGTCTACACTCGACATGATGATTTTAGGCTGGTATGGAGAAGGAGGGTATAGACATGGGACACCTAGGTTAACTTAGGTTAGATGTGTCATGATTGTGCGAACAAAAGCGTTCTCACTTTTGATGCATCAAAAAACGTACTATCAAATCACATCTGCATTGCATTTAGTCCCTGCGAATTTGCATCAACTACTTTTGCGCTAAAGGGCGCAAAAGGGCTGAGTGTTGATTCTCAACTCCTCTGGATGTATCTAGGAACTTTTAAAAAAATTGAAAATTGTGAAAAATGAGGAGCCTCCACAGAAGTTTTAAGGACAACCAAACAAAATGAACCAAGCTCACCTCTTCTATTGGCCAATAATTTATGACCGAATAGAAAGCATCTTTAGCGATGAACGAAAGTCTTGCGTTTGAGCTAAGGTAGAGACGTTTCAATCCAGTACATGGCGCAAATGTTCCGCTCAAGATCGCCTTCAACTGAGAGCACGCGTTGACGTTCAGTTCTTCTAAATTCTTAAGTCCGGTAAACGAACTGTTATTCAGATCTTCGATTGGGATGTCGTTCAAATTCAGTTTTTGGAGCGAATTTCCTGCAACAAAAAGAAAAATTTAATATAGATATAAATAAAAATTTTAAATTGTTTAATGAACATTTAAATAATTTCTCACTTATGTTATAAACTTACCTAAAGAGCTAAGATTGGGCACCGTCTTAAAATTGTTACCATTTAAATAGAACTCCTTCAACTTTTTGAGTGAGCCAACGAAAGATTCTTGTAGATTTGTCAGTTGAGTGTAGCCGAGGTCCAAAATCTATGAAATTTAAAGTTAGTTGAAGTTCAACTTAAAATTATAATTTTTTCAAACTATTTTCGACTTTTTAATAGCAGACGACGAGAATACTTTCATATTCGCTATCCCCAGAAAAAAATCTATAGTTAGATTTTATGTGAACATTTTGTCTTACACAAATTGTGACTACAATATTTGTGAACAATTCGTTTATAATGTTTGAAAAACTATACTGAAGAGTGAAGATGTTATCTTAGTGGAAAATAAACCGTTGTCACAACATTTCTAATATTACTTGTGTAAATGTTTCGACAAGATCACAGGTATATATAGATGCTCAAGCAAATATAATTGCATGTCGTCGATACTGAAAATTATCAGTCGGTTTATGCTATAGTGCAAATTTAATCCCCCTTTTTGCTCTTGCGGGGGTTACCCAGCGTTACCGCCTGCTCCACTGAGATATTCTTGAGAAATTCATTATTCAAAATCCTGTACGTGAAAGTTATTGGAGAGTAACCAATTTCATTGAACATATTGACTTTGATACACAATCGATCGATCGAATCTTCGATCGAAGTCGGCATGTTAATATTTATTATGCGTTAAAATATTCCTGGCACACAGCACACCCTTAAAACAAAGATCTTCTCTGAATTTTAAATAAAAGCGAGTGACTAATATTTTTGTAATTTGGATGCAAGTATAAATGCCAGTTTGTCAACGGACCTTCTTTCCACTTACGTTCAAGATGAGTACAAATATATCGGTTTCGAGAGTTGGAACTTGGGAACACCGGTTCTCTGCTTTGAGCCATTGGGATAAATGATTTGACCGCAAAGCATTATACCAGCTCTTCACTAATACTGCTCATCAATCTCTCGGCAGCATGGACTAGTGGAGGAATCCTGTTGTTCGAGTCACATACCGTCATTCGGCTTTCGGAAGAGACAGCTGACTGTGATTGGGGTTCCACCCTTCCCTTTTAGGCTAGGATGCATTCATCATCATCCTCGCCATCATTCGTTTAATTTATATTTGCCATATCATATACCGAAGCCATTAGACCAGGTCCAAACTCCAAAGTGCGTATGGTTTTGAAAACAGCGCGTCGATGGTGACCAGGTCAAAACACTTACCGTCAATGGTGGCGTGGAGAGAGCGATTTCCGTTGGTCCATCGATGACGAGAAGAGGATTGTTGTTGAGTCTGAGTTCCAGCAAATCCGGCAGGTGCTCGAACGACTTCGCCCCGACAGAGTGAATCTGGTTGTAGCCCAAATCTAGCACCACCAGTCTGCTCAACATTTCAAGTTAGGAGCAATTGCATTTTTTTAAAGCTGTAGCTTTTTTGAATCCAGGTTGATGCGAATTACCTCATAGACACGTGAGTCGTGACGTAACGCGAGGGTCGCTTTTAGTTGGGAGTTGAGATCGAAGGGAAACATAACAGAACTCAGGGTAAAGACAGTCAATTTGGTCACTCGGCCGGCCTCAATCACCATATGTTTCTCGGCTCAAAGTGCAGGGCATAAAATGGACTGAAAATGGTTTGTTTGTTTAAAGTGGACGTATATTTTGGGCTTCAATTGTGCCTGCAGTGGATTTAAAGTAGGCCTTTAGTGGGTTCCGTGTGAGCCTCAATTGGGTAAAAAGTGAGCTCAATGTGGGTCAATAGTGGGCTTATAGTGGACTCGAAGTGGGGTTGTAGTGGATATAAAATGAGCTTAGTGGGTTTAAATTGGATGTGTAGTGGATTGAAAATGAGCTTTTAGTGAGTTTAAAGTGGGTTTATAGTTGGCTAAAATTAGGCCTTTAGTGGATTCAAAGCTGGCCTTTAGTGGGCTCGACGTGGGATCGACATGGGCTACAATGTGAATCCAGGCCGGGGGCTACATCGTGATAGCGAGTTCGCTAAAGCTTACCCCAGGGGCTCGTAGCGCTCGTTGGAATATGCCCCGCGAAAGACATCTGGGCGGATGACTTCGCCGGGCAGTGCGTTATGAGACAAGTCGAGCTCTTGAAGGCCAGTGACAAGCATGAAGGCCTGCTTGGCAATCGTCTCAACCTCGTTGAAGCGATATGATATCGAGTAGGCTGTCGTTGCTTCTACCTGATCAACCTTCTTGAGGTTCATATGCTCATTGCGGATTGCTCTCTTGGGTTCTTTGCTTTCTTCGACAGGTTGCCCTATCTGAATGTGGGCAACCAGTACGACCAGTAGAACTGTTCGCTGTTCATGAGAGACTATTAGTATTTTTATAACAACCGAGGCAGTAGAGAATGCAACACTCGCTTTTTACTCACCATTGTTTTTCGGTCTCTGCTATGTAATCAATGTTTGAACCATCTGTCAGGTTAGGTGCGTTTAATTTTATCATTGGCGCAATAATTTGATAAGATAATGTGAGTAATCGAGCTACGTTGCTCAGATGCTGATAAGGCATTGGGTCATCGAAATGTAATGATATTATTTTACGTTACTGGCTCTTTTACTAGGAAGTGATGAATCTGAAGTAGGCATGTGGACTCAAATAAATGTGCAGTAATCTACATTTAGGTATAAGAAAGTTTATTAGAGTTCTAGATAAAGAATGAGATACATAAAAAACTGACACAGCATAACGTATTACGGATTCCAGTTACAATTAACAATGGTAATGAATGACCACATTTATAAGTGAATGACGATTTAATTGAACCAATATGTTTAGGCGTTAATGGCTGAAAACGAGTCAAAAATATAAAAAAAATCATAAATATTATCCACAATTATTGGGTTGCAGCTACCCAGGCAAACGCACCGAGGCCTTTCTAGCCATCTTTGTCAAAATTAAATCAAAGCTTATCTCTTTTAAAAAGTAACAATTTTTGTGAACTACTTCAGATAACATCTTCGGAGCGACGCATCTTGAGAGCAGCATACGTAGATGCTTCACAGGAGTTATTAAACATGCTCAGAACTCATCAGTGTGATCAGCTCGACTGTAGAACGTTCTTGAGTAATCTGCTGGTCCATTTGATCTGACGAACAAATATCGGAACTTCCTCCAAAGAAACACGAGGGCCAGAGTCGTGGGCACAGCGAGCAGGGTGATGATCAGGACTCCAATCAGTAGGTTTCCGTCCTTCTCAGGATGGTTACCGTAGGCGTCTAGACATCTCAGGTGGTACCCCTTGGCAGCCAAACTTGAAATTTTCTCGCCCCTCATTTCACTAGGCTCCGCGCAACTGAAATTGTACATTTCCGTTAGAAAAGTGTGCATACACTACACATGAAGTAGGTAATGCGCCATAAATTATATTATAGGACGAGCAGGGTGAGCGATTTTGCTGTACTATGGGTAGTTTTGCTCCAAATATCAAAATTAAACGGTAGTTGCTCTAATTCCCTCAAAAACGTACGACCGGTCAGAGTCTAGTCTGAACTGTTCTCGCACTGCAAAAAAAAAATTCTAACTGTACCGGAAATTGCTGTCATGAGACATAGAAAACGGTGAAATCTCAGTTGACACATACATCGCTATACCAAAAAAAAATCACAACAATGCAGTTTTTGTTGGCACTGTCACCAAGGAGTCACCGTGAAACCATTGGAGCTGGAGCAATGACAATGAGCAGGGGTGATTTAATGTTAACATTTGCAGATCTGAGACTCACACGAAGTTTTCCAACTGCTCCTTGTAATGTTCTTGAATGATCGGCTCCAGTAATTGGATCAGCCAC
The DNA here is from genome assembly GCA_921293005.1 of Nemoura dubitans. Taxonomy (NCBI): domain Eukaryota; kingdom Metazoa; phylum Arthropoda; class Insecta; order Plecoptera; family Nemouridae; genus Nemoura; species Nemoura dubitans. The sequence continues at coordinate 20,020,325 of OV121073.1, read as the reverse complement.
TGGTTGTTACAGTCGCACACCCACGGATTGTTCTGCAGGTTGATCGACTCCATTTTTGTCCAGGTGGTCAGCAGTTCGTGGTCCAAGTAGCCCAATGCGTTGTTGCTTAGGTCGAGCTGGAAAGGAGAGCCATTTGGTTTACACATTTTCCTATCATTCCACGAAAAAAATACGTTTTACTATCGTGTCATAAATGTTCAATTGTTACGCAATTGTGTATTGAAAATCATTCATAATTCTATTTACAAATTTCTTTCAAAATAACAACATTTATTGATATGACCGATTTTCTAGTCGTAATTTTCAGTGATTTCACTTTGGTTCATTGAACTGTTTCTCCACCGACTCCTTTCTGAGTGTAGACCTTTCAGTTCCCACACAAGCAAAAAGATATCTCGAAACTTGTGTGGCATCGAAGACCAAATTGCAATTACTAATTACTAGTTAGCAAAACGACGACATTGTTTCTTCTCCACGCTCACCTTTGTAATAGGCGCGTACTGTCTCCCCTCATCTCCTTCAGGGATCGAGCTGAATGCCTGGGGGCTGATCTCCCTCAGTTGCGCGTTGTTATTACACTCAAAATCTTGGAGCTTCGGCAGGTATCCAAGAGCATCGCCTTCGATCTTAGTAAGATTCGGCATTCTGTTCATCTTCAGCTTTATCAAATTTGGCATCAATGGGAATGGCCTATCGAAGAGAGGAAATGCTGTAGTTTTACACACTGGTACATAAGAATGTGTAAATGAAGACATTTGGTCCATTATTGCAGAATATAGGAGGTACAATTGAGGTGTAACATTCCAAGTTTGTGTGTGTGTCGAGGTATTTAGCTGTATTCATATAACCAATCTATGTATCCGAATTCTACATATTTTTGATATATGAGCGGTATATAATAAGCGGGGGTTATTTTTTATAATGCCAATTCATCTCCTCCTTTGAGTTCTCTATATTTTATGTTTAGCATAGAATAAAAACCAATGATTCATAATTATGTTTTGCAGTCGCAGTCTCACCTCGAAGAAGTAATCACTTTAAAGGGATTATTGTCGATGATGAGCGTCTTAAGGTGCAGCGCCAAAGCAAGGTCCTTGGGAGGCCGAGTAAATTGGTTGGCCGCCAAATTCAGGACCTCCAGATGGGCAGGAGTATGAAGCATGCTGTCTGGCAGATCCTGGATGCCAGTGCCTGACATATCCAGCACCTGAACACAATATCAATGCATTTTAGTAGAGTTACAACTTAAAAACGGCTTACAAATGCAATGGTGCTACTAGTTAATTGATGCAGTTCAATCTCTCCAAACGGTTCATTTAAAGCATTTGTGAGAGTGGTTGACCCTTGTCACGAAAGTGGTCATCACTGCGGTCACTGAAGAGATGATGATAGCAAATATCTCCTTTGCCTGATATAGGTTCTCCTGCTGTATTGAATTAAGGTAATCGCACTGTCTGGCAGTGGGTTTTCCAAGTACGACAATTCTATATTGACGTATTTTTACTTAATAATTTTCATAGAGCCTTACAAAATATTTGCAATGAATCAACTTGCCGCATAGATCATTAATGCAAACATGAACTAATAAGCAAGAAAAAACAAATCCTGTTCTAATTGCGTTTTATAAAAAAAAGGTTGGTTCTTACTTTGAGGTAGGGAGGTGTGACTATGGCCATGATACTGTTCCTGTCGAGGACTGAGAAGGGGTTGTTGTCAATGTAAAGCTCCAACAGATTTGGAAGATGCTCGAAGAGGTCCGGATGGAGTGAGTGTAGTTGATTGGAGCCAAGTCGCAGGATGGTCAGTGCCAGCAGCGGTCTGTACGCTTCTTCTGAATAATGGCCCTGGAGGTAGAAAATTATGCATTTAAAAACCACACAAATGGGACAAACTGTCCACAAGATCACAAGCGAACGTGACAAACTGTCACGCAAGCTGGTCTAATTGCGACCGACATGCGCAGAAGGACGTAGGGGATAATCTAGGCCTGACAATGAAATCCATACTCATGCTGAAAAGAACCGATTTCGTCTTATTGGTTTGGCAAACAAAATTATTTTAAAACAATATAAGGATGAGAAAAATACAGCGCGTAAATATTTGGATTGAGAGATTCGATCTTATAACAGTTTCCGCTCTGCTTTGCAAAGCATGTTTCATTAAATATACGTACACAAAATGAACGGCAACGTGTAGAGTTAATAAGAGATTTCGTTCAATAGGAAACTAAGTTACTCTAGTACCTATCATCACAACGGACTGAGGACTGGAATATCATAGTGGCGTCTGCAGCTAATTTCAATTACGATATTCCAGACAGCTCTATACGCACCATAAAAACATGAGGTCCCAAATTTTCCCTTGTAAGTTTGTTGCCGCTCAAATCCAGTTCAGAAAGATTGGGCAGATCCCGGAAGCAGTTGTCGTCGATGGTTTCGATTTGATTGCGAGCAAGTGAGATTTTCGTGAGATTGTGGCTCGGGAACCGCATGAGATGCCGTATCTCGTTGCTGTCGAGCAGAACTATCGTCAAGGATGAGTCCATTGCGGTTTTGTTCCACTCCGAGTCTTCGAAGTGTGTTTCCAGACCCTTGCTTTTGCAGTCCGCGCAGTTGTTTTGGCAATCGCATGTCGAGCAGATGCCATCAGCGGTTGCCACAGTGATGAGAGCGAGCAGCACCCAGAGCCGGATCATCCTGGAAGCTGCGACAATTTTAACGGACAGATTTTACTGGTTATTACATTATCATTTAATGTAATATTAATGTAAATATTAATTACATTTCAGCGAGATAAAAATTTGCTTTTTGGGGATAGAGTTGGCAATTGTGTCGTGTCATTTTAGGGTCCTACCCTCCAAATCCCAAAATGAAACATATACCGAAACTGAGTTGTGAGAATTTACGGAAATCTTGCATTTGCGAAGGATAAATTGGATTTGTCTTTCATCGTTGCCCTCGTGGGCCCCCGTGATGCCCTGCCAATGCTCATATGACGCTGTTCTGCTGTTCAAAATCCTTGTGTTCGTTACAACCAGCCTTGTTCTTGCTCAACTATAACTGGTAACCCAACATAATTTTTGTATGCACGGGCCTGTGCTGTGCCTGTATGTTTCCGATTTCGAAATATCTTTAGCATATGCGATCATCTAGATACGCGGCATTGGCGATAGCGGTGATACCATTTGCCTGGAATGAAATGAATCATTGCTCTGTCCTCATTTACTCCGAAATTTGCCGCAAATAATTTGCACTGAATTTTGTTTCTAATATATTAGGATGCAACGAAGTGAGACGGCCTCGGACAGGTTTTCGCATTTCGCTTGTTACTCGCCGACGATAATTGAACCTTAGCTTGATTGCATATCAACTTTGAGTCATGTGCAGGTATACTTTAAAGGGACTACGCTGGTTAGCTTCTTTATGAAATGATAACATGGCTGTTGGAATAGATAACGAAATATCAGCTAATTCTAGCTATATCATTATATTATGTCTAATTATTTACTTGCTGACGTAAGTTTGAGTAAATTTGATTATTTTTCGATCTGCTTACATTATATTGTATAGGTATAATTCTTTAGTGTTCGGTGTTTTCCTGAAATCTGTTGTTTGCATGTGCAGTGCGTATTGGGGAGCATATTTACAAAATGATTTTATGAAAGCTGATCCACGTTTTTGTACAATTGAATCGGCGAAAACAAATGCAGCTTAGAGCGACCACTAAAATTTATTTCAACTCATTTTCTGTCTCTGTTTCGCAGCGAATTTTGAAGAAAATGTCAAAGACTTACCTTGTATTCTATTACGTTCGCTGACAGCTAGATGTGAACCGTTCTTGATTCCACCTCTCTGGTTCACTACTGACGACTTTATTTCTCTTTCCTATCATAGGTATCAGCCTTATCTCTTGCTTCATAATCTACTCACAACGCCCTTTCTGTTAATCTCGCAGTTGGCCAATGTGTGCTGATATTGTACTCTTATCTTCGGCATCGGTCGCGTAGTTTGGTGTGCAAGGGGCTGTCTTCAGCATGCTTTCTCCATGGGAACCCTGGCTCCTGAGGGGCTCAAGTATGCGAGTCAAAGGAGATTGATTGGTCGCACAACGATTGTATTTATATCAAGCGTGTACAACAATACAGTATTTTTCAGCTGTTGCTTAATCACAATCCACATTCGCTGTGTGGGATCACAGTACCTACACTAATGATAATGATTCACAAAATACTTCCATGGTTTTAAAACTTTAAAAACAGCGGAGGTAACAAAGGAAAAAAACCGTAACTTTAAATCACAGATATTCAAAAGTATCAATCAGTTCAATAGTAGCACAATAATGATGATATTATTAGTAACAACAACAACATATATATATATATATATATATATATATATATATATATATATATATATATATATATATATATATATATATATATATATATATATATATATATATATATATATATATATATATATATATATATATATACATATATAATGATTTGCAGTAGATATTTAAGATTGTTAATATTTGCTTTTGGTTATCTCCGACTCCAATTCCATTTCCCTGATGATGTTGGCACGCACCTCACTTGGCTTGGACCGTCTTCGGATTTTCCAGCCCTCCCTTGACGCCTGGTCCAGCAACACAAACACTAGAGACAATTTGAACACGTTCGCCGAGCACAGGATCAGGAACAAGTTGTCGAACAGGAAGTCGTTCTTGATGATGCGACCGTCGATCAAGAAGTAGAATCCCCAACCCAGACCGATCAGCAAAACGGTCACCAGCCGCTTGGTCGCCACTTTCCGAGTTTCAGTCTCTCCGGGAAAAACGTAGAGGCACTTGCACGAATGGAACAACATTGTTGACAAAATGATGGCCATAGATATCAAGATGATTCCCGCTGGTAGTTGTATCGAAATCCAAAATGATGTTTCTTCAGGATAACAGAATCCTCGGCCGTTGATCTCCGAAGTGTATAGGTTAGGGTTGATGATTGTCAGTATGGTAACTGGTATCAACGGTAACCCGTAACCCAGCATGCAACTGATCGAGATATTCAGCCTGAGCAAATCCCCCTTCACATAGCTTCTTAGCTCGATTAAGGCTAGTAGCAGCATCCATATGTACATAGACAAAAAAAAGTAATGCCTGAACACGCCAATTGCACGACATGACATACTGTTCACCTCAGGAGTGCTAAAAATGTTTGCAAAACCGAATACCTCATTAACAGCCAGAATAAAGGAAAAATTCAACAAGACTTTATGTTCGATGTCTTTGCTCCATTGCTTTACAAATAGCGCTGTCAGCCAAATGCTAAGGAGACCCACGATCGAGAATGCCACTTTAAAGCAAACTAATACCTCAAAAAGATTGAGAAACACGGACATTTTCGTTGAAATTGTTCACACAAATTGGACCCAACTGCCTTGCTGTTCGCTCCACGACCACGAGGCACTGTCAAGTGAGCTCTGGTTATCGAACAGTCATGGTATAGTCAAGCCGGCCACGAAACCTCACAGTTTTCCTGGACAGTTTTCAGCGAGAGCTGGTATAACCACTCGTTCAACTTCTCATGTGCTAGAGTGACATTTGGTTTTGTGTTTGAGTGTACTTCTTGTAAATATGTATATTAAGTCGTCACGCTATTTGCAAATGCATAGGTACACTAGACTACCAGCACTTATCGTATTCTGCTATACAATATATTATACTCACTGACGTCAGTAATATTCGCGTTAACAATGAGAACAATAGTCGTCATTATTGGTAAAGGTATATTAAAAACTGTGTGAATGTATCAGATCTTTCAAAATGATTTTGATTTGTTTCGAAAAAGCTCTATTTTAAGAGCATCCTAGATCATTTTAAAACCACTTTTAAGCCTGCAATCCCGACCAAGACAGACAATCTGATCATGGTGGCTGTGGGAGTTTCTTTTGTTTTCACAATCCCGTGACAAAATGTCCGACCAGTGGCCACGCGATTTTTTAAAGTTATAAATGAGTTGATTAAAAAGTTACATTCATGAGAACCAAAAAGCAAAACCATGACGAAGGTGCGGCCCCTGCTGACCACGATTACAAGACTTCGTGGGAACACCCCCAAGATGAAAGAATACATGGGTACTTCACAATTTGTCAAACCTAACCTAAATCGCTTCTTCTGTCAATTTTTTGTTGAAAACGTAATAGCACGGGTGTAGATGCGAGTCAAATATGGTGGCTACCCCCTGCAAACACCGCTCCTTTTGCGCCAAAACATTATGCAACTTCGCGCGCAGTTCTGTGCAGTGTCATGTCCAAACAAGTGTTCTGAGGCATACATGTACATTGTACAGCTTGCATTCGGGATGTCAAGATTGATTCTAGAGACTGGCATGTTCTCGTTGAGGTTTTCGTGGTTTCTCTCAGGCCTCATTGGCCAAATACTTGAAACCAATTGTCCACTTTCAAATATCCACTGAGTACCCAATTCTATAGTAAAAAGTCTGTGGTCGTATTTTCTCATTGTAACTCTGACACTGGCAATTGCAATAAAAACGATTTATATTTCTCCGCGATGCACTTGCAGCAGTTGAGCAACTCGCACATGGGCGAAATGCCTTCGGACATGGATTAACTCCCTATGGTCACTCCCGGGTGGGACCTCATCTCGAAGTTCAGCCGGGCCTTCCGGGCACAGTGCTTAGTATCTCCGAGCAACCCCAGCACCAAGCTCGTGCTTCAAAGTCGAGCAACCGGCACTCAGGAAAAGATCTGCCACCTCCGATTTCACTACTAGAGCGTGCACCCCTTCAGCAAATTCAGGTGAAGATTCCTGCTTTTTTGCTGAAATTATTTGGATTTATGTTTATTTTTTTAAAGAAATGCATTCGACTTAAGTTTTGCATCCATTAAACGTAAATTTAAATACTTACAATTGGGTGCAGAACCAAAATAAAGCTGAAACATAAACTCTTCGCGTGTTCTTCTCTGCAGAAGCTTCTGGGAACTTCTGATGACTGCTGTGATCCCTGATCCTCCTCCCTTTCCACGGCGGTTTCTCCGAGCATTGGTACGGCGGAGGAGACGATTTTTACCTGAACATAGTGAACCTCTGATTCGATGTGATGTGCTTGGCAGATGTCATCGACACCTTCTTCACCGACACTTTCCACATCTCGAGCCAGAGTGTTACTCTGAACAAGGACATAATCGCAAGGTCAGTCGATAACAGTATCACTAACCTCCAGCCGGTGTGCGACCTTACAGGTGTGGCCATGGGTTGGCAATGGTTAATGGTGTATAAAGGCTTTTGAGTGACAGCGTAAAATTCTGTTTTGACGGATTCCCAAGGGGAGGATTCATTTGGAGATCCAGTCAACGACGAGGTTAGTTGGTGGAGAGGGGAGGGGGGATTGAAAAGGAAGGTATAAACCATGCTTGGTATCATGGCATGACGTGAGGACTCAAAACCTAATATCAACGTCATCTTTGAGAACCTTTTATTTTTTACAACAAGTGGAATCGTTTTCAGTTTCCAGTTAGAAAGTCCAATTGTTCTTCATATTAAATATTACCTTTCAATCTGTTTATCGCAGAATGTTATGTGGCAGAAAATTGCGTTTATCCGAGTGGTTCCTTTGTTAGTGCCTATACTGCTTATAGTGCCCATGCTTGTCTGGGCTAACCATATTTTGTTCCAGCTCGTTTGTGGTGCACCTGAAAGGGCTGATTGGGGTGTGGTGGGGAATGGGGGGGAGGGGGGGGGGTTACACCCACATGGCCCGGCGACGAAGCAGAGTTGTCATAAAGTCCGTGTTAAATTTTTGATTGCCAATGAAATTCCACTGCACACTGAATCAGATATGGGTGCACAAAATAGAACTGGCTCATTCAAGAGCAAATTATAATGGATTCTTTCAATTTACTTATAAAGTGTAATTTTATGGACTGGGGCAGTCATTTTAAATCTGACAACCCAAGACGGTGGGCTTCCCACTTTGAACAACGCGTTACTCCAAGGGGCAAGGGGGAAGCAGCTCGCATGATGCAAAGTTATCCCATCCCCACACAAAAATATCTTTCAATGTAAATATTATGCCACAAAGTCAGGCATGTCGTGCATTGACCTTGAAAACTGACAAACCATTGTTCATAACCCAAAGAGTGCGACTCTAGACCATGCGAACTTTTCCACAGGAAAGCTCGGGAAAATTGCTGTGCAACAAAAGAAAAGTACAAGAAGAGAAGTCTAATAACATCCTCCTTTTAGACAGTGGTTCCTCTCCGACCTCGTTCCGTGTGTACCCTACGAGACATTGTTAGCTCGCAGTCACTCAATCTACGACGATTACTGGTCCAGCAACAAAGTGAACTACCTCAAGTGCGTCGGCTTTGCCAAGATCTACCGATTTCGGATACTCTACGTTTACTACGTCCATACCATCAAGGTAAACGCCTCGTTGGGCACGGTCTTATTTTCGTTATATCCTCTTTCATTCAAAAGCAGTGGTCATAATATTCCCAAGACTCGTTCAATCAAGGTGTTGACTGCGGTCGTGTCCAAAATCTCGCACCGAATAATATTCTGCGGTCTGCACCTCCTGTCTATATTTCTATAGACTGTCTATATTTGTCTGGATATTGCTTGTAAGCAATACATTTATTAATATTTCTATAATTTATTCTGTCGAATTCACGTTTCCACCCGTATTTTAAAGAGGTTTGAGTTGATTCGTTTCCATTTCGCCAGGTACCAATCTTTTTATCATGTCCATCACCAACAACTCGACGTACAAGTATGAAGAGGAGAGCGGCCGCCTGAGGGAGTTCATGAGGATAAAACAGGTGCCGCCTGGCTGCCAAAGACGCTTGCTAATGCTGTACGAATTCAAGCATCAAAAGTCTTTCTTCAGGGAGAGAGAGAGATCCTCGCAACCCAACTGGTCAGTTGAGAGTTGAGACAGGTGAGTTTTGATCTCCAGCCCCCCCCCCCCCCCCCACCCGCATGAAGGTCGCCCCTGAGCATGTGTGTCCAATATCCACGATGGGTTTTCCGCAATGGGTTTTCCACGATGGGTTTTCCGCGATGGGTTTTCCACGATGGGTTTTCCGCGATGAGTTTCCCACGATGGGTTTTCCGCGATGGGTTTCCCACGATGGGTTTTCCACGATGGGTTTTCCACGATGGGTTTTCCGCGATGGGTTTTCCGCGATGGGTTTTCCACGATGGGTTTTCCACGATGGGTTTTCCGCGATGGGTTTTCCACAATGGGTTTTCCACGATGGGTTTTCCCGAGCACTTCGGGATTAGCGTCGTAAGACTTTTTTACATGAGATTTGAATCAAAAGTTGTCATAAATATAAATAGCATAGACTAACCACAAAGCTGGAAATTGCACTGATCTCCCAGGAATTTTTAAAGAAATTGTCAAATTTTTATAAAGTTTATGTATTTACCTTCAACAAAGTAGTTAATTCCTGCACCAATTTTTACTCAATCAATCTAGGATTACCTTTATATTATATTGGTTCTCTCTTCTGACACAACCTGTCGTGGATATAGGAACAAAATCTTGCGGTTGCTATTGTGGCCTAGTATGTCCTGTAGACCAATCAGAGTTGACCTGTTCTAACGCCCTTCTGCAGTGGCGTAACTTCAGACACGTAGGTCCTCGGAACAAAATAACTATGAGCCCCCCCCCCCTCCTCCCCACAGATTTTGCCAGGTCAATAAATCTTGTCTTTAGATGCCCATCGGGGAGAGGTGTGGGGGGGGGGAGGAGTGTCCATTTAGGGATAATAAATCACCTACATTCTGGAATAAAATTTAGCTGCGCAGACTAAATAATGAAAATGTACACGGTTCTCTCAGGCCGTATAAAATATAAATACAACATTTCTTAAAATGAGACGCATATTCTAGCCATCTATAGAAGTAAACATTATAGTTTTTCTTTTATTCCTTCGTACTTTTTCCTATACGTTTATACTGGTCCTCACAGGCCCCTGGCAATGGTAAAACTGTAATCCACCCTGTTCTGTTCTGTGGCTGGTTTCTGCATGTTCTGAGGCTGGACCCATTTGGGCCACGGGATTTATGATCTGTCAATTCTGCAGATTAATAAATTTAATTAAATTCATTGACACTATCTGCCATGGGGAGCCCCTGTGGCGCACCGCAGACTCGGGACTTCCGGCCTACGTCCGATCTTCTCTGGCAGAAGTTTAGCCACTTCCCGTTTGGCATGATACGGTTTTAGTTTGATGTAATATCAATCATTCTTTCAGCCTTTCTTCAAGGGTAAAACCCTTAAGCAGACAGTGTTTGCACAGGCTTTCACTTACAAATACATTCAAACATTCAACGGGCTCCTCTCTAAAGATAGCAATCGAGGTCTATAGGACCATCATGCTCTAAGGCGACAAAATGATGGACCAGACAAAAGAACCAAAGAAGCACATACTTTTAACCACCAGCAGGGCGAGTATGAAACAAGTTATTCAGTCGTATTTGTTGACTTTGGATTTCAATGCTTCAACTTCCATGCCCAGTAAACGTAAATATTATTCAACTGTTCCTAATCTCTAATCTTTAGTTACATATTCTACCTACTGATGAAGCTTCTTTAAATAAAAATTCAATCGATGAAAATATTAGCTTCCCCCCATCTCGCCCCTTTGCTGCCATTTTAGCATTTCGCTAAAAGCTTTTCGCTTTCCATCTTCGCTCGAAATTGCTAGTAGATATTATTCGCCAGGAAATCGCCGTTCACAGCTGTTGACACCTTGTCGACCGCGTAACTTATTTTAATCACCTGTCGCCTCCTGTTCTCGTGAGGCAGGTAACCTGCTTGCGTAGCGAAATGTACTTGGTAGCACAGGAGGTGACCCTCAGACGCGATGTACTTCATAGCTTCTGGTAGCGTGGCAGTTTACACACCCCAAGGATTTGAGGCAGGGTTGGATTGGGGAAAAAAGCAGCCCGGGCATTTCAAATAAATTAGCCCAGAAACACCTCTCCCCCCCCCCCCTCACACAGAGAGGGGCAGGGTACAAAAATTTGCGCACGAAATTCACGAAATGCATGAGCATGGGACAATGTTTTCTGTTGTTTCTTAAAATCCCACTCCTGGCACCATAGTAATAGAGTAATTATTTCCGGTAAGCAACACTAGGGTGCAATATCTCTTCGCAAGGACAATAAAATATCATACTACTAGCGAAAACCAATGTTTTATTTTTCAAGGTCAGTGAATCCCACACGCTGACACCATTGTAGCGAATTACAATTTTTTTTTAGTTTTGCGCTCTGAAAACTTTACCAAGACTCCGAGTAAAGTCCATGCGATCATAAAGTGGAAGTGAGTAGTTTGGAAATGTAGATCAGCCATTAATGATCATGAATAGCTCTGATTATCAGGGCTTCCACTAACAAACCCTTCCAAAAAAGGTAGCAATAGTAGGCGAAAATAAAAAAAATAGAAGTCAAATAGTACGCAATTTGTCTGTTAATAGCACGCAAATTAGTAAGCAAATAAACAAGCATGCAATTAAAACACGAACCTTTGCGGAAAATAAAATATATTACATCACTATTGGTCGTTGTTTCAATACAAGATAGTGAATGAAAAGTTTTTATAGGAAGTTCTGTTCATAGATATACATTTGTTTGAAGACATTTGCCAATAGCTGAGGACAGGGTTGGGTTGGGAGCAAACCAGCCCGGGCATTTAAAAAAAATCTGCCCAATAGCCCCTCCCCCTCCTCCCGAAAAGGGATAGAAAACAAAAAATTTCACAAAAAGTGCATGAAAGGCATAGGACATGGAGATATTTACCTGATTTACTGACACTACTGAGTCTTACCCTCGGCGGACCTTGGCCAGCCCTGCTGCTCTTTATTATATTTATATTGCGTGTTTATTGTTTCTATATATTATGCTACGAATACTCGAAATATTCACATTGTATTTCCATATCCTTGGATAATTTAAATTGTCAAGGCGTTAATCAGCCAAAAGAAGAAAAGGCTGGCGGGCCAATAGGATATTCAACATTCCGTTTCTCCCATTAAATTAAAGCAAAATGTCGTGGATAAATTTAACCGACCAAAAACCAAACTGAAACCCTACCGGCCGTTCGAGTCACCTAGTGGGCCAATCCAACCCTGATCGGAGGTGAGACTTTCCGACACGACTTTCTTCACATTTCATTGACCAATTTAAAAGAAACTGATACTACTATCTTCTCAAATCAGTTCAACTTTCTTTCTTTCATCAGGTGTGTCACCTGGACGATGGCGGTCATTCCGAAGAGAATGCACTCATCGGCACGATTCATAGCAGGGTGCCTAGGTTGTGGCCCTGGAGATGAGTGAACTCTACCGCTTGGAGCTGAAGGACTTTCAACGCATTGTTGCACCGTTCCCAGACCTGCTGCTCGCCGTTGAACTACTTGCCTCGGAACGAAAAGACCAACTAGGCACACTTCATCGACCGAATTAGTGGAGTTGAGTACAACACCATCTTCACGTCTGTGGCTACTAGCTGCGAATCTGACACTACAACTCTTCTTCGACCGGTTCTGTTTAGAAGATGACATTCCGCGATTACTGCCGGCGAGTTGATAGCCTCAGGTTGAAAATAATATGCAACGTCCTTATACGGCTTTGATCATCTTCACCTTCATCAATACGATGTAGGCATATGTAGGTATTCATTTTTTATCTCTACATCAAAAATATATTTTTTTGTTAGATATGTAATACAACTGCCAACATGCTCGTATTTTGGATCAGCTTTAAATCGAATAAAATGTTTGATCGAATAGAATGACTGGGTGAAACTCGTCTTTCGGTGCTTGGTGCGGGGAGGGGGGGAGGAGGGGGGGGGGAGAGAAGACAGAGGGTTGGCGGTGGAGACATGACAATGACAATTTGTTGGAGCAACTGCCAACAAGTGTGGTGCCAACAGGTGCGCAAATCAATCAGGGTTTTTCTACTGTGGCTCAGGCTCAAGCGTATATTGTTACGTACACAAAATTGTCGATTTAATGAGTTGTAACACAGGGCTTCGCGAACGCAATTTTTGTTGCGTTGAAGATGAGCGTAGCGGTTTGGATAGCAGATAGAAAGGTGAAGGCAGGTATTTGAAAACCATGGAGCACCAAGCCAATCATTGCCTTCTCGAAAACTCTGACGTTTATGACCTTTCTTTGTTACTCCTTTGAGATAAGATGGCCAAAATGTGCTTATTTTGAATTCATATGATTAATGAAAACATAGATACAGAATTTAAACTTACGCCCGAGGGTTCTTATTGTATTAGAGATATATTTCTAGCGCGTATTGACATTTAATTACTTCCATAAACGAAATTCACAAAACTTAAAAGTACCGAAAATCACGAAGAAACACTACAAAAATGTGAATAATAACCAAACCCGATCTCAATTTTTCAGGCATGATAAGTGTCGATAAGGCCATCATGTTTTCAAATTTTGTTGAAGACATTATGTTCACAACTTTGACATTTATAGAGATTAAAAAGTTTAGAAAATCGTAAAATTTTGTAAAATTTCGTAAAATTGATTTATCAAAAAAGTTCCTATCCGCACTTTTTCAAAAACGGAGGGAGTCTTAATTGAGAACAAGGGTATGTCCTCTGGAAATTTTACCAAAGTCGAAGCAGGCGTTAGGGCTGCAGAGCACGCACAAACAAAATACATACACATCCAGTTTTTTTTTTGTATTGTAATTGACGATTTCACTCCGCTCGCTTCGCTCATCAATAAAAAATAATTTGCTTTAAATCACAGAAATAGCCGGAACTCATTTTTGCCAAGTTCTACAACAAAATGAACAATGAAAATTGTGAACGAAACCTTGAATGATCCAAAGTATAAATGCAAATAGCGACTTTATCAACCTAAAATTTGATCCCGTGCGTAAAACTAAAAACATCCACTTACAACTCTCTTAAATTTGAAAGATGATATTTGAATGTTTGTTGAATTGTCATTACTATTTTTTTCAAACTATGAATAAAATGAATCCAATCGGGATGACATCAACGTCACTCATTGGTATACGTGCGTCTTGTTTGGCGCGGCGTCGGCGTCGTCCCGTGTACGCAGGGGCGCCTTTAGGGTAGGCGGGCCCCTTTTTTCCACTCAAAACTCAAAAAATTACATTCCCTAAAAACATTTCCATTCACCTCTTTTCGTAAAAAAAAAATTGGGGGCCCCTCGACCACCGGGGCCCCTAGGCGATCGCCTGGTACGCCTAGGCCTAAAGGCACCACTGCATGTACGTAGCGGGCGCTAGGGGCAAGGGCGCTTTGGCGGGGCAGACGGTCGGAGGGCGCGTGGGCGCAGCCAGCCAGCAGGCGACGGCGACGGCGACGGCGACGGCCAGTGCACTGCCGGCGCCGAGGGAGCAGGTCGCGCTCGCTCCTAGCCACGTCGCGTCTCTCGAGATGGATGCTGGTGCGTCTCTAGCATGGACCCAACTGCCGAGGGACCAAGCCTCCAGGTAGTAGGCGATCGGACGGAATGTCGTGGGAGTCTATCGCTTCACGGGAATATTACAGGTAATTTAGAATAATTTATTTGTGTGTGATTTTACTTCGAGACATATATGCATAAATATTTTTAAATACCATTCGCTTGTATTTGGAGAGAAAAATTACTTTTGCAGTATATATAATCATTTTGGAAACGTTTGGACCCATAAAAACTGAAATTTAAAATGTGACTTGACAGTTAAGCCGCTATAAGTGGTCCATGTACAAACGTTGGTGAGGCCGAAAGATTTCATCTCTCATCTTGCACTGTAATACATGCGGGGTAGACAACCCTCAGAGCACATTACTCCTACTATCAAGCAATACACATTTACCAGCCTGCTAAGAGGATTATAAATCACAATTGAGAACAAGCTGAAATAAGGGTGCAGCTCCCTCCTGGTCCATAGTGTCGCCTTTGCAGCTTCATCGAATCGATAAGTGTTGACCTAGTGACCTCTCTCTCGCTCGCTCTATCCATCTCTCTTTCTCTCTCACACACTCTCACCCTGTGCTCAGTCACATTGCTCTTTCTCTCACCCTAGCCACTCGCTCGCTGCCTCCGTCTACCACCAGGCACACTGTTTCGGGGGGATAAGAACCTGTTACCGTTATTGGCATGTGCTTACACAAGTTGCAACAGCTCCCATACACCAACAGTCCACTCAATAACAGCAACGGTGGGAAAAGCGTTGACGCCCCCTTCTGTGTTATCCTGCATAAGGATAGCCTCATCCTCGTTATACCTCGATCGCCCTATATTGTGCAGACACTACCTCAGATACCTACTCACTCTCCAGTCTCACGCTGGAATGTGATAAAATCGTTATGAGATGTTTTCCACGAAGAGAGAGTCGTCGGTCTGTAGCATCCCCAAGGAATGGTTCGCGGAAAATTGCCAAACAGCAGGGCCACCCACATGACGCTGACGCCACCGGGAATTCGCCGCTGGGAGTGTTTTTGATTGTTAGAAATTCCGATTATTGTGACCGGGGGGGGGGTGGAAGATTGGCGGCGCCCACATACATCTGGGAAAGATTTAATTAGGGGTCTTGATAGTTTCGAATGTAGGCGTGAAATATACAGCTTTACTTTATTATGTACTTGCAGGATTGCTATACTTTATTACATTCTAATTTATTTTTGATGATACTTTAGCGATGAAATTTGCTCGATATCGTAAAAAGTAAGTCCCACTATTATCCTAATTTGAGTGAGCAGCTGTGGCAACGCATGGGCAGCCAAGAAATGACGGGGTGATGGGGGGGGGGAGCTGCCCCACCTACTCCCCGCTGACTCCAATCGCATTTAGTATATGAATATCGTTGATGTTTGCAGGGATGCTATAAATTATTTTGCAGGAATTTAGAGCGAGGTGGGTCAAATATGTTAACTGTTAGAAGTCGACCCCCAGTGTAGTAGAGTACTGGCTCCGTTCTATTTTAGATGATACATCCTCATACCTAGCATGACATTGCTTGAATAACATAGGAAACATTTTCAACTATTTCCCAAGCATGAATGGGTAACTGGGAAAGCTCGGGCTAGGTTTTCGATAGACCACTGACCAACTGTGGAACTCATTAATGAACCGACTGTTCTAGGCGGGTAAAGCATTTAATGTTCCTGTGGATATTGCGGATTATAAGTAAATAATAACAAGAGATTTCATGGGACTTAGTGGGTGAGTTTCGTCACCTCAGTGACACCGTAACATAGCGGCCGGCGTCCCAACTCCCAGACACAGCAACCCATGCCCAAATATGTGCGTGTAACCTCTTCCGTTCCGCTATTTGTCTAATTAGAACCAGAGAAGAATGCAGGAAAAGTTTGTAGCATTGGCTCGCATTTTATTTCCTAAGGAAACCTTAAGGCTGCGCTCAGTACCTGGTGAAATATAGGCATCTACTAGACACACGTCAATATTCAAATATCGTGTTCCAAATCTGCCGTGGTTTTAGGCATCTTTACCGGAATTCATCTGTACCTTCATTTCATATTAATTACCAACTCACGGCGTATATTATCAGCTATTTATTTAGCAGAAATTTGGCTGCAGACCTAGCAATGAGAAGTCCGCATCCCATCGCAATCATTGCTAGTGGTTGCCGAGAAGTTTAGCTGCAGACCTAGCAATGAGAAGTCCCCATCCCATCGCAATCATTGCTAGTGGTTGCCGAGAAGTTTAGCTGCAGACCTAGCAATGAGAAGTCCCCATCCCATTGCAATCATTTCTAGGGATGCCGAGAAGTTTACCTGCAGACCTAGCAATGAGAAGTCCCCATCCCATCGCAATCATTGCTAGTGGTTGCCGAGAAGTTTAGCTGCAGACCTAGCAATGAGAAGTCCCCATCCCATCGCAATCATTGCTAGTGGTTGCCGAGAAGTTTAGCTGCAGACCTAGCAATGAGAAGTCCCCATCCCATCGCAATCATTGCTAGTGGTTGCCGAGAAGTTTAGCTGCAGACCTAGCAATGAGAAGTCCCCATCCCATCGCAATCATTGCTAGTGGTTGCCGAGAAGTTTAGCTGCAGACCTAGCAATGAGAAGTCCCCATCCCATCGCAATCATTGCTAGTGGTTGCCGAGAAGTTTAGCTGCAGACCTAGCAATGAGAAGTCCCCATCCCATCGCAATCATTGCTAGTGGTTGCCGAGAAGTTTAGCTGCAGACCTAGCAATGAGAAGTCCCCATCCCATCGCAATCATTGCTAGTGGTTGCCGAGAAGTTTAGCTGCAGACCTAGCAATGAGAAGTCCGCATCCCATCGCAATCATTGCTAGTGGTTGCCGAGAAGTTTAGCTGCAGACCTAGCAATGAGAAGTCCCCATCCCATCGCAATCATTGCTAGTGGTTGCCGAGAAGTTTAGCTGCAGACCTAGCAATGAGAAGTCCCCGTCCCATCGCAATCATTGCTAGTGGTTGCCGAGTAGTTTTGCAAAGGTTCATTACACGAGTAAACATGGGAAAGTCTTGCAAACTTTGATCGAAACCGTTGATACCACGTCGGCATCCGAGCGTCGCATATGCGAGTAGTTGTATGCGAGTCAATAGTTGACAATTTGCACCTAATGTGGGGCGGACTGATCAGGGGGTACGTTACGCCCGCCCCCCCCCCCCACCCCAAAGTGTAGTGTCGTCACAGACACCGGCACTGTTTTAGCGGTAACATCTCGCATCAGCTTTCGGCTACCGCCCTGCTAGCATCTCCCGACAGCTCTAGGCATCCTCTAGACCTCTACGAGTTCGACGACGACGTGCTGGCAGAAGCTAGGGCTGCCCGCCGTCGACCGAGCCTTTGGGACTGTATGCTCGGCTGCCGATATAAACTGGACCAGCAGTTGGCGAGGAGAAGAGTAAGTTGATGCTTACATATTGTGTGACACATGTGACTGGCAGAGTCCGAAAAGGGCGTTTTTGACTCTGCCAGTCGTCGGCAATAACGAAAGACGCAAGTGGAAAGCCCGGGCAATTAGAATATTGACGCAAGGGGGTTTGAAGGGTTTGCCAGCTTCTCATTGTCTTTTATCGACATTTGAGCCGTAATTGGATCCTAAACTTTGGCAATTATATAGAAGGCGCATGTCTACCTCAAATACAAATATGGTTTCTGATTCTCATTGAAGAAGAGTATACGTTGGGATAAGGTAGTTGTGATTGTACCTAAGTTTAGCAGTTGTTTTGCAGGTGGAAATAGGCATGAGAAGAACATAATCCAACCAGATTGTACCAGCTTTTAAACGTTTTTTTTTTAAATTATCTAGTTCGTTAAAGTACACATTAGAAAAAAAACTCTAAATCAAACTATAATGATACACACAAATTTGAAGGCGCCATCTCTTACTTTGGGTCATAAGGGCTTCGGGAATGATTTGGGATTCTTGATCATGTTGTTAATTCGATTAAAACCTCGTTAGTACAGTTTTCTGCGGCTTTTATTCATAATTGGTGATCAACTTCTTTGAGCGAAGATTTTTCACTGATTTCCAAATAGAAAATAAAAATCCTGGTTAACATATTATTTTATCTTTCTCTGCCAATATGCGTACCTACTTTGGCGCACTTTGCTGTCTTTGCTTTTAAGTAATACTTCACACAGTCTTCATCTCATTTTCTCAAGAGTCAGTATAGTTTCCAGTTTCCGATGGATTAATTTATGTCTCGCTTCCGGCAGGTCGAGCAAGGACTGCGTCTTTACAATCAGCACAAGCAGCAGGCTGCAGTGAGAAAATGGCGCAGTGCTTTGAAAAGGATTCGGAAACGGGACGACAAGTTCAGTTTGCTCGGCTACCTCTATCAAGCCTATATGGACTGGGGGAAATACAGGTAAGAATTTCTCGGATTTAAACATCGCATTCCGACTTTTTCTACACAGAATGTGTCTAGCTGAACGACGAGGGCAGTTTTGTGAAAGAATGACGCCTAAAGTACGCTCGATACGTCCTGGAATTGAGCCAGCCATTCACGGTGTTCCTTTTATTCCTGTCGTTTCTTGTCGACTTTTCGTCTGCCGTCGGGTCTTATTAGAAATTCCGTAGGTGATGTCGCCTATCCTCGCAAAGCAGCGTCTTTAAATCACCTTTTTTCCTCCTCTCTTATACCCTTCCCTCGTCCTTCTTTGCACCATGGTCCGCAAGTATACCACAACGCAACAACCAGACATGCATAGTCATACCGTAATCGGCCTCAGGCACCGCCACCCGACACGTTCATCATGATTCTCGTATGCTTTCATCGCCTTTCCTATTTTCTTCCCGCTTCCGGCCATTTTGGTTTTTTCAATTCGCCGGCGAGTCGCCGGCCTCTCGATCTATCAAGCTAAAGTCACTGTTCTTTTGGAGTCAAAACCTCATTCAAGAGCATCCATTATTATAAACATTTAATTAAAGTTTCATTGCTACAGTGAGTGTTATTGTCCTGGGCGAAACGATCGATATTTGGATAAAATCCTCATTGCCGATTTCGACAGAATCTCGTCGTCTTTGCTCTATTAAGACGGCTGAACGCTGTTTTGTGAAATCACACCCTCTCGTCACATCCACACTTGAGAAAAATATCTCAGGGGAATACTTCTCATTATATCAAGCCAATATAACTTGAAACGATGGGGGAAACTTAGAAAAGTTCACGTACATGCACGATTTTCTCTGGCCCTATCCGAAGAATGAAGAACCCAAGTCGAGGTCTGACCAGTGTGGACAATCGCCATGCTGCCTTTGCCACGAAGAGTGAGGGAGCTGGATAACGATATTGTCCAAGAAGAGTATCCGTCTAACGAGAAAACTCCCTGCGAAAGACCAAGATGCGATGGTGGCTCGTGTTTATGCCAACCGAGTCAAATCCGCATACCAGCTAACCATAATCTGTCACTTGGCACTTTATCACTCAATAATATTTGTTACTTTGGGGTTGGAGTTTGACTGATATTTAACTGTGCCATGACCTTTTTAGGTGGGTTTGAACAAACGCGACGAGCTTCCAGCCAACGAGTAGGTACACCAAAGTAGCTTCCTCTTGGCCCTCCTGCCCCGCCAAGGGATCCTTGCTGTCAAGTACAAAACCCCTTCTCAGAGTATAAAGGCTCTATGCAACATGTGTGGTGTTCCTGTTAATGAAACTGTGTCTGGGGGTAGCAGTCCTTCGTGCTATTACCGAAACCAGCGTCCCATCGCGTTCCTTTCAGCACTGATTCCCTTAACGAGGATTCATGGAGGTCGGAGGATAACTCGAGTAATAAGCAGCTGCTAATCCCAAGATAAGCGCTATTATGCCGGTGATTACCAACGACATCAGCGAGTATGCCGACTCCATTTCTAGGAATGGCACAAACATCACCGATCAGAAGATTCACGTGATTAATGATGATAAAGAATAATTGTTCTTGGAGAGTTTAGTTATACCTACTCGTAGGTACTTGATCGTGTACATACCGTGCTGCTAATATACTGATAATAAAGAGCAACGTCGAATACTAATTTATTCACTTTTTGTTTAAGTTCTTATAGCTAGCATGAACGAGATCCGTATACCTAGGTACTACACTCACATATTTTAAATTCAACCCTCAACGCAAGTGACCACAATAATTAAAGACCCACTATTCATTCATTCTATATTGAATTTATTTATTTAAATTAGAGCCCTATGACAACTAGGTACGTTTACTCATTGCTTATGAGTTACGATTTATTAAGGAGATTAAAACCAGTGGCGTAATTTCAATTTGGAGGCTCCCAAGCAGAAAAAACGGAGCCCAGCCTCCACCCCCCCCCCCTCACACACACACAAACACTTCATATGCACCGATGCAGGTACCGACTTTAAAAAATCACCTAAAACGTATTTTGCCTAGATAGCTTTTGTTTCCGAGAAAACTTTGATGACGTCCTGGAAGCATTTAAAACACAATTGTCCTCGTAAATTAGCGTTTTTAAAGAGTTTTTTTCTTTTGGAGCTATATAAATACAACAGTAGCTGGATAGTGTAAGCAAAGATGTATAAGCATTGGTATAAGTATCAGTAATGACCAGCCGCTAGTACTGAAGCTAAGGGTTTTAAAAAAAGAACTGAAAATGTACGGCTTTCCTGTCTCAAAATAATAATAATTATTTGAACTTTTACGAAATTGCATGGAAATAACAAATCCGTGGATCAGTACACGTGTGATTGCCGAGTAATTATAATAACCTAGCAACAACACATCATTTGCTCGGAGGGGGGGGGGCCTATGCGGCCCCAGAATTTAACGCATTTCCTATCCCTAAAACATTGTTTAATATGTTACAAAATTTCGGAGCGTGGATCGGTAAAAACTCAGCAAATTAGCATATTTGCCCAGGGGGGCCTCTGCGAGCCCCCCCCCCCCCCTTCCCCAGAGCCCGAGGCCCCAGATCACTGGTATGCCTGCTGCCCTCTAGAAAAACTGGGCTTTAAGTGAAACCAATATTGAAAAAATATTGAAATATTCTAATATTCTAATATTGTTATATCGAAATATTGAATATTGTAACATTGATAAAGTAATCCGTCTTTGTCTAGAACGGTACACGCTAATCACTCATCTACACTGATCACTGATCAAATAAACCACACATTGCTGAACTAATATTTTGTTTGAAAAGTAGTTTGTATTTGTGATTCCGTTTAAGAGGCCAGACTACCTCGCTCCCAGCTGCTCGCAGCTGCGAGAAAGCGAGAATGCAGTCTCTCGAGTAAGCGCTTTTTTAATAAACCGTATAAGAGATAAACTATTGAAGTAAGCGAGGGAGTTGTAGATAAAGAATCAATCTGTGTCGGTCACGGACCCGTTTTCTCATTCTTGGGTCTAAAAGGGCCGAAACCACTTCTAAAAATGTTGTACTTCGCTCTTTTTTGCGTTTTTTCGTGAATTGATACAGAGATGAAGGATATTAAAATTGAGATAAAGGCTCCGTTACCGACACAGATCGATTCTTTATCTACAACTTCCTCGCTTACATCAATAGTTTATCTCTTACGGTTTATTAAAAAAGCGCATACTCGTGAGATTCTACATTCGCGCTATCTCGCAGCTGTGAGCAGCTGGGAGCGAGGTAGTCTGGCACCTTAATAGAAAAAACCAACAAGTGACAATTTTCGTCACCATGAAATTATGGTAACTGCAAGAAGATTTATTTTTTGGATTTATTCGTAAAATTAATGGTTATCCATTGATCTCTATTCTCTGTGAACGTTTATCTGCTGATGGTTGACTAGCCTACCTTTGGTTTGGTCCAGAGAGGCCCTGGAGTTTGCTCACCGGCAACTGGGACTAGCCGAGGAAGACGACAGTCCAAGCCTTCGAGCCGAGGCCTACCTGAATCTTGCTCGGTCGCATGAAAGACTCGGTATGCCTAACCTACTACTATATTGGTCTCTATATTGCTTTTATTTCCCTATAACTCCTTGATCAAGGATCTATGATTATTTCGTTTTTAGAAAGCTTTTTGTTCATTGCCTTGAAGAATCTTCCAGCCAACTTAAAAATAAATCCTCTTTATTACGATTTCATTTTTGCAGTCACTATATGTAACGCCCCACAACCATCACATAATATTTATGTGCTAGTGTGCTAGACTGAAAGTTAAATTGGAAGACCCAACAAGAAATGATTACAGGAAAAACCACCAGAAGCCAAAGCATTCTAATGTGGTAAATCAGATGAGCCTCCATGGTCACTCAGGTACAAGCGTACCTCACTCTCATCCTACCTATTATAAAACACGCGAGAGCTGTATGGGACCCTTACACTTACAAGGACATAAAGAGCATTGAAAAAGTACAGAGAATTGCGGCCAGGAGAGTAAAGCTACGTTCACAGCGATGCAAAGCGACGGCGTTGCTGACCGTGTCGCTTCGCAACCAAAAAGATCTGTCTAAGCGAAGCTACAGGCCGCTAAGCTCTGTGACGTCACCGGGAACGGCCTTCTGATTGTCTACGACACCGTCGCTTCGCAACGCTGTAATTGTAGCTATACGGGTAGGGACGGAAAGTGGAAAGCAACACACGGTCAGACAGATCCACCTATAGAGTGAGGGAAATTCCCTCAGAAATGATAGAGATGCTGGGCTGGGAGTCGCTGCAGAACCGAAGGAAGGCTGCAAGACTGGGATACCTACCTAAAGAGAGATCTGGCTGCAAGCCCAGGATGGGAAGCATGGAGGTCCAAGCTGGTCCCAACAAGAAAGGAGAACATATTTAGAGAGATAGGGGCAAGAGGAGACATAGGGAAGTTCTCCCTGGTCAATAGAACAATAAGGGAGTGGAACGAAATAGAGCGCAAACATCAAAATTTATAAAATATTATTTACCGCTACAGCCAAAGTATTCTAGTTCTAGATATTATTATTTATTTTCCTAAGTACTCCAGATAAGCTAAGGCGGCCTCGTACTGTATGCTAGTTCCTTACCACATGTACTTGTAATATTGTAAGATGAAATGAAACAATACAATGCCTTTAATATTTCTTGAGAGCTTGAGATCTCTTGAGATCTTGAGAGCGTGAATATTACAATTCGATCAAAAGATCCCATATATTCTGGTACTAGGCTTAAAATAGACCTTACCCTCACTCTGGTATGGTGCCATTGCAGGTGGGCTGGAGCGAGCACTGTCCTACGCCAGACACTCTCTGTACAATGACTGCGAGGGCAGCGTGACTGCAGGTTGCGTCCACTTGGTGGCAGGGACAGCACACATCGAGCTTGCGTCGTTTACGCCTGCACTGGCATCGCTGCAACGTGCTCATCAGATTGCCGTCGCGCAGCGTGATCCTGCGCTGGAGCTTCAGGTACTCCCAAACCACCCCCCATGCCAAATAAAGGACTGAAACTATGGGTAGAACAATTCTTTTTAAACAAATAAATATGTGGAGTTCTATAGCTTTGCATAAAAGGACTGCACTATCAAGTTATGTGTGTTAAAAAAAACGAGTCAAAATAATGAAGTTCTGTCATGAAATGTGTTCTGTGAAGAGTTTTATTCCAACCAGAATTAAGAAGATTTGTAGTAGAGGTACTTTCCTTCAATTAAGTTTATCACCTATTCATCACCAAAAAGGCCTCTTGGCAGTGTAAACTACATTTTCTGTCAATAAATAACTCTAATTTCGATTAAGTTAGGTACCGATAATATCATTAGATCCCATCAATATTTCCATCAATAATTTTCCTGCATATTCCAGGTTTACGTGAGCCTGTCACAGCTGTTTGCTCGGCTGCGAGACGCAGACAAGAGCGCTCGGTACGCGGCCAAAGCATATGACCTGTCACGAAGCTTGCAGCTAGGCGACTTGAACTCTCGGCACCATCGGACGGCCCTGCTGCAAATGGCAGCTGCGCTGCGCAAGCAAGGGGAGCTCGGGGATGCTCACGACTATTGCAGCGTGAGTTTCTTAATTTCCTATCCGGTCAATATTTTTAATGGTCTTGTTTCAATTTGGAAGTTGCTCTGCTCAGATAGAGATTTTTTGTCTTGATATTTAAGCAGAAAATGCTTTGACATCTTCAGACAACACAAAAGAATCTTTAAATGACAATAATATAGCAGGTATAAAATAGAAAATATCTAGTATACCTGAAGTTAGCCGAATGGAAAACTTTTTACAGCCATGATGCGATTAGGATTGTATGTGATTATGATCGTATCAGATCATGTCAAGATCATATGTTATGTGTGTCTGTGAGCCCTGATATTTGGTAATGAAAGCTCCCTTGTTTCCTGATTGTGATGACATGAGCTGTTTGTTGTTGCAGGAAGCAACTCGGCTTGCACTGGTGTCGGGTGACCAAGCTACATATGCCCGAAGCGTTCGAATCATGGGCGACATTTACAGGAAAAAGTGTGACATCAACGTAAGTACTTTGTGCTTTAGCTGGTGCTGCTGATGCCATTGGGAAAAATGAAAATGCGATTCTTGCATCAAGTTATCCTAATTGGCATGGCTTGTAAAGTATTGTGCAATTGTTTTTAGATTTTTACTGCTGTTTATGGGTTTCACATAATATATTATTGTGTGTTCATACTATTATGGTATAGCCATCTTCCGGAGAAATAACATAAAAAATTAATAAATAGATACTAATTATAAATTGCCTGGGTACACCTATAATAGATGACATCCGAGAAAAAGAGCATTGAGGTCTCGTGCAAGAAGTAAACTATGGCATATTAAAGAAAAGCCATAGGATTATCATTAAACATTTTTATAAGTTCCAATTCTTCAACAAGCCATGTGAGAAAAAAAATGTTCCCAAACTATCTACAAAAATTCAAGACAATTCGGTTTATCGACGAGATTCATTTTTGCAACTATCCAACTGAGGGGAGGTTTGTTTGATTTCAGAAAGCGTACCGTCAGTACGAGAGTGCCATGTCATTAGCTGCGAGCACCGGAGACCGCCTCGTTCAAATGGAGGCGATGGATGGAGCTGCTCGCTGCCTTGAGGCCCTCCGGCTCCAGCAAAAGATCTGCAACTGCCGCCCACTTGAGTTCAACACGAGGTTGCTAGAAGTGGCCAGCTCTGTTGGAGCAAAGGTATATGCCGACTTTTCCCGGTGGAATAAAAGCGATGAGGAATCAAATGAGAGCCAAAATTCTGTCCACAAAGCTCTCTGGGCTGCCTGAGCTGCCTGGGCTCCAGCCTAGGAGTCTTGTCTCAGTTTGGTTAAAAAAATACCTTAAAGCTGAGTTAGTTGGAATGAACGTGATATTGGATGACCATTTCAGCTGTTGGTGAGAGCAGTTCGAACGCGTCTGGCCAAGATCTACGCTGCCCTGGGCGATGGTGACCAGCAAATGATGCACGAGCGACTTGCGCGGTGTCTTGAAGATGACCTGGAACTCAGCTGCGGAGCGTGTGGGGAAGGCTTCGGGCTTGAGGCGGACTCACTCGAAGCACTACCTTGTGCTCACATTCTTCATGCCAGGTAGTTAGGAACTATCAAAGTTCATATGCAGTTCATATTTGGTTCTAGGTTCCCATTTGTTACCGGGTGGGAGAGGTGCCGGCCCTGAACTAGTCCAAAAAGAGAGTGACCCCATGTGAAACAGAAGAATCATGCATGCAAAAATCAGTGTAGAGCCATTCGTTCTCTTTTAATGCCCTGCTTTGTCTCAAGTTGGTGAGAAATTGATCAAATCTATATTCTGACCAACCCATACTCACCCAAAACACCAAAAGTTATCCCAATTGTCTGTTGAACATTTGGTTGCGTGCCTTCTTCTGCTCTTAAGCACCTATGAGCCAAATGAAATTCTCTACTGAACTTGAGACATGAGAGCTTAATACCCAAATGAGATATTTTACCCAAACAAAACTTGGAGTGTTTGTAGATGCTGTAAATAAAGCCTCTGGAACTTTATTCTGTTACAATATATCTTAAGAGATAAATTGAACCCTCAAATTACTGCTAAAATGGACAAAATGAGAACTGGTGCTGGAGTTATTGCGAAAAAACCATAACAGCGCTTCCTAACAGCAATCGAGTTGTAGCGTTTAACTCGCATGCTAGTTTACAGTTCGTTTTAGCACGGTAAAACTTTCATTTCAGATGCGCCCATGACCTACTCCGACCGCGGGGGAGTAAAAAGAAGAAACGCCTCTGCCCTGATTGCCACAAGTCTGTCTCGTCTCGACTCTACCTGCACGGCAGCGACTCTTTGGGTCGGTCCAGCCATGACGTAATGGTACCTAGAGGCGGAAGCATGCCTAGTCGACGTTCCAACCACAGCCTCTCTAGTCTGAGTCTCAGGGCAAGCAGCCTGTCTCTAGGTCACGCAACCTCTTCAGTCTAAACACTTCCAGGAGCTACTAGCAAGAACTCACAAGGCATCGGAGTACCGGACAAATTGGTTGTCAATGTTGAAGGTATTCTTACAAAACGGCTCAATTTACTTGCGTGTTTCTATTGACTTGTTGCACTTTTTTTGAACTTGTTACATTCACTAAAGGAAGTTATGGTGGGCCTATGTCTATCAGTTTGAGGTGCACTTTCTTCACTCTATCTGTTACCTGTTACTTCATGAACACTATCACTACTATCACTACCTAACCCCATCACAAGTCACGATTAAGGTCGTCGTAAATGTAGTGTGTTGCATGTGAGTGAAGTCGGGATTTACAGAAAACTAATTTAGAACCAAAACAATCTTATGAAAATTCAGAAAAAAATCTTTTTGTGTTGGAAGAGTAGTTTGACTCTTTGTTTTATTCACTAGATAACTTCCAGAATTGCTTGATCAAAGAAAATTGTAGGAATTGGTTTACAGAAAACTTTGATTTAGCAATTCAATGTACATAAACTGCCCAAAAAACAAGAGTCAGATTCTTCTTCTTTACACACAAATTTTCCAAAAATGTTTAAAAAAAACTTTGGAACCTAGGTATTGTTTTCTGTAACCCCAAGCACAGCAACACCACAATTAGTAGCAATGTTAAATAGTTCTGACCATTTCGAGGATATGTCTAGCTATCCGATCTTTTAACTTCCCCTTTCCCCTCACAAGACATCAATCACTTAACAGATCACACAAAACACAATTATGACACACAATTTTCAGCAATCACGGAATAAAAATGTCGGCAAACACCAACGAAATAAACGCACTGTTGATTTAACAAAGAGCTGGTTTTATTGCTACAGAGTTCATATCAATTAATAATACAGGTTTCACAGATTAAAAATTGATTGAGACTAGTACAAAATCCACCTGTGACAAGATAAAATATTTTGCAACTACTCTATACAGGCTAGAACACTGTAAATGTGTCAGTATGTGGATAGGTACTAGGTAGGTATGTTTATATTTATATATTGCATTGTTGTATTGAGGAAGACTAGATTTTACCATCACCAAAATCAACCTTATGATGTGACAGAGGAAGTAGCTTACTTCAAATGTTGTTTGGCAAAGTTCCTAGCTTTCTCCATGGCTTCTTCAATAAGCCTATCTAGCTCTGTTCTTGGTATTTTCGTTGCTTTCATGTTGTACACCTGCTTTGGGTTCTGACCTTTTGGAGGGGAGCCTGTCGTTTTCAGGACTTCCATCACTTTTTGGACCCACGTTTCTGCCGAGAAATTCTCTGTTACAAATTCCTGAAAAACATGACATTGTTAAATATTGAATTAAGGGAAATCAACCTCATTTCTACTAGATCTCAAACATGAACTTCATTCTTGTTGCATTGACATCGCAAAACACAATGGAGCACGGGCACTCAGGCCGTGTCTGAATTGGCTGTTTCATGCGGTCTCCTGTAGTCGTTCTTGACAAATGACGTCACAAGTACTGTCCGAATTGCAAAACCACCGTGACCAAGACCGCATAGTAGTGTGAGCACGCAAGACTTTGACGATGCAGTCTCGCAGACTTGGTCTCGGTGACTTGCCTGTTATCAAATGGCGATAGGTACCGTAATTATGTCAGTAGCAGAAGTTATCTGTACGAATATGAAACAAATGAAGTCACCAAGACCAAGTAGGCAAGACCAAGACCAAATACGCGAGACCGAGACCGAATCAATTCAGACACGTCCTAGAAGAACATACATAGCAACATGTCAATAAGCATAAAATCAAAAATGCTATTTCTGTGGTGCAGTGCTGCATCTGGTTATGATTTGCGTGTTCTTCCTAGCGAACCAAATACTGACTACCAAAACCTGAGCAGAGCTGTGCATAAAAATGCTTTTAAGGAAAAAGACTGTCAGGTAAGAGGTAAAATATGAGTAAAAAAATAATCCTTCTGGTATTGGGCTAAAGGAGCAGCTACCGCATTGAGTTTTACCTGTGGAACGCAGCAGCGAGCTTTCACGACAGATTCGTTGACGGCAAACAACAAACAAGGCTGGCTGCTGCACATCCGAGTGGCCTTCTGAAGCGGAACCGAGTCTATTGCGGAAGATGAACGAAGCATGTAGACCAGGTAGCATTCTGTGTTGCCATCCAATGCGCCAGCCATTTCCATTTCGAGCGACAGCCTTCATCAGAGGAAACAAGGCCAAGCGTAAGCTTCGTGTAGAGGATTGCAATAAGGCAAATTGGTTTTAAAGGGTTTAATAACTTATTTTTGCAATTCTGTTGAGTGCATTCTTCGTGTCTGTGTTGAAAAAAGCAAATACCCTGTCTCCATAGACCTTCTTTGAACGTGAGAGCATTTTGCCTCATTATTTTAGTTTTTCATCGTGATTGCTGTATGGAACAAGTACAACATATAAAAAAGTGCTGTATTGCAGTGGTTAATGCTTGTGTAAGCCTGGCTGTAAACTTGTATAAGCGTGTGCAAGCCTGGCGAATCCAACAATCCAACAACAACACCGTGGGTACATTTTTCATTGCTTACATCAGGGACTGAAACCATTTGAAATTTCAGTTTGGTTTTTGTTCTTCAAATTTTTCTATTCCGGTTTCGATTTAGGTTTAGTTCTTTCAAAAATATAATTTTTTCAAAACCGGTTAAAACCGGCTTTAAGCGGTTCATATAGGTTTTTGCACAAGTAAAGTGATAATTTAATAACGCCGGCATAATGGGTAATCTAAGGCTACGCTAAGGGCGAACTCTGGGATGCCAGTGTAACCAGAAAAAAAGTTTCACACCTTTCCTCTACTGGCATTCCCATTTGAAATAAAATAACATGCCCAATTTTCTCTACTCATCTATATTGGCACCGGAATTGATATTTCTGACAAAAATTTGTACACCTACCTACATTTTTTTATTTGAATATAAGAAATATATCCAGCTCTGGTTTGAGCTAATTAACATCTTCATCTGTACAGATACATTCGTGATCATAGCGCTCGCCTATATTACTCTTCACAGAAAAAGTATAAAATAAAAATTCGGCATGAAACTCAGGCAGATTGGAGGTTCATCTTGCATCCTCATTTGATGCTTAATCCCTGATTCTGGCCTACCTGACTAGGTTTCATGGTCAAATAGTTTTAATAGATACCTACCAAAAATGTGAATTGGTAGACAATTTATACTAAAAAATGTCGTTTTTACGCCGGAAATTTTCCAACTTTTGGCCCTGAAATAAACCGAAATAAACCGAAATATAAATAGGTTTGTTGTTGGTTTTGTATTTTTTTTAAATAACGGTTTTGGTTTTGGTTTTGGAAAAATAGCGCCTTTTACCAGTTTTCGGTTTTCATTTCGGTTTCAGCCCCTGTACCTAGAGCACTTACATAATATACATCGCTCTACAAAAAAAGGAAAAAAGTATATTTTCGATTTCAGGGCAAACTTTCGAAAAAAGCCCGTGTTGTTTCAAATTCACATCTTTGTCAAAAACATTTTGTTTATAATAATGCCAAATTGGTGGCAACACCTAAAACGGTCAGCAAAATTTAGTCTCTGAAAGCCTTAACTACAAGTTAGTAATTAATAATACTGGGTACTAGGTATTCGGCATTCATACCCTCATCTCATCAGTTTAAAGTATTTGGAATAGCAGCCATCACTTATTAAATTTATGTGGGCTTCCCACTCATTCTGTTACAATTTAACCAATTGTAACATTGCAAAAATAAGAATTTCCAGTGAACATCAGCAAAACCAATTATCTGATTTGCTGTCACCGTGGTGATTCGTTGTTCTCTGTTAAGCAAATTAATAATTAACAAATTAATAATTTCCCCAAGAAAGCAATAGGTACCTGAGGTTACTTCTGGCTCCCTCCTTGAGTCTTTGAATCAGCAAGTCCAGCTCAGCAAGACAGTGTGAGCGAATGGTGAACGGAAGCAAGTTGTTGTGCTCGGTGAGATCCTTCCGAAGTTGAAACAGGCGTACGCCCAAGGCCTCCCCGTCCAAGCTTTCATCGTCGTCTGGGTCCAAAAAGCTGTCCACTTTGTGCGCCATTTGCTTCACTTTGTTACGGGTTTTGCGGCCAGTGCTGGAAACGAAACGAAGGCAACCTGGATGCTTAGTGTTTCGTGGCACCACTAACTTATTCATTTCGACAATCGTCTGCCTTTCGATTATGAAGAAACGTTTGGTTGATGTCCATCATGCAAGACAGTTCATGCAAAAACTTTATGGAATGTAATATGTATAAAGCAATGTCCTTCATTTCTGTTTTTACATCAGAGGTTTTTCATAACTAAGAAAGTTCCTAATTTCAATTTTACATCGACAATTAATGACCTATAATAAAAATCATCATGGTACACTTGGCAAAATCCTCATTACACCTTCATTGAAGTGAATAATACTTCAGAACGATTGACACGTAAATTACTTAAAATACTTCTTCAGATTTACACCACCAACTTTGTAAGTTGAACACTTGACAATCTTGGATAGCTTCTTCTTTCTTCCCCACAATGAAAATTGGTGGAAAGCTTATTATTACCTCGCCTACCATTACTTCCCTTTTCAGGGGCCGTATGATGGTTGCCTGATCACTGCCTGAAACCACCTGTTTTGCTCGTTGCTATAGATGCACTTACCGATGAACCTGTCGAGCCTGGGGTCCTGTGATGGCCTTCAGGCTGCGACTGCCCGACCCTACCGTCTTGCTCGATAAAATGCAAAATTCCTCCAGGTCGGAGGTGTTCAGAACATGTGTGCCGCAACATGGCTCCCTGGAAGATGGAGGAAAACGGGATTCATTATTTTGGAAGTGGTCAGCAGCCAGCTCAACACCATCCGCATATGCCTCCTATGTCTTCACCAAGGCTCTTCTTAGCTATGAGCTTTATTGTTTCAGCAGAACACTTTAAACCAGACTTCAGACATTGGTTGGGCCAGTCTCTAAGCAAGCTAGTCACTTGGCAATTGGAAGCATATCACATGCAGAGTATCGCAGGTTCAAAAAAGTGATTGGGAAATGTTTATGAACCTTGCTGTGCATGCAAATAATTGCCCACATTCATGCAGAGTTCTTTTCTATTGCAATAGCCAACAGACAACTAGCAATTTGAGAGACAAAGCAGGATTCTTGAAGAGTTTCAATTAGATTCCAAATGTAGCAATTACCTTATTAGCTACTATGTTGTTTCTAGTAGTCCTTTGCTTTTTTATTGATACCAAGGTAAGGTTACCTGTCAAACCCTATCGGACGGACTACGGACTAGCTCTCCCGAGCTATGGAGCTTGCCTCCATGTGTATTTATCATCTAGCTTGGTGATAAATGATTATAATCAGTGGTGTATTGCTGGAAATAAAGGTGGGTATACGCTAATTTTTCGTCAACTGGGGGGGGGGGGGGGGGGGGGCATAAATATGAAACTGAATTATTACTTCCAAATTTTTGTCATTAGGTACCAACGAACCTTATTTTCACATATCAAACATTGTTGTTTGGGGCTTTCAACTTTTTTCGCTTGGGTTTCACTAAAACACGTCCACATATCTCGATTTGTTGCGCCTCTAAGGTAAATGCATAAATGGGTATGACTAGTGGGCGTAGTGGGTAAATGGATGTGCTTTGGGTGGGTGGCAAATGGGTAAGATGAGGTGAATGGATATATATAAAGTGTGAAATATAGAACAAGTATGGAAATCGGGCAAAAGTTAAACATTTAAAAGCTAGAACTTTGCGTAGGAACCAGCGTGTTTCTTTAAAATAAAGGTGAGTATACGCTTATTTAGAAAATAAATGGTGAGTATACGCCGTAAACCTGCGTACACCCTGGACTACACCACCGATTATAATCAAACTGTTGCCTTGGCCATCAAACTTTTGAGCATTGCCATTTGTCCCCCTGTTACCAACACCTGAACATTCGCTAAATATCGAATAATATATTTGAACTTTAGAAGACAAAGTAATAAATAATATCCTTCAAAGATATAAACCAACAAATATTTTCGAATAAAGTGCAGTGCTGTATCAATCGTTGGAGTTACGTTCCTTAATTTTCTGCCTTATTTTCCTCTACAAACCTTGAGACAATCTTGTCCGTAACGACCTCCACCATCCGAATTCCGTGCTCGGGGTAAGTTTCTCCGGGCAGGACAGTCACGTCCTCCATGGCCAGCAGCTGACTTGAAGAGATCACCGACTGTTTCACCTCCACTTTGGCTGCGATGATTTCATTGACGATCATCTCCACTTGAGCAACATTTTCCAGCGAAAAGCCCTCTTCGTAGACAGCGAACTCTAGAGTTAACGCCTGCTCACACAAAATCACACACATTATTTCAATGGTTACATAATAGCAGAGTTCATTTTCTGCATTAAGACTATTGAAGTGAGTGCTTACTCGGGCCACTTCCAGCTCAAATTTTTCCTCCTACTGGATACCAACTTGTGGCCGCACCTTTTGTCTGATCGTAACGAAACCCATGTCACGGAATCCTCATACTTTTGGAAAATAATTGTGAGTTTGCAAATCTCAAAAAATGTTCACTCATCCAGTATTTTGAAGCGTTGTAAAACAACCCTGTCACGTCGAAATATTGAGCGAATCCTCGGGCCGCTTCCCAAGCAGAATTTACCTCCTACTGGATACTAACTTCTGGCCACACCGTTTGTCCGATTGCAACGAAACCAGGGTCAACGGAATCCTCACATTTTAAGCAAAAAATTGTGTGATTTATAATCACGAAATACGAATAGAAAGTTAAAATAAAGCTTCATGAAATAATCACCAAGAACCACACCAATAGCCTTAATCATTACATTCAATTACTAGATTTCTATATTGGGGCACTGAACATCTACAGAATAAGAAAATAAAATATAAATACATTATAACTTTGGATGTACTACCCAAATACTCTTACTTCTATATTAAAATTGACTACGCAAAAGCTTGCGTAAAAAGTCTGGTACATACGCCAGTTTCATTTTTCAAAATAAGATGGCTCTTATTTCCTGTTAAGTATTTTTAGTACTTAGTTACCTAAATATTATTAAATTTGAATATATCATATTTATTTCAAATATAATTTATAATTACAACATAAAATAGCAATATACTATATAATATATCCATTTATTATGAAATACAGCCATGTTATTTTGACAGCCTAAAACTTCTGTGTGGAGTCGTTTGTCAAAAATGCTCGAATTGAAGCAGGCTTTATACTTACGTTGGTGGTGACCTTGCTCGATTTCTGAGTGGTCACGGCCAAGACTTGCTTGAGTGCCGCATTCATCAGGTGGGTAGCGGTGTGGTGGCGCATGTTACCGAGCCGGTGCTCAAAGTCCAGCTCCAAGGCAGCCACGTCGCCGACGTGCAAGTTGCCGTCTGGAAAGAACCGAGCTCAGTGTCGAGTATGAAGATGCTTCGTTAATGATAGGTACTCGTCAGCCACCTTAATTACATAATTAACTACCATGATTCAGTACAGTTTTATTGTACGTATTCAGTTTTTTAAGGTGTGGCCTCAATTTCTGTCAGTGGTTTCATTGGAATAGATACCTAGATCATAGATGATCGAACTGTAAGTAAAATTAATTTTGACAATTGGGAGCTTGTACAAACATCTTTAAAATGATAGGCATAACAGATTGCCAGATTTTGATGGTCATTTTGTCACTGGTGGAATCATCGTGGTTTGGAAGGAGGACGAAGCTGGAAAAATGTGCAACCGAACCAGGATATGAACCCGGGACCCCCTGCTTGCCGGGCAGGTGCTCTACCAACTGAGCCATTCGGGTACACATTCTCCCTGCTTCGTCGGATGGGATATGGGACCTCCGAAGGAGAGAGGCCGAGTGACTCCTTAAGAACGAGTAATTGCAACGCATCTTTGGCGCGCGGTCTACTCGAGCCTCGTGGACAGAAACATCTGCAAGATGACGACTACCCAGCATTTCAAGTGCAAAATCAACACTTAATTCAGATAATCTCGTATCTTCACTCACCTTCGATGTACCCTGTGTGGAAGAGGTATCCACCTAAATTCTGAGTGCCTTCGATTTTGAAATCGGCACCACTGTCACAGCGCAACCAGCCCTTATCACTCTCCTGGCCGCCAGCTTCAGTGTAGAACTGACTCCTGTCAAGTAGAACTCCACACTCCACCCTCCCTTCTTTTGTCTTACTGTCTTCTTCGGCCTCTCCGAAGGATTTCCCAACCTCTCTGGGTTCAGCTGGTGAAATCTTCATTCCTTTTAAAAAGCCCTGAACTCTAGAAACTAGTTGTCCCCCTTGAACCAGTGCAAGGATCGTGCACTCCAGCTCAGGAAACACGTAATGTAAATGCTTGCGGTACTCGTATTTAGAATCGACGTTGGTCAGAGGTACTTTCAGTGAGCGCAGGGTTGTGACGATAGGATCGGCAGCAGAATGAGAAGAGTTTTGTTTTCTGGTTTGCCGCTTCAGCTGGGAAAGTCTTTCCATGAGGTGGCTGGGGTCATACTTTATATCTTCGATTTCTGCCAAGTGGGAGATGGTAGTGGAGTCGAGACCAAATGTGTCATAAAGGCGAAAGGCAAGTTCAGCAGATAGTACGCCATTGTTAGTTTTCTGAAAAAAAGAGCGCATGTTGTGATTGACTATGTTTACAGTTGCTAAGCGTTACCCAAAATTCATGGGTATTTTTCATTACCAGAGCACCATTGGGGTAGGGTGACCAGACGTCCCGGTTTTCCCAGGACAGTCCTGGTTTTGAGGTCCTTGTCCCGGCGTCCCAAGAGACACCACCCGGGACGCCTAAATGTCCCGGATTTCCAGTCATTCCATTTTATTAGTTTTATAATTTTCGTTTCAAATAATTTTTTCTCCTTATAGGTACTATCTTTATTAATTGTTGTGTAATGCGTTTTTCAAGCAATTATAATATGCTGTAGTTTATAACGTCAATAAGTGACCCCACCCCCTCATTAAAAACACGTCCTTGCGGGTTGAGTCTGAAAATGGGAGTGGGAACTGCAAAATGAATCTCTAGAGTTTCTTTCACGCAGTTTACGGGAAAAGCTATAGGAAATAAAAAAAAACCAGTGATAAAACGTGATAGCAGTCTCGTGTTTTGGCCCATGAATAGCCTGAATCACGTAGACGCGACAATTTACGAACTGTGCTCGACCCCCCCCCCCCCCCCTCCTCCCAACGCCCTGTAAATTCGACTAGTTTAAATAATCAATTAGTGAGTAGGGGAGGGGGAGGGGGCTCATGATATTTTTAACAAGGCGTCGTTTCTGCACACTACGGCCCCGAGTGTATGAGTTCATCGCCCCCTCCCCCTAACCCCACCCGTAAGAAAATGTCCTGGTTTTGGAGATTGAAAATGTGGTCACCCTACATTGGGGGCATGTGGTGGGTGGAGTTGGTAGGGCACAAATGCCGCATTATGTTTCGTCCTATTTTATCTTGAAAACTCACGACAGTTACGGAACTCCACTACTTGCATCCTACGCTGAGTAAATTTGCCATTTCCAACCTATCAGGTTACACAAATTAATATGAGATGCTGAAGAAAATGTGATCAACAATTTGAAATATTATGCAGTGTTACTGTGCTACACAAACATATTATAATTTAACCTGGTGGATCCTTGCACACTGGAAATCGTGCGTAAAAATATTTGCACTTTAAATGCTCTAGCCAGTTGACGCGTATTGTGGATTTTCAAAGAAGATGCTATGAAGTTTGCATTTCAGAATTCGACCAAAGTTGTAGCTAATGTATAAGGATTCACATTGGTTAGCTCTCCACGCGGACACAGCCAAGCATTGCGAATAGGATATATCTACCCCACCAAGGCAGTTATAAATGTTCGATACGAGATGCTCATGCTAGATATTAGTAATGCATGCATAATATAGCATTATATATATATATATATATATATATATATATATATATATATATATATATATATATATATATATTCATTTTCCCAACGTTTCGACCAAATTGTTTGGTCTTTCTCAAGGGTCAATCAATGAACTACAAAAAACAAAACATTGGACAAAAGGTACCAGAGATCTCAACAATCAAACCAAAGTTATTAAAAAAAAAAAAACACATTTTGACAAGAAACATATAGCGAGAAGGTCAAGGTCGATTCTGTTTCGATGCATGTTTTGTTTTTTGTAGTTCATTGATTGACCCTTGAGAAAGACCAAACAATTTGGTCGAAACGTTGGGAAAATGAATAATAAAACACCACAGTTTATCCAAAAGTCTTTTTTAAAAACTAATTGCTGTGAAAACTTAAAACAACATATATATATATATATATATATATATATATATATATCAGGTATCAGGTATGTATATATCAGGTACACCACGTGCCCTTGTGCCCTTTAGAACGAGCCGCCAAAGAGCACATCAGGATAGACTCAAGTAAAACTGGCATTTTAAACTTACCGAACCATCGACTAGTTCCTTGTATCCCTGAGCCAAGCCTGCACTCTCTCTTGGGTCTAGCTCAGAGAGCCTCGGCTTCTCTTGTATCAGCTTCCCCCAAGCAACAATTGCTCCCTTGGTTACTTCTGCTAGCAGCTTCTCTTCATGTCTCATCACTAGCTTTATCTGTTCCAGTTTACTGCCTATTAAAAACAATATAGTGTATTTAATTATCAATGAGAAGGATAAAGTTATACATGGAAGGGTGGCAAAGCTGGAAAAATGTGCAGCCATACTGACATACGAATTGGGGACCTCCTGGTTGCCGGTCAGATGCTCTAACATCCAGAGGCGTAGCGAGGGTCATGGGCGCCCGGGGGAAACCCAAAAATATGCGCCCCCCCCCCCCCCCTCACACATTGGCGAAAATTCTACGAAAATTCTAGGATCATAACTGGGTTTTTAATTTAGCAAGTGATCTTTTTAACCCTTCGGTGACTAGATTTTTTTTTGGCTGAGAATTATTTTAAGAGTTATTTAAAGAAGTAGGTAAGTATATTAGGTCTCACTCTATTGAATGGGAACATTTCCCTTGATTTTATCATCCCAGAGGCGCATTTGACCGAAGGAGAGTCGACCTTTGGACCAACACTTCCATTGTCAAAAAAGAAACTCAACTTGCAGAAATAAGACAAGGGAAATGGTGCGGGTTCGGGGGCGCAGCCTTCGAGAAAAACAGTAGCTTGCGGTTGTTTATGGTGAAAATCAACGCGTTTGAGGGCAAACTTCATCTGGCGATAGTGACATTTGTTAAGGGGTTGCAAATAGGTAGCAAATGGTAAAGAACATTCTGTTGCTTACACATTATCTTAAACTGAGGAAATCGGTTCAATGAGCCCCTAGGCCTAACGCGCACATGATCATCCTTCAACGCGATGAAGAGCATGGGTAGTCCTATAATAGGTATGCAATAACAAGTGCACCACTTGACAATTGACGGCAGGATCAAGAGGTCATACAGCAACATTACTTTATTCTTTTTCATTTTTCCTTTCCTTTCCATTTTCTCTCTTTTCTCCTCTCTTCTTTCCCTTTTCTCTACTCTTCGGCGCCCCCCTGTGGCCGGCGCCCGGGGCAACTTGCCCCTCATGCCCCCCCCCCCCCCCCCCCCCGATCTCCGAAAGAGACGAGATGCCAAGTTTCATTGTACATAGAAAGAGCAAATGGGTATAATAATTTAAGGAAAAATAAACACTGAATTGAACAAGATCAAAAAATTATCATACCGATTTCAGGGTAGACAGGCGCCAAGCTTTCTGCCACGTGATTGGCCAACTCTGCCAGAAGCCCAGTTTCCACGTGGAAGCTTTGACGAGACACAAACAACGCTTTGCGCAAAATCCGCCGTAACTTATGGCTGCAAAAGAATTGTAATGAATTAGTCCATAACTAAAAAAGGTTGACAGGTTTTAAAAAATCTCCGTTGAAAAATTATTAAAAAAATTCCATTGAGAGTATTTCTCACTTGTTATCAGGGAACATCCCATCACTAAGGGCTACTGTGATCATCCGAGCATGGTCAGCGAGAATACGGTATGCCGTGTCGCGACCATAAGTATCTGCAGACCCAAAAAGACCTACGTACGGCTTCGCTCCAGAGACCTAGGCAAAATTAACACACATCAGTACCGTAACCTAGGCGACTGACTAGATTATTATTTTTCATTTTTAAATACTAACCCGCTCAATGCACTTGAAGAGTGGCACAAAAAGATCTGTGTCGTAGTTGGAATGTTTGCCGTTGAGTATTGCCAATAATCGTTCCAATCCCATTCCTGTGTCCACGTGCTTGGTAGGCAGTTCTATCAAACACCCGTCGGGCAACCTGCACATATGAGAGAGATGTGTGACAGTTTAATGTCCATGCTACTGTAGCTGCTTGATCTTATTACTTAATGTTTCGGTACCTATTATATTGGACGAAAACGATGTTCCACAACTCGGTCAAGTCAGAGTGCCCTCTATTCACTCTGTCTACGGCTAGCTTGCGATCAGGCAAATGGTCCACGTGAATTTCGGTGCAAGGACCACATGGGCCACTGGCTCCCATCTCCCAAAAGTTGTCAGCTTGACCGAATGGCAGCACCCTTTCCTGCGGAACCCTTTATAACAGTGGATAGGCACATGAATTAATAGTTACAAACAACACCCTACTACTGGAAAGGAAACTCATCTTTTGCTGATTACCCTATGTTAAGCCAGATATCTCGTGTCTCCAAGTCTGGCTCTAACTGCATTCCTGCATCACCTCCAAAGTAAGTGACATACAATCTGCTGGGACTGATGCGGTATACTCGTGTAAGGAGATCCCATGCAAGCTCGCAGGCATCTTTCTGCAAATCAGCCAAATTAGCCATTATTACCATTAAATATAGAAATCCTACGGTTTTTATGAAATTGAAAAATAACCAACATGCCTTAAAGTAGTTTCCAAAGGACCAGTTGCCCAGCATCTCGAAGAAAGTGTGGTGGTATGAATCGGTGCCGACCATGTCCAAATCATTATGTTTACCGCCAACTCGAATACACTTCTGGCTGTTTGCTGCTTTTTTAGCAGGTGGTTCTGATGTGCCCAGAAGTACACCTTTGAACTAAACACATTCGTATTAAAAACCAGATTAAAACAGTTTGTAATGTTCATCAGAATTTATTCATTCTGGAGCACTGAACTTCTGAAGCAGGTAGATACCTGGTTCATTCCCGCATTCACAAACGCAACTGATGGGTCGCAGAAAGGAACGACAGGGCTTGACCGAATGAACTTGTGTCCATGTTTTTGAACAAAAAAGTCAAGAAATCTTTTTCGGATCGCATGACTAGAGTGTTCTTCTGTTGACAAGAGCCGATAGTTGTGAAAACTTCTCGGCAATGTCCATCTACATCGATTCAGGCCAAGGAAAATGAAGGACATTGTAAAGGAAACATTTGCCCAAGCTATAAAAATTAAATCACTTCTTCATTATCAATTAAATTCAGTCGAAGTAATCTCTCAGTAAAACTGGATTATATGTTTGTGATATAATATATAATAATATATAAATATATTTTGTTAAAAGCCAAGCCTCCAGCTGATCTAGTTTGTTTATTGTCAGGTAAAGCTAGGTTGGTTAAATAAATCGGACGCGGTAAATTCGATTAATCGATATCTATTTTATTAACTTTGTTTCAAACTGATTATTTTAAATATTTTGAGTACTGAACAAAATATTCTTATATACATTTTAGCAATATAGAATTTTTCTTGACGAACATGAAAGCTAATTACGAAATATTACTTTTCCAAAATATTATTCAAATTGGTTCGAGTTTAGCGCGATTTTTGTTCTACTGCATGCTGGGCTAGGTTTGGTTGGTACTTTGGTTTTCAGCGGCAAATGAGACGGATGAAACCTCCGTCTGCAGATTTTCTAATAATCTACAATAATACAAAATGGAAAATATGGCTCGAAATTTTGCCAGTGTACGTACTTAACACAGTTTTTAATATGTCAATGATAATATTTTTTTGTTTACAGCCAACTAGACGCAATATTAATATTATTTTTTATAAAATACACTGCAATGGCTGCTCTACTGTTGAAAATTTAATCCATTTTGAAGTTAGTACACTATTTTGAGTAGATAAATAAGCGATGCTATTTTGATAAATTGTCAGACTACACAGAGATTATCTACTTTCCTAGCCTCTGACACAAAATAATTAATGGGTTATAAACGTGGGTCTTGTATTTTTCGTGAACAGGTGCAGCATCCTCAGACGAGGGAAAGATTCATCATCGGTAATGACAAAATTGAAAGCGGAGCCCTGGAGAATATTCTATCCCGGCCCAATACAGGT
Organism: Nemoura dubitans; assembly: GCA_921293005.1. NCBI lineage: Eukaryota > Metazoa > Arthropoda > Insecta > Plecoptera > Nemouridae > Nemoura > Nemoura dubitans. The sequence continues at coordinate 19,979,096 of OV121073.1, read as the reverse complement.
GTACTTTGGGTTCTTCACAGCGAGGTGGGCATTTCTTATGCAGGTTTTCAAACTAAGGACATCTATACCTCTAATCAAATATATGCATTTATATGGTAGACTTTGTTGTCTCTTTATGTGATTTTTTTAAGGTTTGGATAGGTTAACGAAGCCAGAGTTCACATGATTTCATGTAAGAAAAAGACAAACTCATAATAAAAAAGAAAATTTAAAAATTCCGATTGCACAATGTATATTAAAATGTGCAGTTTGCAATTGCACTATTTGATTGCTCCCATGGGGACTGAAACCAACAAAAGCCGCTATTTTTCCGAAACTATAACCGAAAGCCGAAACCGTAACCGTTTTTTCAATAGGACAAAAACAAGAACAAATTGTTTATTATATTTTGGTTCAATTTGGACTATTTTTTAATGTTAATTATTATCAATTGCCAAAAAAATTGAACTTTTTAAGTATATTTATTATTTTCTCACAGAGTTGTTATTTTTATTGATAGGTATATGGTAGTTATGCATAGGTATCTGGTAGTTATGCAGAGATCAGAGGGATTATCCTAGAGCATTATGTAGTATGGCAAGGTAGACCCCCATTTTGCCTTGGTTGCCAACAAAGGCATCAGGCAAGCCAATTTTCAGAGTGGGCAAATCCAAAAAGACGCATCCAGTGCTCCCCCCCCCCCCCCCCCCCCATAAGAAAAGAGCGAAAAAATGAAAAGCAAGTGGTGCCTAAATGGAGTGGGCTTGGATCCCAACTGACGACATTGAACTGACAACTTAAGGTATTTTCAAGTAAACATATTATCTAAAAGGATACTAAGGCATGGAATTGGAACTGGAATGAACACTTTGGAATGAAGCAATATTACCTAGAAGTGATGAAAAATCAATTCCCAAAGCATTTCTGCATAAGAATCCAACCCTTACCCGGCCCATATAAACTCCGGTTCCTGTAATTCTGGTATTCACCTGCAGTTGTTAGATATTAGCTACGCAACGATAGATGTAAACGCGTTTGGCAAGGTACAAATTTCCAGCTAAATTATTTGCTCAATCTCCCAGGTAGTCCCAGGTTGTACCTCAAATCTCCATCGGGGTGGATACCCAAACTAAACGCAATTCATTCACTATCTTGTCTTCATATTTATTTTTATTTGTAACGCAAACAAAAACACTATTTGGCGCCCGCGGTGCCTCGGCGCCCTCGGCGCCTCTTTGCGCCCCTTTGATGATTTCTGGGTGGGCAGGAACCCACCCGCAGCTGACGCTTCTGGTTGCCAAGCTTTTTTTGTATTAGATTTAGGTAATTTTTCTGTGTTTTTTGGCTGAAAGTGTGTCATGAATGTTCCTGGTAAGATTGGGATGCATGATAATATTTTAAATAAAATTGCATGCCTTTATATTAGAATTTTTAATAAAAGTATTCAATTTTTTGGGAATTGCAAACTCTGTTGTCAATGAGAGGAAACTGTTACTGGTTTATGCAGATACCAGTATGCAATTGATTGAAGGGAGGCTAAGCTCGAAAAATGTGCACCCGAACCGGGATACGAACCGGGGGACGTCCTGCTTGCCTGGCAGGTGCTCTACCAACTGAGCTACTCGGTCACACATTCTCCCTGCTTTGCCGGGTGGGACAAGGGGGATCTCCGAGGAGACGAGAGGCCGAGCGACCCGTACATGGGACGGATAGATCATCTGAGAATGGGACAATGGGTTTAGTGATTGCGCCATCGCCGTCCTGTGGCCGAGTCCGTTTACGATCTGTCTGACGATGTCTGATATCTGAGTCCGTCTGACGATGGATTCCTTAAGGCAATTGGTGTGGTTGTTGGTGATTATTTCATGAAGCTTTATTTTAACTTTCTATTGGTATTTCGTGGTTATAAATCACACAATTTGTTGCTAAAAGTGTGAGAATTCCGTTGACCTTGGTTTCGTTGCAATCGGACAAACGGTGTGGCCAGAAGTTAGTATCCAGTAGGAGGTAAATTCTTCGCGGGAAGCGGCCCGAGGATACGCTCAATATTTCGACGTAACAGCGTTGTTTTACAACGCTTGAAAATACTAGAAGAGTGAATATTTTTTGAGATTTGCAAACACACAATTTATTGCCAAAAGTGTGAGGATTCCGTAGGCATGGGTTTCGTTATGATCGGACAAAATGGTGTGGCCACAAGTTGGTATCCAGCAGGAGGTAAAAATTGAGTGAGAAGTGGACCGAGTAACCACTCACTCCAATAGTCTTAATGGAACCTGCAATCTAAATTCTAAATAATGATAAAAAAGTATGCTATATGTAAATTACTGTGCTGGCTGCTGGGTCCTCAAGCAGTGGCATGCTGACAATGTGTAAGGTGGCGCGAGTCGCGCCACCGCAAATGGGGGTGGGTGGGCGGATTTGGTAAGAGAGATGCTGGGTCCACAAAAGGGGACCCACGAGCTGGCAGATGACGGAAGGTAAGATAATAACCAGATTCTATTGCACCAATGCAGCTACTTGCAAGGGATAGCAAAGGGATAGATTATAATGATGCTATTTGAGACAGATCATACACTGTATCATACACTGATCATACACTAGACAGATCAATCACTAGTGTGTAATTGGCTGTAGAAATTTAGCAAATACAGTTGATTAATTCACTAGACACTGTTGAACCAAGTGCTTCTTCTCTCCACAAATTTTTGGTAACCAACCCTGTCTGGTCTTTAGGAATTTGGTTGCTTGGACCTCAAAGTGTGGTTCCATGGTTTCTAGATGGATGACCCTGTATTCATGGATTTGGCATTGATTGGTGCTTTTCATAACATCCAGGAGCTGTGGTTGTCGGAAACCAATATTTCTGAGCGAGGTACGTTTTATTTGCTTTTACAGCCTCTAGTCTTGCTACCATTTGGCACATAGCAAAGGCAAAGTGGCAAACAGTCGTAATGCAATATTTTTGTTTGTAATGTTCTGCAGGACTCTACACTTTGATACGTTCGTGTCCATTTCTCGAGTCTTTGCGAATTGATGTCAGCATGCCTATTGTCGACCAAATGTGCCGAGCTATCGGTCAGTGCACGGAGCTTCAAAAACTTCACATGACCCGCTCCGAGAAAGTCACCTCCCGCGGAATCAAATCTATCGCTGAAGGCTGCCTGAAGTAAGTATGAAAGCTAGAGTTTAGACCAGGCACACAAGCTCAAGCTCGACACAACACACACAAGCACAAGCTCAGCACAGCACAGGCACAAGCTCGACGTAGATCACGGGATTTCTTTCACTGGGCAAGGATTCACAAAAGGTTTCTTAATACAAATTAAACTGTTGTTCTCTGTTGACGACCCAAATAGGAAACCAAATGTGACCCAAATAGGAAATATGAAATATGTCATCAACAGAGACATGAAGGTCCCTTCATTCGCAGACACAGGTTGCGTATAATGACTTAGCGCCCGAGCCCGAACGCTAAGTCATTATACGCAACCTGCGTCTGCGAATGAAGGGACCTACGTCGTTGTGTTCATGTTTACTGTTGCCACTTTAGTAGAACCCCTGAAGTGAAACCCCTGAAGTAGAACTCAAAATTACGTTGAATGAGCTGCGTTGCCAGACATCTGTATAGTTCTGAAATTCCCACGTCTTTTATCCGTTATAATGGTAACGCAATGCAATGATAAATTGGACGTGAGTCGAGACTGGAGTAGCCATATTACATGATTTCGTCGACCGGCCTTCGACCTCGTGGGCCATCCTTAGTTGGAAAAACCTCTGGGCCCCGGGGCAGTCGCCCCGGTCGCCCCTACGGTAGTTACGCCACTGCCGACACTTATTATTATAAGTGTACGTATGACGTAAAACAATAATTCATTAATTTGTAACTTTATGCTGTTGCAGCTTGAAGGAATGGAACTTATCTTTCACTGAGCTCAGCTCTAATGGCTTCAAGACACTAGCCAAGTACCTGCCACCGTTCATTCAAACTTTGCGCATCTGCGGACGTAATACGCTCACCGATGATCGTAAGATATTCTATAACCAGATTATGAGCTCAGTCTTATCCTGTGCCAAGATAGTTGAACATATGTAGTCATACCTATGATATAGTCATACTCATGGCCTCTGGTGTGAAACAAGCATTTACCATATTCTCACCAGCCTGAACTCCTGGAGTAATTTATGCATGCAAGAATGGGTATCTAAAATATTTAGGAAAATTGAAAAAGATCTCTTTTTGATTGAATGCAAAGTATGTAGGCATTTCTGTAGATGCTAGTTGGTGCTTTTCGGTGATTCAGGCTTATTTGGAACATTCGTACCGTCCATGATTTTGAAGTTGCAAATGGTATGATACCTCTGGTAGATGTAATCTTCCTTCACCAACGGATATTTTCAAATTTCAGTCATTTTAATGGTTTCTTTTGAATACCCATGGACCTCTGCATTTTAGTTATAATCACCAGAGCATTCTTAAGCATTCCCATGCAAATGTTGCGACGCGCCCCTAAATGTCTCGCCCGGGTGAGACAAATCATGGAGATTTTGTTCACCTATTCATGCAGCGCCAAAAATGTCTTGAAAGTGTTCAATATTAAATTCAAATTTAAATTTTATTTAATTGTTACCACGCTCTGATTTAATGTCCTCCTCAAATTGCTGAACCTCTTAAACTGATCATCTTTCTTTACCATTTGATGTTGTTGGCCGGGAATCTGTTGGCATTACTTTACCTTGATATGGCCATCCCGTTTTACATATATGATATATTATCCCCTCGGCTAGAAGTGATCGAAGATAAATCCCAGAATCTAAGGTAGTACCATTGAATTTGAAGGCCTTCAAATTCAATGGTAGTACCTGGCTGTATTCCGAAACCTACTGAAGTAACTTTGCAGTACTGAGATCCATTCAGTAACCTATCACAGTAACCGTTAGAGCCAGCAGACTTGCTGGACGCTATCGAGTACCTTTCAGAATAGGACCAGTGTTGGGTAGTGAACTTTTTATATGAACGCGTTCTGTGAACTTTTCAGTGAACGCGTTCACTTCTCCCCATGTGAACTTTGAACGTTCTAAAGTTCAGTGTTATCGTGAACTTGCTAGTTTTGAACGCGTTCATTTTTACGCTCGATGCTCAACGAGTCACAGCGCACTCTACCCGCCAGTAACGGACTCTAAGAGGCTCTCCCTCTCTTGGTCTATCTTTGTTTCTCTCACTCTCAGACGCGTGTCTGATTACAACCTAACCTTACATATCGGCGCGGGTAGGTAGTAACCGAAGTGTGCGTTCACGTGCCGCGTGCCTGAGCCCTGTCTGAATATAATACCCAACTTAATATTATATAATGATGGACAGTGAATGTGAACAGGAAGCCGAAGATCCAAACACGGACACGGATGTCGCAAGTGTACTGTTAGTGATGACGAAATGAGTGTAGGACATTTAGACGAGGAAGCCCCCGCAGCATCGGCATCAAATCTTCTACCATGGGCCAATTTTCAGCAATTTTTCGACCTAGAGGAGAAAAATGTTTCAGCTCCTGAAATGTTTCTTCCTGGTTTTATAAAATTATTCAGAAAATTAAGAAATTTGTGAAAATGAACGTGAACTTTCAGTTCACTTTTTTTATGAACTTGAACTTTCTAAAATTCACTCCTGTTACTGGTGAACTGAACTTTAAAAGTTCACTTTAAAAGTGAACTTCCCCAACACTGAATAGGACCCCTACCTGGAGATGCAGCAAGACCTCCTCTTTGATATATTTTACAAAAATCTTGTTTGTTTTGACAGATGTTGCACTGTTGGTTCAGAAATGTCCTAATTTGAGAAATATAAAAATCCACATGAGCAGTTCAGTCACAGCACATGCCATCAAAGCAATCTGTCAGCTGCAACACCTGGAGCTGCTTTCTGTTCACACATGCCCAAATGTGCCATTGGCTGCTTTTAGGTAAGTATTTAGCGTATACACATTCAGTATGAACACATGCTGGGGCTATTGCACTAGGAGACCCGAGACGCTATAATCGGTGGGTGAAGGGGCTGCTCCCACTTTGAATTTCACCACCTAAAATCTTTCAGGAACAAGGCCAACAATAGCAGTCTAGTTTCTGAAGTCAATCATAGTTATAGAGCTACGGTGTCAGCTTTTAACGAGAATCTAGATGAATCTTTTAATAAATAGAATCAACATCAGACAATATGAAGCACAAATTTTTCTTAATACTAGAATGGCAAAATTACAGGAACATAACTTGTAAATGATAAACTTTATTCCCATTCTTGTTTAGATACCATATAATTTTATGATGGCATTCGTGGGTACATTCAATTACCAATCGATTTTTATAAGAAATGTTTTTAAAAATCCGCTAGTTGCTGGGCTGCGAATGGGGTGGGCCCAGTAGTAAAGATGGGCAGGAGCTCGCGTTAGCCTGATGTGTACACCTATTTTCAAAGGGCACCTCTTTTTACTAGACACCTATACATTTTTATTGTTTGCATGTGGCCTCTTTGCACTTTCATATGCATCGCTCTAAAGCCACAGAAGATATTTTTTGGGGGTTAACATTCTGGGGCAATTTTTTAAGTGCATGCAATATTCCCCCCAATTTGCCGTATGACCTTGAAGTTAAACCGTCCGCAAAATTTGGTCTGAAAGTATCCTTTTGACCGGGGTGCTTGTCTGTTGCTTTTGGAAGAGTAGCCAATTATTTTATTTGTGAGGGCATACCCTTCATCTTTTGTTACAAATTAACCACAGGGCAGACCTCTAATTCATTACAGGGCCCAATTTGGCATAAAAAAGTACTCGAATAATAATCTTGTTTTTTGCAGGGGTCTAGTCGGACTGAAACCTTTTAAGAGGCTTTCCATAAACGGGATTGCAAAGTATCAGATGTGCGAGTTACAGGATATTAATGCTCTCATGCCAGGAATCGAAATCACTTCGTTAATTATGTGATCTTCAGATTCATCAAGGTCAGTGCATAAATAAATTATGATGGAGCCCATGAAAAAGCTCACTCGACGGTCTTGAAATTTGGAAAGATATTTGGCCCTGGGTCCTGCACTTTTATTCAAATATTTACTGGGAATGGTTGTGGGAAGTCATGAAAATCTTTATAACCGTGGGGTCAATATGTATATTGAACCACGAACCATTATTGATCTCTCTATAACGTAAGTCAGACATTCTATAAAATCAGGGCACTGAAGTTGTTGGATATGTTGCCGATTGGCAAATCCACAACGGATTTGAAACTGTAGTATGAAAATTAATTCTGGTTGCTGAGTATGATTGATTAGAATTGAAGACCTTGTTCAAATAGTGTGGCAGTGCTAGACCACTTAGCAATGAGCCATACTTTTTAAAACTGACCCATGCCCTATGAATTTTAGTAGGGATTTAAACCTTATAGTCTTTTATCTGGTAACTAGGGCACCTCATATGGCCGCTGGCATGAAACACATCCCTCAACAAAAGCTAAGTAATTGGTTATTTATAACTTATAATTGTTTCTCTCCAGGGATGTGTATATATCCTGCTCTCCTTGCCAAGAAAGAAATCCTGCTGTGATAATTTGTTGGTACCACACCACATAAAGAAATGTGCATTTTAAAACTAAAATGCCGCAGTTTTTGTTTTTGAAAGACGTGATCGAGAGTGAGATTTTAACACATTATTCCCATTATTAGATTGTTATTGTTAGTTCTTGTGTCCCAAAGCAATTTTTTTGTTTGATAACAGTTAGAAATTGTGATGATTTTAATGATCATCTTCGATCTCAATAATTTTTGTTCACAAGAAATTATCACAAGCCTCAGGTCTTGTCACCCTTGACAATTTCTTTGCTGTAACTACAATATGAAATAGTAACTGTGTTTTATTTTAATTTTTCGTGTAAGAATTTATCTTAAAATCTTCGCTGTTGCGGCAATGTGATAACTTAATTGTTTTTAATTTTGCATCTAAGAAATGATCTCAAAACTCAAGGTCAACACAGCTCGTCAGCAGTTTCTTCACTTTAACTATAATGTGAAAACAACTGTGTTTAATTTTAATTTTGCATCTAAGAATTTATCTGGAATTCTTTGCTGTTGCTGCAATGTGATTGCGTTTAGATTGAATATTGCGTGTAAGAAGACAGTTTCTTCATTGTGGCTATTTGTAAAGAACTTTAGTTTTAATTTTGCATCTAAGAATTTATCTCAAATTCTGTGCTGTTGAAGAAATGTGGTAACGGCTATGTTTAATTTTAACTTTTTGTCCAAGAAATGTACTGAAAACTCAGGGTTTGCTCACAGTTTGAAAAATATAGTGTAGACCAAGCAGGGACGCTAACGAGATTTTAATTGTTTCATTTAATATTGCACATATCTTGTAACGATCTGCATGTATGTATTTCTACAATTTCGTACAATTTTGTATTATAAGTTCGTTAATAAAATGGAAATTTTAAAACCGTTTGCATATTTTTTTCTATCCAACATGTCTTTCTCACGAACCAGCACGAGCGACAGCTCTAGCCGTTCATTGATTACATTCTCAAATCATCCCATTTTACACACCTGGGTCCCCGCGAGTCTTGTCGGTAGAGATTTAAGGGACTCCAAATCCTCACTGTGACGAGCCTGTACATCCGAGAAGTCTGCATGCTCGCCTGGGACAACCTCGACCGGCCAAAAGGGGCAACTTCTCGACGTCCAACCATGGCAGCAGATCACCACATAAGAACAAACTACTGCAGAACCAGTCTAGCTCGCAGCGGGGTCCTTCAGCAGTCACGAAGAATCTATAACAGGCTGCCACTGAGCATAAAGAGTGCTGAGAGCAGGACCAAGTTCGCTGAAGAGCTGAAGAAATTTCTGGTTAACGGAGAGTTCCACACGATAGAGGAGTTCATGGAGTAAATGTTTGTTTGCTCCATAAGGTCCTTTGTCGTGTAGAACTTTCGCTTGACGTCAAGCTCGGAAAGAATTAATACTATTTTTAAATTATTGACATTGACTATATAAAGAATTGTATTTACGTTTTGTCAGAAATTGTATAAATAAATAAACACAGTGCCCGGCTTTTCCGACCGACGCAGCCTCCATCACTTTCAAATTTTGCGGGGTTGAATGCTAAGATGACATCTTGCTCTCTGACATCTTGTTTCCGCCATGTTGTGAAAATTGTCAGTGGGTAATGGGATGCTGTCCCAAACAATTTTCAGGTAGGAATATTACCTTCTTGTAACTGATGTGGAATATAAATACAAAAACGGATTAAGCTCGATGCGTGTAACATAATGATATAGACATTATCAAGGAACAGTTGTTGTGTGGAAGAGCCTCACGAAGAAAAGATGCCTGTTGACATAAACAGGTTAACAGAAGGATGGTTGGAACTAGAGAGTGATCCAGGTAGGTTAAAATTATTTAAAATTTGTTTTTAACCATTTATATAGAGAACGACAGGGTGTTCCTTACTCACATAAAATGTAATTTTCAATCTTCTGATATGATCTTAGCATTCTCATCTTTTTCCACTGTCACTCTAGGTCTGTTTACGCTACTCCTGGAAAACTTTGGTGTTCAAGGAGTACAGGTCGAAGAAATTTATGATCTACAGAAGACTTTTGAAGGCCCTGTCAATGGATTTATTTTTCTTTTCCGTTGGATTGAAGAACGTCGATCCCGACGTAATATTGTTCTCAAAAGCGAAAGTTTTGTTAAAGACGAAGATGTTGTGAACAACATTTTCTTTGCCCAACAGGTAAAAATGATATTTAGTGCCAGAAATCAAGGTACCTACCTACTTGACACAAAATTGTGGCATTCTTCTAGCTTTAAAGAAAGTCTCACCATTTTAGGAGGTGGGAAGCTAGTAGGTAGGAACCGGAGATTATTGAAAACAAGTTGTTTCATTAATCTATGCTAGCAGCATTGAAATTATAGCAGGTACTTAGTCAAAATGATAACTATCCAACAACCACAAGGTTGACATTTACTTCGAACCTAATAAAGTGCAGTTTCCAGAAAGTAACAACTCTCTAGCTTTAAAATGAATATCTTTCCATACTCACTGAGAGTTTTTGGAGTGTTATTTTAATACCTAGGTAGGTACCTAGTTATATTTTTTGTAGGAATTAATAGCTATGTACCTACCTAGTTTTATTTTTTTCGAGGAATAATTTCCCAGCGTAGTGCTTTGTATTGTGCAGTCGTCTAATGCGTCTGCATGTGCATTTCTGTCAATTGCATGTCAACGGCTAAATTTGAATAAGACTTCATATTGCACCCGACCATTCCGCTAAAAACAAACTTTGCTGCATGAGCACCAGTAAACCCTTTGCGGTCCTCATTTTTTATGCTGCACTCTTAGCCTGAGAGCACAAAGTCAGAACCTTGCTTTGAAAGTTGTCTCAAAATGTTTTGAATTATTTGAATTTGCAAGTTCATTTTAGTGTGATTGATTATGCATGAGCCAAATTATTACCTACACTAACATGTTGATTTCCATTCAATTGCACAGCAGCTTCAGCAAGCAGGCCAGCTATCAGGGCTAGCTCTCACAAAAATTAAATTTATAATAGTTTGTTACGGGTTCTCAATTTTCAAATAGAACCTTTGTTTTAACCGCAATTTAAGAATCCCTATACATTTTATGTAGTTTCCAAAACAATGGTAATTATTTTAAAATAAGTCATGACTGGAATTGAAACTGATATTGCCAGTAGTTGGTAGATACCTACCTTATTTTCTATCAAAACTCTGCTACTGGAAATAACATCATGTTGTCTTGGTACATTCCAGATGGTACCGAACAGTTGTGCAACCCATGCTCTTCTATCAGTCTTACTGAACTGTCCCAGCCTTCACTTAGGCTCAACTCTGAGTCGGCTTAAAGCGCACACTTCAGGAATGAGTCCTGAAAATAAAGGATGGGCTATCGGTAACACGCCCGAGCTTGCGAAAGCTCACAATTCACATGCTATGCCACAGGCAAAGCGAAGACTGGACAAATCAACCGGCGTCACAACTGGCCGCTGCTTAGGAGAAGCTTTTCATTTCGTTAGCTACGTTCCAATCAGAGGCAGGTTGTTTGAGCTGGATGGATTGAAACCATTTCCAATCGATCATGGACCCTGGGGAGATAAAGAAGACTGGACGGAAAAGTTTCGACGCGTCATTACTGAGCGATTAGGCATTGCAACTGGCGAACAGTATCATGACATCCGATTTAATCTGATGGCAGTAGTGCCTGACAAAAGATTAGCTCTGACACATAAACTACAGATGCTGAAAACTAACAGGTGGGTTAGTATTAAACTAGGCATTAAAACCAAACAATTATAAAATGAAATAACAATTGTAGGTACTTTCTGATTGTCTGACGGTGGTATCCTTGATTGGATGTTGTGAGATGATTCATGATCGCTCTGATGAGATAAGTTTTTCAGCCAAATTGAAGGACCTGTTATATACTGATGTTCATGTCATTGCTGGCAGGAGATGCTTCAATATAGAGCCATCAAACTAAATGTGCTTTTATTTCATTGCAGACAAATCGTTTTGGAAGCACTTCAGCAACTCGTACGAGCAGTACCAAGCCCGAAAGTAAAAAGGTCCAAAACATCTTTTGTCGATAAAAAGTGCATTTCTTTGGTAAACAGCACCGAAGGACCAAAACAACATGAGATGGAGCCGCCTTCACCATCAAGTGTAGCAATAAAATCTGAGAACAAATTATTTAAAGCAGGAACTCTCGTCGAGTCTGGTGTTTCACTACCTACCGATACAATACTGGAAGCACATAATTATGCAAGAATACCGGCCGTTCCCAAATCCAGCGATTCAGTAAAGACCATTAGGTATATTAACTGAATTTGTTATTTTACATGATGCGACACTCTTTGGCGCTGACTATTCAATCTACAATCTCCATTAAGTATTATTGCTGCTGTATTGATAATTATTTACTTGTGCAGTGTGAGTAGCAAGCAAGATGGGCTTTTCCCTCCAGACTACTCAACTCCATTGATGATTCAAACATCACCCGCTCCCAGCAGCTCGAGCACAGACACTTCCTCAGAAGTCGGCTCTGCGTTTAATTCGCCAACCCACGGTAAGCTGCACGGAAAGATCAAATTCAACCAATGTTTCTCTGCTTATGGAGTAGAGATGTTTGTCGATTTCAAATTTTAGGTATATACATTTAAAAGAAAATGCATCCACCAATATTATTTCAAGAAGTTGTTTAAAGCTGATATCTAAAAGTCTAAAACTGTTGAGTTCATTGCAGAGTACCAAACAAAATATGTAATTTTTTTTAAATCGTGCTTCAGCAGTGCAGACATGATTCCTTGCCAAAAATTGACAAGGTTAGCACTTTTTTGTGCTATTGGCAATCATTTTTATATCAAATTCATCTTTAACAAAAACAAATTTAAAGACCAACCATTAAAGCAGCTACGTAATCGATGATCATCTGTGTTAAATATTATAATTGAATAATATAGCTGTTTGCCAGGTACTTTATTGGTACCTCTATAGCGTGCTTTTGGTTTCACCCTTGGTATTAAGTATTTGTTGGGTTAGCCATGCTCAGGCAAAGTGTTGAGCTATGGTTGAGCAAACCAAAGATTGTGCAACCGTTTATCACCATCTTGTGTATGGAGTCACCTTGTTCCCAACTCTGGCCAAGTGTTTGCTGTACTGGAACAGACACGGAGTTGATTGTCAAATTTGACGGTTCTTTCAAAGAAAACGGATTTTTTTTCGTAAGACGATACCTTAGTTTGGTGTCATCTGCTATTTGTTCTAATCAAAGAGCAAAGACCATATTTTATATTACGTATTTCTTATGGAAAAATAATTATTGTAAAATGATCACTTCCAGACAGAAAATTGATCAAAAATACCTAGTTTAAAACTGTTCCTGTACAAGGTGAACAGTTTCAGTAGTGAATGGCCCGCCGCACTTTTCAGATGGTTTCTCTTCTGTGCTATTGCCGCAGTGCTAGCTCTACATGGAAGCTGGCAAAAGTTAACATTAAATAGCTGGTTTTCATTAAAACCCTGCTACTAAAACCCAATACTAAAAGCATACTACAGGTGCTTTAGATTGAGACAGAAAAGTGGGTTTCACAGCTGAATGCTATGGTCTGTGCAGAATGTTTTTTGGTTACAAGCAGACCTCACACCATGTGTGGGAGGTGTAGTAGCATAAACGGTAGCACATCTGGTTACCAACTAATACTTCCACCTTGGGATTGACCCTCATGTATTTTATTAACTCATTCCAGTACACATACTCCTCTGTCAATTTTGTGTGCTCTTCTCCATTCCCAAATTCCATTTCAAGTGCTTCTTTCATGTCTGATCTTCAGTACCATATTTTGTTATAAGGTTGGGGCTGGAATTCTGGCCAAAATAGTCCAACATGTACAAAAGACTTCAAAAAGTTTGTTGTAATTCGCGTTTTTGGACCAGGAGAAGAGAGACCCGAATCCATGATAGGTTGGTTTTCCTTATGCTTATATAATATATAATATATAAAAGAACAGCAGTTAAAATATGATTTGCCAATGTTCAGGCTGGTAGTTCATTGTAAAAAGTTGTTGTAAATGACCTGACAGATTGCAAATTCTTAATCAATTGAAGCCACGCTTTGACAGCTACATGGAGATGTGATATTTGTTAACTTTTCGAATTGTTCTGTGCACAGGCCTGTCCGCTGGTCGGGTTGGGAAGCGATTGACTGAGGGAACATCAGCCAATGCAAAAAAAGCATGTTTGGATGCCGTGTGCAATGGAAGAGCAACGGTTTGGAATGGCGAAAGCGAAGAACAAGGTTCAGTTGCTAGAGACCCAACTGACTCCAACCATGTCAGCATTGTGGAGGAAAATAGCAAACTATTTTCAAAATATCCTGAATTATTTGAGCCTCATACATTTGCACCCAAAGATCTGCTGGCTCTGCTAAAGAATTTAGAGAGTGAGATCACAGTTTGTGAAGTTAATCTGAGAGATGAAAATGAGAAAAGGAAAAAGTACAAGGTGAATTGCATATACAAATGGTGAATTAATGATGACAAGAATTGATCTGAACTATCAGGGAACAAAACAGATAATAGCATGGGGATATTAAAATTGTTGGGTGTGTTCCCATATGTAGGTTGACGACTGTCGCAGAACACACAACTATGACGAGTTCATCTGCACTTTTCTGTCAATGCTGGCACAGCAGGGTCATCTCGCTGACCTCGTGGAGCAGCACCTGCTTTTACACAAGAAACCTGGTCTGCCTATTGCCCGAATCAAAAAGTGAGCAAATGCCAGAGGCTTGTCTTCCAGTGCCTGGAAACAAAGAGCCTGATAGAGATTACTGAGCACTACTGCATGCATTTAAACTTACTGTAAGGCTCATACTCTCGAATGTCCGTATCCATTCTTAAACATTTAACTGCTATGCAAGACTATAGTTGGTTTACAGTGCCTTGGACGAAACGCTTTATACGTGTTCTGACGCCCCACCATATATTTGAATTTTATCTGCGTCATAGCAATGAACAATGAGTTGCATGGACTCTATTAGCAAACTTTGGTCCCAATTCCAAAAAAATTATGTTCATATATTGATCGCAACCTGTTAGCCGTTTCGCTACTTAAAATGTGACCCCATGGCTAGGAAATGCATGGGGAGGAAAAAATACTTGGCACAGCTGCTCTGTTCCTCCATGAGAAACTCAGCAGTCATGGGGTTAACGTAGAACATAAAAGATATACTTTGCAAAATATGTGACACAAGATTGGGAAGTTAAGATTGCAATGCACAACTTGTAAACTAATCGTGGGCTGGATTAAATTCCCCTAGCGGCAATGAGATTTTGTCCAGTTGTTGGCATATTAAATTAAATCATATTTTGTTAAATCGTAGCTTGGCCGGAAAAAAACAAGATCCGAGGTCCACTTCAAATCGGAGGCGACGAGGCAGAACAAAGAACAGGAAACGGAAGTAAGTTCGCTCCACTGTTGCCCACCCCTTCTGCGGCTGCTGCGAATCGCGGAAATAAGTGCATCAGGTACTACCTAGTTCTAAACTAGTATTTGCAGAAAATGGTACCAAAAAACACCACATGATCTGACAAAATTGGATTGTAGAAAGCAGTTTCCCACTTTGAAATCTTTGTATAGGACCTTCCTATGTCCAGAGATAAATCCCATTTTACTTACCAAGGTCTCAAGTGCACCCAGAGGTATTTCCTATGTTTAATTTTTTGAGACGGTGCATGCAAATTATTATGATTTTCTTTTTTTGAGAGCCTTGATATTTTACTCTTGTCTCATTGCCGATTGAATTGCGAGATACCTAGTGTGTAGTTATAAAGTTAAAGTGATAGATTGAAGGTACGACTTGTAATATTTTAAGAGTATCCTCATGGTCTCTATCCTGTGATAGAGTCTACAGGACATGGTAGCGTCTGTGATTTTAATAATATTTTGCAAGGCATAATATGTATATATCAAGTTTATTGAGTTTTATATTGTCTTATGTGTCTCATTTTTTAAATGTTTGAAAATAGTATTATCTAGTATTAATTTGTGGTAATTTTTAATGTGTACAATTTGACTTTATCTGGGCCAGTCAATTGTCAGTGTATAGTTATTATCTAATTTACATGGGCTTTATTAAATTTACAAAATAGATAATTTTTTACCCTTACAATAATACTAATTAGAGCGTGTGCAATTAAAACATGGCACCGCACTACACAATGTTAAATTTTTCCTTGGTAAGGTGGCATGATATGAATTTGGGATTGAGCATGTCCTGTTAGTATTAGCAAATACTTGTACCTACAATCAACAGGAAGACTATCCATCCCGGATAGTTGGTTAGCCATTTCGGCATAGTTTGTCCCTTTTTTTTACTGGTAAAATCACTTTGTGCTTTGAGCCAAAAGATACTCAACAGTAAGAGTTTTTTTTCTAATGCATTTTATTGTCAACCATTCACGCACTAACCAAAGCAAATGCAATATTTTCCTCATCAAATCAATGTATAGCCAATTTTTTTTTAAACTCGAAATGACTGCCATGCAGTCTTTATTTTAATTCTGGTTTGTGAAACTTTAGTTATGTGATTAATTAAATGATAATAAAATTTGCAAGTTTATTTTGACTACTTACATGATCATTTTTGCAACTATTTTTTTTGAGTACTTTCCCTGCTTAGCTTCATGTGAGGACCCAAGGCAGACAGGAAATGTGGGGCAAAAAGACACTGCCGATACGCGTGCTAGCTAGACCTTCTAACGCAAGGGCATGGGGATTCCGGTTTCGGGATTAAGTTTTCTTTGGATGGAAAATGAAGACGTTCGTCATTATGGACATGTAAAAGAGCCAATGCCACTGAGTGTCGTTTTAGAAATTAAGTTGCTAGCACCTGATTGCACAGACAATAGACTGCACTGAATTTCACCAATCCGGCAATCCACATTTTTTTATTTATTATTTCTTTTATTCTTAGCATATGAAAGATATGAATTTGCAAATTTCAAACAAACCTTGGAATGTTCACAGTCTCTGCTTTCTACATGAACAGTCTTTTTATTCAGAGTGTCTTCATTTGAAATTGTATTAATTTTTACAATATCCATCCAATCTGCCATAGGTGTCAACTACTATTTGCATTTATATCAGAAATGTATATACTTTTATAATAATGATAATAATACCATATAATTTATAATTATATGTTACGTTATTTTTATTATTTTTACAATATCCATCGACTCTGCCTTACGTGTCGACTTCTTTTTGTAGCTTTATTGGATTGCACTCATTTGAATATTTGTGTATTTTTTTAAAATCCCTTGCCTGCCTTAGGTGTCAACTACTTTTTAATCAAAATTCAAATTAGTACACACTTATTCAAAATGCAGTTTATGTATAAAACAGAGTCAACGGATGCTGTAAAAATACAGCAAAATTAAAATGAATACACTTGAAACCAAAAGGTGTTGTGCAGATAAAGCAGAGTTAGTGAATCAAGAAAAAGTACACCAAAATTCAAACTGGTACACACAAATCAAAAAGGCAGTTGACACATAAAGCAGTCTTGTAAAAATACACAAAAAATTCTAATGAGTAGGTACCTACACTCCGTCTCCTAAGGTAACTATTTATTACTTGAACCAGAGCTGATGAATCAAATAAAAATACAGCAATATCCAAATTAGTAAACAGATTAAAAAGTGGTTGGCGCTTAAACCAGAGTCAATGGATCTTATAAAAGAACCTACAGCAAAATTCAAATGAGCACACTCGGACTCGGAGGTAGTCATCAGATAAAGCAGAGTCAATTATATAAATATGCAACAAAATTCAAATAAGTACACACAAATCAAAAAGACAGTTGGTAAAATGTTAAGATAGCATCAGCATATTCTAGTATCCTTGAAATATATATTATATCATGAAGTAAATTATATATGAAAATGAATTTTGTGAAATAATTTAGTGTTCAATTTGTTTAAAGAACAAATGTATTCAAAAATATAAAAACTATAAACTTTAAAATATGCTTAAAAAAATGTATAATTTGTTTAAATAGTATGTCCTATATCAAGGTCCTATATGCTGTTCAAATTATATAGTTTTTCATTTCAAGTTGTATTTGAAATTCAGACTAAGAAATATAATTATTACAAATAACTGTTACATTTAATTTACCTGATCTTTTCTTTTCTTGATATTTTGCTCCACTTGCCTATGATAATAACCTTTTTATTTGTTGCACCCATTCTGGGTGACCTACCTACTCCTTATTAGACCTTGACGGTCAATTAGCTGTCATACATTCTTTCACATCCAAAAAAGTATATCGATATTCCTTAGGACGTTTATGAGATTGAAGTAGTTTAGAAAAATTATTAGTCCAATGCCCAATGAAATTTAGCAACGCATGCCAAATGTGTCAAGATGTCAAGGGAATGTTTATAAGAAACTTTTATAGCTTGTGTTGGTGCTGCTATTCTCATTGATGAGTTCACAGTGGGAGTAATGCCAAAAGTAAAGAAAAATAAAATTGCACTGACTAAAAATACATCCAAGATGTAAACCTCATTGATCCAAGGAGTTTGCCATTAGCAGCAGTGATTGTCACCCTGGAATAACAGGTAAGGTACCTATATGTGGGTAGATACTTAGGATATCAAAAAGTGATTGTGTTTAGGTACTGCCGGCTCCAGAATATGTACAAATTTGTTGCCCGACAAATGCGTTTTAAGTTCAGTGGGTTAATATCTGAAAAGCTCACCGAATGAGCATTGTTGTTTTGTACCTAGCTATTTCGACATCGAGATGGACCAAGAGATAATGCGATTGAGAGTGGAGACAATGCGGGGTAATATCGACGGAGTGAAATCTGCACTTTCAAAAGGTAAGCTATAGTGATTTCATTTCATGGTAATAACTATAATATATATATATATATATATATATATATATATATATATATATATATATATATATATATATATATATATATATATATATATATATAGGTACCAATCAAATAAATTTCAAAGTTGTATAATTAATCTGAAACTCAAAGTACGTTATTTACTGTGCTACAAATCTACGAATTTGTGCTTAGGTGTGTCTGTGGACCAGCCGTTTCGCAACGGAGAATGGAATGCCCTTATGCACGCCAGCAGCCTTGGTCACCATGAGATTGTTCTGCATCTTCTCCAGGAGGGTGCAGACCCAAATTTTCACAAAGGTAATATGAGCAATTCACATCACGGTGAATTTGTGAGCCTAAAAACCGTACTACTTAAAAGAGCAAAGAAGCAAGTGTAAATTATCTTTACTAGGGTTTCGCGAACGCAATTTGTGTTGCGTTGAAGATGAGCGTAACGGTTTGTATATAGCGCATAAAAAGATTGAGGCAAAAAGCCTATGAAAATCGTGGAGCAGCAAGCCGGACCATTGCTTTCTCAAAAATTCTGATCACTTGAAAATGTAAACGATTCTGACCTTTCTTTGTTTCCGTCCGAGCTGTCGGGTAGCAGAAATATGCTCATTTTTTGGTCATTGAGCAATGTGCATGTAGTTACATAGATGTAAATCATGCCCAAGGGTTTTTATTAGGTTGGAGATATATTTCTGCCGCGGACTTTTTTTTCAAAAACTTGCATGCACGAAATTGACAAAATTTCTAATATCTGTCAAATCTTAAAGTCAACTTCAAGTCAAAAATTCTTGTGTGATGTTTCGATTTGGTTTCGATGGTTTCTAAAGACAACAATCGTAATTGGGAAAATTTGAAAACAATATGCACTTTTAAATAAATTTCCGTACTTTACCAAACTTTCTCAATTGCCGAATATTGCTTTTTTTTCTGCTTTGAAGGGAAGAGGTATGGAGGATTTTCTTGAAAAACTCAGGGGGTCTAAGTTGAGAACAAAAGTAGACACCCTGTAAATTTCATCGCAATCTGCGCAGGCGTTTGGTCTGTAGAGCGCGCACAAACACACATACAAACAAAAAAACAAAAAAACACACACAAGTGCTTTTTTTTAGCAGTAGTGAAATGTGAAATTGAAGATTTCGCATGGCTCGCTACGCTCATCAATTAATAATGCTAGAAAAAGGAAACAGTCTTTGCTTTGTATTGTTTGGTCATCTTTCATACATACTTAGAATGGTTTAACTTTGATAATGAACTATGACTATGACTATAACTATGACTATGATGGTTGAACTATGATTAAACATTTCAAATGCGCTCTTTGAAAGGCTGCCAGAAATCTCTTTAATATTGGTGACTTCATGAATTTATTTTTGATCATTTTCCTTGATGTGAAAGAAACTGAAGAACAAAATAAACAGCACATGACACTCCTCTGCCAATTTTTATGAAGCTCTAATATAGCTATAACTATTTTTTTTACTTCAGAACTCTTCACTCCCTTGATGGCAGCCTCTGCATCAAATATCGACAGCGAAGACAAGTTGCTAAAATGTGTGAGCCACTTAATAAATTTCAGTGCAAATATCAACGCAATCGAAAGACACAGGCTGTCACCTCTAATGTTTGCATGCAAGCAAGGGCATGCCAAGATTGTCCAACACCTGGTGGCTTGTAACATTGACTTGAACGCTCACGACAGCCAGGGCTGGACGGTGAGCGCAACACAATGTGGCTGTTATTCAATTTATAGGCTATATTTTAGTGAAATTTTGCAACTTCGATGTTTACGAAGCACTTTACTCACTTTATTCAACTTTACAGGCACTCTTTTGGGCTGTCTCGAAAGGAAAAACAGAAATCGTAAAGATTTTACTCGCTGCAGGAGCTAACAAAAACGAAGTAGATCGAAGCGGTGCAACTGCATTGCTGGTGGCTACGAGAAAAGGATTTAATGAGGTACATATAGAACGTGTGGATTAAAGGAAGATTGATTTATTGGAATTAGAAAAATAATATAGTTATTGAACGTTTTTTTATGTACAGATTGTTAATATTCTTCGCTCCGATTACAAACCTACTGACAATTCATCTCAACGCATACGACATTCGAGCGAATATGATGACAATTTTAATTTGAGCTCTGCAGAGAAAAACAGGTAAAGACTTTTGCTGCATCTAACAAACAACCTGCCTAGTCACTTTCCTAAGTTTCTGAAGAGAAAAACAGGTAAAGACTTTTGCTGCATCTAACAAACAACCTGCCTAGTCACTTACCTAAGTTCCTGCCTAGGAGATGTAACGATGTACGTATACCGACTGCCTTACATGTTTTTATTTTACAGGTATAGTGAATCTTTGGATGTTCCAATTACACAAAAACTGATGAATGGAGGAAGCCACAAAGATACTTCTATGATTGGCACATTAAAGGATCTTCAAATCGAGATGGTGAATGAAAATGACGATTCCAAGTAAGCTTTTCTTTTGATCCCTATAATTAAGTCCTCTTTAAGACCTCTATTAAACACTTTGCATTTTATCTTGGTATATTTATTGCATCTTATCTCTCAAAACACTTTTAATAATAATCATGACAATTCAGGAAGTTATGAATGTTTTGTAAATATTTTTTACTTTCTAGGTATATTTCAGCAGTTAAAATATTGGCTGAGTTTGCGACTAAAATGAGCATCATGCACGCAACAATGTCACTTATTCGGTACAAATTTAACGAGCTTCCAATAGACTCGCAGACATCTAACAGATGGTATTCAATGACAAACTTGCGGACTGTAGCTGGACTTGCATGTTACAAATCTGAACTACTGTATATGGAAATAAAGTACTTCAATGAACGGCTTGCATTGGTACGCACAAGAATCAGGGATGAGCTTTGGCTTTAATAAAATCAACATAATTTCAACAAAATACCATTCTATATTGTTTTCAGATGGATGCAGATCATGCCATTCTAAAGGAACCTGTGGAAAATGTCGAGAAGAATCCTCCAGTGCGTAACTCCATCATACCCACTGCAATCTTAGCTTCTGCCTGTGTATTGCTGGTAGTGTGGAACGTTAACAATTTGACGCACTGGTCCGAGAAATGGGTAAGTTCCCAGATACCTACCTCTGAATCTTAGACTTTTTACAAGTATATTTCATATTTTTCTTTACCCATATTTACTTTAGTGTGTAACTTGTTTAAATCTTTACCACAATTGCTGGCCACAGCCAATCGTGGTAAAAATATTTGTTACAATTGGGAATGTAACATAGATTTGGGAATTTGTTTTACATCAAAATATAAGTTGAACTGATTTGACAGATATCATCGTGGGAAACTATCCTGTGACACCATATTTAAAAACTGGGTAGACCATTGCAACTTCTGACAGCATTCCAACGGTCGGATAAAATTCATTGTTTCGACATATAATGACCCCCTAGGTGAGTGACTTGAACCATTAATACCCATCAAATGTAGATAACTTAAAGGATCATGATAAATATTTCATAGTCTTATTTCCTTCCCAGTGAAGTGAACTTGCACGACATTATCCAGACGTGTGACCCTGAGCTTTTGGAGAAACGTCTCACCACTTGGAAGAGGTATCAGTGTCATCGGCAGCCGCCTGTCACTTCCTACACTCGGCATTTGAATCGTCTTCACCCGTGGTCAAGTTGCTAGAAACGTTCATGCTTATTTTTAGATTAAAATTGTTTCGAAATATGGTACTTCAAAAATAAAATGTTGTTTAATCTCTGTTTACTTCTGTGAGTCACTTAGCTGTCAACCAACATTTATAATATGAATTGAGTCGAATAGGGACGGTCTGGCACAGAAATTGCCCTATGGCTTACCAGCCTATGACAAAGGAATGCTCTAAATTCACTTAAATTTTTTGAAAAAAAACTGACTGATATCACCTGGTGGTAGGCTATGTGTGTGTGTGTGTCACACGACAGAACGCACACGACAGAACACAAGAGAGATAGAGCACACAGGCAATGTGTTTCACACGACAGAACGCAAGACAATAGAGCTCACAGGAGAACTCGAATAATGATTTATGAATTATTGGTTCCCCCATAAAATTCAATCTCTTGCTGGTTAATTGAATATCGACATATAGATATTGAAACGAATGTCCCCATACGACTTTTGCAATTCTTGTCTGAAGTAATGATATAATTTTCATTTCATTTTATTTTGTCCAAAGATTGACAATTGGTATAAGACATTCAGAGAGCTAAAATAATATACATTTTCTACACAATAAAATATTTACAATAAATATTTATTGTGTAGATTACTATAGGTAATATTACAATAGAAAAAATTTAATTAAAATACAATATATCAAAGAGTTCAATGAAGTCAAAATGTAAGAGCTAGAAAATGAAAATATTGTCCTATGCTCATTATCGCGGTTTGGGCTGTATAATACTTAGAAGTGATGAAAATTTATTCCCAGAGCATTTCTACGTGAGAATACAACCCATACCCGGCCCATATAGCCCGGTTTCTGTAATTCTGATACTCATCCTCACCTGCAATTATTTTAGTTATTGGCAACGCGACATTCGTAGGCTCACTGACAGAATCACCAAACGAACAATTTATTTTGACACTACAAATTTCCAACCAATTTATTTGCTCAAATCTCCCAGGTAGGCCCAGGCATCTAAAACCTCAATCGAGTAAGAGATATTACCCAAAAATGTCATTCGTTAACACTCATTCGCAATTCGTCTCAATTCATTCACAATCTCGTCTTCATTTTCACCCTCGCTCGGCGCCTTTTGGCGCCCCTTTCATAATTTCTGGGTGGGCAGGCGCCCACCTTGCCCACCCGCAGCTGACGCCCCTGCAGAAGAGTAGCCTAAGGACTAAGGAGCAGGCCAAAGGTAATCCCCGAATTCGTATAGAAAGCGTCAGTCAAGGTCTTTGAGTTTGACTTTCATGGAAGCGTCTCGGAGCTCATAGTAGGAACAGGAACTGGAACCCTCTGAATTACTGGTGAGCCGTGGCCCCAAACTTCGGGTAGTTTATAGGGAGTAAATATGTCTTCTTCCTGATCACTGGTTGGTAAAATTGCTACCATTAGTAGTGTAGTGTGCCTACCTCAGTCATATTTCTCTAACTGCTAATATGGCTGCTGTAAATGGACATGTTTAACTCTTGTCCACATACCTAATTGCTATAGAATTTTCTATGGTACACAGTGATTTTTAAATATTTTCAAACATTTTAATTCATATGGTACGTGGTTTCAGGCTATCAGCATAATTATCTAACTAAAAAAAACCCTTTAAAATGTGACAACATTATTGCAAAGAAAATCACAAAGTAAAACTTCACCTTACGTAATGGGATTGGGGTGACACTGACATTGGAAAAGAATTCGGTCCTTGTTTGTCAGTGCATGCTTTTTTTAGTTAGATAATTATGCTGAAAGCCTGAAACCACGTAGTACCTATGAATTAAAATGTTTGAAAATATTTCAAAATCACTGTGTACCATGGAATAGTTCAGCATCCCATTGTTCGGTCAAAACTAATTGATACGCGCCTAATTAAAATTAGAGCGTACTGCGTATTAGCGTTCACCTATATTTGGGCCTCTCTGCAGTTGTCTCCTAAAGGAAACTCGTAGATTTCCAAATGGCAAATATTATGCGGAAAATAAAGCGGCATTGGGCCGAACTTCCATTATCGGAGTAAGTATAAATTATTTCAAATGAAGCAAATTTTCTACTCAAATGTGAGAGACTGCTTTTTGATTTTGCATGTGCCAGACGCGTTTGGTCGAAGCATGTTGGAAATTGACCAGTGCAAGGATTTTGGGCGACTGCATTAGGAAAATGAACTGTGAGCGTGAACTGTAGATGGAAGCTTTACCAGACTTTTTCAAAATGTTTCAAACGTCATTGAAACTTTTCAAGTTTTGCAGTGAGCACTGTCGAAGCTCGCATCCCTGTCAGAGACCCATTTCGCTCGGTGACTGTCTTTGTCTCGACTCACGTTTACCCCGAGAATTCGTCCAAGCCCAATCTCCTCTTTGTCTCGACCAAATCTGGAATCTTTGCGCCGAAAAGAACTCGGAGGGAAATCTCACAAAATGTACCTGCTTTACTAGTTTATTTATGTAGGTATTTATTTGAATAAATCAAATTCAAATTGAATACATTGCGTATATAAGTCTATTTCATTGTCAAGGTCGAATCATATGTAAGGCTGTTATAGATGCTGGTTGATAAATTCCCTGTCGAATTCAATATTATGCTTTTAATATCGGAGTGAAGAATGACAGAATAAGAAGGTAGATAGGTAAATCGAGAGATCGGCCTATTATCTCGACCAATAACATTGATCAATGCTGGTCCTATGTAACGATTGTTATCCTTAGATAGGTACCGATCAGTAAAAATTAGTATGATCCCTGGTTACCTACCAATGCTCCGTGCAGTGGCGCGTTTAGGCATAGGCGCACGCTTAGGGGCGCCGGTGGTCGCAGAGCCCCAAAGAAACACGTCGAACCGATTTTCCACAGTTCAAGTCCAAATATCCGTAAATGGACCTATCACTGAAAATTGTAGGTAGGCAACCAATATACACGTGAGCATACCACCAAGCCTACACACAAGGCGGACCAGCGCTCGTCCTGACAAAAACCAACTTTCAAAAACGCTGAAACACTGAGGTTAAATCGTTAAATATTTGATCCCTCACTCATCTCATTTAAGTATGGTTACAAGTTTATTAAAAAACCACGTCACGATTCCTTGAAAGGAGTTTGTCAAATATCACAAAGATTTGTGCAGCAACGTCCAAGACATGAAGTCAATCCTAGCGAAAGAGTCGTCAGCCAACGGGCATGGCAGTTTGGTCAGCAACGGCTACAACCCCTGGGAGTGCAAGGTGGGAAACGCACTAACGCTCCACGCTGGCAGGAGACTTCGATAGCGAAACGCCACTTCGGGGTCCTGGGGACGCCAAGACCAAGGTCCAAAAGTTGCCACCCGCAGTCTCCCAAAAAGCCGCCCAAACTTCGCATGGGGTTCGGGCCGGGCCAGATGCGGGGGTCGAACCGGCCCACGTCTTTGGACGATGGACTAGAACCGTATCGAGTGTTTGTGCTTGCGTAGTATTCTGCGCACATGGCTTTGTGAGATAGCGATTGATGTCGGTAATCCTCGAAAAGTTACCACGTGATAAGTTATCATTCAGGGTCACGTGACGGACAATCCGGTGATTAAATTTGTTATTGAGACGTCACATGACCCGAATCATAGCTTATCATGATGATAAAATTTCGAGGATATGTGGCCACGGTTAGCGGGTCGTAATAGCAACCGGTGGGGCCTGGGGTTCGAATATACGTCTTGATTAAAAATATCTTTTCACCTTATTTTACTGATTTTCTCAGACATTTTTAGACCTTAGACAAGATTTCAGATTCCAGACCTCAGACGACCTTACGGACGTCTCGAAGATTTCACTTGCCTGTGTCGGTGCCTTCGTTTCATTGTTTTTGCAGACCACGCCTGCTCTAACCAGAACTCTATTCTGTGCAGCTTACGGACAAGGTCCCCATATTTGTTTTGCACTAAGCATGCAAAGTATTGCTTTACGACTAGGTGTATGTATGTGTATTGTATTCACATTTTATTGAGAAAATGTGTCTTTTACAGCCAAATGATACTGTATTTTTTAGAGTCCATGTTCTATGTCGGAGCGTCGGTCCTGGCGTCGGGCAGTGGACGTCGGCGTCGGAGTCTTCCCAGCGTCGCGGTGGAGGCGTGAACTTTTGGTGTGAATTTTTGGGCTTTTAACCCAGGGTCCAGAAAAAAACTATGACTGCAGAACTGTCACATTAGCTAAACAGCTGGGCAGATGGAAAAGAAATAGATGGTCAATGATTGTGGGTGAGATACAGGCGCGTAGGAACGCTTTTCAAGTTGGGGGGGGGGGGGGGGGGGGGCAAGCTGCAAGACAGACAGTGGTGAAACCCGGACTGTGGGGGACGGGGGGGGGGGGCTATATTTTTTAAAGCAAATCTGAGGGTTTGAGATAAAATTGCAGCCTGGGAACATGGGGGTAAGAAATATACATTTATAATACTTAATTTAAAGATATCAAATTAACGCATTACGAAAATTACTATTACGTTTTCTGTGATGCCTGTAAATATCGCATATCGAATACAGCAGAGCGTCTTGCCGTGGCGAATTCCACCTCTACACTAGCAATACAAAATCCTTCCTCTCCCTCTCCAGTCTGGGTGCATGTATGACTTAGACTATAACATAAACAGTGTTAGTCTGCATTTCTGCTACTGCTATAGTCATATTCCTGGAAGAGATTTGTTTTTACGAGTCAAAAGATTTCGTTCAACATCAGCTAAGCAGAAACACTAGGTATACTCAACTCTGAGCAGCAGACAAAATGAATGATTTCAACTATAAAATTTGCCCCCCAGTTGCCCCCCTATGCCTAAAAGTTGGGGGGGGGGGCATTGCCCCCTTCCCCCCCCCCCCCCTGTTCCTACGCCAGTGGTGAGATATCTGAGCATTGACATTTCTTTAGGTTTGGGAAATCGAAGCCACAAAGCTGCAAAGTCACTACAATGCGAGTAGGGGTGGGGCTGGGAATCAGTAAGGAGTTGGGGGAGTGCCCATTTGGTTGCTGGACAATCCTGTCATTTGCTTGGAATGGTCGTGGAAAATCAAGGGAGACCAGGAACAAGATAGTCGGCTACCAGGATGAATCTTGGAACACCCCGAACGCAAGGCAGAAATGATCTCACTGCGCTATTGTGATCACATTCAGATACATAAGCATGTACCTATCTAACTGAAGGCTTAAGGCCTCAAACATACTGCCAGCACTAACTACCAGCGATGCATCCAACAAGGCAGATTCCAAGTTCAGCTGATTGCATGCGTACCCCTCTGGATGGAAGGTTACGAGTTACGACTGCATCATCTCGCCCACCACTTCCTTCAGCAGGTGTCTGTTGCAATGTTCACGAATCACGATACAGTCTACACGGTCAGGCTCGCTGTTGCTGGCGAACAGAATACCATCTATTATATAACCTGTGTTTGCTGGTCAACTTTATCACCCTGCGACCGACTCAAATTTTCCTTCATATATCATGAAATATCTTGCTTAGGTACAAGTTACATTATTACCTATGTTTTGTTTCCAACCTTTGCACTTGCGAATTCGGGTTTGAATACTAAATAAAGTCTAACCGATTTCCAAGTCAGTGAAAATCAGAGAAAGTCTGTGAGACTTTTTTTTAGCATAGGTTGTGCACAAGTGTTTTTTAATCGACACATTTTATTATCTTCAGTTACCAGTGTCATTCGTGCACGTTAATAAGAAAATGGTTACTAGGTAATGAAGTGTAGCACCGGAATCGTTCCCAAAGTTTATCGTCGCGTCTCTGGCTACCTCAGTTTGGTAACCACTTCCTTAGAGGAATACTTACCCTAAGCCACAACCACGCCCAAGCGGGCGTCGAGTCTGGACGATTTCAAATAGCTGAATTTCGAAATTCACGGACGGATGCTGAGATTTCCGCATCCGAATTTGGATTAAATCGACAGGAACTTCTCCAAGAGTTCAGAGTAGCAGGGCCTTCATGAAGGTAGCGGTCGTTAGGCAGAGGAGATTTTTGAAGTTGAAGCAGTTGACCGTAGCCGCCTTTGGGCAGCGGTAGACATGGTAAAATTATTGTGTGCCATTACGATTAATTTATGATAATAACATAAATTAAGCAAACATATTAACAATTTGGAAACATATTATAGATTTATGTTTTTTCTGGTGGTTAAGAAGAATGCCCCCCCCCCCCCCCCCCCCACCTCCCGGTATGCCTACTTGTTAGCGAGGGGTTGAACGAGGTTAACGACAGTTCTCTATGTTATCGACGAAACAGACAGTTCAAAAACAGCGAGGACAGGTTGCGCTAGTGTAGCTTCTAACATCAAAAGCTTTATAATTTCAAATTTTTACTCGTAATTCTGAAACTTGTTCAAGTCCAGTATTAAGGCAATTTAACTCTATCCCTGCGCTACACCTTTCAAACAAATTCTAAATTTTAAATATTGAATTGCTAGCTCACCTGTTGCCAGAATTTCAATCACTTTTTAATTATGTACCTACCTTAATTAACCACGGACCAAACCATAATTTTAGCCACGGATACAGTGGGTCATACATTTTGTTGGTTCACATTTAAACTTTGTACAAAACAATAATGAGGTATACTTGTTCCCATAGCTTGTGCGACATTTTCCCGTGAGTTTATTGTAAGCACTTTTCAAGCTCGGGCTTTAGTTTCCCACCTATGCGTTTGTGTAAAATATCTTTGGACCTATATCGGAGCGGCCGTGCGCCGTGGTATCACAACTGAAATGGTCTTTAGTTAGTCGCTAATTTGTATCTATGATATCTATAATTAGATCTGTTTTAGATATTTAGCTGGCGTGTGTCTTATCGACGACAAACTTTGCCGTGAGTTTTGGGTTTGCTGATTTTTCTTTCTTCAACTCATTTTCATTTCAAATATTCTAAATTTGTAAAATATGGAATATGGAAGATATGGAGATTAAAAATCTATGTGCCATAATACTGCAACCTGTAATTCAACCTGAATTCTGACACTTCTATGAATCGCTCATTTGTATATAGCTTTAAAATGTTGTTGTCCACATCCGCTGGCAATTTTCGTCGAATTGCGTAGACACGATTTTCCGTACATCCATTATAATTGCCGTTTTCAAAACGATATCTCGGAAACGAAAACGGAAATCTTGGCTCGATCGATAAATAATTACATTAATGTCATGAAAAAATCTGGAAGAAAACAAGAACATCCCTAAATTACGGGTTAAAAACCCGATTATTTAAAAAAATGTTTCGTTCAAGATTACTTAAACTTCATTTCACTTTAAGAAGCATTGTGGATTTGCATTTTGCATCTTCCTCGAGGAAATCCCCAAGTCTTGAGCCGAACTAAATGCTTTATGGGTTGTTTTGAGACTCTTGGATCATTTCTAGCGGCAGTAGGTCTTTGGGAAAGCTGCAAATCCACTCCCCTTCTTAAATCAAGTGGTGTGTAGTTCGACAGAATTAAGATATCCACCTGACATTCAAGGTATCTAGTTCGCACCTGGTTCATTTTAAGGAGCAAGCTCGGTCATTCTAGGCAATCACCTCCGTTAGCATTATAGTCAGTGAAGTTTGCAGGATGCCATGATTATCATTACCACTCTTATAAGATACAGGTTATTCATGGATTTCTCTACTTGGCTCCACCACCCACACCAGAACTGGCACCTCCACGACAAGAAGAAGGCATGCGTTTGTTTACAGCGAGCAATGTCACTGACACCATGTCATCAACATCGGCTTTGGACCAATCAGAGACCAAGGTCGTGTCCTCGAGTTGGTTGTCAAGGGCATTCGGTATTCGTGTGTGACATGATGTCAGCGACATGACTGCAGTAAACGGAGCATAATAATGTACGCTTACAGCTAGCAATGTCACTGACAGTGACATCGTGTCATCAACATTGGCTTTGGGCCAATAAAAGACCAAGGTCGTTCCTTCAAGTTGGTTGTCAGTGACATTCGGTCGAACCCATGGTTTAACTGCTGGTGACACGATGTTGGTGACACGATTTTGGTGACACGATGGTAGCGATTGTCGCTCGACATTCCATGATAAGCACATGGAAAAGGATAGTCTTTTTTGGGTATATCGTTTCCAGCATTACACAATCACATCTTTCTCATTTCCCCACAGTTTTCTCGGTAGTCGGTGAATTCAATTTTCCAAAAAAATGACCATGTATACGTCCAAAAATGTATTTTGTTTGATAACATATCCTGAGAATGCTGTGAATTTCAATAGCAAAATGATTTCCGAAACATCCGAGAAAACGGAAATGACACAACGTTTGTGTTGGATATTCACCAAACTTGCTCACGCAGAATTGTAAGTGCATCGCTCATCGCTATTATGTGTTAAAACTGAAACAATTCAAACTGTACTGAAGAAAAACTAAATAGCGTCATGGATAATCCAAAAATTTAACCAAACACGACTTTAATGTGATGAAACCCTTTTGGACCTCCCAGAGCGAAGCGTGAAAGTTGAAGGGTGGAGATTGTGTTCTACTGATACATCAGCATCAGTCAGAGTAGGTACATTCACTTTGAATAGCTCCTTTATCTCCTTTGCTATTCGCTCGCTATCGAGCTGCTATATAGCTCTCGCCTTCTCGATCTCGTAATCAACGAAAAAGCTGCAGAAGCTGCTGAATTCTCTGATAAGAATCACCATGCAAATCCTGAATAGAGCCGCGCTGTTATCCCATCCTATCTCGCTCTTTATGGTGCTTCAATTCAATGGCGTTCACACTCTACCATATAGTCTAGGTGATCACATGGCTGTGCAGTCTAGAGAGATTGTCGAGTATCCGCTGGTACATGGTTACAGCCTCCATGGTCCATGGCGTGCAATCAGTGAGCGCGATCTGTCTATCCAATTTCAACTTGACACATCTTATGTGTGCGAATTAGTGTGATGAACAGCTGACTACCACGGATTTCTGGTGTTGAAATTATAAATAGGTGAACTCGTTGCTTTTCCGTTTCCACCGCCAGTTTTCCAAACGTCTCGGAAAAAGGATTTCAAGTTTCATTCACAAATCTAAATTTTCGATAGGTCGTTGGCAACAAATAGATCATGATCCATTAGCCATGATAACACCAAGGGATCCGAACCGAAATCCATGAATATACAATCCATTAAATTCTATCGTGTTACTTTTCCGGTTTGTTTATATATCATAGTTGCACCTCATCTGTTTATCAGAATTTTTTTTTTAAAGTCCGACCTAAATACCTAAATACTTGTTATTGTAATTGCATCCGTTTTAACTTTGTACTGTACATGGACTGTCATTATATTAAAAAGTTTGAAGGATTGCCATTGCATGGCTACAATCTTCTTCGCTGCAGCAACTCAAGCCGCTAAGCAAAAATCCAATCGTTTTTCAGCTCATCTCCATATTTCTGTACGTGTTAAACCCCGTGTAGCGTGGACGAATTTCTCTTTGATCTAGTCTACAATCATTGACAAATTCTATTTGCTAATTCCCACACTGCAGTGTATATATAAGAGTGAGATTTCGTCAGACTTATGTTCCAATTAGATAGGCTTGCGGCAAAGTCAAACGGAGCTCTTAGGCTGAGCATGAGAGAAGACGAGTGGCCAAGAGCCCTTGTGTGATGCCCATCGAGCGAGTTCGCGTGTCACCCCCCTAGCGGAGAGGGCCCCCCCCCCCCCACCATCCCAGGAATCACAGCATACCAGCCCACAATTAACTGCGACGGGGATCACTATATATTACAAATGCAGTTAAAACAAAGGACAGCAAATGCGCGACAAAGCATATCACCACATGTACATCCCATTTGTATTTTTAAAAGTTTCATTTGCTGGGTAAAGAAAAGAGTGGAAGGGAGGCTAGCTGGAAAGAGAGGCACATTTTCCAGCTTCGCCTCCCTTCCATCAGTTGCATACTGGTATCTGCTTAAACCAGTAACAATTTCCTCCCGAAGAAAAGAGTGGTAAATACAAAAAAAAAATACGATTTTATAGACATCATTATAAAATATAGATATAATACTCTGTAGGTATATATACAAAAACACAAAAATCAGTCTACGATAAGAAATAAATGTCATGTTGCAGTTATTTATAGATTTTACATTATTATGCAGTATATCTTTATTATATTATATTTACTTTTGTCATCATAAACATCTTTCAACGCAGATTTCATTCCTCTTGAAGAAGTCTGATTCAACGAGGATTGCTTGGTCTGAATATATCTATGACTCTTGAAGCGCCCTTGTTTCGCATCGCTTTGACAAAACTAACGATCTCTTTTATTTGATTCTTCCTGTGAGTCAAGTGGCATGGTGGTTAGTGCTCGGTGCTACACAGGAGCCGCGAGACTGGAGCACAGAGGAACATGGAGCACAAGAGGCTGCAGGGCTGTATGGAGATGAGTCGAGATGACAGACGCCGACGCCAAAGCCGACGCCGACGCTAACGCCGACGCTGACTAGCGGGGAAGATTGCTCTCAAATATCTGCTGTGATATGATATTTATAACTGGATATGATTTTTTTGCCATGGTATACCTATTCATCTATGCCTATACCATCTCAGGTTCTGCATCTGCAATATTTTATGTTTATCTTGTCCCATTCCATATACCTATACCTAGTTATCTTCTACAACTCTGTGCCGATTTCAAGTATATGTATCAATAAAGTATTATGAAGTGTGTATAAATGTACATATATACCTTGAACCTATCTATATATATATATAGGTAGGTACTTACAGTGAAATAAAGCTAGCATCGAAAATATAAAGATTGGTAGATAAATAATATCTGCACACAAAATATATTAGATAACCATATCACATAGTTAAATTGTATATTATATATTTATAGCTATGTGAATATCGCATTGTACCATGACCACGGTCATTGATGTTTAAAAAAACTTCCGAGAAAAGTTGTGTAGGTACCTATTGTGTAATAAAGTTTTGGTGTGTATTGTATTATACCGTTGCACCCCCAGGACTGCTACAATTTCGAATGGCAATTGAGAATGAATATATTCACCCATGCATTTAATGAAGTTATTATAGTTTCCTTGAAGGAAAATGGTATATAAGATGCACATTCATAATTATTTGACTTGCAATCGTGAGCATACCCAGCAATTTTCCAAAATGACCATGCAAAAAGCACATATACCTAAGTCGCTGTCCGCTGTCACATTACCATACCTACAATGCATCTCTTATTAAAAATAATGAGTAAGTGATGAGTGTTTATAAATATAAATATATGATTCCCTTAGTTACCGGTACATTTCGCAGATGTGTACAGTCGAAACGGAGCTTACGGGCGTACCAGCTTTTACTTGCTGGGCAAATACGAGTGATGATCACTTGGACTGCTGTTATCTCCGATTCCGGAGCTGCATTAGCAGCCGGGAGCAGTAGTGCAGAGAACAGAGAAGAGAGATGAGTCGTGAGCGCAGAAAATCTTAGCAAACGACATTTAGACAAGATCAGCGGCCATTGGGGCGACACCAGAAATGTTCACAGTGCGTAGGAGTACGAAGGGGGGGGGGGGGGGGGTAGGAGTAAAATGTCTTTACTGCTAAATGCTTTAGGTAAACGATGCAGAACATTTTTAAATACTTATATTTTACCGATTTCTGAGCATAGTGATTACCTGTCATGGCGTTCAGAGCGGAGATATTTACCAAGTAGGTATTAGGCATATTTCCCATTTACTAAATGTTTTCAAAAGCTAGAAGGGTAAGGGCTGCCCATTCTTGCCCCCGTAAATATATTATTGAGAAGGGGAGTAAAATCACGAGAAATATACATAGTACATCTCGGGAATTTTAGATCACTTAAATTAGTTCGTGGATTTTAAATGCTCCCGCCACACCATGTTTATGCAAAAATTTGATATGAAAAGGAAAGAGGGAAGAAAATATCAAGATAGTTGTAAATATGTGGGCTTATTTAAATTCACAGAGAGTGAAATTTATGGCAAATTGCTGAATGTTTACAAAAAGCTTCGTGCTGAAAGTTCCGGATTTTCCAGGAGTTAAAGTTTTGTGATATCAATTTTTCAGGATTCGTGTATAGACAATATTCATTGGTAAAACGATGTTCCATAGTGCTTTACACTTATTATTGAGAAATGCGCATCTTAAAGGAAAACACTGGCATGGCATTATGACTTATTCGCATCTGATATCCAGTGATCCCCACCGCAGACACCAATTGTAGTAAACTGTAACGATGCATCATTGCTTGACTGGTGGTGGTACTCGATTCGCTCTGGCTCTGGCACATGACTCTAATTCACATCATAGATAAAAGGCAGGCAAAGTTAATATTTGAGTTATATTAAATTGTCCATATCCTGTACAGAGAGGCCACCATAACCGTTCAATTGAAATGCACTCGAAGAAAATTAACCAAATAATAAATCTTATAAATACATCTATAACACATAATGCTACTAAATAAATCTCAAAATCACACTATGCATAAATCTCATCAAAATTAAAGAAATCTCACGAAAATGTCGCAGAATATTAATGCCTTTAGCCTGTTTTCAGCTGTCGTCCAGAGAAATATGCAAGGTTCAATTCGAAGTTAAAGGGTAAGTGAAATGGAATGTGTCTCCACTCTAGATCCCAAGTGGCCAGTGTGCGTACCCGGTAGGGGGTTGGCCAAGTTACGAAGGGAGCATATCCTATTGGCGAGTTGGTAGCCATTCACAGCAATGTCTGACAACCCCCTCCACGCCAGCGATCGCACACTTTGTGCTGTAACACCACCATCTACCGTCATCACCCTCGCCGCGCCATTTCACCAGTTCCTTTATTTAGTGGTATTACATTTCCAGCCAGACAAATCGAGCTGCTACGACAGACCAGTCGGTTACATCGACATATTTTAGTACAGTGACTGACATGAGTTGATGCTGATAAAATACACAGGACGTTATAAGGTAAGTTACCTACTGCAATATCGACGAAGAAAAGTTATGGTTGCGGATTAAAAGTTTGTTTTAAAGTGTGTGTTAGGCAAGAAAGAATTTTACCTGAAGTCGCCGGAAGCGTGCTGATGAAGTTGTAACCGAAATTGAGAAGAGTAATGTGTGGTTGAGGAATTTTGATATACAGAATGGGATCTTTCGTGTTTGCGATAAGGGTAATGTTTGCTCACTGTGTAAAATTTTCCGCGATCAAAGGTATTGCCAACACTTGTTGCCTTCGATTTTAGGCGTCAAGCCACCGGCCACCGAATGGATTGCAATTATTACACACGGTTTTACAATACATTATACAGTACGCACAGAGTTGATGTATGGTTGTGTGTATGACGCGAGTACGAGGTTACAAAAAAATCGTAAAGCGTAAAGTGTTCCAAGTTTGTAAGCGTAAACGGTGCGCGGAAGTTGGTTCGGTTGTGTCAGACAGTCCAGAGTGCGTCGGTAGGGATCCATGTCTTCGGGTGCTGGTGCCTCATCGTCTGGCATGCTAGGACAGTCACCGCGCCGCTAAGCTCACTCGCTCGGTGCGGTTTTCCTGAAATAATATACAGGACACACTTGGAAAAGCGGGAATGATCCTTGCACATAGCTATCTGTTCAAATGTTCTTATAACTCCTATTGCATCTTGAACTGATGAGTATCAAAATGTTTGGAAATTTTACGGGAATCGCCTGTATGAGCTTTGACGGCTTTTCAAAATGTGTACCTATATTTATAAAGGAATCTTTTCAAAGGGTCAAAATACATTTCTAACATAAGGGTAACAGTTTTTGGACATCTTAGTGACCCGTTCAGTATGCTAAGATATGGTGACATGGTGATAAGATATGAGGATAAGAATGGTGACGTTATATTTTTTATCCATATGCGGAATCGTGATTGATTTGATAGTGTGCGTCTTTATATGTGACGCCGGTTTCTGTTTCCCGTTCCCCGTTTCTTGTCTAAATCTCTACAATATCACCCAAATATTCTCGCAGCCATGAACATTTCGTCCAATCTTCATTTACCTTAAATTGCGTATTGCATTAGAATTTTGCGGTACTTGCAATGTTTGGATGGTTTACCATGTTTTATAGAGGAACGTTCTTAACAAGTTTGTAATTGTTTGTTTACTTTTTATATAAAGCTATAACAGAGGTTTGACGATTTTGACTTGACATGCCATGCCCAATATGAAGAAGCATCGTGGTATTGGCAATTGGCATGGTTAGGTTCTCCCTTCAAATGTTGTTCACTTACAGTGTAGATTCATACACTAGGAACCCATTTCACACATGTCTAAGACAATGAAGTAACCATTTGATTCATTCGCGATTGAAAGCGTTCCTTTCTAAATCACATTTTCAAATATTTGGTCGCGATTGCATCACGACTGGATAGAAATGGGGATGTATTGCAAATACATGATCCAAAAATATTTCAATGTCGCCATTTCAATCTGCAGTCTTAAATGTCATTCCCATGGCATTAGTTATTTTGAAGACATTATCGTCCCCACCGCCAAGAGCTCAAACCAGTCTTACACCAGTCTTGGCTCTCATTTTCACATAAATTGCTTATTTCCCCGTGTTATACGCTAATTACAATGCATGAGTCCACAGACATTTAAATTTGATAAAACAAATTTGACTCAAATCTTTCCCCAAAATGAAAAATATTCCTCAAATGCCCCACAACATAATATGCTCTCCGACATGCTACTGAATACAGATATACCGTACATTCTGTACATACTTATAAATACTGTTATACTGTAGCTAATCATCATTTTTTCATTCAATCATCATTTTATAATCACATAATAATTGTCTTTTATAACAGGCAAAAAGCGACTATGCCAATTGAGATATACCAACCCCAAAAACACATAAGAACGTATTTTATATGTAGACGCTTCCTTACATAAATTCAAATAAATCGTAAAACCAACGGATCGAAACGTCAGAACACACGCGCATTTCGTGTAATGCTAATTTTCTGTGCGCCATGGGTTGTCACAGAAGTGATTCATTACGACACTATCTAGTCCGCTAGGTATATCATGGCCTAACACAGCGATTGCATCAAGAAATATATAACGTGAGCATATAGCAGCGCGCCTTCACGCATTGAAATCTTTGTGAACGCCACCCTGTCTCGGCCAATGCATGCATGGACGCAAACATGTAACGGTTCCGTACCATGCTATCATATTATTTGTGCAGTAGAATTTAGGGTGGGTTTACTTATCATTTCGATCAGATTTTTCTGGGGATGATTGAGAATTTGGCAGTTTATTATAACTGCAAATGACTGTGCAGTGTTTAATGCGTGATCTCGGATGCTGCAGTGTGTGATGCGGCTCCTTTTATGCATCGCTTCACAATCAGCGTGATATCCTGTTAACTTCGACCCGACATTAGCTTGGACTGAAAGCTGCCATCTCGAGAATTCGGATCTGTGTTTAATTTAATATTTGATATAATACGACCAGTATATTGCGTACATTCTTTTGAAAGGCGTCAGATCAAAGTACATGCCTATTTTTCGTTTACATTCGTATACCTATATAGGTTTATGTAACCAAATATGTAAATGTGTGTTATTTCAATTTAAACTGCAATTTTTACAAACATATATTACTGAAAATCTTTTTAAATATTGAGTATAGTATAGGTACTTTCCTGCAACGGTATAACTGAGCTATCAATGACAGCCTATATAGGTTTATACAGATGATCCTAAATCTTATAATTTGGGAGTGGAAATCAAGTATAAACAAAGAACTTCAGCGAGTTATTTGTAGGGCAAGCAATCACCCAAAATAATTGTCAATTCAATAATTTTAGATTTCAATTACTTGAGAAATTAGATATCCCATGGTATATACAACGGGTGATATTGTGGTATGCATTGCGGAAAGTAACAATCGTTTAAAAAACGTGTGGCCAACAATTGACAAAAGTCACAAAACTCGTTGTCAAAGCAGTGTGTCGTTAAACTGAAAAATATATGCCTAAACATTATTTTTGGGTTTTGGGCAGCGAAGAAGCAAGGAGTTACAATTCCGTTCCGTGGTTTCAATTAAGTACACCAAGGCACATCACAGAAATCACAGAAACGTCACAGAATGCAATTATAGCACTGAATTGGCAAAACCTGTGTTAATGAGAGTGTAGATCAAACTAAAACGCTTGCAAACATTGTGTCCGAACTAGTTGATTCATGACAATGAGAAATCCTTTTGCGAAATTGTAATTTCTTCATTAATATTCTCTGAGTTCCATACATCTATCATGAGAGATAAAGGACAGAATTTCTACCCAGTCGTGGGGTTATTAATAAACGGATATAATAACGGTACTCCATTCCAAGGCATAGTTTTTCTCGCTGGGTTCAAACTGTTATCCCATATCAATTGATACACGGGGTGTTGTTCGCCAAACGCTGCCAGAATAATTGATATAAGCGTGTAAGAGAGCGAAGCGAATGTTTCAATTTCACTAAATTGATGTATAACTTAAATTAAATAAAGTAACTTGATGTGTGAGAGTGATTTGTGTGTTTTTTTGGGGTCTGAGTTTGCTAGCTGTCTACTGGCCAACATGGCTGTTCCGATTTTGATCAAATTAGCAGATGTCTCCCTCGTTAAGTTCCAAATTAGACTCCCTGCTTTTTCAGAAAAATCTAGGCTTGACAGTTTTACAACTAATTAAAGCCTAGAAAATAATTATAATTTTCGAAATTTTGTTCTATAGCTGTTCAGCCGAAAGATTTCAATATTTTTTCACGATACTTTACAAAGTTATGTATATGAAACGTAATATTTTCATTTTCATTTTCATTTTTTTCATCGAGATTGAACAAATACATGTTAATGGAATGTCACTTGCATAATCAAGTAGGTACTTCTGAAGTTTTCAGGCCCATGTAAAGGACAACTAAATAAGTAGGTACATAATATATTTTTGGGGCAATGAACACAATGAACACAATTTCAAACAAAAACCTGGTAATCCAACTATATATTCCTCTAAGGTATTCCCAAATTATGAGTTGCCTCTTTAAGTGCATAGTGAATCTACACAAATGTGGTAATTTTATAGCATGAGTGTTGATCTTTAAGGGTTACAGGGGTAGGAATACGAAGTCTTGCATCGGTACAGCGGAAGGTAGACATGACACTGCTACATTCTACCTACTTTACACATGCATTAGTTTAATAACTCGCATTTTGTTCAGCCCTGGTGAATTGGAGTGAAATTTTCATCAGACTGATGTAGACGGGGAAAAATAAATACAAAAAATCCACATGCAATTTATTCATGTGTCTGCTCAGTGCAATATAGAAATTGATTTTCATCTACTTTTCGATAAACCACATATCCAAACATATTATTATTATTATTTACATTTTATGTCTTTGATGATGCAGAAGTTTATTCAATATTGACATGAACAGTCAATTAAAACTGACAATCAAGCGTGCGCACGGTGAAAGAGTCTGGAGGCAGGCTGCAGGGAAATCTCCCGTTATACTCCATCTACAAATCTTTTCCTGCGAGTGATTTCCGCCGCAGGAGTGAGACAGTGAGTGCCAGCGCTTGCCTGCTAACATCCAAAGATAGAGCCGAAAGGGGTGGCAGAGGTTGTGATGGGGTGGCGGCGGCCTCGGCGGCGGCGGCGGCGGCGGCGGCTTCTCGGAGTGCAAGACACTCTTGATGCCAGCTTTTGGGGGCGGCAGCGTGGAGCTCAGCGTCATTTGCTCGAGACATGGCATTGAAAGCATACAGAAGTCGACAGTTGAAATTGGTAGGTGATTCCAATCTCCCAAACCCCATTCAACATGGCAAACGACTCAAATGGGTTGATTTGACGGCTATAAATGGAATGAGTTCACACGGAATGGCGCTGCAGCACACGATCGAGCTGCAGAGAACCTGGCTCCCAGTCCCATCCCGCCCTATCTATTATCAATGTACTTTATGGAGTGAGATGGCAGATCCGGGGCTCACATACCACCGACCAACAATCTGCGCAATATCCAGGATTCGTTGTTTTTTGTTTTTCTTCGAAATGAGCAAGATCGGAGATAGGTTTTCTGGGGTGCGAAAAACTACTATAGATATTTTTGTGCTTCTGTTTATATAGACTCAAACGATGGATTTGCTGGAAAAGTATATATAGGTACTTCTTTGCGCAATATGCTTGTTTTGATTTTTTTATAAAATTTAATGCTATACTAAACGTGAATATCATTAAAAAAATCGCTTCAGCGTAAAGCGCTGCGTCTTCAATACAAAGAAGAATAAATACTTCGACATATTTTTAAAACGTGCAGTTTAAAAACGCGACGCAAGACTGAAAAAGTTTATGTTGATATGAGCACTGACGGGACATCGATCTTTCTACGCCCTAAAAGTGAAACTAAAACCTAAAACATCCTTGCACTGAATTTCGCGGTCCCGGCCGGCACTCCAATGCTGAGCTATGCAAATAAGATGCTCTCTGTCTCTGTAAACACACCCACGTAAACTCCTAAAACATAGAAGTGAAATCTTTCACCAGTAATCAAAATTCCAAAATCCTTCTTTATACAAAGAAATGATCCTATAAGTTAGACCCCAAAACCGACCAAAAAGATAGCGATTATATCCTAACATTTCGTGTCATTAAATTGATGATGTGGACTAGGCATTTGTCAAGTGGCATGCAACGGCGGTCATGCAGATAGTGATAATAAGCAGTGTCTCTATAATGAATTAATTGCCGTGTGGGGATTGCCAGGGTGGGCGACCAAAAGGCGATAACCTGGCCGACACTCGTGTTGGCCGCTCGATTATATAATAGGCACATTGACTGTATAAAATATACCGGTGGCATACGTTGCACGCTCCCGAGGGTCGATCAGACGCACGTGCCGGAAGTACAACTGGCCCATATCTTTGATTTGATGCTCGATTTCAACAGCCAGCGTTGGTTGTATGCAAGCAAGCGCGGCCACCACTTTCCTGCCCCATCTGCCCTGGCTCACCGGCTAGAGTAGGTACCACACTATATACCGTTGCACGAGCGGGACTCCTCAGGAGACAATTACCAGGAAGACGTGGCACGCTTCTGTTCAATGGGAAGGAAGTGGGAGGCATATCGATGCATGGCTCGTGCCAGCATCTTTGGCATCACGTTGCATCTCGTATATCCAGTTTCCAAACCGTAGAATATTAATATATGTCTGTTGGCGTCGGTTGTATTCTTCATAATCCGAAATGATTGTCCTAGAGACGGTTTAGTAAAGGTGACAGAAAATGGACAGGGGTACTTTATACTTGGCGTATTTAGGTACTGCAAAAGCTGCCTCTACATTATATAGCCGACTTCATTAAGATCAGCTGCTAACTGCTAAAATGCGTCTTACGGCAACCTTTTCATATTCTGCACAATACACCCATTGAAATGAACGGAAAGAGATTAATTTTCGACATGGCCTAACCTCATGGGAATTAATTACTCACCCCACTTTATCCACGCAAACACAACTTGAAGTGGTTCGAGTATTCATGCACTCTGAAACTTGGGAGATGAGTAGTAATCTATACTCACACATATATACCTACTATACCGTGTTTACATAAAACAGTAAAACAATCCTTACAGCCATATGTTGATTGGACAATGGACAAGCCATCTGGCAGGCATTGCTACTGTTAATTGCAGCGGCTGTACGACAATTGCTCTATGGAGGCGCGAGAGCAAGTGAGACAGATCGCGAGAGCGACAGAGAGACTATGTGACAAGGAAAGCAGGGCTAAAGATGAGGGGAGAAGCAGTAAGCTATTGTATCAAACCCAGCCTCGATTGCAAGCCTCCTGCGGATGCTCTCCCATTCAGTAGGCCAACACACAATTGACGGGGCGGTGCCTGATTTGGGGAGGAGTTGCATGCCATTCTGTTCGCTCACCGCTTTTCTGTTTCAAAAACTGGCATGTAACGTCTACGTGAACGTCACCAACGCCTGTGCCGAAACACGTCTTTCTGTTCTGTTGTAGGTCTTTCCTGTCGTGGATGGCGCGAGGAGAGTGATGCAGCCCTTCCTCCCCGGTACCATGGCGTCAGAGTCCTCAGAAGCGTCGACGCCAGCCGCCGCCGCCGCGGCGTCGGCACTCACTTTCTCAATCGCCAAGATCATGGAACCTGACAAACAGCGACCCGTATTTCAACATATTCCATACCCAGTGCACCTCGACTCTGCCTTCAAGAAATATGTGCCCGCTTTCCGACCACAAGATCTTCTACAGCAATATCCGCTGCTCTATTATCACCCCAACCATCTGCTGAGACTGTACCCGGGTAGCCAAGTCGCTTCTTCGTCGCCGACGCCCGCGACGCCAGCGTCGACGCCGGAGACGCCGATGTCGACCACGAAAGCGGCGTCCAAAAGAACGGCGACGGGAGTCGCGAGTTCGACGGCCGGCAAGCAGAAGAGCTTCACGTGTCCGGAGTGCGGCAAAGTGTTCAACGCACACTACAACCTGACGAGGCACATGCCGGTGCACACGGGCGCCCGTCCGTTCGTGTGCAAAATCTGCGGCAAGGGGTTCCGCCAGGCGTCCACGCTGTGCCGACACAAGATCATCCACACGGCGGAGAAGCCGCACAAGTGCCACA
Organism: Nemoura dubitans; assembly: GCA_921293005.1. Taxonomy (NCBI): domain Eukaryota; kingdom Metazoa; phylum Arthropoda; class Insecta; order Plecoptera; family Nemouridae; genus Nemoura; species Nemoura dubitans. The sequence goes on along the minus strand of OV121073.1, from coordinate 19,936,300 downwards.
CTTGCGGCAAAGCGTTCAACAGAAGCTCCACGCTGAACACGCATACGAGGATCCACGCGGGATACAAGCCGTTTATTTGCGAGTTCTGTGGCAAGGGGTTTCATCAGAAAGGCAACTACAAGAATCATAAGCTTACGCACAGTGGGGAAAAAGCTTATAAATGTGCAATTTGTAACAAAGCGTTTCACCAGATCTATAATCTCACGTTTCATATGCATACGCATAATGAGAAAAAACCGTTCACGTGTAAGATCTGTGGCAAAGGATTTTGTAGAAACTTTGATTTGAAGAAACATATGAGGAAATTGCACGAACACGCGAGTTCGTCGCAACAATCGCCGTCGCCCGGAAGTTTTGCTGGCGTTTCCGGTTCGTCTTTCCTAGCTCCGTTCCTGTTGCCGCCGCCGTGTGCGGCTCCTGTTTACGTGACGAAACTGCTGTGACCCAATCCGTTGTTCCTCGCGTCTGCCGCCCACCGACCGCGGCACGCGCGACTCGAGGAACCGACCTGCACCGCCGGCGTCGGCGTCGGCGTCGGCGTCGGACCCTCCGGCGTCGGATTGCGCGAGGATGCGTTCCGGCTAATTCATTAGTTTCGGTTACAGGTGCCATATATAAGAGGGCTCAATGATGAATCAGTCAGGCGATGTGATTTTCGAATTAAGGACTCCCCTTCGTCCTAACCCCCCCCCCCCCCTCCTCCCCCTGCCCATTGCCATGTGCATCCAGTCAAAACCTCTCAAATAATTGTCATTGCCCATGTGTAGGTATATCACATATACGCACTATCGTTCCTGTAATAATGTATTGTTGCACTGTATACAACGCGTAGGTTAGGTGTATATGCAAATATTCGCAGTAATAAATGTTACGAATTGTATACTATAGGTGTGAAGAATTTGTAAATATCATTGCTGCAATCCACAATGTTGTAAAGAAAAAGATACAAATTATTATACAACATAAAGCACTTCCGAGTTCAGACTACTTTATTATTATTAATGAATATAGTACATTTAAATGTTTGACATATCAATATTGTTTAGATATTAGCCATATAGAAGAACGATTATACACATTGACTGTAATGATACAACATAATTACTGTGTCCACGTGTACCTAGCTTAAGTCATTCAGTTGAAAATGAGAATTCAAACAACGACGACATATTATTGTGTAAATCCTTGTACTATCCACAAATTAAAACTTACCCGAACAGAAGCAGATATTATACAAATGCACATTTCGTAGGTTTCCACAGGGTATATATAAATAGGAGTTAGGCGAAAAGTGACCGCAATGCGAAAATGAACAGCCGTCAAATGCGAGGAACAGTGTTGTACCAAATAACAATGGTAATAAAACGTATAGTATTGAAAATATTGTGTATTTATTGAATGTGTTTTATATACTTATCTTTAGCACCTTATCCCTTTGTGGACACTCTTTCGACTATTGTGTCTCTTAAGAAAGGGTTGTTCAATTTTTACTGACCACTGAACACATGAGAACATCAAACAAGTTTTCATGTACAAAATCGGTGTTTCCTTTGCATTCTGAATCCTTGGATGCACGTGTAGACCCAACAGCACCCAAATACAATGGCATTATTACTACAACCCCCCCGACTGAAGAAATCTCTGTCCATTCGAATAGCACTGTATCTAAGCTTCCAGTGAATGAAATCTCTTGGCTGCTTCAATATTCCGTCAGTAATTATGGTAGCTACTTTGTAGAAATTCCATTGTAAATCCACCGACCTAAACATGTCATTCCACCTCAACTCTCAAGCGCATAAAAAACGTATATGCACAGGTATAGATTTGATTGTCCACTTAATAAAGAATCGGTTATGTGTTGCTAAAATTGGAACATTATAGGGTAGCAAGCAACCTGCGCTGCCGCCCCATTATTTCGCTTGTTGTGATCTTCGAGGCATCAAAGGCCATCCACCTGTGTGAATACAATAAGAAACATGCCGAATTCAAGGCAAATAGGATTACCGCTCTGCTCGAAACCTAGGTATGTGAACTTCCTGTGGCACACAATTTTGATCAAATGAAACCTAAAATCGGTGCTCAAACGAGTGTTTGAGCAGTTTACGGACAAAAGCCTCTTGTGATATGATTGGAGAGCAAGTGAACGCTGCATAGGCTGGTAATGTACCACATTCTTTGCTGCTAGTCAAACCCGGCACCTCCACATCAAAATAGGTTGGTAATGTACCACATTCTTTGCTGCTAGTCAAACCCGGCACCTCCACATCAAAATAGGTTGGTAATGTACCACATTCTTTGCTGCTAGTCAAACCCGGCACCTCCACATCAAAATAGGTTGGTAATGTACCACATTCTTTGCTGCTAGTCAAACCCGGCACCTCCACATCAAAATAGGTTGGTAATGTACCACATTCTTTGCTGCTAGTCAAACCCGGCACCTCCACATCAAAATAGGTTGGTAATGTACCACATTCTTTGCTGCTAGTCAAACCCGGCACCTCCACATCAAAATAGGTTGGTAATGTACCACATTCTTTGCTGCTAGTCAAACCCGGCACCTCCTCACCAAAATAGGTTGGTAGTGTACCACATTCTTTGCTGTAGCCAAACCTGGCACCTCCACATCAAAATAGGTTGGTAATGTACCACATTCTTTGCTGTAGCCAAACCTGGCACCTCCTCACCAAAATAGGTTGGTAATGTATCACATTCTTTGCTGTAGCCAAACCTGGCACCTCCACATCAAAATAGGTTGGTAATGTACCACATTCTTTGCTGTAGCCAAACCTGGCACCTCCTCATCAAAACAGGTTGGTAATGTACCACATTCTTGGCTGCAGCCAAACCTGGCACCTCCTCATCAAAACAGGTTGGTAATGTACCACATTCTTGGCTGCAGCCAAACCTGGCACCTCCTCATCAAAACAGGTTGGTAATGTACCACATTCTTGGCTGCAGCCAAACCTGGCACCTCTACATCAAAATAGTTTCGAGCTTGCGTCACGAATTTTCAATCATTTATCGCCCGGATTGCAAGCGGGTGAATAGTCATAAAAACTATAAACATGAAATCCGGCAACTCATGTAATCTTTCACGTCCCTTCATTTCACTAAAAGGATCAAAAACATAATATACCTACGCTACACCTATAACAAAACCATCCGATGTGATCTTTAATCCCGCCATGCAATAATGATTGTATCGGCGATGATGCCCCCTAAAAGTGTTGAAGTGTAATGGCGTCACGGCAGCGACGCCGACGCCGACGCCGACGTCGACGCCGACGCCGTAGGGGTAGGTGTATAGGTACAGATGCAAGCGCAGCTCGCTAATCAGAGAGACGCTGGGAAATTGAACCATGCGCACCTCAGCATTATGGTTCAACGCCTCGGTACAATGCCGGAGCGGCGTCGATTCGCAGCATCCCTAGCAGCATCCCCGAGTCCCAGCCCACCGCTCGCTCGCTCGCTCTATGCTCGCTCTATGCTCGTAATGCGCTACCCCTACACCCGCGGCCCCTCCCTGCGCCCAGTTAAGCTCGATACCAAAGCGCGGGCGAAACGTGTGATTAATAAAGGTATAGATTGCTTCACGGGGAGACCGATTTAATAAGCCCAATGAACACATGTATTCCATACGTGCTGGCTATACTGGCGATTTATCCCATGGCATGGTAGCGTTGATCAGCGTATAGTGTGCTTGAATATAATGATGTTCGTTATGTGAACTGTTTTCAATTGGGTATTGGATATATGTTTTAATTAAGATACGTAAAAGTACCTGATATATCATGGGCAAATTGCATTTGAAATATAACGACCATTCCTTCTTATTATTATCGCTGACATAGGCGGTTGAACAATTTGAAATAAATCCATTCTACGAAGCTCTGAAGACATGACGATGATATGACGTGTATTATAAGATGCGATGAGAATTGCGATCAACTTGTGATACGTAATTGGCTGGTTTATAATAAGTCGACAAGATCGCTGGCGTATTGTGATGTCAATGCCATCACCTCTAGCAGTTCAAAAAAACACCCCTTGACGTTCCAAAATGGCAGGCTACACGACACGCCAGCATGTTGTCACCGCAGTGAACGACGTCGCAGAGCTCGACTCAAATGTAGGGTGGGTGGGTGGGTGGAGATGTATAAGGGTGGGATGGGGTGGGTTGGCCTGGTGTAGGGTGGGGTGTGGTAGGGGGAGCAGAGTTATACTGCTGCCTGCCTGCCTGCCGCCTGCATGGCATTCAGAGGTGTCAAACTAGATAATCGGCTCGCACCCAGATAATTAAACGTCACCCCCGCATCCCGACAGTTTGTCACGTCACGCATACTTTTATCTCTTATTTAGAGGGGATTATCTTGGTTTGTTTCACCTTGCAATGCTCGGTGCATGCGATGCTCGGTGACGCTTGCAGAGGTGACACGTCATGGGTTACAATCAGTGATCATCAAAATATAACAGCCATAGACGCGATGATTAGCGTTGCATTAATAATAATATTTAGCTTATACTATTTCGTTTCTATTTCGTTTCTGTGATTTCTTACAGGAATGCTAGCTGGGTGTCTCAAACTCTTTAATTTCCTAATCATACAGAATCAATTCCTGATCCCGGCTCATATTTTGCATTCAGTATACGTTTAACGAGGCTTTTCCGTCGTTACCTTGAAAGCCAATGATAGATGCAATTCTTAACCGATCATCGGAAAGCTGGCCCAAGGTCAGTGAACTAATGGTTAAAATACCAACGGCCTTGATGATTAACCTTGGCTTTCCTTCATGAGAATTCATTTTCGGGTTTCTATTATCAATTACTGTTTGCCGTTTGTTCTAGTTGAAGTAAAGGATGCATTTCGGGGCCATTTCAGCACCTCCGGTCCAATGGAAGGTACGAAGATGAAATTTAACAAGAACGACAATGCTGTATTATTGGTGTAATCCTCATCAAAAATTGACCACTTGGATGTCAACAGAAATATCACGCCTTTTCATCAAACCATAACCATACAGGTAATCAATTTTTTTCGGCAGCCACAAGACATAATATATATGGAAAGAACCGAGAAATCGGCGTGTTTAACTTTGGAAGCTGCAATGAATGATTGAGCTGTTGCCGCTCGCTTCGTTTGAACCTTTATAATACATCCTATTAGTGTCCAGCACAAAGAAGCTGGTAACCCATATACGCAGCCGCGGTGAATGGTCGGAAGGGCACATCCCTCACCCCTGCCCCTGTTCAGGGCCCGGACACCAGCCCTGGGTGAAGATCTCGGTGATGATGATGGCTTGGACACTTTGAACGTCTGTTTGGGAGATCACGTCACTTCGCATCCTGTCACTCGGCAGCCATCTGAAGCTCATCCGATGCCCATCAAACCAGCCGAAGATAAATGTTGAGGCAAGTGGATGGACCGGAGGGAACTTATATGTAACGCGAAGTGCTTGCATTCATTCAGTGCAGCCATTCATTCAGATTTCATTCATGCAGTTATTTTAATTTAGATAGAAACGAGAGTGCAGGTATTTGTAAAATAGAAATACTTGGCCGAAACGAATTGTATCAATTGAAAACGTAAAAATGGACAAAAATCTAATGAGTTGTTCATGGCATATTTTGTTTGAAACAAATGAAGGCGGTAAAGAGATAAAAATAGCATCTCGTATGAATTCCTCGACAGATCGATAGAGCTAATTACGAAATGTATTCGTGTTTGTCACAATTTAGTAGGTACACATTGAAAAGTCTAGCCCCTGAGTGAAAAAGTGTGCAGTGGAAAAACAAGAAGGCAATGCAGTTCATGAGCGTTTGCAGATGCACTGAAGGAGATGGAAGTAGCGAGCATGGGGTACGTGCGATAAGGATGATAAATGGGAGCAGAGAAGGGAAAAAAAGAATGAGGCTATGTGCTGTGGTTTGAGTGAAGTGTTTAGACTATTTAGCCGGGAGCAGAAAGGTTTTTGTTTGCATCAAGTGCATACAAGACCCTGATACAAGCATACATGCGCGCTGTGTCCTAGCTTCTAGTACATAGGAAGTATTCAAAAGGCTACCGGGACGGTTGGTTATGAATACACCATGTTAGGCTTCGAATGAGGTTTTGTTGCGCACCTTTCGGCTTAGAACGGCAGGGGATTAGGCTTCAAGTTGGTTCACTGAGTTTTTAACATTGGTTGGTCATTTTCCCTCATCGTCATTTGTGTGCCTCTAGGCCGGGAGCGAGCAGCTAGCGCAGCCCATGAGCGCAGCCAGCCTGTTTCGCCGCTGCGGGATATTGCCGTCATCTTTCACGTATTGTCGGAAGATTTGCGTCACATCTTATTTTCGGAAAAGAGCGCCGACAATAGAGCAGTTTACTGTCAGAACCAATTTCTAAGATGGGAGTCTCGAAACCATGGTCTCGAAGCCCATGTTTCGTAGCGTGCTACCCTTAATTAAGCCTGTTCAATGCTCACCCAACAGGGAAAAGATCCACGGGATTACTAAAAGATCCTCACAACTCATCTCTTTCTGTTCCCTTTTTCCGAATCCGGAAGAGATAAAAAATAAAGCGTAGTATTTTCACAAATAACAAAAGGAAGACTGGAGATGACATGTTCTGTGACGTCAAAAGCACATTCATTATTTATTGTGAATGCAAAGCACCTCGCCGATCCATAAGACGCAGCACCCAGCAAACAGAACGGTGGCAGCCAGCAGGAACCAAGACATGCCAGTTTTTCTCAGTCTCAGATGGCAGAAGCCAGATAATGCCGGAGTAAGCTAGCCCGGAACACAAGGAACTAGGAATGACTATAATCACTTGCACTGCAATTGCCATCCAATCTCAGCCAATCACTGCTGTAACTAGTTAGCAGAAAGCTATGTGGAAGAGTACACTTTCATGTTTATCATTATCTCAACTAGTAAATCACTCACTTTGTAGGGTCTTCTAATATGCGGGTAAGGGCATACCAACCAACCAACCAACCAACCAACCAACCAACCAACCAACCAACGCTGCCAATATTGTTGTAATTGCGTTTATATGAATGGTGTGGAGTGGCTAAGGCTCTTAGGGCAATCGAGAATATATTAGGGGTAGAATGTCGAAGTCTAGAAGTATTAAAAGAGAGGTGGTAGGGGGGGGGGGTGCGACTGGGGGTGGGGGTGGGGGAGTTAGAATAAGGGATTTGACAGGCCACGACCCCTAATGCGATCTGTGGACACAGGATTAGTCTATCGGAGAGTGAAGAACGCAAAACGAAACGGAACGGTTTTGGCATTTGGCATTATCCGACCACATCACGTCGTGTTTTGTCATTCACTGGAGTTCATTGTGGGTCCCCCTCCCACCGTGCACAGCTCACTCTCTTTCAGTCTGACGCTCTGTCAGCTGGGCGATTTTTGATCACGAGACATTTATGTTTTTCGTTTGATTTCCTCGAGACTTACTTATTGTTAAAGACTTATGCCCGGTATGAATCGGTCTTTGGCATGAGATGAAAAGCACGTTCGGAACCTGCAAGGAGCACGAAAACATGACGAGTGCCCTTCAGGATTCAGACTTCAGAGTTCACTTGCTGCCTTGAGCATGTTGTCTTGTAGTTGTATATTATATCGGTTTGGCCAATCAAAAACAGCATCGAACTGAAATAGCGTGGTGGTATCACAAAGATTAATATTTAAGAAATCACGAAAATATAATATATAGAATAACATGTAACATATCGTTAATGCAATAATGCAATAATAAATGCAATCGTAAATGCAATAATGTTTGCAAGTGACCAATTAAAACCGTATTTCTATGCTTGAACAGTCGAATCCATTAATGAAGCATAGAGTTCCTTTTAAGTCACTGAGGTATATTTTAGAACAGGTGAGAAATACTAACTCATTTACGACATTATAGCGGAAATATACCAAGAGAGCCGCTACTAAAAAACCTGAGCGAAGAAAACTCCAAGCCGTGAAGTGCGTAGGAACCAGAGATTTAATTGATTACAGACCGTAGATAATCTCACGTGGCTATATAGCTAACACGTGGAAAAAGAGTAAACGCCCGTGCCACGATTTCTGATGAGAGTTTGACGCTGAGAGGGGTGCACGGTCTGGGTGTGATTCTCTGACAATGGCAGAGAGATATGCCCTCCCGACTCCCGTTGCTATGGACCAAATCAGACACGCGTACGGTCCATTGCCTGCTAGAAACATCCACATCCACATCCACATCCAGATCCAGTCAATTGAATCCCGACCCTACTATCTGGAATACCTAAGCCTTGCTCGAACACGCTTTGACACTAACAAGAGAAGAGCAACATGTACTTCATTAATTGAATATCTATGAATATTGGGAAATAATAGAGAGTCTTCTATTAATGATGATATTTACCGTTGCGAAAAGCTACACACATGGTTATTTTGTTTTAGTTTGGACATGCCATATAGAGTATACAGTTCTCTAGAGAATTGAACGCAGTCTGTCGGATATAGCCGGATATAGTAATCATGTGTAAACTATATACAAAGCAGAAAGCAAATATCGCTAAACAATATTACGTCATCAACCATAAAGCATTCGGCGGACATTTAAACATTGAAACACATGATGTTTTTACTCAATCCCATGCGTATTCTAGGCAATTCTCTGTCAGGTCTTAGTTATTTGAATCTCGGCACCTCCACCTCCACCATAATATTATATAGCATGTTCCTACGAGTATAAAAAATTAAAATAACTCACTTTTCAAATTCCCTGTTGAGTTTTCAGTCTTTTCAACGAAGTCAAAGAACGATCGTTCACACAATTTAATTCTTAGATCGATGCGTAACAGACAAACCTTACCCGGGCGTCTTCCAGCAGCGTAAGGTAATATTTTTTCATCTCGGCCAATTGTTCATTCGCCTTCTAGAAGCGCGTACTAATTAATATCGTTTGGCGAGTAAACACTATTTTATGGTTTTGTTTAAAACATTAAGCGCGGAGCGACTAAGCGAGGGTGTTATAGCGTTAGTGTGGGGGCGGCGCGGGGGAGTATGTATATCGTTCGGAGTGAGTCAATAAAGTGTAATTGAGCATACGCCAATGTTGTTGCCTGCTCGAATAAGGTAGGCCACAGCAGAGCTGTGTATAATTATCTACAGTCTACACCAACCCTTGCCTATTGACGGTAACTGCTAAACTTGTTTTTGGGGTTACTACGTTAGTGAATGGAACAAAACGAATGGTCAGTCCATGTCAAACAGAGATGTAATAACCCTAAATCAAGTCAAATCCTTGGTACCTATGGTTTACCGTTTACGGGTTATACGAGCAGTGCGTAATACAAAGCCGTTATTATGAAATTGATGTACATTTACTTTTTGGCGTAATAAAATATCTTAACCGAGTGCAGCCTTACAAGAAATTAAATGAAGAAATGCACGAATGTTTTCACGATCTAAAAACAACAGAAGATTCGCGCGTGCTTAACCGTCATTAAATGGGAAGGTAGGCACACTTACCTTTTGAACATCAAGACAAGGGGATAATATACGCGATTGCTTATCTACGAATCTCTGATTATTTCATGCCTAGAGTTGTTCAACTTGCCACATTTCAATGTTTTACTGCTATTGCTAATCAATTGATGGCGATTAACTAGAACCGGAAGCTTATTTTTTTATAGAGGGGCTTGACTGAAGTAATAGTCCCTCTCTACATCTCAACCCTTAGCTGCATCAGCCAAACACATTCCCAACCCTCCGAAATGGTTAGTCTGGTATGTAATTACCATATTGCCACTCGTCTCTCCCTGCTACTATGTGGGTCGGCGCTCGGCACCACAATATTGAGGGCGCATAACCAACCTATCTCGTAAGCTTTCCACGGCGGTCTCAGTTCATAAAAAGGATGATTTAATGGGGCGGAATGAGTCGATTTACTGTTTTATCAAATAAAGGGACGTTGTTTTAGAATAATAACAACTCGCGAGTAAAAAGCAATAAAACGAACTGAGCGACGTGGGCCCATCCCCTCTTGATCCTAGTAATTTAATATTGTTTCGCTGTTAGAACACGGAAATTTAATCCAGTGATCACAGTAACTTGAATTTGAACCAAATTGGATCCATATTCAGAAATTGCAGCGAATGTGTATTTTTATTCGCATTATCACGTGGTTAAAGTTATACGTAAACACTTCATATTTTTTTGTTTCCGAATGATTTTTCCACGGCGCGAACCATAACGCGAAAGAACCGCTAATTTCACGGAACTGGAATCGTTTTCCACGGAATCGGAAACTTTATCTCAGACAAAACGTCATTTAAAAAAAGTGTAAGAACTGGAACCGCAACCAGAAGCTTAATTTAAGACTATAAAGAATCATTACCGGAACCGTATCTATATAAAAGTTCGGATCCAATGCTTAGTGCCGGTTTTTCAGTGACCCGTTAAGATTTAACGGTCCATTAGCAAGAAAATTAAGGGCTCTGATTGGACGTTGCTAGGCAAATAACAAGTTAACAGACCGTTAGATATTTAACGTGCCACTGAAAAACCGGGTCTTAGTATATATACACACTTCATATCTGCTCTCCACAGTGACGTTCGTCCATCTTGCTGTTTGAAGTCCAAAGCATTACTCCCCCGCCTCCGTAAGCTAGAATCGGCTTGCAGCGACTTCTAAATTTCTTTTCTATTTAGTCATCTTGCCTATCACAGATCAACTCCTGGATATTTAAATGCTTCCTTCATCTCCCTGCCTTTTCTAAGAAATGTTGACCTCTCCACCTTTATATATTTTTACCTCTTGAAAAGCTACCGACTCTCTTTTTTCTTGGCTGATCTTTAAACGAAACTCTGTTAAAACTGCAAGATTAAGATTGCAGTTAGAACTGCAATAACAAGTTAATGTCTCCAGCGCTGGCGGTATAGGTACATACAACCAGCAAAACGCAGCATTTCTCTGAAGTCTCAAACTTTGAATTGACTGGAAATTAGAGCAGTATCAAAAACATTGATTTCAATGTTACCCATTGCAGTCAGAAGGCACCACTCCAATTGATTTGGTGACAACATTGTGAGTGACTGTGAATGAAAGCAGAGTGTGTTTCAGCAGCAACTGCACTATTCACGCCGAACAAAACATGCATTTCTTCGTCGATTGAACAAGCTTAGAAGGAGGCCTTGCAGCAGACACCCTCGCACTTGCAACCATTTGTTCCATCACACACAATTGAACGCCTTTTAATATCGCAATTCACACTTTAAAAGCGTACAACATAAAGTTAAAACCCACAAGAATATATTCGGTGTTTTATCAATCCTTGCACACGCAGTAAGTTTTTTTCTTGCACACTCGTCAATAGGAACACAGGGACACTCATTTCTAGAATCCTTTTCAATTCTCTGGAAGTGTAATGTATGAAGATGTATACGTGGATATGCATGATTTTTAGAGTGGTGCTAGTGCATACATTGATGATCGCTTATTGAAATCGGAACAAGAATATTTACCACACAAAGTTCATAAATTGTATTACACGTATTTTCATACGAAGTCTCATCATAGCCGTCCGTGGTAAAATCGAGAATATAGCATTCAATCAAACTACTTTAACTCTGACTCAAACAATGTATTTTTGTACCCCAATGATAACTAAATAATAATTGAAATCAAGACGCATGTAACATGAACAACGAAATAAACAAACAAACAACGCTAGCTGGAAACGACATCTTGTTAGCTTGAATAAAAAGCAAAAAATTAACCTGGTATAGCCAAAGCAGCACAATAAAAGCGTAATGAAGCCAGCACTCGCCTTTTATCGCATTGTGTGCCAAACGAGTATAAACGCTTTGTTTGTTTTACCCATCTTAGCGACCAATGCACAAAGGGCCTTTTTCAAACGAGGGTTCTTTCCGTGTTGATGCTGCCTCACTTCTCAGTCAGATTTGTAACGTTACTGCCATTGATTGTCCAAGTTACTGAAACAGTCTTGTACCACAGCTTGTACTACATGTTAAATGCCCAGGTGTTATAGGACATCGGATCCAAAATAATCAAATAACTTTTCAGTATTCAACACAGACCAATAAAAATTTTGAAGTTTGACTTGAAAGAGTTCTGCTCACAGATAACAGAGGTTTCTTTCTACTACTCTAAAATGTCAAAACGTGGATATTACCTGAAGTGTGAAAAAATGTATTAGCGATCACTATTATAATTTCAAGATAATTGAGGATTTATAGTAAAACTTTTCCAGGTATACCTTTACTAACCTATACTTACAGCAAAGGTACGGAAAACTTTGGTATCCATTCTGAAACAAAACACAATGCAAATGACCTAACAAACTCAATAGCAATTACCTACTCATTTCCTTTAACCATAGACACGATTATAACTGCATATTATCATCCAGTAGCAATATCAAGCTAATTGTGAATATCTCCTGCCTTTGTCTGGCAAGGTTTATTTAGCAAGTGCACTAGTGCTAGCAGTGTGTTGGTCTAAAACAGCGAGCGAGCAGTGGTGCGGCTAGCTGACAGCGTCTAGGGACCTACTTCTGGATCTCGGCAATTTGCATCGGAACAATAGAGAGGTAGATATGATGGGGGTGGCACGGGGGTGGCATGGGGCGGCGCATTGCTCCAACGGGGATGGTGCCGAGTCCTGGCTGGAGATGATGTCAGGCTTTTCGTGGACCAATGGATTCAAGGGCTTGCCATAGCAACCGTCTCTATACAGTATACAGTGTACACTATAAGCATATTTTATTAATGAAGTAGAAAGAGAGAAGGCGCATGGTATACTGTGACATATCTACAATATTAGTAACCTGTGATTTTGTTTTCGACAAATTATTTTTAAAAATTCAGATTTGAATATGGCGACAGATTATTTTAATTCCACTTTATACTTCTTCGCGTAGGAGCCTACTTATTAGATACAACGCACAGTGAGGGAAAGCAGCATTGAAATGATGTACAGGTCATTATCAAGTGTATAAAGTGCAAAAAGGTACAAATTAGAGAAAAATACCTTTTCCCATTGTCACAGCATGGTGTGCAATCGCAAGTATTTCGCATCACAATTAGTCATGTCGACAAATGGTGCCTGTCCTGGCATATACATCACCGCTTGATGGTAGGCACGACGGGCTGACGAAGTTGGCAGCGGGCCGAAAAGGGACCAGCAGAGGCCCCAAAGGCCCCAACCCTGTCACGTCGAGAGCGGCCGGCACTGCAGTGGCAGAGCCAGCTTGCTCCTCTGTTTGCTGAGAATCAGCTAGGCGGGTAAGTCTATTTGTTTGTCGGAATGAGATACGACCAGATCATCGAGGCGAGATAGAAACGATGAAATGGGGATGGGTTTTTTTTTAAGGGTGTGGGTAGATTAGGGTGAGATCGAATAGCGAGGGATGGTGGGGGTGTTGTAGGAACGGATAAATTTGCTCATCTCTTCAACATTGCTATTACGCCCAACAATCATGCAAATTGATCTGACATGAATGTTTGACAAATTGATAAAAGTAGGTATTTGAGGAATTTGCGCACACGTGACCGTTATACCTGTACACATTACAGTGGTACCTGTGTCATGTAATGCATTTGCCAAGTAACCTACAAGAGGGATATTTTGTATTGCATAGTGAATTGAGTGCATCAAAACTAAGGTAGCTATGCATCTGCGGTATGTGTGTAAAAGGCACGATGCTTGGCGCTTGGGAATGGGACATTGTTTCCTTGGAGGAGAAACCCAAGGAAATGCTTCCAAAGACATTTAGAGCAGAGAGGATGGACCTTGAGATTCGATATACAATCGATACAGAAGACCTATCCATAACTTAACAATGATTTGAAAACAGTTTCCATAACTGTGCTCGTCATTTCCGGATTGCATTGTTTTGAATTTTGATAGAACTAGATTCCGAAATAAATGTTTGATTAGAAAACTATTTTAGCCCTGCAGTGCAACAGGTATCGTACCCGTATTTAAACGCATCTATTAACGAGTTAGAGCCTCGGAGATGATAATAATTGTATTAAGTACAGCCGGTACAGCCTAAAGGTATAAGGTATCACGAAAAAATGATGAATTATTTTCTGAACCAACTTGACTCGGGCTAGTCGAGGACGACTGCCTGTTGTTGAATCTGAACCTTAAGATGACGATATTTCAGCAAGAGCCATTCAGATAAGCGATGAATTCTTTGCAGAAAAGGATTATAAATAATAGATACACGACTCTTTTTCTGACATGGTTCATTGCAAGTCATGAAATCGAAAAGTCTCTAATTTCAGTCGTATTTGTACAAAACTAATGATTTATTTTGGATCGTTACAACAAACATGATATTTTCATTTCACAAAATTGTTAAATCACAATAACAAATTATTACCTTAGCACACAAAATGTTATTTTGCGAGTATTTCATTACAAGTTACAGTTTCAATTCAAAATAGTTATTGAAAATCAACTAATGAGCAAACATTATATATATACGATCAAATGAATTACAGCGAATCCGTCACAGATCTCAGCTTCAAACTAAAAAAATATTAACATTCCCATCACAGCAGCGATAAAAACATCTGCCACAAAACGAGTCTGACAGACAACCGAAAGTGTCACCGGCAAGAAATAATTGTATACTGTCGAATCACTCCACCGTGTCACCTTCTACCTCCGACTCGTCACCAGAGCAACAAAACTCTTCGTCAATCTGACTGACAGGAAGCCTGAAACGCAAGGAGTTTTCCGCGATGGCCCAGCTGATTTTCAACGCCGCATTTTCGTCTATCCAGCGCTCCGAAGAAATAATTTCCTCGCCGAAAGGAGGCAAGGGAAAATTCCTGTTGTCCTTTCCTTTGCTGGGTGACTTTTGCACCTCATTATCACTTTGCGATCCTTGTTCGATTGATCCCACACTTTCTTCATCCTGAATGGTCCCCGGCCCTTCAGGATCCGCCCTTTTACGCAAGGCAATAGCCTCCCTTACTTTCCACTCTTCAGCTTTTCCCTTCAGAACGATTTTCAGTTCTTTAACCATAGTAGCAGACTGCTCGCCAATTTCCTTCTCCGCCTTTTCATCGTTGGACATGACAGCCGCCTGGTGCTCTCTTTCATTTTCCTGTCCCTCATTCTTCTCGCAGTAGAGTTCATAAACCTCGTCCTCGACCACATATTCCTCCTGTTCCACTAGAGCACCTCCAATAGGCTCGTCACTGAAAGTCGGCATTGCAACAGGGTCCACAGGTTCCGGTCGCCGTTTCAGCTTGTTCACTTCAACCAAGGCCACTTTGAAACAAGCCAGCAACACATCGATTTGCGTTGTCATTTGGTGCAACTTGTTCTCAATGTGTTCTAAGAACATCTGGTCTTGGTGTTCGTCGTCAACGCAATGATAGGACTCGATAGACTTCTCGACAGCGCGTGTTTCGAAGAGCATCGCCTGGAGGCGCAGCACCGCCGTGTGCGCGCCCGTGTACACATCGATAAGCTTGAAGCTAGGCGCCGCCAGGATCGACGCTGTCTGACTCCCTCTCTCGGGCTTCAGCCCAAACGAATAAAATATTTGGTATTCCAGGTTCAAGTTGGTTTCCAAGCGTTTTAACTTTTCAGTCGCTACGGAAATGGCGCGGTACAATCCGTCTAGTTGAGACGATTGAGGGTTCAGCCAGAACGAAGGGCAGAGGCTTAGTGCTAGGCGCAACATCACTTCGGATTGGCAGAGAACGAACACGTTTTGAATTTGCTGAAATTGACCAAAATACATGTTTTAAAATTTAAATCATTGGAGTTCTTGGAATTTTCGAACAAAAAAAGGATTTCTAATAAGTTACCATGAAGTGACACACCTTTATAGTCGTCAAAGAAAATCGGTCCTCGGTTAAAATTTCATCATAGTCAATTTTCACTTCGTAGTCGTCCATAGCTACGTTTGAAAGAAGGACGGCGCAAGCCATTTGCTGGCCGGTTTGGAAAAGCACCTCGATGGCGTCTTTGGTGTTTTCAAAGATGGCTCCTCGCAAAGATGGCATCAGTTGCAGTTTCGTGGCGTAGTCGGCTGGTCTAGAGCAAAGCTTGCTGGGAACGCCACCCCTCGCGCTGCGTAACAAACGAAGGGACAAACTTTCAGTCAAACACATGCTATTCTTGGATCAAAGTCGCTATAAATCTTCAAGTATGTAATCGAAATCGATACGAAACCAATCAAACTGGCACGCAAAGAGTTTGAAACACTTGGGTAGGAGCGAAGCGAGAAAAACTCGCACAAAGATGTGAAGCAAAAAGGGCATTTTCGATTTTTTTTTTAAATTTATTGAAATGTCAACTGATTTGTTGTGACAATGAGATTTTTGAACGAGTTTTATAATATCCAGCACGGGCAAAGTTACACGAACGTCGCGTAATAATGAGCCCTGGGGCCTGGGGCGTAAACGTGGGGTCGGCTCGGGAAAATACGACCAAAGGGCCCTCGGTTGGCGCAGTTCAACGCTTGATTTACAATTTCAGCGAGCTTCTTTGTTCAGTCCGGGAGCCGGCTGACATCTGGTTAGTGGAAATGAGAAAGCGAATGCTGCGTGCGAGAGCAGGCAGCAGCAGCGGCAGCGGCAAGCCTCTTCAGATCAGACTTGACGACGAATGTTGGGAAACACGGGCCATTGTTCTAGCTTCGTGGACACGTACACAGCTCAACAATAGCTAAGGGTTCCTTCAGACACTTTACACAACTACACAGCGTTCACAAAAAGGAACTAATACGCACTCAAAAATTAGTTGCAAAAACAATTGAAATACAAAAGCTATATGGTATTGCATAGTGAAGTTTAAAAATAATGGGGACACAAAGGTTCGCTAAAAGGGGATACCACGACTTGGAATATTAATGCAACGACAAAACCTTACTGTAGCGGCGTATTATTTTATAACGCGTAAAACCGCGCGCCGGTAAAATAAAAAACGAACTAGGGGTAGTCACAATTGAAGTGAGAAGGCAAGTATTGGGGCAAGCTTATTTCTTTCCTCTATTTAGATAAGCCCGAACGGAATTTGCCACCCTTTGCCCCAAAGTTTGAATTCTCTCTGTAACTGCGATTCCCAAAAACAAAACAACAAAAACTTACAGTAGACGACCTTGTGCAATCATCTCATTCTCTTGCACCAGTTTCACTGATTTCCTCAACGTCAAAAATAGTTTGTCTAACGCTGCAATCAGTTGAGACGTGCACTTCGACTCGCTCAGTCTTTTCTGCCGCTGGCACGCTTTCCAACAAGCCAGTGTGGCGATAGGCACCGTCATCGGCAGCAAGTGCATGCAAGTTCCGCCCTTGTTCAAACAATACAGAGCACTCGAGGCCGCTGCTGAGACGACGCCACTACACCAAATCAGCACTTTCAGTGGGCATATTGTCTCTTTTTGTAAAAACTGCGCTCGCTGATGTCCAACGTACAAGTTTTCTAAATACTGATGGTGCTCTTCGATGATCAGTCCACATAACAGTATCTTGGCCACTTGATCGCCCAGTGGTTGTTCATCCTGTAATCGATACGAAGGGGACGTTAGAATGACGTTCTACTTGAGTCCTGACAACATCCTTGCATCCTTGCAGTCCGTGGAGTGACAGATTACATGCAGAAAATCACGACAAAAAGGTGAAGCGCTGTGTGCCCCCCGAAAGGCAAGAAAATGGAAACCTTTAGCCGCAATTTTTAGTAAATATTGCTAATGTATAGCATCTATGGCTTGTTTATTAATCATCGTATTATATTATGTGATTATATGTTTTTGGATGAGCGTAGCGAGTCGAGACTCGCAAGCGAAACTACAAATGTAACCCATATAAGACCCTCCAAAATATCAATGGTTCGTTTTGTGTACGTGTGTTTGCGAACTTTTGTCCTCTGCATTTTCAGCAAAATCGATCACATTCAGAATTTTCAATTTTCACATACCTATTTATAGGTATACGCCAACTGTGAGACAATTGAACGCCTAACATTATTATATTCTTATAAATAACTATGAATAGAACTGCGCCAATTTTGAATGTAATACAATACACCCTCACACGTTTCCTTGTTATTTTATCCGCAATTTTATTCTCTTTCAAGTGGATATTGGCTGTTCCATAAGCAAGGGCTTGGCTTTCGCGGTTCACGCAATGACTGCAGTACTACAATGAGCTCTGTCAACCCAAAATGCAACTAAATAGCGTTTGCGAAGCCCAATAGACAATGCACACCTCTTTGTCTAGCAGGATTAATAAACATGTTGGTGGACTACAAATTTACTTCTATAGAAGTTCATATCAGCAAGACGGAACTAAGAGATAACCCGAACGATTCAAGGCATCACTTTGTTGCAAAATACACCCTTGAATTCAGAACCGACTTTAATAAAACTGCATATTAAAATAGAGAAGAATGTGTATACCTACCGCCTTGTATAGGAAGCGAGACAGTATCGCGTTGGGTGGCTCGGGTGGCTCGGGTGGCTCGGGTGGTTTGGTGGTCTCCACGGTGTCACGTGTCTCGACTCCAAAGCCTCGATTGTCGAACACTTCGTACGGCCCCGTAATGTTCGCATCTTGCAAGTAGAGGTGGACTTGACTTTTCTGCTTGGAAGGTGCCGGATGTAAGAACAGTGTGGCAAGAGGTAAGAACCCCCCTCCCCCCAGATTTTGTATTGAGTCTGCTTTCTCATCAGTACGAGACACAATCACGACCAAAATAAGCTTGTAGTCCTATAATCAGTATAATATGTTTGCAAGTTTGGTAAAAAAGTCATTTTTAGGGTGGCTAAAATCGCTAAATTAGCAAATATGATTTTTTGAAACAGACCAAATTTTGCATCGCTGCACGCAGCATTCCAATTTTCGAGTATTTTGTAGACATAGGTATGATGTACAATTGGTTGTACACAACCCATGTTTCGAAATGTTTGTACACTTTCGTATACAGAACTCATATAAGGGCCACAAATGAGCGTTTTAGGGGGTAATTCATGCATTCGGTGGACCCTTTTCCAAAAATGATTACGACTCCCTTCTAAAACGTACTCGAATATTAGAATGCTAGAACTTAAACGGTGTGGCCTTGAACTGTAAATGCGAAATTTGACTTGAAAGCTTATTTTTGGTCATAGGCAGCTGGACACTTAAAACTGACAACCCAAAATATTTTATTTCCTTTATTCACAAACTTTTTTACAAGCAATCACAAATAAAATCCGGATATTTAAAACAAGTGCTATCGATTCGTTGAAAAAATGCCATACCTACATTTCTCAGGGGTGTAGGTAGGTAATGTTACTATTAACATGCTCAATGTGTCACCATCTATTGAAGAGGGTTGATATTTATTTCCCATGCCAGAAGTGTGTGTATTACCTCAAAATAAACGTCTTCGTCCTCAACGTCGGAAGGATCTAAAGAAATAAAACAAAACATTTTGGCTGTGTCACAACAATGTGTGTTAACAAGTGTTTACCACCAGCAATTCTAGCATGTCACCTATATCTATGGTGTCATCATCCTCCAATCATGCCCCCATGCACGAACCATCAAACAAATGAGCAGTTTGACGTGCCTATATCTGCACTTTCAATCCAATCTCTTTTCCATCTTGATAATAATTTATACAACTTGTTGCAAACGGACAAATGACCAGGATGAATGGACCTGTTTAGGACACTTGAAGGAAAGTCTCATAGGTTTAATTGTATGTAGCCATACATATACCGAAGACAATTACTGATAAAGATTGTTTTTATGAACGAATGACACATTGAGAACACCATGTTTTTTGTATTTAAAAATCAATTTTATCTTCCAAAATGTAAAGTACATTTTATAAAATGTTGTGATTCACTAGTAAAGAATGGCTCTGTACCAGTTGCAATGAACACATTTTACATCGGGTCAAAAACGAAAAAAAACCATGTTATGAAATCGTAATGCCAACAGTGAGCGATGTGAATTTATATATTTTCACAAGCTTTTATAAATAAAATGTAAACCATGTTGAAACAGAGCATCGATACCTGTTTTAGACGGAAATACGTTTGGTGGTTTAATTTAAGTCGTATTATTTTAATTACTCTAACCGTACTTTTGTCCTTAGATTGCTTGACCCATTGATTTATATAGGTGACCAAAACTTTGTCATGCGATAAAATTGTGTTTCACTTATGGACATACCCTTCATCCTGGAAACATCTAAGCAAAAAATAAAAATAAAAATAAAAATAATAAATATATATATATACCTTCTGTCATCTGGAGCTGAAAATTTTAATATTTATGTTCAGGTCAATCTCCTGACATTGGCTTAGTTATATAACAATCTGTCCCCCGAAACAAACACGATTATTGACGAAGATTATAACAGAGGTATCAAAAACCTTTCAATGAACTGTGGTTTCAGCATCTCAGGGTGAAGTAATAGTCAAAAATGAATTTTGTAACATTGAATTATAAACGCTTCTGTCCATGGTATAGGTTCTTACCATGCGTTTTCCCGACTCCTGCACTGTGGCGGGGGCGAGGGGGGGGGGGGGGGGGCAGGTGGGCGAACCCTCCCTTCACCACTCCTTCGGAACCGCAATTCCAAATACAGTCCCAACGAAAGCTGTGATATTTTTTTTCAAAATCTTTTCGAATTTTCCATATGGCATAATTAACGAATATTTTTTAAAGGTCACGATTTAAATAGTGAATCCTCATCTACGATTGGGTGAATATGTAAATAGAATTTTGTTGGTTTTGCCGATTAGCATTATTATCTTGATAACCTTCATGAGATCTGTACGCATATGAGATGGAGACTGGAGCAGAAGTGAGGAGAGAGAGAGAGAGAGAGAGAGAGAGAGAGAGAGAGAGAGAGAGAGAGAGAGAGAGAGAGAGAGAGAGAGAGAGAGAGAGAGAGAGAGAGAGAGAGAGAGAGAGAGAGAGAGAGAGAGAGAGAGAGAGAGAGAGAGAGAGATAGGAGTCAAGGTCTATAGTAGTCAATTGCCAGCCTAATCAGTCGGCGGTTATTGTTGGTTGAATGAAGACAGAAAAATGATGTCGCAGCGGCTAATAAGCAAGGAAGTGCCAGACATTGAGGTAATTTTATATCGTGTGATTTTAATTACGTCGGGAATTTAATTTCATGTGCACTGGAAAGTTAAGACCGGCATCGTAAAATATTGTTTCCCAAAAAACTAGAGGCAAATTCGCGATCATTATTAGGTTAAATTTCGACATTTTTTCGCCTGTCGATTAAATGCTTCTACGAACGAAAAATCTGCCCCCCAAGAAAAGATTATATTAGTATATATAGAATTTCAGTATGAAAACTTAGGCAACGAAATGTTCTCTCTTTTTTTTATTGATATGAATTGGGAGGGGGAGGGAGGGGGCCAAAAGCTTTCTGTGTTGGGGGTTGGCCTTTTGACCCCATCTTGAGTAGAGATTGCACAACCAGCCTCTGATATAGACGCAGGAATTCGATTGCAATCAAAGATTTTTTTAAAGATTTTTTTCAACTACCTACTTTGGGGCAATTCTAACATATTGACGGAGCACCATATTTTGTACCGTGCTGTGTGGGGGGCTGTGGGCAGGGGTGCTGTAGCCACGGGGGTGGGTAGGGACGGAGAGGCCAGAGATGATCAATCCGTAAATTATGTTTAAATAGAAAGGTGGCAGTTTCGGCGAAGTTTAAAAACAAACAAACGTCAGAACAGTGAAACGCATTACACCAAGTCAACTTAGGGGTGCAGAATGGGGGAACTGCTAAGGCTTTTCTAGCGGTGTTACCCCCCCCCCCCCCCCCCCCCCCCCCCCCCCGCCCGGCGGCCATTTCGGCCCTTCGCGTCCCCAGGCCCCCTTCCTGCGACGACCGTTACCGTTCAGGCTCGTAAAAGCGACACGTGCGCTTATCGCGAATCACGTGGCCTAGTCGCGGGAGGTGGAGAGCCAAAGCGAAGTGGTCACACTAATTTATGACATGTCTTTTGGTGCATGGTTACTTCGCTTTATCCAGGGGAACTTCACATATTCTGTAATAGAACTCTTAAATCGAAATTTCAACGAAAGGATACGAAAAGATTGAGAACGTAAATTTGGTTGGTACTGTATGACGAGGTTCCTACTCTGAATGAAGGGTAAAGGCAGCTGAACAAATATGTATACATAAACAAAATACACATACAGTCACATGTATCATGTTACAAGTTATTGGCACGTTGGAAATGTCTCAGAATACATGTATAGTACGTCTCAGGTTCTTTTCGCAGCGCCGCGGGACATTGGTCAGGTACTGCAACTTTGCACAGCCTTTGCTAAAGGTAGCAGTGGTTCGCTGCCTGCTCCAACAAAAGGGTTCGGGAAAAAGGGGCTGCTACCTGTTTCGCAATCAATTTAAGCGTTTTTACTCAAGATAGTTCGCACTGATTATGTGACGTTAAATGCGAAGAATTATTAATCCCGGCAAAAAAATAACCCGTACATGACTTTGAAATTTAAAAATCGAAGCAGAATTAAGATTTCGTAAATCACTAGGAATAATATCGTGGCGAATGATCACTCAGTTTGTTGATCGTTCATTACATTTGTATAGGTATGCAATGATATTATGTTTAATGATCAGGCAGCAAAGACCGCACCGAACCGATTACTGTTTTGAGAACAAATTATCCAGACCGACATCGGCCAACTCTACACAATAGGAGAGTAAGGGGTATGCAAAACGAGGGTTCTCGCGGAAATATAAAAAACGCTCCGTGGACTTCCGAACCTGAGACGTACTATAGTCTTTACAACATTATTCTCGCAGATGAGGTATCATCAAAATTTGGCAAGCTTTGATTTTTGGTGTCAACTTGGCTGTCGAAAATTTCCACGAATTTACGGGCGCGAAATAAAAAGAGTACTTGTATGTAAATCTGACGGACTGAACCGAGTCGCTTTCGTATCCGATATTTGACAGTCCCAATTGACCAAATACCAACGCAGCATTTTATGGAGCAGACATTCAGCCAACTCCGAAGGACGTTACAATTTAAGTACCACAGAATAGCGAGTACGAAACCCGTTCGTAGCAAGCGTGCATTACGGAAGGACGAAAGGAGCTATACCATTGTACCTACGAATTACATCTCGATGACCCAAATTAGTTGGACGCTACGCAAAGATCAAAATTTTTTTTATCTAGCCGCAGCGTTATTACATCCTTAAAATCGATACTTTAATTTCATTCGAGGGTGGTAAAGAAAGACTAGCGAAAAAGACAATTTGCTAAACCAATATTAATTATATCTTAGCTCTTGTGCATATCCTAATTCCTAACTAAACAACAAGAGAGCAGCTTTTGAAAGATATTCTTTTCATTAGTTGTACACCCAGGATTATTAGCTTCCTTCATGAACTGGGTAACACATTGCCAAAAAAATCCTCCCATTTTCTTTCAGATTTTGTATATTGCTACGCTACCGCTTTCCACTTTCGTTGCAGTCGATATTTTCCGAGCGTTTCCACCGTCTCTAACTTAACACTTCGTGAATAGTACTGCTGTAATTATTTCCCTAAAAAAGTTATTTTCACTTCCTCATACCAGATGACATTATTTGCTCTGCAATTATTGTGTGAGACTCTCACATAGCCACAGAAAACCCAAAAGGTTAGAAACCTTCACGTTCGGAGTCGGTTAGATGAGATTGCGCCTGAACGAATTACAAAACATGGACGATCTGACAAATAAAAGATTTAAACGGGCAAAAACAAGGAAAGTCTGTCACGCTATGGATTATCAAGTAGGTATAATCTAGATCTGATAAATCACTTTTATCCACAGAATCTTTTGCGCCTGAATCCGAAAACTGCCGCTTACGCGAGTGTTGTGCCCACGGTGACGACGAAGCAGATCAAGAAGAAATGGAAGAGAAACGTCCAGAGCAAAGCATGCAACGTAAGCGAACGAAATTGTCGGTGGAAATAATGCAAGTTGGGGATTTTAAGATGTGCTTGCCACAGATTGGTTGGGGGAAATTTTCGACACAGGGCATTTTTTCTGATGGCGACTTAATTAGCTCTCACCACCCACACCTGGTGTTTTGGAATCCTTTCCTTTCAGCAATACAATAATGACGTAGTTTATTGAAGGGAATGTTTTTAATTATTGGACGAACTTAGGTACTTTCGGCAATCCTATGCTGCAGAAGAAATCAGGTGTGATGACATGTGGAGACATAATAATGACAAATTAAATTTTGTAAATGTTAGCATTTGGATGAAAATGGATGCAAAATTGGCTGTCACCTGAAAAAAGTAACAAACTACAGAGCTGCAGATACCACGTTTAACAAAGCATGCCACAGGTGCACGCTGATACGAGGTTGCGTTGCAGAGTTGCGAGCCGTTGGCCAACAATTTCGACGACATCAAGCACACTACGATGAGCGAGCGTGCAGCCATGGTGGAGGCCAGCCGCTGCTTGAAATGCGCTGATGCACCATGCCAGAAGTCATGCCCCACGCAGCTGGACATCAAGAGCTTCATAACTAGCATCTCGAACAAGGTTCGTACCACTCAATTCATCGCTAGCATCTCGTATAAGGTTCGTACCACTCAATCCATCGCTAGCATCTCGAACAAGGTTCGTACCACTCAATCCATCGCTAGCATCTCGAACAAAGTTCGTACCACTCAATTCGTTGCTAGCATCTCGCATAAGGTTCGTACCACTCAATCCATCGCTAGCATCTCGAACAAGGTTCGTACCACTCAATCCATCGCTAGCATCTCGAACAAGGTTCGTACCACTCAATCCATCGCTAGCATCTCGAACAAGGTTCGTACGACTCAATCCATCGGTAGCATCACGAACAAGGTTCGTACTACTCAATCCATCGCTAGCATCTCGAACAAGGTTCGTACCATTCAATTCATCGCTAGCATCTCGAACAAGGTTCGTACCACTCAATCCATCGCTAGCATCTCGAACAAGGTTCGTACCACTCAATCCATCGGTAGCATCTCGAACAAGGTTCGTTCCACTCAATCCATCGCTAGCATCTCGAACAAGGTTCGAATGATCCATTGCTAGCATCTCAAACAAGGTTCGTACCACTCAATCCATCGCTAGCATCTCGAACAAGGTTCGATGGTCCATCGCTAGCATCTCTTATAAGTTTCGTATCCACTCAATCCATCGCTAGCATCTCGAACAAGGTTAGTATCCACTCAAACCACTGCTGGCATTAAACAAGGTTCATATCCTTTCAACCCACTGCTAGCATTTCAAACCAAGTTGATACATTGGTGCTCAAACTAAAGTCACCTAACCAGAGACCTTTGAATGATTTTTCTTCCATTTGCTCTTATGGAAAATTTTCTCAACGTGGCTCAGATTTCGGACTATCTAAGAAAAATTTGAGTATTTAGTTCTGTTAGGGATACAGGTAGAAGGGATTGAACAACAACAACTCCTCTCAGCCGCTTCTGCATTCATTGTGCACATCAAGCTCTCACCAGCATGAATAACTTGACGAATAGATTTTTTTAGAGTTGCAATGCCGTTCGAAGTGAATGTTATGCCTTGGTCTTGGGTGATTTTCGACAGAAGCATGCAATGTGCCAGCACCGGGTTTATATATCCTCCTCCCTTCTATGCGAAAAGGTTCGTCATCATGATCATCACCCTTTTATTCGCTATTAGACCAGTTACATTGTCAGAGGATATGTAAACCCCCGACCAATAAAATGATAAGATGTGAACCAGGTATGGTGGGTGTGTATTATCTTAGATTATAATAAAGCTATAATAAAACTGTTATCAGGGCTGTTATCATTTTGTTTTAGGCATTTAAAAGTAATTGTACTTAAATGCTAGTAAAAGTGTACAGTTGTACGTTTCTAAATGATGCCAAATTGCAGATAATTGACAACGGCAATTGGCAGAACAAACAATGCTGCCTATAAGGATTTAATCGGACATATCAGGTTGCAGCTGAGAAATATTGCAAAATTTTGTTAGCCCTGGGCCCTAACCTATCTAGAGGCCAATAAGGCGGGGTTCCTACGAGATTACGGCAGCAAAGGTATACGACCTTGCTAGAAACATATGCGAATAAGTAACCCCATCGTAACCTTGCGGTAACCCAGCCGCATGCCTTTTAAGTTATGTCCCTGGGCAAAAACAAAAATCGAAGGATTTGATTTGGAGATGAAAAAATATCACAAAAATTATATGAACCGAGAAACCAAATTTTCTAGCGCTGAAATGTTAAAACTTTTTTATTTCTTAATTTATGATATAATATTTCTTAATTGTTTTGTTCCTTCATCACAGAACTATTATGGAGCAGCAAAGGCGATCTTTTCCGACAACCCACTGGGACTCACTTGCGGCATGGTGTGCCCCACGAGTGACCTCTGTGTGGGCGGATGCAACCTCCAAGCATCGGAGGAAGGACCCATCAACATAGGGGGGCTTCAACAGTTCGCTACTGAGGTGTTCAAGAAGATGCACATCCAGCAAATCCGACCCCCAGGGCAGGCCCCAATTGCCGAGAGCGAGGCAAAGATCGCGCTCGTCGGCTGCGGACCGGCATCGATATCGTGCTCGACATTCTTGGCCCGACTCGGTTACAACAATGTGACCATTTACGAGAAGGAGCAGTATATCGGAGGACTTAGGTAAGGCTTTGAACACCCGCCTGGATTAGTGCTTGAAAGCAAACCGTAGACAAAAACATGTGGTAGGTTTAGGTACTTTTATGTATTATAAAATGAGAAGGTTTGATTAGGAACGTAATATGGATTGATATGTTTGTATTTTTATAATAAGGAAGAAATAATAGGCTCAATCACTGTCTCTTTATCTTTGCAGACTGGTCAAGTAGGTAGTAAACAAGTGACCTGTAAAACCAATTATTATTGCACCTGGGCGTTTCAGTTAGTAAGCATTGATGAACATTGAAAGTAAACATGGCTTACTATACGTAAAGTCTTCCTCCTTAGTGTCCATGTCGCCAACTGTGCTTGCGGCTTCACTGACGTCAGGCATTCAAGAGTCCTTGTTCGATGCCATCTTTTTTTGAATGCCGCAATCTAGGCATTCTTCCTCGAATTCAAGTTGAAGATTGCTGATCTACCTGAAAAGATGAAAGTATAAATAGGTTTTTTGTTTTTACTTTCCAGCTCTTCGGAAATTCCGCAGTACCGCTTGCCGTATGACGTAGTAAACTTTGAGGTGCAACTGGCAAAAGACCTAGGCGTCAAGATCGAGACTGGCCGGTCACTTTCCATGGGTGATTTAAATATCAAGGTATATTTGTCAATATAATTATCCCACTTTGGTTAGGTAGTAGATACCCCCGGTAGCAAAAGCATTCCTCAGTTGAAACAATTATCACCAAGGTATCCAATGTCGGTCACTTTTTATAGTATATCCCTTATAAGCTTGTAAACCTTATAAACTTGCTCTAAGTATCCTTCAAATGCTTTGCAAGAAGGCACCATGTACCCAATGGCAGAACTAGGCGGGCCCAGGCAACTAGGCAACTCAGAAACTAGGCGGGCCCAGGCAACTAGGCAACTCAGAAACTAGGCGGGCCCAGGCAACTAGGCAACTCAGGAACTAGGAGGGCCCAGGCAACTAGGCAACTCAGAAACTAGGCGGGCCCAGGCAACTAGGCAACTCAGGAACTAGGAGGGCCCAGGCCCGTCTGTGGCCGTTGGGGGCCCATCGGCCGTCACTCCCATTCATATTATATTCTATCATATCTATAAATCCGAAATGCGTGATCGTGAACACTTTTCTGCGACACTTCCAGTTTTATGTATACTTGTTTCATGCCTAATTGCAAAATCAATGTGGAAGGCATACTGGGCCTGTACGTGGGGGGCTCCGTCAATTGGGTACCCGCGGGCCACTCATTACAAGGTGCAGGATATAAATTGCAGAAAATATACAATGTAACTAAAGAAAAAAAAATGTCAATTACATTAGTGTGTAGTAGCACCCAATTGAGCCATTATGAGCCATCGTTGATAGACAGGGCCCCTTAGTGATTAAATGTATCAACACATATTAAATCAACACTCAAATGTGTATTTCCAGGCAAGGGTCTACCCTGCTTATTGCAAGATATAACTAATGTTATTCCCAATGCTTCAGTTTGAAATAAGATACACAATGCTCAAGCAAAGCTCAAGCTGGTTATGCTTGCCTAAATTGCCCAGATTCGCTCCAAATAATGACCTTAGTTCAAAATTTTCTTGGGGGCTGTGCCCCCAAACCCCGACTTCTTCAGGGAGGGGGGGAGGGGGATCATTTGACCAAATCTGCGGGCGGCCCAGTGAATAGTAGTTCCGCCCCTGCAGGTAACTGGTTTATGCTTGCTTCGATCACTGCTATGGTACGGGATAGGCAACTATACTCTTTATCACGTTAAAAACGCTAGTATCGTTCTGCAGACTCCCTACAGTGCTCTGTCAATCATTCAATAGAATTTACGGTTCAGGACCGGAGACTCTTACTTGCAAACCCTATAGCGGAACAATGAGACGGCCTGCGAATGTTGAAACCTCTGGCTCCTGCCTACCAGCAGGGGAGTCTCTTTGACAGTAAAACACCGCTAGCGTTCTTAACGTGAAAAAGAGTTTAGTATGCCGTGCCTGCTCTTACTGCATTCATGATGAGTGTGTCATCTTAAAAGCAGATAACCATTAATACAAACATTAGGGAGTTATTTAGCAACTTCTAAAACACAATTTACAAATTGAGAATGAAATGGTATATATTTCAGCTTTCAAATAGCAATACATAGCGACATAATCCTCATTATAGAGTTAATGTGACCGAAGATGACAGCTGGTAAAGCCTATACTTTAACGTTGCACTACATACAGAGAACGCTTAGCTTGTTGCATATCCTGGCTAGCAATGTCGAAGATGCTTGACTAGCTGGCAATGCTCCTAACAAGCATACAATCTAGAATAATTTTAAAAAATATTGCAACTGATTGCAAAACAAATTTTAATTCAAAATTCAAAATTTAAATTTTTAGGGAATGAAGAATGCAGGATACAAAGCCATTTTCGTAGGAATCGGTCTTCCAGAAGCGAAGATAATTCCTGTCTTCGAAGGACTGACCAAGGAGCAAGGATTTTACACGTCCAAGTCATTCTTACCACTCGTATCGAAAGGCAGCAAAGCAGGAATGTGTCATTGCAAAAGCACCACGCTACCGCAGCTCTTTGGGAACGTAATCGTTTTGGGTGCTGGCGACACTGCGTTCGATTGCGCCACGTCTGCATTGCGCTGCGGTGCAAGTCGTGTCTTTGTGGTCTTCCGCAAAGGGTTCACAAACATACGTGCCGTCCCCGAAGAAGTAAGTGAAAAACCCATTGAATTATATCCTTTGTGTTGTTGCAGTTGTGTGTGTACAGGGGGGGGGGGGGTAGTAACAATTTTTACAATTTTAATTTAAAAAAATGCCCCAGGGTCCTATTTGAAAGAATGTAACAATAAAAGGTGCAAAACATCTTTTTTGTAGATGGAGCTGGCACGTGAGGAGAAATGTGAATTCATTCCTTTCCAATCTCCAAGAAAAGTACTGACGAAGGGCGATAAGATTGTTGGGATGCAATTTTGTCGCACTGAACAAAATGAGAACAATGAATGGATCGAAGATGAAGAGCAGGTGTCGACGATAAAAGCAAGCTACATCATCTCTGCATTTGGGTCAAGTTTATATGACCAAGATGGTGAGTTAGTTGGCCAGCGTCAGGGACAGCAAACGGAAGGGAAATTACCTTTTTAGAAGAAGAGATACTGTCTTTGATCATACCTAAACTCCATTCCACGTTAAGAAGGAGAAAGGATTTGCATCATCCTTGAGGACCCACTGCTGCCAGACACAAGCCAGAGTTCCAAAACTGATTAAATAGCCTTATCTTTATGCCCAAGATCTGGCTTGTAAGTTTTGAAACTCTTAGCTCGTGTCTAGCAGCAGTGGGCTCTCTTCAAAAATGCTAATCCACTCTCCTTCCTAACTTGAAATGGAGTTTATAAAATACTCAGTCTCAGCTTCTAACATATGCAATCTGAATTTTGCTGTTTTAAGTAACAATAACAATATATATCTACCAAGTACGTAAATGTATGAAAGTGACCAATCAAACATCGAAAAGCTGTAATTTTATTTCAGTATTAAGTGCTCTACAGCCAGTGAAAATGAACCGTTGGGGCCTTCCTGAAGTGGATCCCAAGACGATGGAAAGCAGCGAGACAGGGGTGTTCTTTGGAGGGGACATTGCAGGAGCATCAGAGACGACAGTCGAGTCAGTAAACGATGGTAAAACGGCAGCGTGGAGCATCCACAAATACATCCAGGTGTGTTTGGATGTTGGGCCCAATAATTAACATTTCTAACTGTTGGCAAGCCATATGCAGAATGCTTACATTTTTTAGTAATTACATGAGTTTTACAGCAACTAGGCTAAAAAATGTCTGAAAGCAATGTTGAAAGAGTAAAATACAATACATAATCCTTCTATGTGAACAGCACTAACGTTAAGGTGTTTGAAGACACCACTGTAACCGATGTAAAAAATCAATACATTTTCAACTCCTTAAATGTGGTTTTGTTCCAACATGTTTATTGAACAATTTAAAAAAATAATAATAATACTGCTGACTCATGCTTGTGGCTACAAATCTATAATTCATGCATTGGCTTCTGCAGATGAGCTCAGTATCTATACCAATTGTCAGATCAAGACAAAACGCACATTTTTTAAGTTTACGTGCTTCAGGCACGATGACTATAGGTTTCAAATTTCAAAATGCACCTTTTTTTTGCTTACATTTGCTTAAAAAACAACAGATTTTTGCACTGTTTTTCAGTACTTGATATCTCAATCAATATCAAGAAATTAAATCATGGCTCAGGCTATGTCATATCATAACAAGACAGTTATTCTGTGCTTGGAACAAAATCCGCGGCCTGCTATCTAAAAAATTGTGTCTCAATAGCTCATCCGCAGAAGCATATGCGTGTATTATAAATTTGAAGCCGTATGCATGAGTTGGCAGCTTTTATTTTAATTTAATTTGTATTGTTTCAAAAACATGTTGGAAAAAACCACATTTAAGTAATTAGAAATATATTGCATTTTTACATCGATTGCAGTGGTGTCTTGAATCATCTTAAACAACCCTATACCAAGATCTCAAGGGAATATAAAAAAAACTGTATCCCACCTGTAAAACTGTAATTAGCAATATCTCCTTTCTTGCAGAATACAATCGGCAATACGGTGTCTGAAGTCCCCCAGCTTCCCAAGTTCTACACTCCCATCGACGAGGTGGACCTAAGTGTGGAAATGTGTGGAATCAAGTTCATAAACCCGTTTGGTTTGGCATCTGCACCTCCCACGACATCCAGCGCCATGATTCGGCGCGCTTTCGAAGCAGGCTGGGGGTTCGCCGTCACGAAAACATTCTCCCTCGTTAAGGTAAAAAGAGAGACACGTATCTACTTCCCTAATTCAATAATTGCTTTCAGGCTAGGGGCCGAGCACAAATCAGGGTGGTAAGCCTCGAAGTGAATCCACATATTGAAATGTTCGCTTCCATTTAGAATAACTGACGAGGTGGAAATATCGGCATGTTGTCGTTGTTAAATTCGAAAACTAATACATGTGCGCTTCCAGGACTTGGTGACAAACGTATCTCCTCGAATCGTTAAAGGAACGACATCAGGAAACCACTATGGACCAGAGCAAGGTTCATTCCTCAATATCGAATTGATATCTGAGAAGTCGGAAGCTTATTGGTGTCAAAGTGTGACGGAGCTGAAGAGGGATTTCCCCGAGCACATTGTCATTGCAAGCATAATGTGCACCTTCGATGAGTCCGATTGGACGGAACTGAGTCAGAAAGCGGAGAAAGCAGGGGCAGACGCGTTGGAGTTGAATCTTTCTTGCCCACATGGAATGGGAGAGTCGGGAATGGGTCTTGCATGCGGTCAAGTAAGTGGACATCTAAGTACCATTTACCTACAATGTTGCGCTTGAGAACTTTTCTTTCGCTCCAAGATCAACGTCAACAGAATTTTATGACATACATTTTGGTCTCTGTCAATCCAAGAGAGATACTTTAGAATATAATAATATGAAGTTTGCCTTTACTCGAGTGTCAACTAGAGTTAGTTCCAGTAATTTCACCGAGATGTGACACTAATAAAAAGCCAGGTCTCGTAGAAAAAAAACAACAAGCTACCTAATCCAACTTCAATGTTGAAATATCATAGCAAAAATTTTGCTCAATAAACTTAATGTGTGCATTTATTTAATCCCTCCTAGAAACCGGAATTGGTCCTCAACATCTCACGCTGGGTGAGAGCTGCAATAAAGATCCCATTCTTTGTCAAGCTTACGCCGAATATTACTGACATCGTTTCCATTGCTAAAGCAGCTTACGATGGTAATTAAAACGTCAGGTTGTACTCTCACTCATATTGTGCGTACGGAAACTAAATTTGCAAGTGATACTGATCACCGTTTCAATGGACATACCTACAGGGCTAGAAGGTTCTACTGATCACATGGTCTACCAACTCAGTTTTCTAATGCACAAGTGATTTTGCATTTTCGAGAAAAATTTATCTTGTATAAACTAATTTGTATGTCCCCAAATTTGGATGATAACAGGAGGGGCTGACGGTGTATCAACGATCAACACAGTCCAAGGGCTGATGAGCATCAAGTCCGACGCAACGCCTTGGCCAGGCGTGGGAAAAGATCTGCTGACAACATATGGCGGGGTTTCTGGAAACGCTACCAGACCGATGGGACTTCGAGCCGTTTCATCGATAGCAAATGCTCTTCCTGGATTCCCCATCCTTGGCATTGGAGGCATCGACTCAGCAGACGTAGGATTGCAATTCTTGCAATGTGGAGCTACTGTCTTACAGGTAAGATAAGCAAGTTTGTGCATAGGTACTTTGTATCAATGAAAATATAAGTAGGTACCTACTACAGGAACAGGAAAAAAACAGTGGAAAAGATAGAAACTTGATACACATATGCTTTTGTCAGCTAAGTTCTTTGATAGTTGTGGCTCTTTTTCTCCCAGTTGTGACGCTGCTCACAATTTTCCATTAAAATTTCCATCGATTGACAAACCAAATAGAACATGCATTGAAATCTAATCTGATTTATCATGAGCCATTATCCAATCAAACATTATTTACAACAACTATGTTTTTTTTTCAAAGATTGGCAGCGCAGTACAAAATCAAGATTTTACTCTGATTGATGACTATGTAACTGGATTGAAAGCTCTTCTCTATTTACAAAGCATCAAAGATTTAGATGAATGGGATGGGCAATCTCCACCTGCATTTAAACATCAAAAAGGCAAGCCAATTGTAACATTAAAGGATGCTACTCAGGTGCGTTTCCAATTATTCAATAATACAGGTGCAAAGAAGAGTCTGGAAAGTGAGCAGACTCTAATCTTAATATTGCTCTTTCAGAAATTGCCCTATTTTGGTGAATACCAGACCAACCGACAAGAATTGTTGTCGAAAGTGAAAAAGGAAACTGATTTACTAGGCGAAGAAGCTTTGCCTGAAAAAATTAGACCAGCCAACATTCCTGCAAGCATACCAACAGTGAAGGACATCATCGGAAGAGCTTTGTCTCATATCGGTCCATACAAGAAACTAGACAACAAGGCACAAGTAGTGGCTCTTGTCGATGATGTATGGAAACATTTTTTAATCAACACTGAACAATCTGGAATTCTTACATCTTTATTGAAACTAACCTGAGTATGAATTTACTTCCCTTACAGGATATGTGCATAAACTGTGGGAAATGTTACATGGCTTGCAATGACTCAGGATACCAGGCAATAACGTTCGATGCAGACACTCATATGCCGTTCGTAACAGATGATTGCACTGGATGCACACTTTGCGTGTCTGTTTGTCCCATAATGGATTGCATCAGCATGGTAAAGAAAACAGTGCCCCACGTAATTAATCGTGGAATACCATCGGTTGGTCATTAGAATGTGAAATGTTGAATCAATCAAATTCGATTCAATTGCAATAAACATCTTTGGTGAAGGGAAATTTTGATTTAAACTCACTCTTAAAATATAGCAAATTGGGAACTACATTCCTTGCTTCTATTTTGATAATCGCTATTAGCACGAGTTAAATATTCATTGATAAAGGAAACCAGAAGAGATTTCCTAACCTAAAAATTATAACAACTTTGATGTGACTAATACTTGAATACTGTTCATTAGAATAGACCACTCACCTATTGTGTAACTAGAACGAATTTTCATTTATTAAATCACTTGTTTGATTATTTTCACGAAAAACGAGTATCGAATCAACATAACCTGCGAGCACGCTTTTATCAGCTGGCATCCGTTCCATCATCCATGTCGCCCCACATGTCAAAATCAAACCAGCGCGAAAATATGATTGGTGTAATTCACATCTGCACTTTTTTTCTCCTTTCACGGAAGAAGCAAGCTCGACAGTAATAGCCAAAGATAATAGTAGTAGCACTACTTAGGTAAATTGAGGTAATGGCAGATGAAACTTCAGTAAGTCTGAATGGTGTGAATAAGTTCCTTACCGTACAAACAAGTCTACAACCAACAGAGCAGCTCGGAGGTATCAATACATTTTAAAAACATCAATTTAAAAATTCCATGGATCAAAATAATAAGTTATAATTGATCTATTGTGCCACCCTGGGATGCTTTAGAGCATAGTATTTTATTTTTTCAAGTAATTTTCCAAGTGCTAATAAAATTTTTCGAAAATATACTTACGGACAAAGCAGCCCAGGCCCAGACTGCCAGCAGGGATTAATTTTTTTTTTTAAAGTTTGAGCTACAAAATGCTAATCTGAAAATGGAATAAAAGTTACATAATTTTTCTCAATAATGAGTTCACTTTTGCACAATTATGAGCGCATACACGGTTTATTTTAATAGTAATTTTCTTATACATTTTAATGCTTATATTAAGAGCCTTAGCTTGAAAGTGGTCTAAAATGACAAGTTCTAAAATTGCAAGCACAAAGCTTTGCAAGTTGCTACAAATGTTACATTTATTAATTACAAATTACTATTTTAAGTACGATGTCATACCTTGGAAGCGAATCTTGGGCTTGACATTTGATATTGAACCTGGACGCCATCAAAATTTCACATGTCCGTTTCAATCGCAAACTCTTATAAGATTACGCACTTTAATAGTATTCGTCACTCCATCGTCCCTACCGTTGCATTTATAATTATTTGTACTGAAACTTTTGGGACAATGCATTATTGGTAATTATTAGAGAATTGTAATAGATTACCATTGTTCACAAGGATATTTCAGATGTTTGTGTTATTTAAGTGATTAATTTTAACATGACAGAAGCACCATTTGAAGTGAAAAAAATATAGCAGATCCCCCCTCAATATTATTTTGTGCATATTGGTAACATAATATTTAAATTATTAATAATATGCTAGTGTCGGTATATACATAAAATAGCAGGAGCATTGGTTTTTGACACAACCACTTGCCAAGAATTAAAACAGATTAAAATGTAATAAAATAAAATATTATACACCTTCATTTACATTAAACTTAATATAAAGTAGGTAATATTGTGTTATTTATTTTAGTTTTATGATATTATTTAATTGAATGAATGTGCAATTTTCTTTGGCAACTGGCACTTACACAAGCAAAAGCTGATTCTGATTCTGAACTTGAGGGAAGGATTGAATTCACTCCGTGTCTTAAAATAGCTTTTACCAGAAGCCACCAGAGGACTGTCCGCCCGGAGGGTTCTTCACCCGAATACAGGCTCGGTGGCTGCTGTCGTCAAGCTCGGCTGAAAATGAAAGGCCACAATTACGCTGGATAACGATCCCTTCTTGAAACGCGTACCCAGTTGAAATACCAACTGCTATATGTAGTGGCTAAAACTGCTGCTGATAGATTATCTGTCTATCTGAATTTCTAAAAACCAACACTAACATTTTTAGATGTTACTGCCAGCAAAGTTCTAGATGTGAAAAATGGAGCTGTTTTATGATCTTCAGCCAATTCCCTATCCTAAACGCTTTCCACGTTTCCCGCCATCCACCATACACCAATCGGCAATAACTCTTTGGTTCCATCCGTACCCTGATGGATCACTGCCTTCCTCGACATTTTTACCCGTTAGATTTGACGCACAATGCAGACCATCAACTGAACACCAAAACAATCATTCCATAAACTAACAACAAAATCACTGAAACACAGGTAGGTAAATCGTTAAATGGAGACAACAATTAGTAGGAACCTATTAACATTTACTTCGTGATTATTGTATAAACATGTGGAATATTGCACATTCCATGATCAGTTTGCAAAATATTCAAATAAAATCCTTGTAGATGAGAAAACCAGGTAATAAAACAGTAGCAAGTAGCATCCAGTTGTGCATATTAATTTTAAGCGTTGTATAGTAGCATGGTTTGATAGGGGCTAGACAGTGTGACATAATGGTAAAACTATTGCTACAATGAATAGCTACCAAGAAAACCACAATCAATGTTAACAGGTGCACTGTGATCAATCATTTTCCCAGCTTGTCCAGCATTTCCCTTCACCACTTAGGTTGGATACTGAAGCCTTTATATTTACCATTCCCACATTGCTTGCTTCCAAAGGAAAAGCAAAGAGGTATTAACAAGGCACATACTAAATCGTTCAACAATGCTATTTGAGCAGTGTGTAAGTAGGAAAGGAAATGATACACCCCGAGACGTATATCAACCAGTGCAACCGAAATTCAATAGATGTGGTAGTTTCCTTGCAGACTATTCATTGCCATTACCCATTTTGTGCTAGGAAATACTATGTACAACATAACTACCTTCTTCATGCGAGGCATGCTGCGTGTTCTCACCACTGATGGAGAATGTCGAATCTTGGAGATTTCTCCCTTTACTACCATTAATTTCTGAACCAGTGGGCGATTGGGGATATTCTTCTTCCTGAACGTAAGCTTGCTTGACTCCATTGCTTGGTGTTGGCGTTGGGATCGGAGTTGATGGTGGTGCCGAATTGAGCCCATTGAGCGATAGCGCCGCCACAGGAATCTCCTCCACTTCGTTCGCGGCGCCAGGTGTTCGGTTCACTGCCCGAGGTCGCCGAGACTGCGGAAAAGGTTGGCGGAAGTTTGCTCGTTTTATTCACCGACTCCATTTTTGCAGCTTTCATGGCATATATTAATTAAAGGGCAAATACTGCATTAAGGCATTAGGCTATCAGTAAACAAGTTTCTTAACCAATCATCATGAAAAATAATTTCACAACACAATGCCGCATTTAAATTTTAAGCAATTAATCCTTGAAGTAAGTATTATCCATTTTGCCAGCAGCTAATAACTTGGCATATTTCTTGCAGAAAACTGAAAAATTTACTAGAGGCTTAAAATTAAACCATGAGAAGCGCATACGATGCAAAAAAAAATTGTAAACATAATCCCAGTTTGATTTGAGTTGAACCAGAATGTGTATTAAATAGAGCTTCAAACGTACGTCCTCCCTCTGCTTGACGGCGTCGTACACATATGGCGGGTAAACAGGTGTGGCTACAAATCTTCCAAAACCTTGGACTGCTTTCAAGTCGCCGTCATCGACACACACTCGCCCATTGACGATCACATATTCGGGGACTCCATGGCACTCCATTCCCTACATGAAAAAACACTTTTTTTAATACAAATTCTACAATATGGTCCACAAATTATGCCGGAAATGGCATTCTGAACCAATAAAACAAAGACATGAAGGGAAATCACCACCCGTCTCTAGACATTGATGTTAATACGTACGAGTCTATAAAAAAAAGTGACAGTTTCAAATTTCATAGAAACTGGGTTGATCAAGTATTATTTAGAGAAATGCATCACCTCAAAAATGTTGAAGTCGACGGCTTGATGATGAGTCTTGGCTGATATCACACGTGTCTTGGTTGGGTCCCAAATAACAATATCACCATCTGATCCGACGTCGATACGCCCCTAAAACATCAAAGAACAAAGTCAAACATTTCAACAAAGCACATAAATAATACTGTGGTAATTGCTAAGAGGAACCACAGGCACATACCTTTCGTGGATAGATGTTGAATATCTTGGCTGCGTTGCTGCTGGTTACAGCAACAAATCGTTGTGGTGACATCTTTCCAGAATGAACACCCTTCTCCCAAACAACGGACATTCGGTCTTCTACTCCGTTCACTCCATTGGGGATTTTGGAAAAGTCATCTTTGCCCAAAGCTTTCTGCGACGTGTTGAAAGTGCAGTTGTCGCTGCCAGTCAGCTGGAGACCATCACTGAAAATGCAACACAAGTTTTTATGGGAAACTTAACAATCTTATAATAATTAAACTTTAAACAATCTAGCTCAGGTATATTTTTAGCCAGAGTGCATTTTGGTTCATACAAATTTTTGTGTAGTTATTTAGTATTTCTAGTTGATAACAAATCTCAAATTCTTTGGGTTTTCAAACACATTACTTAGAGGTACCTATAATGTTAGCCACAAAAAATGGATAATCCATTTAGGTACCTATGTAAAATAAAGCACTAATAAAGTTTAAAAACATCCTATCCACAACTGTAACTTTAATTTGGTACTATTTTGCAACAGTAAATTATCTTGATCAATGATCAGTCATTATGTGTGAAATTACTTGCATGCTTGAAAATGGCATTTTTAAAACTTATATTGCAAACCAATATATTAATATCAAAATGCAAGATGTTTGGAAAACAATTCATAAATGCTCTATTCTATGTGCAGAACAATTAATTGACTCACACAGACGAACACAAATGTTAGTTACCAATCCTCAAGCACTCCCACCAGCGTTAGAATTTCACACAGTGGGAGTAAGGAACGACATTTTGGATTTATCACACATTAAATCACAAAAAGCCAAGCAAACATTGCTTAAATTAGACAAAACAAAGGTAAAACAGCATCAGATAGTCCATGCTTATGTTAAAATTGTAACAGTAAAACTTTGCGGGGAAGGGCGCCTGCAAGAATTCCAGAATTCCATTCACTTGCAAGCATAAATAAATGTGAAAACAATCTAAGGACGGAGCTCCTGCGGCAAGGTGGCTCATATACTCAAATAAATAGCACCCATTTTACCGTCGCGTAACATTGTCTACGCAAACATGGACTAGCTGTATACTTTACATCTGTGATAAACATACAACCATTAAATAGTCATGCAGGAAAAGAGCCTGAAGACCGGAATGTCTCCGAACTTACGACGCCAGCAGATCCAGCAACTGAGTGGACGTAGAGGGGTCACGACGCAGGGGAGGGCTCGTCACGTGAGCTGCGGCATGTTGCCAACACTTATTCCACTGGTGACTACCGTCTGTGCCCAGGGATGCTGCAATCGGCTCGCCATAAACGATCGCCCCCTCGCTTCGTTTATTGGCGATCACATTGCCAGATGACTTGCTCATCACTCGGACAACATACAGCGGACAATTCACCTGTGTAATTCCAACACCACATTCATACCACATACCATCAAGCGTTAGAACAGGGGACAACATACCGAGCAAGCAATTTAAATTGTGAGATGAGTGTTATGATGAGTACGGACGAGAGTGGGACAAGAATGAAATTATGCAAAAATTTGCAGACTTTGTGAGAAGTAAATTGTTTTGCAAAATTTTTGTGGTGTCCCACTCTGTTCTGTATACATCATATTTTGTGTAGTAAGGGCATCTTCATTGTAAGGCCACCACCATACATACATAGAACAAAGAAACAAGAAAACGTTTCGTGAATAGTAGCTGAGCGTTGTGGTTTTGGTGACAATCATAAGAAACCGTTGGCTGGGTGACATTAGTAATAATACGTACTAAACCAGCTGTTGATACCTTAGTGCAAGGAATAATAATCTTTATGGATTTATTTCTGGGATTAAACCGATATAGGTACCAGCTAAGCCAAGGTAACATGGTGAGAAAATACAGGTATTAGCTGGTTTTAACCATTGTAGGAATATTGCTCTTGTTGAGATAGCAAGGGAATTAGCAGTGCACAAAAGTATGTATTGACGCATAGCAGGAAAATTTCAAAACAGCCACTGTCATAGCAAAAATGCTAGCTGAAACCAAGGTCAATTTTCAACCTATGAACTGCACTATTCCTTACACTAAAGATTTGCAATATGAAATTGGCTCCAGGTGGATGATCCCCCTGGTATATCTACCAAACAATTTATTGCAGGCAAACTGTTAGTGACAGCCTCAAAAAAATACCTTAGCATATAGGTAATACATTTTAAGGCTTTCAAAAAAATTGTATGAATAATGCCTCCACAACTATGGTACCTACCTACGTAGCTAACTATCGAAACTAATGATTTCCATAGCTATGGACTCTATTTAGCAAATCTAATCATAGCACAAAAATGATTCATACTTTATTTGAAAGCCTTTTGTATCTATAGGTGCTAAGCTATTTTGGTGGCTAATAGTTTGCCTATAAAAAATTGTTTGGTTAGATATTCATAGGCCAAGGTGATCATTACACCATAACCGTAGCAATTATCCACAAAATCTTAACAATAGGTATTGCCAAGCCATTTGGATTACTTTCAAACAATCCCGACTTCTGTAATAAAGAAGATGAACCAGGAAACCATCCCACAACTGGCTAATTCTAAATCAGCCTTACTTGGTGAGCAGGTCCATCAGATGCTTAGGGGTGCTTGGATCTGGCCGCAAAGGAGGACTGAGCACGTGCGATGCTGCATGGTTCCAGCATGTGTGCGTATAGTTGCGACCGTCGGTGCCAAGGGCAGCTGCGATCGACTCGCCATACACTTGGCACCCGTTGGATCGAGCCGCAGCGATCACATCCCCGGCAGACTTACTCATCACATGCACTACATAGAGGGGGCAAGTCACCTAAACGCATGCAAAGCCAACAACAACTACTTAATTAATGTGAAATGCAATCAACAATGCAGGAAATGAGTACAGAAGTCAATCTGTGTTTGGTACGTGTGACACAAGGTACTTCAAAAGATTATGGCAAAAAAACAAAACAGGTTACGTGCACAAAACAAGAACTCAATGTGCATTTTACTTTGAAGGGGTAGGTAACTTGAGTAAATACCAGTACATACTAGGGAAGCAATTTTTTCTAAAGGACCCATGCCAGTCAAGGCCTTAGTGGTAAAGGACTGGCCTGAGCCCAAAAGGTTCAAAATGTTTGGGGCCCGACCAGGCCCACAATTTTACCAAAATGTCGAGTTGACTTGACAAGCTTGAAAAGCCTGAAAGCCCAAAAAGCCCGATATTCTAAAAAGCATGAAGCCCGAAAACGTCAGTCGTAGGAAAGTTTTGAACTGCCCTACTACCTAATTGCAAAAAAATCTATCGATTTTCCCTGTTTTCATGCCAAACAGTATCCATAAACCAACAATCCCTAGTCCCAAAATTTGAGCCCAGAGTATAATCTCCAACTGGCCTGGGAACGAGCCCCTTTTTTTCCGAAAAGGTGACCGAGCCCAACCTGAAATTTGGGCCATGGCCGGGCTTTTTCACATTTCTAGTAACTACCTTACTTGGGAGCACCCACATAATTAACAGTTTCTATCAATTTTCTAGCTAGATGTCAAATTTACCGGAAGTTACTGGTAGATCTCATGCTATGATGATATAATGATATTACTTCCAGGATAATGTCACAACCAGAATGATAAGTATATATGTATTTTATCTTTTCCTTCCTGATAGTTTTGAAGCACACACATTTTTTAGAAATAGTGCTTTAACAAAATAAAACACACCCCATTAAGTACGTACCTATAATACGATGCTAATTGGAGCCTTGTTGCAAAAACAATGCCGAGATCTACATCGTTGTCTGTGAAACTGTGTCGTATTTAAAAATAAGCAATGACATGTAGAATCTTCCAAAACACTTAAATATACTTTCTCATGCACATGCAGTACGTGCAGAATCGCCAACAATGGTCTGACCTGATTTGCAATGACACACGCTCTGTTTGTGGCTTCTGCCTCGACATCTTCAGGCCTCGACATTTCGTGACCCTCTGGACCAGTGATTCCTGCAGCCAGCAGCTTCTTCACATTCTGGAAAAAATCAAAATAAACCAATGTTCATTGTACCACACACACACACACACACATATAATCTGAAATGGTAATGTGGGGTTGCATTGTTTTGTTTTGTTTATTTGCTACCAACAATTAAGATAAAGAAGTCAGTAGGTACCTACTTTCATGCATTTTGATTCACTACAATGATAATCTTATATCCACAGACTCTCAGAAAAAAAAAGTTGAAAGCCAGCTGTCTTTGCTGTGGTCCTTAACAATGCTTCTCTGTTCTCACCATGACCTTCACCCTCATATAAAAAAAGCCAGGTGCTAAATGGCGGTGATAATTGTTTACAACAGAGTTAAAAATCTCCTTCATTAAGATTACTTCTAAATCAAGGAGCCAGGTAATTATTTGCTAACCAAACCTTGAGAAAAATGTCAAAACAAGAGATTGGTACAGCAATAAATAAAAAGGTGGCTAAGAAACAATATTGACATAGGTGAAAAATAGAACAAGTCTGCAAATATTTACCTCTGAGATAATGTCTCCGTTTTCAGCATGCACCATTGCAACTGATCCAAGCTGCTTGCACGTCTCAAATGCAGAATATAGCTCAGGGTCTCGCAGCATGTACAAATCCTTATAAGCCATGAACATCTTGAACGAGTTCACCCCATGTTCTTTACATAGCTCAGCCATTTCTTTCTTCACCTGAAACAAATTTTTTGAAATTAAAATGTACATATTTTGTACATT
This sequence comes from Nemoura dubitans, assembly GCA_921293005.1. Classification (NCBI taxonomy): domain Eukaryota; kingdom Metazoa; phylum Arthropoda; class Insecta; order Plecoptera; family Nemouridae; genus Nemoura; species Nemoura dubitans. The sequence goes on along the minus strand of OV121073.1, from coordinate 19,893,370 downwards.
AACTACTGATAAAGTTTAATTAGCTATTTTCTTGACGATTTTTGATGTAGCTGTAATTGTGTGTGTAGTTACTTTTTCGGACCACCATGTGACTCCGACATGAAGAGCATAATCACAGCAGACTTTCTCATCGGCCATTTCTCGCCATCGGCCAAACGCTTCGACTAACGACTCGCCTTTCTTCGGTAATACAAAATCCACTGCAAAAATGTACACGTTAACATCCCTTTCGGAACGCTGCCAATAATTCAATGTTTCTAGCAAAAGGTGCAACAGTGGAATTTAACATAAAGTCCATATATAAGAGGAAAAATCCCAAAACTAATCTAAACTAAAATCCCATAAATTATTTTTTTACAATTTTTTCTTAACTTCCATTTGCAGTTTCATTATTTAAAATTATGTATTCTGCAAGCATGAGGACAAAATTTTTTTTGTTTTTATAGTGTGACAATTATTTTAAACACAAAGGTATGCTATGCTGTATTTTCAAGCTACGGCACAATATGTTGCCACTCAATCTGATTAATATATTGTGGTAAGCTTAGGGGATATTTGATTGAATAATTGTAGTTCCACTCACTAATCATGGTGGTGCCTCCGGCTACGGCTGCCTTCGTCCCCTGATAAAAGTCATCGACGGCGGTTGCCCCCATAAGCTCCAGCTGCATGTGGGTGTGAGTGTCGATACCACCTGTAACACAGAAGAGTTTTACCAGTCAGACACAGCAATTACGACAGGAACAAAATTCCTCTCCAGGACCATGGCCTAGAAAATTATACCATGAAAATAAGAAAATAATTCCCGGGATTCAACTCAATGCTTTGGTGCAGGAACCTAATTTCGTTGCTTTCAGTATTCTCGTGGATTGTGATTAAAGAGCTTAAAACGAGTCAAATATTACAAACGTTAACATATGACTCATACCATTTACCGCAGAATTACGAGTCACAATAATCTGGCAGGGAAGAAAATGTAAATATTGCAATGAGAAATTTAAAATGATATTGAATAGGTTAAAAATTCTAACCTGGTATGATGAGTTTTCCCCTGGCATCAATCACCCTAGTCCCTCCAGGAATAATAAGATTCCGGCCAACTTGTTTGATGACTCCATCTTCCACGTAAACATCCCCATCGGCAATCCCATCATCGTTGACGATTTTTCCGCCCTTCACCAGCAGCCGGTTCTGTGCGCTCTGCAAAATAGAAAGCTTTATTAGAACCACAAAAATCTCTCTTAGCTTCATCAAGAACATCTTCATGTTGATGAAATAGGTACCTGGTATTCATTTTGCATATTACATATTGTACTTTGCATGTATTTGTATTTGATTTTTTGTTCTTTAGAACTATAAAAACGTGTTATTGGTCAGGACTCAGGACTGGTTATAAAATGGAATGCTGATTTACAACCAAATTAATAAATCTGAATGCAGCCAATTCACAAGAGTTAGCTAACACCTACGATTAACATAGGGTACCTAAAAATAACAAGAATGCTGGGAAGCAGTTCAGAACCAGAAACTATGTTCCTGCTTGCACTATTAAAAATAAGTTTCTTGCTAAAACAGCTCTCATTTACTGACCACTATACTATAAATATATACTCTTAATTGCTTGAGTTGTTATCTCGTAAAATTAATTACTTCCCGTAATTGGACGCTTTGCAGAATTTAATCATTAACCAGATACAAACATATTATTATAAATTATGTGTGTAGGTAGCGTAATGAAGTTGAAGTTGATCCGTTAGAACGATGTTATATCAATTTTGGGAGCTCAATGTTTTTGCTTTTTTATCGCACTCGATTGGCCTAATGTTTTTTTTATAACACAGGAAAATAATACTGTGTTAACTTTTGTCATTGCATGACTAAATGTGCGTTCCCAAAGAAAGGGGTTGATACAGATGTAATCTGTGCAATTGATTTTGTTATGCCGCATAGGAAGCAGTATCAGCAAACCACTGAGGCAGGGCAACCGAAATTATGTACGCCATACGATGTTATGTGCCATAAAGTCTGAATAAAATTAGAAGAGCGAGACAATTGAAATCCGCTGACCAATGACGTAGTGCCCCGGGATAATTATGTTTCACCAGGCAAGTGAAACCCTACATCCTGACTGATCTGGCAAAATTGAGGATGACTTTATTGTTGGATCTCTCTATTCCTAATATAGTAATACAACTTTAGTCTATATGTAACACCCTGCTTTCTTCATCATCGTTAACGTTCAAAACGTAATAAACAAATATTTGTTAGTGGACCGGAGATTGCTTAAGAAATTTGGGTTTTGCTTTGAAGAGCGTTTTTAGTTACCGAGGTAAATATTGCGTGTTAAAACTGTAAACATGGATTGCTTTGCCAAGCCAATTCCTACCTAGAGGATCGTGATTACAGAATTTCGTGAATAAAAGTTTGCATTGTAATAAATAAGACTCGATACCTCATGAGTCACGATATAATGTTTGAAGGGACTAGACACAGTCAGAGGTATACCAATCCAGTCAGCCGATATGGTGGTGCTAGGCTCACACATTGGATCAATACCCCCGTCTGCACTCTGCAGAGTATACGGCCGAAACTGCCAGCCAGACGCATAGGCTGAACCAACCCCATGCTAACCTCATGTCCCAACCTTCCAGCCTTCGCAAGCCCAAACCCACCGCCTCACATGTCGGAGCTTTTATGGAACACGATTTCTCATCTGTTTATAGAATTAAATAAACAATCATAAAACCGCATCATGGAAATGGTCGGATAGCTAGATATCGTGCTAATAATCTATGTTGCTAGAGCAACACAAAAAATATAAAACACTTCTTCCTTTAGTTCACATGGCAATTTCTTTTTGTAGCGCAAAATTAATGAAGCTTATTGTTGTTTGAGAAATGGAAAAAACTTTGATGAAAGCAGGTTTCGGACAAAGGTTGCCGGCACGAGTATAAAAATAATTACCTCGAAGCAACATCGACTCAAACAGGTAGGAAATAGTAATGTTATCTTATATTGATGAATAACGATAAACTGAAGTAATCCAGGCGCTTCTTTTATTAGTAGGTTCGAAAATAAAAGATCACCGGGGCCTCACCACCCCTAACAAATGATTCCCATTAGGGGTAGGGAGTGTCAGGCATTTCGGTGCGACTAGGAACTAGTTGCTTGTATCATGAGCCCTTGGGGATGAAACGCTCGATAGCGTGCGTGGAGATTGTCAAATACTAAACGTCAATCTGAGTGGGCGACAAGGTATTTTCAGCCACGATGTTTACAAAGTACCTGCTCAACCAAACGGACCCCAGTATAGCTAGGATTAACATGCAGGTGTTAAGACAGGTGGGATACCAACCTAGGGTGCTTAGAGCTAAGAAGCTAAATTAGTCTGTCCATTACTCGTTTAAAATAACGTTACACGCACGAATCCCTTAGAGATGCTAGTAAATTAACTGGTAACCTGTTAGAACTACAATTAGATTACCGAATTATAAATTTGTACAAATATTCTCACCTGAAGATGTATCGGAACCTTCTTCACCGGAGTACTCATTGTTATTCGATTAAAATTCGATATTAAAACACTTTCAAATGGAACGTTACTGACAATTCTGTAAAATTGGTTTCACTAATGTCACGCTTCTAAATAGACACTGACAGTTAACGAACAATTAACTACACCACAAATTCTATTAGCTAAAACAGAGTAGCTAGGAGCTAACACAGTGCTCAAAAGCGACGTTAATATCCACACCTAAAGCCTGCCCTGCGTATGGTACAACTGGTGCCTTGTCTCGAGCGGTACTAGCAGTCAAAGTATAGCCCTGCCTACATGTCTAGCATCCTGCGCAGTGCTACGAAACTGAAATAGCTACGTGCTACGCGGTATCTCCTGGCGCAGGCTATAAGTGAACATCTGTAGCATACGTCCCACAATAAGAAAAAATTCATTGGCATAAGCGGGAGGCGAGTTTGCGCGGTCATCACACTTTGGGTCGTCCCTGAAAGACAGGAAGGAAGCGTTGCCCCTGAAATGATTACCTTCCGGTACCTACTGCATATGATACGTAATTTGAATATCTAATTAAAAGTGGCTGTAAGAATTTCAAACGGACACTCAATATTGCAAAAATTGCTCCGACTATTTTGCCGGTAAGATGTTAGTGGCTGACACTTGACAATTTTTACTATAACAGGTCACAAATACGGCAATATGATTTTCTAAAGAAACATATTACTGGTAGAAAAAATAGTAACCTATAAATTAGTTAAACATTTTTAAAACTCACATCCCACGGCACTGCGGCGTCCTCAGTTCGATGTTCAGCTGTCATGACTTCTTCTTCCACAGCTTCCTCCTGAAAGCAAAATACGTCATGTCATAGTGGGATGAACACTGAATTATTTCGAGAATGTTACCAGAAAGCCATAGGTCTGTCAGAAGAATCGATTTTCTTAAACTAATACCATTGAATTTCTAATACCTTTTGGCTGTCGCCGGCTCTGCGACCGGAACCAGGAAAAGAATGAACACTGGACATCGCAGAGTTGCCCTAGAACAACACCGTTATAAGAAATTTAGCAACAACAAACAAGCTCTGACCATAACAAGAACAACTATCTATTTAAGTACATGTACACAATATCTAGTTACCCTGGATGAGTTCGGCGAAGATCTCTCGGAAGGCATTTCCATATTGTTTAACGAAAATGCATCAGGGATATGACCGAAGAAAGCTTTGCCCATGGGTCGTGCTTGGGGCTTATTGCCCCCCAGACCAGGTATCCATCCATCCCCTTCCATCTGAAACCGAGATCGATCAAAATGGAATAAACGTATTTAAATTTAATCGTCGCCATAACTTAGATAAGGCCATAATATTGTTTTACGCGTTAGACGTGATGTCCTGTTTGTCAGTCTGTTTGTGAATTGTGACTCATGCACATGCAGCTTACTCACTGTCGTACAAAGACCCCCAAGCTTGCTAAAAATAATTCGATTTTCTACTAATTGGCACCATTCCTGACTTCAAAGAACGTATATCAATGCAAGTTCACAAGGGCATACCACTATTGTACATCCAAAACCCGTACCTTTAATAATATGTCAGGTTGTGAAGGTGCGAATTCCACGTGGGGGTTGAAGAGGAGCCGGATGTTTAAAGCGATCAAGCCGGTGTACTACTGAGTAGACGAATTCGAGATTCGACGTCGTCTGGTTCGGGATTCATCGATCGGTCGGCGTCGGCGTCGGCGTCGGCGTCGGCATGGCCCCAGACTGCGCATTCTTACACCAATTATGCGCTCACTCACTCACACACACACAACATCCAATCGCAATGGCTGAATCGCCAGCAACCAGTTGATTGCTGCTAAAAGGTGATCTGAAATCTACTTAATTGACTGAGCTATAAATGGCACGTCGGTTGAACACTTTACTTTTAATCACATTGCAGAATGAAATGAAAACAGGAGATACATTTTCAATTTATTAATGTTCCACATACAATTTTATAAAAATAGGTATATCATTTCATGAATAAATAATTATAATAAACATCCTTTTCTACATCCTTATTGTAAACTCTTCCCTAATTTTAGTTTCTGCGGCAACAACGGCATCGTGCACCGTCGGGAAGATCGTCGTGCGGCAAGAGGTGCCACTCATCGCTTCACATTTGGTCAACGTCTCGAAAACAGGTCCTATAAAAGAGGGTTTACTTGTTCTCAATTCAGAGATGCAAATCGAAATGGTCATAAGATCGAGATGAAGCCAAGCCAGTAGGTACCTGAAACACCAGCGACGAACAGTTTGGTATCGATTGAATGGAACTCTTCAGCGAGCGACCGCAAAGCGTTGACCCCTGATGGATCGATATAGCCGAGTGCTGAGAAGTCCACAATTAAGTATTTCAGCACCACCTGTCGACAGTCTCGAGTATTAGAAGAGTTGAGGAGAGAGTTTGCGGAGCTTTCGGAGCCATGCGCTGAAACAAAATGCAGACTATTTTACCGGCATTTGGTCGGGGATTGGCGTTCCTGGGGCCATCGCGTGTTCGCCGAGGAAGCTCAGATTCAAAATGCCATCCTGCAGTCGAGGAAATTAGTTTTCAATGAAGAAAAGCTTGTGTTAATACAGTTATTACAATTGCAAACGTTTATATCGCTTGGTATGGTCACAGATAGCGATACGCGTCAGCGCCCACAAAGAGGGCATGACATTAGAGTTGCTTTTGTGTGGTACACCTACATAAATCTACACGAATTTCTATAAAACATAAGACGGGATTTACCTGATTTTCTTTAACTGAAGAAAATTCCCCGGTATTTTATTTTCCGTAAAAAATAACTCATCGTATCTCCGCGAAAACGCAATTTCTATATGCATGCACGATGAAATGCACCAAGTAGTTTTTTAACCCTTACCGATAAAACATGAATATGTGTCTCGCGTTCGAGCGTAGGGGTGATAAACCTGGTCATCCTGTGACCGGATCCAGTATGCCTGGACTTCTATCAGTCCATGGGGGGGGGGGGGGGGGATTTTAATTGCTTTCACTGCCCTGACGGGTTCGTACCCTCGTGGTTTGCTAAGCTGTTATCTAGGTGATGAAAACACATCCATCCACATAACGATAAAGTCACGCGGAGAATCAACCCCTGTTGTTAATTTTACTTTCACATGTTCACGGTACAGAAATAGACCAATGATAAACTACTTGTTACTACCTTCTCGTATATCTGTCCATTGATATGAATCTCATGCGTATAGAATTTAAATAAAACAATCAGTAGGTAGTTATTTCAGAAAAGTTTGCGTTTAAAACAAGGTAAAATCAGCATTCATTTATACAAGCTTGTTGATTTATTTTTAACAAATTGTCTGACCTTTTGCTGTTGAACTTGACGCCTTGTGGAATCAACCTTTACATCGTCTTCTAGCTTTGCTAGCACCAGTTGAGGTTTCACTTTGACAAGGCGATAAACCTCGTTTTTAAAATGCGTTCTCGTAGCAAAGTTGAGACCACCGCAATAATGGAATATCTTAATTCCAGGGATTTCGATCGTCTGTAACGTCACAAAAGTTACAGAATGTCACGCAATAATAAACTAAGATAAAAGCACATGTTGAACTTGCAAGAATAGTGCACATACCCCTTTATATCTGTTTAAATCCACATAGAGATCAGTTCCAGGGATGACTCCCATAATGCAACAATACGCTTTCATCCCTTGGATCAGGATGGAGGCTAGTGAGAGGGATATTCCAGCCAGCAGCCCATAATCTATGTCTACCACAACGACAGTGAAGAATGTCACAAGCCAAACAAGACCGTCTAGGAAGGAGCATCTCCAGAACCGAACGAAGTCCTTCATCTGCATGAACATGGCTTTCAGAGCAACCACGATCACTCCAGCTAGAACGCACTAGAGACAGCGCAATAAGAGTATGTTTAGAAATACATCTATGCTGTCGCTTTTAAGGGTTGATTTGCACTAGATAACTTACCCGGGGTAACGGTTCAAAAAACGGTCCAATCCACAGCAGTACGAAGAGTAGAATTCCACAAGAAAATACACTTGCCAATTGCGTTTTGCCACCAACAGATTGTTGAATTAGGCTCCTTGAAAGTGATGCTGTGAATGGCATGCAAGAGAAGAGAGATCCTACCAAATTTCCAGTCCCTTGAGCAAGCAATTCTTGATTCGAATCGACGTCGTAGCTCAGTTTTTGGGCGAATATTAGTGCCATTGACATTGAAATCGTGTAAGCGACCATTGTGATTGTAAAGCTATCTACAGCAACGCTTGTAAGCAGGCTGAATGGAGGAAACCTTGGCATCGGTAACCTAGAAGAACAACAGGGAACGTGGATATGCTTTATTGGACCAAGAATTGTAAAATAAAACGTAATACGTAACATATGCTGGAAAAAGCTAGAGAGCGTACTCTCCAACACTTCCATCGAAGTAAGATATTACCCAGTAGGAATGTGTCCCACAGTCGTTATGCCGTAGTTTTCTGACAGATATCCAAAAGATGATGCCAGGGTGCCAACCACGACAGCTATAAGCTCAATTGGGATTGGTATCTTCGATTTCTTCCGGAACCAGGGCTGGAGAAAATATGAAAGATGTGGTCATGTTCGTGCTTTTTGTTTGCCAGATGTGACTCAGTTCTCGACACAACAAAAGGTGTGTTATTTTGATCATTTTAAGCGTCTTGACGTTCTTACCTTGACCACCTCATTATTCAACGTCAACAAAATGACAGTTGTGCATGATATCAATACAGCCGCAAGATTTGCAGTTTGAATTTGAGTGATTATGTCATAGAATGTCTGCAACACAAAATAATTGAACCCTTAATAATAATACTATATTAATGGTACTATATCATGAGACTACTATTTAAGCACAAGCCCTATATATATTACAATAATCAAGTATATTGAAATTTTAATTATTATTACTGCCATAAAACCTCAATAAAGCGTTTACTAAACTTGTAAAGACCATGCACTAATCTAATTTTAAATGTCGAAGAAAAATCGGGAACACGAGCTTAAACTTCCTTTGTGCTCGAAGCATGGATCGACAATGGATAACTTTTGAGTTGTTACTCACGAATAATATTTTGAACGGTCCTTTATACTTGACGACGTTCATCCCCAGAAGATCCTTGAGTTGCGAGGTGAGCACGTGCACTGCTGCGCCCGCAGTGAACCCATTGACCAGCGTCTCAGAGAGCAGGGTGCAGACGATGCCGGCACGGAACACCCACATCAGAAGCTTGGGGGCGAACACACAATCACATTAATCATTATCATCATTGTCAGTATCGTCAGTATCATCAGTATCGTCAGTATCATCAGTATCATCAGTATCATCAGTATCATCATTCACATCATCATTAGAACACATCGGGCATTAGGTATCGGCATTAGGTATCAGTCATTATGCATCGGGCATTAGGTATCAGTCATTAGGTATCAGTCATTAGGTATCAGTCATTAGGTATCAGGCATTAGGTATCAGTCATTAGGTATCAGTCATTAGGTATCAGTCATTAGGTATCAGTCATTAGGTATCAGTCATTAGGTATCAGTCATTAGGTATCAGTCATTCGGTATCAGGCATTAGGTATCAGTCATTAGGTATCAGTCATTAGGTATCAGTCATTAGGTATCAGTCATTAGGTATCAGTCTTTCGGTATCAGTCTTTCGGTATCAGTCATTAGGTATCAGTCATTAGGTATCAGTCATTCGGTATCAGTCATTAGGTATCAGGCATTAGGTATCAGTCATTCGGTATCAGTCATTAGGTATCAGGCATTAGGTATCAGTCATTCGGTATCAGTCATTCGGTATCAGGCATTAGGTATCAGTCATTCGGTATCAGGCATTCGGTATCAGTCATTCGGAATCAGGCATTAGGTATCAGTCATTCGGTATCAGTCATTAGGTATCAGTCATTCGGTATCAGTCATTAGGTATCAGTCATTAGGTATCAGTCATTAGGTATCAGTCTTTCGGTATCAGGCATTAGGTATCAGTCATTCGGTATCAGACATTAGGTATCAGTCTTTCGGTATCAGTCATTAGGTATCAGTCATTCGGTATCAGTCATTAGGTATCAGTCATTAGGTATCAGTCATTAGGTATCAGGCATTAGGTATCAGTCATTCGGTATCAGTCATTCGGTATCAGGCATTAGGTATCAGTCATTCGGTATCAGGCATTAGGTATCAGTCATTAGGTATCAGTCATTCGGTATCAGTCATTCGGTATCAGGCATTCGGTATCAGTCATTAGGTATCAGTCATTAGGTATCAGTCATTAGGTATCAGGCATTAGGTATCAGTCATTCGGTATCAGTCATTCGGTATCAGGCATTAGGTATCAGTCATTCGGTATCAGGCATTCGGTATCAGTCATTCGGTATCAGGCATTAGGTATCAGTCATTCGGTATCAGGCATTAGGTATCAGGCATTCGGTATCAGACATTAGGTATCAGTCATTAGGTATCAGTCATTAGGTATCAGTCATTAGGTATCAGTCATTAGGTATCAGTCATTCGGTATCAGTCATTAGTTATCAGTAATAAGTAGGCATTAGATATTGGGTATTAGGAATTGGAAACCAGGTTTCGGCAGGGTTGGCATTGAAAATCCCAGCCCAGTAAAATAAACCGGGGTTTTGAAGCGCACCAGGCACCAGGCACCAGGCACCAGGCACCAGGCACCAGGCACCAGGCTCCAGGCACCAGGCACCAGGCACCAGGCACCAGGCTCCAGGCACCAGGCACCAGGCACCAGGCTCCAGGCAACAGGCACCAGGCACCAGGCACCAGGCTCCAGGCACGATGCACCAGGTATCACTATCAGGCATTCTGAATCAGGCATTAGGCACAATTGCATTAGGCATACTCTTTGGGCAAACGTTTGCGATCAGAAGCTTGCCAAGTAGGGCAGAGGGGGAAGACATCCTAGTCGATAGTCTACGGGCTCTCAAGAAAAAAATGGAGAAGAAAAGATGGATCAAAAATGATCAACTGACTCAGAAAAGCAGGGTATAACGAATAAGTTTTCCAATAGAGTCGTTTTCGTAACCAGGTGTTAAAATGTAACACTGTCAAGCACCGCGGTGCGTTCAGCGTGCTACCACGAGCCTGTGTCTGAGACATGGGCCAATCTCAGGCCATGTCCAGAGCCAAGCTCAAATGTCAAGTGTCAATATGACTATCATGTCACGGGGAATGCAAGAATCAGATCTCCAGCTACCATCAAAATGGATAGTTTTCACTTATAACGAAGTATAATGTTTACGTACTGATGGTTTGTATCTTCAATTGCAGGATAATATTTGTTGGACTAGAATTCCGTCTTAGCATGCCCTAGAATGATAACTGAATGAAACCACGGAAGTGATGAAAATTATAGTATAATTTTCTGTCGGCATTTAATTCAACGCGTTTTAATTCATAGTATGTACTCTCATTGTAGGTAACTGTGATATAATACAATTGTACATATTATTTTAGTATCACATCTATTCATTTAATACGATTTTATTTTTATTATGACATACTATGTATATGAATATGACCTATGATTATTAATATGATTATTAATTATTTACAGATATTACTAATAGTTCAAAATGACTCGAAAATCAAGAGCGCCTAGCCGAGAAATGTGGTGTTGATTTCCCACCTGATAACAGCCGACAAGAAAAGTGACGGCAGTCGCAACTTCAATGGGCGTGAATTCGTCTTCCGAAATCTCGGTGCCGTTGAGTGCAGCGTGATTGGGCAGACCGTGGCCGGAATGACTGTACGTGGAAACAGCTTTTCCAGTCATCAAGCAAATCACGGCGAAAGTACCTGTGGAGATCGATGGAATCACGTCATTACTTTATTTGCATCCATGCCTCAGCACCAACGTAATGGTCAATTTTCTGTGTTTTTCTGCTGATATGTAATTTTGTTACCAAATTTATACGTTCCCCAAACGCCTGGTGTTTGATTGCAGTGTTATAACACTGTGAAACATCGGAATGATCGTTATCATGACTTTGTTTAACTTTACATTCGGGTGCATACCTACCGTTTTACCTACCGCTTTATGGTGTTTGTTAGAACTACGGATACTATCAAGATCAGACTCATGGATATGAGATTTGAAATGAGGAAAAGAGATAATGAATAGGGTATGAGATCCATTCCACCCCGCAAAAAGCATGCCACTCGCTGATGTGTAGGTAATAGGTAATAAGCAGGTCTCAGTGGATTTATTAAGGAAGATAGCTTACCCATTGAAATATGACGCGATGTTCCCAAAAAGAAATAGGCCAGCACTGGGAAGAAAGCCATGTATATCCCAACGATAGGGGGGACGTTGCCCAAAAGGGCATACGCCATTCCTTGAGGGATATGCATCACAGCGACCGTGAAGCCGGCAATCATGTCGCTTACGAGGTCTCTCTTCCATTCGTACTTCGGAATCCATGTGACTACAGGGACTGCACTGCACAAGCCTCGTGAAAAATTGTAACTCTTGCATTTTCCTATCAAGTTAGTGATCACTGAAACAAACCAGTTAATATTATTTCGAAATAAAAAAGAATGTGGTGCAAAATCTGTAAACAAATTGTAATTGAATTCTATCTATTGCGTGTGATATTCATAAATCAGGTGTTGGGGTAATCAATCATTGGATGTTTGCCAATGGACCTCCGGCTAAACTATTTGTTTTGCGATTGCATGACGTTATGCAAAATTTTACATCTACCTTACCACTAGAACGTCAAAAGATTCCATTTGATGTGTTGACCGGTTCTTGAAATAGCAGCATTGTTATTGAAATGCTTGTAACAAAATTAATTGTGTCTAATTGACCTTTTGGTTGAACAAGATGAGTTCACTGTGTAGATGTGAAAAACATCATTACGTTACGGACTGAGATGCCGCGAAAATATTCGCCACCTTACGTACAATAATAAATAACGAGGTACTCACATCTTTTCTTTGGTTTCTCATAGTCGTATGCTTTGTTGAGTTGGTCCTGTTCAAATACTGGTCTTTCTATCTTAAACTCCATCGGGAGTAGTGATTGGCATCGATGTCGGATGCTGCCAATGCGCTCGCTTGCAGAATCGTCGAGCAACTGATCCTTGTTTGTTCACTTACCAATAACAAAGATCGTTTTGCATACCAGCAGCCACCAATACAATTAACTGACATCCATACCACGCTAATGCACCATTTGCCAGTTTCACATAAAAAGAACACTGATTTTTCGCGATCTTGAATTAGCTTTCACTTGCACAATGTAACAATCAATCCAAAAATACATAATATTTTTTCAAAGCGACATTGTCCCAAATTGACATTATTTTATGGTTTATATTCTTACGCAAAATAACATTGACCTAATCAGAATAGAATCAAGCGGTCAAAATTGAGCTCCTTACGAAATGCAAGCAGTGAAAGTAATCACTACGATACGTGTGGACCACTGCATGCTGCGCGAGCAAGTGACACCACGTCCAATGCAGATTCCGATTAATGGCGTTCAACAAAATAACCCGTGTGTTACGACACAATGGCATAACTCCGTAACAAGAGTAGAGCTGTTTGTAACTTTGTTTCAATGATTTATTGATAGTGACTGTCCAAAAACCTCTTAACAATTATAGTACCGAATATCGTTCCTCATTCCTGAAGAATGTGTATACACGTGCGACGCTCACACTACATACGAAACGAAAATTACTATCAATGCATCGTGAGCTTTACCAAATGAAACAATTTAGCAAACCCACGTCATTATCGTACAGTGCGCCTCCAATTTTGTATGAATCATTATAAAACAATTAAGAGAATGAACCTTTAGCTAGCACACGTGACTTTATGTTTTTATTTGTTTAATGGGGTCTTGCCTCATGAGCCTCATGAGCCTCATTGCACGAATCGAAAATTATCGAGTTAGGACCAAAGTGCCTTGTATACCCCATCACTAATTAGCACGCAGCAATCAAGCACCAAGAAAGTTAGCCTTGGCATGTTTCACGATAATCTGGCCAGTTTTGTCCTCACATACTTCTCAAAACTGTAGTTGGAAAAGTGTGACACGATAACACATTTGGTCGACGAACAAAATTTCGGGGAATTTGTGTTGTTGAAGGGTATTATCAGCGTTAGCAAATCTCACGAAACCTACTCCACCTCTTGAAACACATACTATATTCAATACATGTTAAAGTCTTATTTTTTATTTTTTATTTTGTTGCACATTAAACACGGAGTTCATTTGCGGTCATGCAAGGTTGGTGTGCTATAATAGCGTGATATTTTGCGCATATAAGACGTGAGGGCAGCTCGCTCCACTCATAGATTGTTCAATGGCAACATCGCTAGGGCACAGGGTAAATGTTAGATCAAAAATCTTAAGTAATAATAAAAGAAAATATGCAAAGTCCATTTCATTATGCGCATATCGTTATCGCGGTCATAAGGCAGGTAATATTCGAACTGGGCGGCCAAGCCCGCTCGGCCGGGTGACATTATTTTGAAGCATTGCGGATACCGTGGCCAATAGCAGTTCACTTTGCCATTATTACTTGAATACTATTATTTTCTTTTTTACTTGTACCTGACTTTGGACTTACAACATTTTATTTATACACTGTTCAATGCTCATGCAGGGGTCTAGGACAAGCGGAAAAGGAGATACTGAGCTCTCAGATCGAAATTGACGTGTATGCCTCCCACTCACGTACTACCTTAAGGTGGTTTTACTCATTCTCAAACATTTGCTTACTATGAAAAAATCGTGAAATCAGGTTATGGGTACTGGGTAAGCATCCTCTGTCCTGAGTTTACTTATGTGAGAGAGAGAAACATTGGTTGAAAGCATGATCAAAGCCTGATTGTTACTGCTGCACTAGTAGAGCGGAAGTCGCGAAAAGCTCAAGGGTTTACTTTTAACACCTGTCAGCATGGACCTTCCGGCGACGACGGGCGTGGACTCGATGTCACCCACAATTTCCTATTTTCCGGTTCCTGCTTACAGTGGGCATGTAAGAAACTTTCCGCCTATCAAAATTACCAGTTTCTATTTTTCCACCGTCTTTTGTCTTTCGCTTATCAACGTTCACCTAAACTCGGTATTTTTCGCGATTGTGCGTTGCTTGGGACGGAGTTGCCGGTCATGGAAATGAAGAATGCAGGGAAGGGACGCGGGTTCGTTACCCGACTTAGATCGCCTGCTGTGGAACTTGTTTTAGTTACAGCAATGCCGTAACCGAAACGAAATAAATCATCGATCTTCAGAGGGTAATGCTCTGTTGACCACTTACTACCACCGGTCAGCAAAGCAAAGCACCAAACCAAACAGCAAGCACCAAACTAAATTCAAACAGGAAAATATTTTGGATAGATTAGTATAGAATTAAACTAAAATTGAGGGGTGATTGCATTTTCTTTTTGTAGCGTGTTTATCGCATTCGGGATCGGCCATGACTTTAGCCACCACCTTCATCGCCTTCATACCACACCCTCCTACGTATGCTCTTGTGACCTTTTAGCCCTAGTCTCTGGCTACAGGTATAAAGTATGAGCACACTGCGAGCTCGTTGCTAATCTAACTAAAATGAAGATGGTTTGGTAAGATTTCGGAGGAAGACCATTATAGACTGTAGGGATCCTTTCACTTATCAGTTATCAGCAGGGCTTCATGCGGCGCCGTTGTGGTTCGATGGAAGGGGTTAGATGAGTGAGGGGTGCACCAAATTCTGCTGTGTGGGTACAATAGGCATTACTTGGAAAAGTATCACGCACCGTGGCCGTGGCCGCACGGCCGTGGGTAGCAGAGAGTGCAGGGCAGGGCAGGGCAGGGCAGGGCAGAAGTGGAGAAGGCAGCAGTGGCAGTGGCAGTCCAAGACTCAGCGCAAAGCAAGGCAAGGCAAGGCAGCAGCCCCTCACACGCAAGCAAGCAATTCACCCCGGCCTCCACACTACCTTTCCATTTTACATCGCTCCTTTAACACGCCATGGGGGAACGGAATATTATCATTATAATTGTACGAAAATCTCCTTTGTTATGTATACATACATACATACATTTGAGAAAATCTGCTTTCTTTGCCATCTGGAAGGAATGCTAAGATGTCGATAAAGGAGTGGGAATTAGAATGTGAGTTTAGATGCAAGTTGTTTTTCAGGAAATTTTATTAATTTGACCTAAATTTTAAATGAGTCAGGCCTTGGGGGTTAATTTTGATTTTAAGCTATTAGGCGCTGTGAGAACGGGCGTAGAGATTGGATTATTTATCTACGCGGCAGATTAATTGCTCCGCCTGTAATTTGTGCGTATTGAGTGATTCGCGCACGAATTTGCATGTATAAAAACTTTAAAACGTGTTTGTGTATGTCTTTAATTGTAATTCTTGCCCTGCATAATGATTTACCGCGGCCGGCACGCCAACCGAGTTAAACAAAACGTCAGTAATGCACCAAACAGAAATTTAGCGCTATTGTGTGCCGTAGTGTGTGCAGAACAATTAAGTAAATTATCAAAAGTTTACAACCAACTCCATTCATTTTCCGATATGCTTCCCTCCACCATTAATCCAGGAGTGAATTTTTGTTGACGTCGTCGTCGTTAAAAGTATAGATATGCCACGTCGGTCATTTTTTCCCACATTAGCGCCAGTCGCGTTCACAGCTTCTTACTTTGATTCCCCTTCCATCATAAGGTCCTACCTGTCATCTGTCAAGACATGACTCTTGGACAGGATTCTACTTGGGGGCGATCCAATCATGTAAATCTTCATAATAAAGGTTGCATGATAGCGCTGTATGTGCGATATGGAACAGGCTAGCACCACAATATCGACTCCGACTCGCAACTGTGCGTTCGACGTTCCGCCAGGGATTCTCCCACCGAACGTCGTCGGTGAAACACGTTTGTCGACCAGCACCCCGTCCCGTTCTTCCAGACAAGAAGCAAGGCGCGCTTCTTTTTGGAGCTAAATCGGCAGTACCGCGTGTGTAGTTAAAGTGCGATTATGAGCAAGTCAAGAAATTACGTCAGGCCTTCCCTCTTCGTTTCGACTTTATTCTCAGCCAGGTACAATTTCATTTTGCGCCGCCGCACTGCACGGGGTCGGCTAGATGGAGCGATACGACGTCCAGTGTTAAGTTTAGTTGGACAATAGCTTTGGCGTTGGCAAGATGATGCAGCGGGCAGTGGTTTGTCTGTACATGTCGAGTTTCTTGATAGGGGTACGGACGAAAGATCCAGCGGCGGTTGTCATTACTGGTCAAGGATCAATTATCGGCAAAGAAGTGTTAGTGGCCAGGCAGCGTGCTACTGTTTATTTGGGCATACCGTTCGCTGCTCCTCCGCTTGGTCTTTTGCGCTTCTCGCCTCCGCAGACCGACCCGTTGCCTTCGTGGACGGACATCCGCAATGCTTCGATACTACCCCCTCCGTGTCTCCAGTCCACGGAACAGCTGCAGAAGCAAGATAAGCTGTTCGCTAAGCTGATGGTGGGGCTCGTGGCGGAACCCAGCGAGGACTGTCTTTATCTCAACATTTACGTGCCGGATGGTAAGATTTCATAATTGCGAAAGAAATTTATGGCTATGAAATTCCAAAAATGCGCGTCACTTTCCGAAGTTTAACGATGATTTTCATAAAATAATTTACGAACTGAGCTTTGAATGCTTATTTAAATGCTTAATAAAAACAAGCAAGCTTTTTTGATGAGCGGAGTGAAATCTTCAATTGTTTAAGCCGAAAAATTAATTACTTGTCTGTGTGTCTGTCTGTTCGCGGTCTTACTGGCCAAATGGCTAGTCCGATTTTGATTAAATTTGCAGAGGTCCTTGCTAGGTTTTAACTTACACCCTGTGATCTTTTCAGCAAAACCGACACTATAGTTTTTCAACTATTCAAAATTCTAAAATAAATTCATAGTTTCCGAAAATTTGTTTCTGCTGTACAGCTGAAAATTCCCAATAATTATTCACGAAACTTTTGAAAGTAAATAAGGGTGATGGAACCAAGCATTTCTGAAGTTTTAAGGTTTTTAAGAATTACCGTTATCTTTTTTTTATATATATTTATAAAAAATGTTTGCGATTTTTCAGCAAAATTTATTTAAAATAGTTTTGAAATAAGATTTCTTTGACTCTTTATTAACAAAATAGTTATTTCACCAATTGTCCTTCTGTTTTGGACTTTCTGCCTCCACTCTTTTGTCCACTATAAACTGCAACGCTCATCTTCAACACAACACAAATTACGTTCGCGAAGCCCAAGTTTTGGAGATTTTTGCTTATCATTGAAGGCCAAGTTAGGAAGCAAATTCTTTGCATATGGGCAGATGACCATTCAAGTTACCCATTTACAAAGGCATAAATGGCATTCAAGTAGTGGTTCCCCATGCCCTTAAAATGATCAAACAGATATTATTGTAATTTATAGTAAGGCTTGGAAACTTTCAGGAACGAGTCCTGGCGAGGGCTGGCCTGTCATGGTGTGGCTGCACTCCGGGGACTTCAGCTCGGGGGCCACGTCCATGTGGGATGGATCTGCCTTGGCCATCAAGCAAAAGGTGTCTGTCCTACAGTCCTTGTCCTATCACTGACACTGGCTTCTGCAGCCTCTCTTCAACTGGACCAACTCCAAGCACTAACCCAGAATGCAAACACCAGTCGCGGCAATAAGATTGTCTGAACGACGAAGATTCAATTATTGAATACGACCCTTGATTTCGCCACGAGTGATTACTCTGATAATCTGATGAAAATTGCACTACTTGTTCAATATTTAAAAATACTTGTCAAAAAGCAATGACTTATAACCGTGCCCCAACTTAAACTTGGAACTTAAGGGTGGAAATACAGGAGTGGAAGTGGAACCTATCTTTGGCAATATATTTATAATGGCTTAAAAGATTGTCATGAACATGATGAGTGGAAGGCATTAGGCATTAGGCTCGCAGATAATTTCGTTGGATTCAAAAATTAATTTATTGATAGTGTAGAATAAATCAGTAAAGAGATATAATTAGGAAGTCGGTTATTTTTGGAAGCTATAGAACTTCCTAATACATAAAATACAAGCAGGATTATGGACTACAGTTAATGCACACACTGACCGCGGACTACACATTGTTTATTGTGTGTGATTATTTCTAATGGCGAAATCCAATCCCCAGGTGATCGTGGTGACAGTGGCCTATCGTCTCAACGTGTTCGGCTTCTTCACTCTCACTGACGGCCATGCACCCGGCAACTACGGCCTCATGGACCAGGTCGCAGCCCTCGACTGGATCAAAAAAAACATCCTCACCTTCGGAGGGTCCCCAGAAGACATATGTCTGTTCGGCCACGGTGCTGGTGCCACCAGCATTGGGCTTCACATGGTGTCACCATTATCTGCGGGCAAGTTCGCGAGAGCAATCGCCATGAGTGGCAGTGTAGTCGGGGCTCTGAAAAACCCCATCGAGCTGGAAGGTTATGTCAAGGATTTGGCAGAGAAGTTTATCTGTGACCCTGGATCCACGCAGCTTTTGGAGTGTCTGCGACGAATCAATGGTACTACTTTGGCAACAGAAGCCATCGAACTTGGGGCATGGGGGCCTGTTTTGGATCGCGATTTGAATACCACCAATCCGTTTCTACCCGACGATCCAGTGCTTCTTTTTGAGAGAGGACAATTTAATCACATAGCGTACATGACTGGCTACACAGACATGGAAGATGCACTCGTTTATGCGGATAACTTAAAGGATGGGGTCAAACCAAATGCATTTGAAGATTTTATAATGGAAGCTATTAAAGCTGAGCATCCGGAAAATGCAGCTAACGATTCTTGTCAAATTGACCATGTTCACATTTTGGATTCTGTGTTGTTTTACTACAGTCCAGAGCCGCCTAGTTCGGACCCTATCGCTCTGCGAGCACGCTTCATGGACTTTGACACAGACAAGAAGTACGCATCTGGGATATTTTTCCAAGCAACTCATGCATCGAGATTCATGCCTACTTTCCTCTATAGGTTCGAGTACAAAGCGAAAAGTATCGAGCTGCCTGAGTGGGTTAAAGTCCCCCATCAATATGAATTGCCGTTTGTTTGGGGGATGCCTTACTGGCCTTCAATATCTCTTACCTGGAACGGAGCTGATCGGAAAATGGCAGACAGCGTAATGAGCTTGTGGGCAAATTTTGCGAAAACGGGCAACGCTGCATCGCAAACGGGACAGAGCATGAAATGGGACACTTTTACGCAAGAGACACCCGCAATAATGATATTAGACCGCAACTCTCATATGACAGACACCAAGACATTTGACTACAAAGCGTTTTCTTTCTGGAATAGCTACTACCCCAAAGTGGTTGAGGCGTCCAATCATTGTTGTAACGCCACAGACGTTGGGATGCCCTTGCATGCCAGTGTGCTGCCCCCAACAGCTTTGGCCATGTTTGCCTTGCAGTATCGAATTCTGATGTCTTAGCACCTGACGCGGTCTCAGAGCTGGCTGATACTCGGTCCAACTTCAGTAACTATACGCACATTACTCGATCGAAACTCTCGGAATTTTATAGCTTTGTTGCGATTGAAATGTATATGATTGTTTATAACATAGTTGCCATGTACGGTATTGAATTTTTAAAATTGAAGGGCTGGTAGATGGTTCAAATTCAGTTTTATTATTAAAATGTGAAAATAAGGAAAAACTTAGTTTTCCCTACAGAGCTTATTGATTTAATGCTTAGTTTTCTTCAAACCCAGAATGCTTGTGTTTTATGATGTATTTAGTCTCGAAAATGTAAATTTGGTTGGACAATAATAATATGACCGTGTTAAGCCTGCGTAATGATCTCAATCTATAAAAGCACTCCAGCCAAAGAAGTTGAAATAAATTAACGGCCTGCCAGAATAGTAATTAATTTCTAGTGGAATTAACGTATGTGCCCTAAATAAAACTGGTAATATATTATATGAAGAGAAAATGTGTTTTCAGAGACTTTTCCAAATGGCAATGTGAAAGAGAAAATATATTTTTACTTTGAATCTGAGTTAAAGAGCCTGCAGTATTTGAAGGATGTTGTTAGTTTAAGTACCTAATAATTGTACAATATAAAATTGCACTCAATATAGAGGAAATAAATCGTGGTTATTTGGAGTTCCAAAACTATATAATATTAATATTGAATGAAAAATGAAAAATATTTTAATTTATTGTTCATTCTCAAGTTCGCTCCGACTAAAGTTTGGCAACATGAAGTTATAACGACTCACACACCTACCAATGTCTGTACGTAGGTATCTTGGTTTAAATTTCAATCTTTTGTGAATAAACAATACAATACATTTTTAAACAGTATTTGACTTGAGAGGAAACTAAACGCTGGTGTTTTCTACATACGCGGAGGCTCACGCGGAGACTTCTGGCCACAAACTAACACAGTTTTGGAAAAAATTACACGTGTAGTTGAAGGGTTGTTTGATGTCGGATGGTGTGTTTGATTATTATACTTTCAAAAATGACAGATGTGCATTTTCAAAAAGTGCCTAAAATGCCTTTTTTATGGCATTTTTACGTAGCTCGTATGGAAAAAGTATTGCATAACTTGTATTAAAAACTACCATCCGACATCAATTGATTCTTTCTCGGTCTGTGGGGTTTTTTCCAGATTTGTACATTAATAATTGTTGGTGTATGAAGTTCCCGCGTGAACCTCTGCACCGACCCCTGGCCACGCAGCCTGGCTTGTGAATCCAATCGTTTGCAACGCTCTTAAATAGTTTTGCACGGTAGAAGAAGATTTAAAAAATCAAAGACCCTTTGTGTTTCGGTAAATAGAGACGTAAGTATATGGGACAAATGATGCCAGAAACTTTTATGTGGTTTTCCTCAACGGGAGCAAATAATGCCAAGAAGTGTTTAGGAGTATTCATCAACATAGTGACTCCATGATAGCGCTTGTTTTCCTTTGAGCAACAAAATTTCGTTCGTCCAAATATCGCTGTCATGGTTCACACCCAAAACTCAAAATTTATTTTTAAAAAATTCTATCAACGGCGCTACCGGAGATTCTTCGCCAATTATTTCTTGAAAAATGACAGATATTTTGCCTTTTTTTGCACTTAATATTTTATCGGACGGATCAATTTTTAAATTTTTACGTCCACCGATTGCGTGTTGGAAGTATACGACAATGTCTAGAACGAAAAGTAATTGGGTTGTTCTGTTCATTGTCTGCTAAGAATTTCCAAGTGAAGAACCAACATCCTAAAAAGCAATGTGCCAATGCATTCACTTGTCACGACAAAAAAGCAATCATATTCCACCATCTATCAAAGTCTATAAGAAGAATTAGCTCATCCAACCAGTTCCACTACTTGTTTTACCTCTTACGGGCCGGCATTACTCCTGTTCATTACCCCTGCGCAGAAATGAAATAGAAATTCAGTTTTCATTTGGGATTTTTTTTTCTAAAGCGGCAACTGCTTAAAATAAAGTCGACGAGTAAAAAAGGTATCGCGACCGTTTATTACTTGTCGGGTGACATTTCATTCCAGTTACATGGTAAGTTAAACCATTTGCTGTTGGCAGTTAAACAGATTTGCCTGTATATGGGTTAGAAATCTGCAATTCTGATAGAGGTGAAGAAAACATCTTAAGAACTTGACTACAGCTGGACTCTAACTCGTGACTTGGGACCTTCCGCATTTCTACCGAAGGTTACTATGGGACTGTAGGTAATCAAACAGATGGAAACCGAAGGTAATGATGACATGTTTCTTTTGCCTTGAGTATGGTACTCTCACTGAAGCTGGGTCCAACAATCCATCGGAGATTGGGGGGGGGGGTATACTTTCGTTATCATTCTTTATTTTTGCGCCCCATCAAGGAGACGCATAGGCAAC
This sequence comes from Nemoura dubitans, assembly GCA_921293005.1. Taxonomy (NCBI): domain Eukaryota; kingdom Metazoa; phylum Arthropoda; class Insecta; order Plecoptera; family Nemouridae; genus Nemoura; species Nemoura dubitans. The sequence goes on along the minus strand of OV121073.1, from coordinate 19,870,919 downwards.
GGACATGCAGTATATGACAACATAATAATATGTTACAGGCTGAAATTGTCACACCATCTGGGAGCTTTGAGGCACAGCAAAGGATATATTTTTTAGCAAATCTACGCGTTTTGGGGGGAAAATATTAGCTTCCGTTTGGTATAGGTTTCAAATTGAAATTGCATTTACCAATAGTTTAAAAAATAATTTATGAATTATAACTTGGAACCATACGTTGATTGAAAAGGTGGGGCCCAGGCCTCCGTGCCACGAGCGCAAGCCTCTGGAGGTGACCTTAGTGCAGCTTAGGTCTTAAATGAAGTGTTAGAGCCTAGAGGACGTGTTAGAGTAAGTGTTGAGACTTGAGAGGCACCTACCCTATTTCCTCATGTAGCTTAGTTTGTTGCAGCTCCTCGGGCGTGTACTCACTGTACTCGACGTAAACAGTGGCGTACATCACCATTCATCCTGTCTGTGCTGCTCAGTGGTGGACGGAACATAGGAACTGCAACAAACTTGTGACAGCGGTGTTCGTGATGCGCCACAAACTTTGCACAAGATGGAAATCTTAAAGGAAAACGCTAGAAAACAGCTGCTAAGAGGACACTGAGCTAGTGTTTGCGTCGTACGCGGAAGTTCACTCTGGAACTTCTACTGGCCACAAATACTTAAACAGAGCTTTGAAAAAAAACGAGGGTTGTTGGATGCCAGACGGTGCAGTGTAAGGTTATTTAAGCATTAAAATGTCACGGGCGTGCCTTTTCAAGAAGCACCTAAAATGCATTTTTACGGAATTTTTACTTGGTTGGTGCGGCAAAAGTATGCCCAACTTTTCATTAAAACTTCCATCCGTTACAGTTGTTGCAGTATGACTGTATCCCCGCAAACCTCTGCAACGACCCCTATAGCTATATACGCGCAGCATAGCAGATGAACACGCAGCCAGAACTGGCTCCTATCGCCAGGGGAGAGGAACATGTTTTCTGTGACTGCTTTACAAGGAAGTAAATAAAATATTCATAAACAGTTATTTAGACTGCGCTTGATTATACCTACACATATTATATGCGATATAGACAAAAATTAATGCCCGAACTGCGTGTAAAGTTAGGCAAACTTGTACAGGAGCGTGAGAATGCGGAACTAAAATTTAAAGTTTCCATGGAACTTATCTCAGCATTGCTAGGAAAACAAGCGTTCAGGAAAATACGGAAAGCACAGGCCATTAGGATAGCTAGTTTTACAGGACCAAATCTGGAATCTGGATAAACTGTGTTTTGAATCGATTCTATTTTGTTATCAGATATATAACGAACTAACGAGAGCATACTCACAAAAGAATCTATCTTAGGAGGTTCTCAAAACCTGATTAAACGTGACGCCCACAATACAATTCAGGTTTCCCTTAGAACTGATCCTGGCAGTTTTTACTAGCAATCTCCCAATATAATTAACAGCTAAGAATTCGTCGTCATTAACTCTGCATGGGTTGTACTGTAATACAATCGATAGATTGTTGTAAATGGAATTGAAACCTTGTACCACGACCGGACAAGTATGAGCGATCGTGTGGAGTGGTACGATTGTGTCACGTGACCGCGAGAGTGGGTAAGTATAGTAATTATCGACATGAATAAGTCGGTTTTCTCTGAAAGAAAATTTTACTTATATCGTTTACGAGTCTTTATAACTTTCAACGATATGTATTTGCCTCGCTCTTCTACTTTTCGCACCCCTTTCGGTTCTTCGAACACGATCCATGAAATAGCCACAAATCTTCGAAGATACATATATATTATACATTCGTGTGGAGTGGACATTTTAACAACTGAAATGACCTATAGTATAATTTTGAATACACTATAATTAATTCGTACCTGCATTCTCGACCCGTATCAGATACCTAAAAACTCGTCAGATTTAGATATCCACTAGAAATTAGTTTACATCATCCATCGACAAGGGTGCCACGAATGCGTGTATGTGTGTTTTTGTTGTTGTAAATAACAGCTTACTGAAATTGTGTTTGACGAATGTGAAGAGCCAGAGCGCTTTGCTAACAATCTCAACGGATATCAAAATCTGCTGACCCTGGAAGTCGGCCGGGTAAACACGTACCTAGTAGAACTTGTTCTGGTAATAAAAATAAATCATTGCTATAACTCACTAAGACTTTACTTTGGCAGGGTCAAATTGAGTAAATAACACTCGACAAGTTGAACTACGATTGTGGCCTTGGTTGTGACCTTGTATGCTGTGTGCAGGCCGTTGAAAAAAGTTTCGAGCTGTTTTTTGTTTGTAACCTTGGGTTTTGAATGGGACCGCCTCTGGATCAGCTGGTATATTGTATGTGTCAACTAACGACGCCACGTAGTGTGAGGGATTCCAAAATGCTTCCAAAATGGATGTATTCAATTTCCAGAGCACTTTTCTCAGTAACTATGCTAGAAAGTGGCGTCAGATCCAGCGCCCAATTCCACATCAGTTTTCATACATCTGCAGAGGGTTATACGGCATACTGCCCGTCGGCACGCTGCCCGCTTCTCCACCAAGCCCTAACGATACAGCATACTACCCGATTCTGCTTGGACCAAAAGGCCGTGTTACACGATGAGAGAGTCGATAAGGTTGCCGTCGACGACGCTGTCAGCCACGCACCCTGACGCCCTCGGCATCATCGACGTCGTCCCCAACTCTCTGACTCCAGCAAAGCTCACACACGTAGTGAGAGACGTTTGACGACGCAATCGGTTAGGCACCGCGACGTCGCCGTCACAGACATCAGCGTCCCTCATTATCCAACTCCAGCCAAGCTCGCAGAGTGAGGCCGTCGAAGACGCTGTCGGTCAGGCACCCCGAAGTCGTCGTCATCATCGAAGTCACCCTCACTTTACAGCTCGAGCCAAGCTAACATGACAGCCGTCATGTATAAACATACAGCGCTGAGCGATAGTTGCATATCCCGGCTAGCAATTATCGAAGAGTCAAATGTAGTGGTAGCTTGAACTCTCCAGTCAAATAATAGCCGCGCTTCCCCTCCCCAAAAGCTACTACTTTGTCCACTCTCGCATCGTGTAACACGGCCTTTAGCTCCAAGCAGAATAGGGCAGTATGCCGCATCATTAGGGCTTGATGGACAGGCGGGCAGCGTGCCGACGGGCAGTATGCCGATATCAGGTTCAGCTTCAGAGTTCAGGTTCAGGTACATTAATGACCGCACAAAATAAAACATACGATGATTTATTTTGATAGTGGTGTGGAAGGAGGGGGGAGGGGGGGGGGGTGAGGGTGAACTGCCACTGAATCCGCCATTTTTACAGCTTATTTGATTCTGCAATCATGTATGAGGTATAAACCGGAAAGTCTTTTGTGATCATGCGTAAGAAAATATGATGTTCAATGTTGGGAAAACTATGATGGCATTCTTAGAGAGTAGATTTTGCTGGTGCCGGTTTGGTAGGATTTTGAAACTAAGGAAAGCAACTGATTTAATTTATTATCACATATACAATGCGATTGACCCAGAAATACTTTAATTGTCCCAACTACAGTTTAAATTAGAATGCTGTCAACATAAACGAAAAGGGGGATTTAATTCTTGTAATCTTGATAAGCGGACAATAAAAAATATTGTTGTGAATTTTACGGTATCTATCAACAATTTTTATAGATGGGCAGGGAGTAACATTTCCTCTGATAGTGTAGTGATCATATGATTGGATCCAGCATTTGATATTCAACCAATATATAAGTGCTTTCACGAAACAAACAAGCACCATTTAGAAGCTGTTACATCACACACTGTTTGGTTCCTCTTGTCGAGTGATATAAGCGCATCACCAATGATTGATTTCGCTATCCGTTGTGTTCTTTAGAGTAAAACTGCCCAGATCTACGATGGAATTGAATATTACAACAATAATAGTTATTAAATATTGTTTTGGTCAGACAGGACCCCGGAATCGGAGTTAGGTTTATACATCAACAAGTTGAGCATTCAATTTAATTAATTTGTTCTTGGAAATGTCATGCTAATCAAAACCACCAGAGGCCTTGCCTCACGTGACAATAATCGTTGCTAGTGTTATATGTTCTATCCAGTAAGAGAACAGGCATCTTGAAGATTCAAAGAAAAATGCATGCAAAAGTGACTGCTGGCGCTGCAATGCAAAATATAATATTCTCTCGTGGGGTGGGACAGAGTATGGTATACAATGGTATTACAATGTTTTTTTTTAAATAATTATTTTTAATTATAGTATATACAGGAGGTATATACAGGAATAACTCACAATTGGGCTCATCTGTGAAATAAGTACGATACACTAGTTTATGGATCAAATCCCAAACAGAATAGTGAAAAATAATCGTAAATAGTTAACAGTTAAAATAAAAGATAAAAATAAGTAATTACATTTCTGAGTGAGATACTAAAGAATCTAAAATAGAACTTGAATATACTATGAAATATTGTTCAAACACCAGATTTTCAATTGTGTCTTGATCGCGCCATACGAGGTCAGGTTTATTACATTTGCCGGTAACTCATTAAAAAGTTTGGGAATCATGTGACCAAGAGTTATTTTCCATTTTTATTGTTAAAACTAGGCAAAGTAAAACGGTCTGTTTTGTGGAGTCTTTCTTTTATGGCTTGATTAGTATGAAAAGTGTCTTGAAAGTAATATTGTGTAAACATTTAAATTCAAACAGTTTGTTGATAGGCAGGACATTTATACTTTTAACTTAGCCGTATATTAACACATTGGTAACATTTGTACTGCCGAAGCATCGCCGTATTAACGGTAGCACTCGGATTTGGTTCAAGGTCAAGTAATTTCCAACGTCCATTTCTGTCACCTCTACTGTGAGGACAGTGATTCCACTAATTAGTGCCAACTCCATTCAAGGTCAAGGAGTAGGATTTACTACGTCCTTTTGAAAGTACACCTACCCCATGGAGCATGTGAAATCTCGTCGTTAAAAGTGTCCTGAGAATGACCTCAAGGTCAGCTTCGATGCTAAGAAACAGTCATAAACGAAGCCTTCAGGTATGTACACTATAGCTGAAACGAGCATGGCCGATTTCACCAAAGTCGAGCTAAACTTGGTTCAAACCTAGTTTAACGACCATATTTAACTTTGCTCAGTTTTCATCATTTTGAAAGATTTAAAATAGGAAAATGTTATGTGTACACAAAAAAGATGCAAAAATATATTTAAAAGTGGTGTTTTATACAGAAGGCACTGTTCTGTCACATAAAACATATTTTTTTTATAGCTGCCAATATTTTTTGTCCTTGCAAATCACATTGGCGGTTTAACTTTTAAACTGTGCTCGAAGTGCAAGAAAAGTAGTTCCAGAAATAACTTTAATCAAAAGGTTAGTTTAAACCCGGTTCAAACCAGACGATGATTATAAAGTTGCTGATATTTGCACGAGTCATAACATATGATTGTGTACGTTGAAAGTGAAGATGACTTAACGTTTATCCATGTCAATTACAAAACTCTGTATCGATCTTGGCAATCTTACAAATATAACAATTCATATGCTGCTATCTCATTCAGCGTCACTCTCCACTTTTCATACAGTGAGCAACAATACGCAACCATGACCTTTTTTCCACGATGAGTGCTTCCACAGCTTCCACAAGCATATCTGGGCTCTCGGTGAACGGTGTGCCTTTTCCTCGGGTGTTTGTTTCTTTTGGGACGTCGAGCAAGATTGGTCCAGACTCAAGACTAGGTTAATTAGTACGTTACTCAAAGTGTCCCCTGGCGATACAACTCCTAAGCCAGGCGTAGAGCTCAAAAGAACGCGAAGGGACAACGATGAACGTATTATGCGCCTGCAGTAAGAATGTAGCGCAGATAAAAATGGCACCCGTTCTTGATTTTATGGTGTTCCGATTCGGTCCACAAAATTGATTTGGTCATCTGTCTTTGCCCACAAATCTGACTAAAGATTAGGAAAATGAAGCGAGCGAAGCGAAATCATCAATTTCACTACTGCTAAAAAAAACACTTGGTGTGTGTTTGTTTGTTTGTTTGTTTTTTTGTATGTGTGTTTGCGCGCGCTCTACAGGCCAAACGCCTGCTTCGAGTGGGATGAAATTTTCAGGGTGTCTACTTTTGTTCTCAACTTAGACCCCCTGCGTTTTTCAAGAAAATCCTCTACACCCTTCACTTTCAAAGCAGAAAAAAGAGCAAAATTCGACAATTGGGCATGTTTGGAAAAGTACGGAAATTTATTTAAAAGTGCGTATTTTTTTCAAATGTTCCCAATTTCGATTTGCCTTTAGAAACCATCGATACCAAATCGAAACATCACACCAGATTTTTTCCAATAGAAACCAACCCAATAAAACCCAATAAAAACCCTTGGGCATGAGTTACATCTATGTATTTACATGCACAATGCTCAATGACCTTAAAATGAGCATATTTCCGCTACCCGACAGTTCGGACAGAAACAAAGAAAGGTCAGAATCATTTACATTTTCAATTGATCAGAATTTTTGAGAAAGCAATGGCCCGGCTAGTTGCTCCATGATTTTCATATGCTTTTGCCTCAATCTTTTAATGCGCAAAATACAAACCGCTACGCTCATCTTCAACGCAACACAAATTGCGTTCGCCCTAGTAATAATAATAATAATAATAATAATAATAATAATAATAGTAATAATAATAACAGAAATCATTTGTCAGTTACTTTTTGACAGTTGTGGATTATTTTCAACAAGCCTATAAAATCAAAACACAGAAAAAACTCTTACATTATTTGAAAGCCTTCTAAATTGCCTAGCTCCTTAGCTTTATAGTTCGCTGGCACTATAACAACCTAACAAGTAACAACATTTTCTATTCTTATCTCACTGACGAGCCGTTCTCGGTTCTAGATCCAAAATAGATACATTTTTGTGTGTTTCCTTGACGTGGAGAACCAAGCAAAATAGTCCCGACTCTTATTAGAGTCGGGTAGGCGGCATCTTCCGGGACTTACTTTTCAGGATTACTCTCAAACACGTAGAGACTGCTCAGAGACAAGTTTTGAGTTCACTGTTCAAGGTTTTCATTGGAGAAATGCACGAACCAAATGCGCGCGTAGCGGTACTACCGACAAGGCACCCGCACAGGCCGTCTTTAAGATTTTGATCGAATTAATCGGATTTTGATAGTACCTGGGTATACTAAACAAACGTCAGCTGTTGTGTGAAACCCCACTTGACTTGGACCGCTTGGCAGTTCAGCGACTCATCTGTTTACCAGTAATGTAAGTTGTCACCTGGACGGCTGTCCAATGACCTTGGGGGGGGGGGGGGGGGGGGGTTGGTGTTATGGGTTTGTTTGGCGGGCGTTCCAAAGTACTCAGGGTTTTTTCACTCGCACATATAGCATGAGTTACGATCTACATAACGTAATATGACACATTATAATAAACATAGTACCGCACCACTATTGCACTACGATGAACTAACATATAGTAGGTATCGTCAACTTCATTCACTGGAGGCTCAATGGTTGGTGATTCAATGAACTTGCCATTGATTATTATTTTGACACATATACTCTCTAGCCCAATATTACCCTATACTAGGTACCTAGTACCTACCAATGTTATTGTGAGCAAGTCGGGTAGGTAGTTAAAATACTTGTTGCACAATTTCATCATTAGTAAACTACTTATTGATGAGCATTGCGTGCGGAGCGACATCTATTATTTCATTGTCCCCCTCCACCATACTTATAGTACGTCTCATGTTCTTTTGGCAGCGCCTCGGGGCACTGGGCTTATACTATAACATTGTAGAAAACCGGTTTGTTGCTGTCATCAGAACCTGAGACGAACTATAACTTAGCCTCGTTACTTCAACATCTTATTGCAAGGAAAAAAAATATATATAATTAAGTATCCACGGTACAAAATAAATGTATTGTTTAGGGGTTGAAGTTAAAAGATCTGATTATTTTACATTTATTTCCCATTTGGACCAAGGATGTGGATATCTTCAAGACAAATTCATTTTCGTTAGAAGTGCCAGCGCCCTCTGAATGTATTTGTATATGCATAGACCGGCCATTTAGAGACTTTTTGCTTAGACCATGGGCAAGACCATAGATGATTGACCTTGAGCGTGATTCTATCCCTAGTATTTTTTGACTCAGTCATTTTGCACAGCCTCCTAGCAACACTCACGCCGTAGGACATTTTCATGCAGAAGGCCCTTGTTGTGTGGTGTCGATGGCTGCCATGCCAGCTAACACTTGCAGTCGCGGCACGGTTAGCACGCCATGCCTGCCATGCCTGCTAAAATCAATTTAATGAAAACGGTGTACATTTTGTGGCCATCATTTTGCATCCCACACGTCACTATTTCATATTTTGTGGCTAGGCCTTATCAGCCAATTACCCTGCGCACGCCATATGCTACGAACGTATAATATAATCGGTACGAGACTTCTCGGATACTGAAGTTTGGTCAAAATTTGAACTTTCAAGTAAGAAATTAGTCAATTTTTCATCGATGAATGAAGTGACCCGTTTGTTGTTCTGCAAAACCGACTCCTGCGCTGGGCATGTAAACCTACTAACGAGCATTAACGTGGGGATACGAGACAATTCAGAGAAGATGCAATCTGGCCACAAATTGGCTGAAACGCGCATATTTGCATAAAAGTATCATCTTGAAACATACATCTTTCCGGGGGTTGAGCTACCCTTTTTTCGGGGGCTGAGGATTGCCCCCATGGTGATGGTTTTTTGGCGCCTTCTGACAAGTGTACAGTCGGCGCCCCTGAGTAGCACAGCACCTGCTTGTCCTGATTGGCCTGATTAGTGATTGTCAGTTAAGATTTCATAACCGCTGATCAAAATTGGGATCATCCAGCCACATGCTCCACATAATTGCAAAAATCTGGTACCACTTCTCTCCACTACTCCAAGCAGTGTAGGCTGTGGGGACAGCACACCTACATGCTCCTGCACCTCCTGCACCTGCACCTACCTGCAGGAGCATACATGTTCCTGTTTCACATATGCACACACACACACACGCATACAGTTGCACAGTCCAGGGAAAATTAATCCATGGACTGCTCAACGTCTTCTGGTAGTACCTACACCTGATTGTTTGGATCGAAATTAACAATCAACAACGATATTAAAGTCAGTTTATGCGTTACAGACATAATTGTGAACTGAGGTTTATTTGAGTTCAGATATTAGAATCCCCTCGGTCCTGGTCTAAGATCCAGCTGGGTAATTTGGCTAGGAAAATCCCTGTGTGAATCTAACCGATGATTTTGTTGCTGTTGCAGTTGGGAACTTACCTTTCTGTATAGAGCACGGAGGAATTTCTCGTCTTATTCGACCCAAAATGTGACGCTCTCTGTGCTACGCTTTGTTAGACGCATGGGGTAGGACGTAGCACTCGCAGGAATCCCAGACCTGGACCATACTCGTTGGGGTTCGTTGGGGTTCGTTGGGGTTTGATGGCAAGGGACAACCAATATCGTACAACGAAGGGGGACATTAGGAGCTATGGCAGCTCCTGGCAAAAATTAGACAGAATCTCTCAAATTTTCGCCAGGAGTTGCCACAGATGAATTGGTTGTAAAATAGGATACAATATAATAATATGGTATACTTACACAGCTGATAAGTAAGCCATGGGACAAAACTACAAATTTTTTTATTTTCGTATACACCGGGTAGAAAAAGGAGATCCGGAACTCGCCATAGGACAATTGGAAATCTGGATCACTAAACTTGGCTCACAAGGTCACCCGATCCAAAAAAAAAAAACTACGCCGTATATATGCACCATTTATGCACCTTTTTGCACCCAAGTATCGATTTTTGCACCCCCACCCCTAACGAGATATTCAAATTGAAAGATGGGGGAGCCAGGTTTAGTGCAATTCTTACAAGAATGAACATTTCAAACGTAAATCTAGCCTACATTTATGCACTATTTATGCACCTTTTTGCACACAAGTCATGATTTTTGCACCCCCACCCCTATCGAGTTATCAGCCGTTTAAAGTGGGGGAGCCAGGTTTATAGAAAACAAAAATACGAAAAAAATCAATTTTAAACTAGTCTACATTTATATACTATTTTTGCAAAAATCAATACTTGGGTGCAAAAAGGTGCATAAATAGTGCATAAATGTAGGCTCGTTTGAAATTGATTTTTTCGTATTCTTGTTTTATATAAACCTGGCTTCCTCATTTTGAACGGCTGATAATTCGATAGGGGTGGGGGTGCGAAAATAAAAAATTGGGGGTAAAAGGTGCATAAATACTGCATAGATGAAGGCTAGTTTTACGTTTGAAATGTCCATTTTTGTGAGAACCACTTAACATGACTCTCCCATCTTACAAGTGGAATATCTCGATAGGGGTGGGGGTGCAAAATTCAAGACTAGGGTGCAAAAAGGTGCACAAATAGTGCATAAATGTATGCTCGTTTGAAATTGATTTTTTCGTAGTTTTGTTTTCTATAAACCTGGCTCCCCCAGATTGAATGGCTGATAACTCGATAGGGGTAGGGGTGCAAAAATCAAGACTTGGGTGCAAAAAGGTGCATAAATAGTGCATAAATGTAGGCTAGATTTACGTTTGAAATGTTTATTCTTGTGAGAAGCACTAAACCTGGCTCCCCCACCTTTCAAGTCGAATATCTCGATAGGGGTGGGGGTGCAAAAATCGACACTTGGATGCAAAAAGGTGCATAAATGGTGCATACACATGGCGTAGTTTTTTTGGGGATCGGGTGACCTTGTGAGCCAAGTTTAGTGACCCTGGAAATCTGTATCATTTTCATATATTAAAAACAGTACCTATGTATTTTTTATTTAGATCCAAGTAGGTGAATGGTTCAAGTTTCGAAAGAATGTTATAATCTCTAAAATCTCATTATGATTAATGTATCATAATCTTACTTTACGCCTTAAATATTATCTTAAACATAAGCCGACTCGTTATCTGCTGGCATTTAGTATCAGCTGGTTTTGTTTGTTTGACAGATCACTCACGCACAATAGCAGATCATGTGCAATATCATCGTGTGATCGATGGATTCTGCAAGCTTGTGCTCTAATCGATGGATAAAGAATTCTTCCCATGATTTTCGATTGTAAATCCAACTAGTCTGATGAAAGAGTTCAGAATTCACCAAGCCAATTCTAGATCCAGTGGTGCTAGGGGCCAGATCAAATAAGAATAAAATGGAGGACCAGCCAGGTCAGCCAAGCCTAAAATGGCTGACTGGGCCCCTGCCGGACTGGGCCCTTTCTTGACTGGCCCCCTGCTTGACTGGGCCCTTCAGCCAGGCCCTGCCAATAGGGCCCCAAAATATTGCACTCTCTCTCCAGGAATTTAAATAAGGTTGAACAGCAGTGAAATTTAATTCCAGTGAATCCCCTCCCCCCACCAGAATTGTTCCTGAGATTCGGTTGCTGACTGACTTTTCCTTTCGTTCACCGCCCCTGGTGGCAAGATTTCTTACATGAGTAAATATCAACTATACATTATGTACATTTAAATTTATAATATTAGAAGAGGTATGTGGAATGCTTTGTTGAGACTTGCCTGTAAACGCATACCCATTATTATACCCATTAGATTACCGTAGGTACAGTACCGACACCCTAGTAAAATACTACAGGGCAACACGTGTTAGTGTTCCCGAATCGCACTGGCGGGTCATTTTGTAGTATGAGGCCAAACAGGTTCGAGGTCATTCGCTGTCAAGCAGTGACATAAGATGGAACATTTGTACGTAAATAATGACCAGTTATTACTACTGGGTCTAGCATAATAATTAATACTCTGCCTACACTAATACAGATATACCCGGAATGCGTTAGAATTTCTTATAAACCACATTTTGGAAGAAGAAACATATTATGAACTCATCGAATGTCTAGGACTTTTCATATCAATGCCGATGGGTTCGAAAGTTAACATTTTATCCGAGTGAAACATGCCTTTCCGACCTAGGTCGGGGAGGAAGAACGGCTTCTCTAAACTAAACTTAGTTTGATTCCGCCCAACTTAATAGTAAAGTATCTAAGATATTCTGTCATCATGTGTAATGAATTCGATTTTCCGCTCCATAGTTTTCTTGTAGTGTGACTTTTCGCTTACTTGTGCCAGCAAGTTGTGGCTGAAAACAAATAAATCGGTAAATTATTTTATTCCCAAAGAAAGCAATCTTGATTCTCATTGAAAGACGTGAAGTTATGCACCGCGACGACGCGCAGGTATCGACGCGTAGTTTCGTTTCGGTTGATAAACTTGCAAACAAATTAAAATTGTCAAGACGGGCAGGGCCGGACTTAGACAATATGCGCCACTAGGCAGTTTTTTTCGTGGCGCCCCTATAAGCTGCCAATGCTAATCAGTAAAGCTTAAGGAACCAATTTGAAAGATGCGTCGATTTCGCAAGTGAAATTAAACAACGGACTGGCATAGATTGATACTTGATAGGCACTTTTATCTTGCAGGTATTGTAAAGTAACCCACAATATAAGTAGTAAGACAGTAAACACATGTTGATTTAACCTTTGGTTTTCAACCATTGTGCTTGCTGCTGGGCATGATCTGGCTGACTTATCGCGCTCTTTAGCGATCTTGTTTTGTCGTGAGGTCTAGTATCGCCCATTGTTTTACTATCGCAACTTTCAAATGCACAAATAATTAAAGAAACTTCCCGAAAATCGCGCAGGGTGACTGCATACCCAACACGTTAGCAGCGCTAACGAAGGCGCACTGGAGTGCTCTATGCTCAATGTTTTTTTCCAACATTTGACAACAGGCAAAAAGCGATTATAGTTCCAGGAGTGGAATTAGCCATTCTGCCAATTCGGGAGCTGAATTCGCAATTGTAGGTATATTTAAATCCTATCGTAAAATGAGGTCAAAAAATCTCGAAGTCCTTGCTTCCCAGCTGCAACTGCCTTTCATACCCGGAAACGCGGATAAGCGCACATACGCAAGAAAGAAAAAATTCTCGCCGTTCAATTTCCTCGCGTGAATCCAAGGTATATAAAATACCTACATGCATGGGCAGAGGGCACATGAACTAAGACTAAGATTTCAGAAGTATTGTTGCTTATATAATGCGATGTTGACTGAACACAAGGTATCGCAGTTCACAATGTTTATAAAAAATAAATAAAAATAAAAACAACATGGGTTCTAGCGCCGGCCTGCGGCCGGCGCCCCTAAAACCTCGGCGCCCCTAGGCGATAGCCTACTCTGCCTAGTGGTAAATACGGCACTGAAGACAGGCATGGAAAAACATGGAAGTTTGAACATAGTACAGCAGATTTCTTCTATATTCAAACTAGATAAGGTACATGTTCTGTGTGACCTTGCAGCTAATTTTATACATATGTTTTCATTGGAACAAATCTTCGCGTTTGCGGTCAATTTGGAGCTTGACGCTTGAGAATAGGTTGGTCGGAACTACATAATATTTTGCGATTGATTTATTCTTCAAGAAGCCTGTAGGTATACATAATTTCTGTTTGACTCAATGCTCGACTGACTCATTATTCGCGGTGCTGTTAAAAAACTATGTCTGCCATTGCTAGTAGGCGTATGTTACAAATAAAAGTCAGCAATACAGCAAAGATGTTTAATATCTTGGAAATTAATTTCGATGAAATTCAGCAATTTGACCACCAATTGATGACACCTTTTGCACCGCAGGCGAAAATATTACGGTTTCTAGTGTTTTTAGCCCAATATTTTGTCCGAAACCAGCAATTGCTGCATGCTAATGTAAATTTTGGCCAAATCAACCATATAGGTATCTGAATGGCAAATTTCCTTAAATAGAAAGTTTCATAAAATCTTCAATCACGGGCACGATCTAGTTACGGGACCCCGGGGGAGAGTAAACTGACCTGACACCCCTAATGCACCTACTATGCAGAACAAAAATAAGTAGGTATTAGCTAGCAATACTAAGCAACTTCAGCAGAAGGTAATAATATACACCTCCCAAAATAAAATTTGTAATGGTTGTTTGGAATTATAGACCCCACTCTCCAGAAAGCCCTTCCATTAAACAAAACAGAATAGTGTCCAAAACGCTCTTGTCCAAGACGGTTATTATATAGTATCTTTGTCCAAGACAGTGGGCCTCACACTGTCACGGAAAAACAACATCGTGATGGCCATGCACGATTTTGTACTATCATCAGCGTCACATACCTACCTCTCGTAAATTCGGTTCCAAGCCCTCAGCGCCATTCCCCAAAGATTCCCAATAGCAACAAATCCTTATAAGAAAATTGGAAAACCATGAAAGCTATTGGAAAACCATGAAAGCTAAATTCCATTACAGTTCCATCTTTTCTTATCTAAACTAAAAATCTAGGACTGAAGACATAGAAGGAAATTTCAACACAAAGCATCCCCAAATCAGTTCAACAGTGTTATGCATATATTTTGGAAGATGTCCACATTAGTATTACAAATCAGTCAAATCACGATCGAAAAACATTTATGGACAATATAGCATAATGCAATGCAATCAAACTAAATAGTTATCTTAATTATCAGTCACTTAAGACTTGTGAGCATATTCACTTCCAATTGGTTTAGTCACTCTTACAAAAATATCTCTTTGAATTATTAAAAATAAGATCTAAAACAATTTCTGTACATGTATCCACTCGATCACCGTTACGCTTGTCGGTAAAGCTTGCGGCCGATTCGTTTATTGCACCGTCAATATAGTAAAGAAGTACTTCGCATTGTCAAACTAGACGGAAGTGCGCTGCGTCGAAATGATGCCAACTTTCTCGGCAAAGTTGCCAAACAGGCTGGTAAGAGCCGAGTCCGGCCCATTTTTGAACTTAAAGCCAATCGTAGAGCAGTAGCCGTTGTAAAACAGAGTACGAACCGTCTGCAATCGGTCACGACGCCTGGAACAAAATATGAACGTACCGATGTAAAACCGATGTCGTGGCCCAAGGCACCGTTCTCCTCCGGTTCCGGTTACAATAGGCGAGTGACCGGAGAAAACAACTTCGTTAAGATGTAGTCCGGGACGGAAGCGCGCATCATTATCTTCCTCTTTCCGAGAATCGCCGCTATCGACAATTGAAGCTGATGGTTTGAGGCAATAGGGACTTCACATTAGAAAAGTATAATCTCACATTACTTAGGGATAGGGGCATCGCTAGAGATTTCAGTTAGGGGGGGGGGGGGGGGGGGGGAGGGGCACGGCTCATGGTGAATCAATGTCATTTTCAAGCAAATCTACGCATTTCAGAAGTTTTAAAGCATACTTGGCCCCACACATTTTTCGTAATTTTTCGTAATTTTTAGTTTTAAAACTTTAAAAATGCGAGTATTTTGTGGACATAATAATTTGTTTTCTAAATTCTGTCCACTACCGAGAGATTCTTTGTACGGAAGAAATGAGCCGGACCGGATCGGATCTGAAAGGAACCGAAATAAACTCATCTAGAACGGCTCTATTATTTTGCTTATGCCTAGACCCACAAGTCAGCAAGGAGATTCTCAAAACATTTTCTGGGCAAACATGTATCGAAATTTTTAATTTTGTCACGAGAATTATTGGGGATGCTCAGCCTTTGATTGGGGATGCTCTAGCATCCCCTAAAAAGGCCTAACTACGCCCCTGCTTAGGGAGCAGGCATTTGTAAGCATCCTACTCAGTGGTCTCTATTTTCACTGACAGTAACCATTTCAGAAGCAAACGATGTCGAACAGATCCAACCGACGTCGAAGCCATTTTAATTGCAAGTGCCAGGCAGTAGACCAGTATTGGTGTAGCCCAACGATAAAATCTTGATTTATTAACATTTTAAACCAGGCGTGCGCAACCATTGCGAGTCACGGGCCTGATTCAAAATTTCTGGGTGCTCGGCAGGCCGGACAACCACTTTCGGAAATGGGAAGGGGGGGGGGGGGGGGAAGCAAATAATATGTCAAACGAAACACCATACAAAATCATATGCTCAAATTTACCCATAAAGCATAGATATGGGCTTCAAAATTAATGTTGGGTGTTCGGCGGGCCGGACTACCACTTTCCGAAATTGGGAGAGGGGGGGGGGGGGGGGGGGGAGCATATAGTGTCAACTGAAACGCCATAAAAATCATATGCTCAAATTGACCTAAAAAGTATAGATATGGGCTCCAAAATGAATGTTGAATTTTAAAAACTCTTGTCGGCTGTACCTGGGTGGAGCTCTCCCTCTTCCCCAGGCTTGGGATTGTCCCAAGAATATATCCAATCGAACCCTCCGCGCATAATTGGTTATAGTATAGGTATACATTAAATTAAAAGTGTAATGTTCTCATCCAAAGAAAGTAAAAATCGTACATTTCCTATATCTACTGTAACAAAGTTACAACCTCACTAAGCCATTACCAAATAGTACTAGCACTGCAATACGACATGCACTATAGCTGAGCCACTAGCCTGACTGACACAATCCTTAGCGCCTATACTGCTGAGTCGGAGTAATATATTATAGTAGCCCCCTCGACGGCTAGCGTCGCAGCAGTATAATCATAACCACCAGAGAGTGAAGACCAATAAACTAGAGAACCTTACTTAGTATCTTTATATTATCTATAACCTTAATTAACCAAACCACCAACCTACCAACCCGCACTCCCGTGTTACACTACCTCAGTGCGAATACTGTTCTGCAAGTCGTGAATGTAATGTTCAAGAATGAACATGAGCCCTGAAACTACTGGAAATCACTCAAGGTATATCAGAAAAATTCGGGTCCTTTAAAACTTTTAAAATATTTCTTCAGACACGGTCTGGGCCTATCTTTCATCCAAGGCCCGGCGTGCCGGACAAAATAGTCCTGCAGGCCGGGGGTTGCCCATGCCTGTTTTAAACCGTAATAACAGGAAAGTGACCAACGATGTTCACTAGAATCGCCTGTCAAAAAACTAAAACACACTTTGCGTTTCACATTCCTAGACTTCCTTTGCAACAAAACTCTTGGTGTGATTCAAGCACATCCGACTATCTTGGACAGGGATGCGGATGATGTAAAGTTGTCCCCGGAATTGTCACTCGTTATAAATATCTGCCTATTTAAAGGGCCACATTAAGTATTGAGACCTATGACAACTTTAAGTGATTTCCACGAGTGCTTGGATCAAATCAGCCCAGTGCTGAGATAATTGCTTCAAGGGGGCACGGCAATCTTCTAACCAAATCGGTCGGCGATTCCCAGTCCTTTCAGAGAAGAGTAGGTGGTAACAGAGTAACACCTACATCATGAGCGCGTCGTTGGAAGCGGCATTATAGATGAAGCAATCGTCGTCGATAACCGTGGTGCTGGTTTCGGCGCTGACTGGCGTTTCGTCCGCGGAAGTCTTGGCGAGGTGCGTGCCCGATGTGGGCGTCAGCGGATCTCCACACGTCGAGGTGGACGCCGACCCGCGCAGGCTGCCGGTGCCGGAGATCATCTGCCAGCTGCCGGCGCTCAGAGAGCTGGTGGATTCCTGGCGCTGGCGCAGTCGGCTCGGTACAGGAACGGCGACCGGGCTCGTGCGGCTCGCGGCCGGTTGGGACGACGGCCGGGGACCGGTCAAGATTTGACTAGAGTCGAGAAGATGGTTCGGCCACATGAGAAGATTTCTGAAATGTGATGAAATGTGTGAAATGTGATGGCTGGTTTTTCTATATTGAACATAGTTGCTCTGGATTTTTAAGCATTTATCTAGCTCAAGCAACATAAATTCCTTTTCAGATAATGCTCCATTGGATGGCATACATTTCACAGTTATTCTGTGCCGCTAAAAGCTCTTGGGGCCCACTGCTCTGGGATCAATGTTTTTTACACCCGGATAGAGTAGCATTGGCAACAAAGGAAATTGACACACCGCTAGCCTGGCTCACTGTCTTGGCATGTCAACGCTGGCCAGTCTTTGCTAACGAGTTTGAAAAGTATCAGTTACCTCAGAAGGCAATCCTATCTCCGAGACTATTGAGTTGCCAGCAATACCATCGACTTTCTTATATATATATAGTACTATTTTGTCTTTGCTCCGACATCCAAAAACATTTCTAGCAATAAAAGGCAGATATGAACTAGGCAGATACTCAACAGATATGAACCACCTGAATTTGAAACAGACTGGTACAGGAGTGCTAGCGAAACATTGAAAAACTTGCCGCATGCAGGCTGATTGTTGATTCTTACCCATTAGCTTGCTCGTCGGAGCCATCCGAATTGTTGTGGAATATCACAGGTGGATTGTCGAAACTTTTACTGCTCAACGAACTACATGAGCTATTCAGGCTTATATTTGATCCTCGCGAACTTATTGTCTCAGCATCGAAAAACACCCCATCCAAGTGGAGATCTGAATCGTTTCTCAGAACTGAATGTCGTAGTTTTGAGCGAGAGGTAACGCTGTACTCATCTTCCGCAAGATGCTTCAGAAAATAGAAGCAGAAAAAGAAGATTTCCTCTCCTTTACTCAGTCGATCTTGCAGATTGTGACCGAATAGCATCCAGTCATATGCTATCGTAAGGTAAAGGATTTGGTGAGCGTTTAGAGACTGGTGGATGGCACCGTCGGCCCAGAGAGACAACCTTAGCAAAGAAACGAAGAGTGGAGTCCGGTCCCACCCCGAAATACAGTGTATGAGCAATCCCGTGCTATTGTCTTGTAGGTATCGCAGCAGTAGCTTCATGTAGTTCTGAGTTAGCTTGACAAGATCCCACCCCTAAAACAAATCATGTCAAGCAATTATTAAAGGAATGTTAAATTATACTACAATGGATCTTGGTAGGTGAGGGGAAATATTTTAATGCCACTGGCATAAGAAACGTACAAATAACAAAATAACATGTTGAGAGGGTACTTTGTGATGACAGTTCTAGGGAACAAGGCTAGTAAAAACTGGAACTTACTTTCTAATTTGATGACGTAGTTGAATTGGGGATTGGAATAATGTAATAATATTAAATTTGAAAACTTGCCTTGTACTTTTCCCAGTCTATGTGCAACTGTGACGAGACGGGGTCATCTGGCACTCCAATCTGTGCATCAACATGCGTCTGCGTCCAGTCAAATACGAGCCCTTTAGCAATGTAATCATTGTCTCGGTACTCTTTGAAGAATTCACAACCAGGATAAGGTAAAGAAATGATTGTGAAGTCTGAATATCGGTTTTCTTTGTCGACTTTTTCCGAAGATGTGACGCTTGAAAATAAAAAGCAGGAAATTATTATAAACTTGGCATGGTTCTCTGAGCATATAATATATGTGTTATCAGTCAGCCCGAGGCATTTTACATTTATGTACTGTCAAAATCAAAAAGTGTCAGTTTGCTGACCATGGGGGCCCCCAAAACAGGGATAATTGTGGGGGGCTGCAGAGGCCCCCCACTCCGAGCGCTGTGTGTGTGATCAGCAGATTTGTTATTTTCTAATGAAACCGAAAAATTAAGAGGCGAGAACATTTTTTTTTACAAAGACATCCTCCCCCCTGTCCCCATGAGAAGGCCATTGGGTATCCAGTCCAACACTGAATCAATATGCAAAATCTGTTCAGCAGGGCAACATTATGTCTCGTGTTCTTCTATCAGTGCCTCGAGGCACTGGTTTGCTGCTGACAAAAATACCTGCAATGAACTTTAGACACTTGTGACATCTTCTAGTAGTATTTTTAATTATATTCTTTGAAAATCTATTTGATTGATTGGTTCGCCGTTCTCCACCAAATTACCAAATATATAAAAAAAATATATTTTTATGAAAACACTCACTAGGTACCTACAGTACCACAAAATATTATGAAAACTTACTTCATTCCAAACTTCACTTTCTTCTTTTCAACCATGAAATCAACGATTGTACCAACGTTAAGAGTTTTGAGTAATCGAATATCTTGACTGCGTACTCGATCAAATAGTTGCCAGTCACTTTGAGCATGGGCTGGTCCAGCACCCTCTTCTGCTTCTTCCTCATCTTCTGCATCTGGAGGGACATCACCTGCTGAGAAAAAGTAGTCGAGGCCTGAACGGCCATAGATTTCGGGACCTCCCGAAAGCGTAGCAGATCTGAAACCAATATCCTACATTAGTATATAAGCAACATACTTAGTTTACAGATAAAGAACAAAGCTAAACCAATTTCAATTATGTACTAGTAATCATTCAAAGGTAGTACCTACCTGCATATATGTTTTCCTCGGTACAAAATGACTGGCAGAGGGAACCTGGCCCGGCATCTTGCAAAACGTGCTTTGCTGAAAATATCTTTCAATTTAACAGCATCGTGCATCGACTCATAGATGGTCCCCGTTGTTCGTGGCGGATCAGATGAACGGTTCCCTAAGCCACTGTTGATATTTCCCGATGGTCTTTCATATTCCAAGATTATTAGCTGACTTGGGTAGTGAGCGCTTAGTTCGCCAACACTATTTCCGACAACCTTAAACCACAATTGCTTTAGTTATTGATACATATGTAAACCCCAAATTGTGTGCAATACTATCTTCAGGAGCCTACATTAAGTGTGATGCAATGAGTGTTACTAGAGTATAGAGTATTTGCTTCTACCGATAGCATTGAATTTATAGGATAAATTCAAATGCAGTACGTATTAGCAAAACAAACCAAGGCCTGTCCTAGGTTCTTTGTCACATTTTAAATGTGGGTCATACATTCTAGATACAAGGTATGGTAGGTACCTACCTACCCTACCAACACAAGGGTCTTCTTGAATAACTTTAAAAACACCTAGGAACACAGATCCTAGGATCTACTAAGAACCTCTGTAACCACTAAGAATCTGTAGGTTACTTACCACATGACAGTAATCCAGCGAAACAAGGCTGATACATCGGTTCATCACATCATGACCCTAAAAGATATGAATCAATAAAATATATTTGTAGGAGAGAGCTATGCAGCAAAACTTACACGCAATAGAAATTATTTCAATGCAAAATCAAATATTTAGCACTATGAAGTAAAGGGGCGTATGGTTTTAACTCACCATCGTGTCCGTCTCTTTAGCTTTGTATGTGTTTTTCGAGAAATAGTCCAGTAAACGCTGGATATCTTGGGCCTTAACATCCTCCATGATACAGAAAAAAATATTGAATAACTAATATTTACAATAGCAAGATTTAGATGCATGGGATCGTAGTAAATAGGCCTCAACGAGATACAAGAGCAGAGCAACTGTTCTCGATCAAATGCCAATTGCCAACCAACCGCATGAGCCGAAAGAAGGATTTGGTGTTTTTAGTGACTAGCAATCCACCAACATAAGAAATGTTTACTGGCGCTGACCTATCGATAGTTCCTTCTTAAGCATTAAAAGCGGACTATGCTAATACAAATTTGCTACAAACGCATACTAAACTCATTCGTTTGTGTATCATGTATCATATTACTTTCTAATGGTCTGATATACTTCAAGATTACTTTTCAGTAGTTGGTAGGAGTTACTGCGTTTTCCGATGTTGTATAGGGATGCGGGCTAAAAATTATTTCGAGCATGTCGAGTTTGATTCACATTTTTACGCTCCCTCTAGGCTGATTGGTGATTTTTAACGAATCTCTGTTTTGACAACTGGCCCTGTTTAACACTGAAACTGGCCTAATGGCGCGGGTGAATGATAGGATAATAATGAGGATGACGGTGAACCTAACCTAGCCTACAAGGAAGGAGGGGAACCCGGCACCGGTTTATAGCCAACTCCTGTCAAAAGCCCCGTGGACCACCGGCTTTACGTCCCTTTTGAAGGAAGACAACTCGAATAACATGATACCTCCACTAGCCCATGCTGTCGAGATGTTGAATTAAAAAGAGTTCTTCCAAGCTCCAGCCTCTCTTCTGAACAGAACTGGCCAGTGGCAGAATGGTCACCCATCCAATACAAGACTCGAGCAGTGTTGCTTATTTTCAGTGTTTTCAGAGCACCGATGTTTTCACTTTAAATCATGCTAAACATTTGGCTAAACATTTGGCTAACTAAAATGTTATTGATGAGCGTAGCGAGCGAAGCGAAATCATCAATTTCATTACTGCTAAAAAAAACACTTGGTGTGTGTTTGTTTTTTTGTATGTGTGTTTGCGCGCGCTCTACAGGCCAAACGCCTGCTTCGAGTGGGATGAAATTTTCAGGGTGTCTACTTTTGTTCTCAACTTAGACCCCCTGCGTTTTTCAAGAAAATCCTCCACACCCTTCACTTTCAGAGCAGAAAAAATAGCAAAATTCGACAATTGGGCATGTTTGGAAAAGTACGGAAATTTATTTAAATGTGCGTATTTTTTTCAAATGTTCCCAATTTCGATTTGCCTTTAGAAACCATCGATACCAAATCGAAACATCACACCAGATTTTTTCCAATAAAAACCAAACCAATAAAAACCCTTAGGCATGAGTTACATCTAAATATTAACATGCACAATGCTCAATGATCTCAAAATGAGCATATTTCCGCTACCCGACAGCTCGGACAGAAACAAAGAAAGGTCAGAATCGTTTACATTTTTAAGTGATCAGAATCTTTGAGAAAGCAATCGTCCGGCTTGCTGCTCCATGATTTAGGCTTTTTGCCTCAATCTTTTTATGCGCTAAATACAAACCGCTACGCTCATCTTCAACGCAACACAAATTGCGTTCGCCTTAGTTTTAGGTCAATAACGAAATTAATTCTTTGACGACAGATTTAAAATCGTCTTATTTTTAAACTGCTTGTCAGCACGGAGGATTCCTGCATTGCTGTAAAATATGTACCGTCTTTGAGAAGGTATTACGTTCCTTCTGATCCCAGTAAGCTATGTGTGGACGCATGGTTACCTGTCATCCCCGTATAGTCTCGATTGGGCTCCACATCATCCTCATCATCACCCTACACCGAGAGACCAGTGCTACAGAAAGGGTTCAATGTCAAAACAGTGCGTAGTTACATCTCACACCTATGATATTAATTGCTTTAAAGCATAACTTCGTCACTTGACCAAAGCTCTTTCTAGGGCGCGGATAGTTTATTCCAAGATGAACATTTTTCCGACTTATTCTTATGTTGTACGGGTACCTATACCCAACAGCCAGTATGTGTGACGTGTTGCAAAAACATAAGAAGTAACAACTTTGAGGATCGGTAAAATCTCAGCAAATTTACATCTCTTGTTTAAGGAGGGAGGCCTCAGAGCACTGGTATGCCTGCTGCTCCCATGTAGTTATGTCCCGGGACATAACTACATGGCTGCTGCATTGTTACTCAATACAATATACTCCTCAATATCATACTAGTGTCGTTAGTGCGTTTTCTCCTTGTCTTTGAGCCCAAGGCCCACAGGCGCACTGTGACGCTCCAGCCGTAGGAGACGGGGTGCACCTCCTACCTCCCCGCAGAAGCAAACCCAATCTTTCCAGATCCCCGGCGGAAGGAGAAAACTGTCGTCAGCAAATCTCTACCCTCGGGCAGTGTTTGGCTCGTCGTCGCGAAAACGCAGAGGTGAAGCTGTGAGCGTCAAAACGAGCCATCGAGGGCTGCCAGACATAAATGCCCATTTTCATCCTCTTGGAGGAAGAGGCAAGCTGCTGCAAGCTGGGCATGCCCCTGCGGCAATGTTTGAAATTTGAATTGCGATTGCACTTGATCATCCTGACGCAAATCACGGCAGGACTATAATAGCACGATAACGAAATTGGACTCCCGCTGGCCTCCACAGGTTGCTTCCGCTCCGAGGCCGAGCGCTGGCGCGAAAATCTTGCGCATATGCAACAGAACAATCCTCGGAGGAGTCATTACTTCCCGGATAAGGATTCATTCGCATTGGCTCAGCACTGTAGGTTTGACAAGGAAGCGCAGACTTCTTGGGCCAAAAAGGCCAGAAGGACCAGCTGGGACTACCCAAGATATCCCTGAAAAGTCATTACTCGTCAGTGTCAACCCCCTTTGCTCATGATAAGTACGCTCAAAGACTCCTTGGGCCAAGAAGGCCAGGAGGACCAACTGGGATTATCCAAGAGATCCCCGGAAAATGGTTTAATCGCCATTCCCTAAGCTCTCTGTCTGGCTAGGCAGCTGAGAGGTGTCTGGAAAATAGATAAATGTCTGGAGCCTCCGAAAATATATACGAAAGAGCCCCAGAGCACTGGTATGTTAGTCAAGGTCCTTAGAATTAGAAATATGAGTGCCAGTACGAAACTGTGTAGATAGGTAAATATTTATCTGCCAGAGCAACTGTTAAATCGGATACTTACATGATACGTTCTTATCCAGACAACTACTTATTTCATGACATGCATCAAGAGGATGTGTTAACAGGGATAGTTTTGTTAAGAATTGATAACCGAAGGTTGTGAATGGAACATAAACATCTATTGAAAATATGGAAGCCTAGTGCGCAGGGTCTTGCGCTCGAAGTAACCAAAATATAAATCCGTGTTGTATTAAAAGTACAATATACCTATTTGTTAGTGTTTTATCAAGTATTTAACTATATGTTTAAAATTGGCGGTGTCGACCGCCATGCATCTTTTGGGCTTTTGGCGTTGTTCCAACATGGCGGGACTTTGCAGTTATGGGAGAAGTGTAGGGTGTCGTATTTAGGGGCGACATTCGCGAGTTATTTATTTATCAATAATCATATTATCTAACTAATCCCAGTAGAAATGCAATACTTCACCAAAAACTTTTTTCCGAGGCACAGTCGGAAAGTGGCATACTGGTAAGACATTATTTTAATTTGGTATGGTAAAATGTAAAATACTACAATTTATTAGGTTAGGTGAATCCAATTTTATGACATTTCTATCATTTTTATGCCCTTTTACCTTCTGTGCAATCTTTCTGAGCTATAAATATAAATATAAATATTTGAATGCGTACAGTATGCCTCAAATGATTTAACTTATAAAACCGAGGTTTTAGTATTGGACTCTGAGATGGTAGGTGGGTGGTATAAGTAGGTTTACCATTGTTATGACCTGCTTGAGATTGGTGGTGGTTTGTCAGATGATTAAGAACATCTTGAATACAAACTTTCTTACCGAACATTAACTGGTGTCTGTTTGTATGGTTGCTTACGAATGGTATAGTGAATAATTAATGTGCAGTTTTGTGGTCAATATCGTGCTCTTTCTGCCAGATTTAATTTCAAAATGTTGAGTTGCACTGATGCACTTTAGAAACGGAAAAAACCCTTAAAAATTGCAGTGATAAAAAAAATTGCAAAAAATTGCAGAAGATAACCAAAACAAATTTCGTTTTGCTGCCAATTATTTGCTTTATCTATGTAAAATCCTAATGGTTCGTTGCAATTTCTTATCAGTATTATTGTACTTTTTAGCTGTTAAATTATAAGTGCTATATAATGCTTATAAGCTTTTAAGTGCCAAGTCTCATGGAACAATGACCTTTTTGTATTTAGTAGGTAAAATTGTGATTTTTTGTGATTTCAGGATGTGTGCATAGTGGTGAAGGATAATGATTTCTACTAAAAATAATCATGCTGCCTTTAAAAAACATGTTCTTGCTAATGGTGGCAATGATGGTCATGGTTTTGTATTTAGTTTGGAGTTCACAAGGAAAAGAAGTTAGTAGAAGGTCTAATTATCAGGAAAATGTATATATGTGCCACATATCACTTGAGGTATGGTATACTTACCTGCAATATATTTTTAGCTATTTAAATCTGTAAGTTGCTTGAATGAAGATGCATGCATATTAAAACTGCAGTACGTAACTGGTGCTAATATCTAAGGGTGCCTATTATTTTTTATGATCTCAACAGTCGATTACTGTAATCTTGCAATACCTATTTTAATATTCTTTGGATATTTGGTTGGAGGAGATTACAAGCAAATAGGTAATATGTTAGGTAGGCAATTAGGTAGGCAAATAGGTAGGAACCTAGCTATAAAGCTACGGCCAACTTATGGCCTCAGCTTATCGACGCTATATGTAGGTTAAACAACATGGAAATTGCCGGTTTTCTTTCACACAATCAAGCTTCAGGAAATATTGCTGGGGTTGATAGAAAGATGAATCAGTTTAACTTTTCGTCAACATTGTTGATAATCAGCCAATTACGAGTGCATCCATTTTATCATGTGGTATCTCTCACTTAAAACAATATCAGTGCACATATTTCAAAATGGAATCTGGCGATCAAGACAATCAATAATAGCAGCAGCTTAAAAAAATATCAAACATCAAACAAAAGAACAGTTACAAAAAAAATTGCTGCAAAATATTTTTGTTTTGTTCACAAAGGGGCAACATATGAGTCAGTAAGTTGACTATGCAAAGGTAGCCAAAAGTGAAACTGTCCTTTGCACGATGCATGCTCTGAGCAAGGTGGTACCATCCAGGCTAGAAAAGGGGTAAAAAGTGTTGTGTAGATATCAGTTGCATGTTACTTTGTGTGACTGCATGTGATATGGTTATCCCACATTGAGGAAACATCTAACCATCAACTTTAAACTGCAGCACGTCTCTGAGCCTTAGTCCGAAGGAAATTGTCTGTTTTTTTAACGGCCAGAAATCCATAGGTCAGTTGAGTGAAAAATAAGCATCAAAGTTCAATAAAACCCCTTCTTGTTAGAACTTTTCTGTAGCCAATGTGAGTGCATTGTATGATTGGCGAGCATTTAATGCTTTTGTAATAGTCCCCAATGTACAATGTTCCAACAATTGCTTTGTCCGATTAAACAGCTTATCAGGGCAAACTTTTGAAGGATTTTTCTCAAAAGCATGGCAGTTCTAACTTGGAAAAATTGTATAGCAATTAGTGCTTTAGTAAGCAGGCTCACTCCAGTGTAAATGAAAGTACTTGCCTGCACATTGAACAATTATGAGTATACACTGAGGGCCCATTATAAATTAAATATTTTGGTTCATTCAGTCCTTTGTCTACATCACCATACTTTTATTTGGTCTTAAACTGTCCCAATCAATTAGAAAGATGATAATTAGAAGTAACAATTCGAAAATGTATTTTTAAAATTCACATTTTACAATACAAATTGATTGAAATATTATTGTCAATTCAAAAAAGGTTGAGATTAAGGACTCAATGGACGACCAACATCCAATTTCGTAGGCGCACTTTCCCGGAACGCACTGCAACAGTCACTTGCAGAGATATGCAGTTCTTTGTCTGTAGGCAGGGGGTAATAAATTACCAGGCCTACTCATTTTTACACTTAAAGCCACCACTGTGTTACAATGTTTATCCTGCACCTATTGTAATCACAGCGGTACAGCATCCCTTGGTTGTTTCCTCATCTACAAAGCTGCCAAGCTGCCATGTCAATGGTTGTATATTCTCACGGTGACGTTACTGTTGTCGTAGGATGCAAGAAACAAACAATCCAAAGGCCTTCCAACAATATACTTCATCACGCCCACGTACCCGCGCCGCGAGCAGGCGGCTGAGTTGACTCGTCTCGGGCAGACTCTGATGCACATCTCCAACATTCACTGGATCGTTGCTGATGACAATCACTCTTGTAACGCAATGGTTGTAAAGCTTCTCAAGAAGTTCGGTGAGTGCTTCTTACCTTCCTCTACCATGTTTTTTATTAGCCAGTCCTTTTTGTTGCCATGTCAAAACAAACAATACTGTGGGCTGCCAGATTTGAAGATGCTGAGTAAACCTGGCAAAGCCTCTCAATTTGATTATCTTGTGTTTTCAGGAGTGTTAACTTGAGTGGAGCTAGCCAAAGTACTTGCATTAGAAATTCAATGGATTGTTTTAATAAATATTGACTTTTAATTACTTCAAAGTGCATCCGTTGGGGAGTTGCAGTTCTATATTTGCGCACACAAAAGCGTATGCACTGCTTACCGACCTTAAATCAGTAAACCACTTGGTGATATCCCTCCCATCTACTTGTTGCCTACTCGGTGTCTGTGCCTAGTAGAGACGTAGTAGAATACCAATTTGCTGTGGACATCTGAATGTGAGACACAGTAGTATAGGCTTCTGAAAGCATTGGCACGGTTCAACAATTTAATGCGGTAACTTTGTTGATACATTCAAGCTTGTGACCTGTGGTACTAATCCGTTGTCAGTGCTGTGTCGGTCCTAGCCGGAGAAGACATATTTTACCCGGCTTGCCTCACAAATATATCCTCCCAGCAAGCAGGCAAAAGAAGTAGGGCTCGGTCGTGATTCAAGGACTGGCGTGCAATTGAGAATGAGCAAACTTGGTTGAAGAACCTGATAAACTAGCTTATACGACCTGTTAGCGATAACTGAAAACTCATAGTCCCTAATTAGGACCGACATAGCTGTGTGACTCTGGCATTGATGCTTAAAAGTTAAAACATCGGTTGTGTTGTACTGTAGAGAAGAAATATCCCGAGCAGGAATGCCAAATCAGACCTGCGGCTTCCACTCTTCACTCTATTCTTGCCCTAAAATCAGTGGCGTAGCGGAGACCCAAGCCACCCCCAGAGGCCCCCAAGCCCAAACTGTATTTGTTCTAAAAATGCAAAAATAATTACAAGAATGACTTCTAGCCTCTTCTTTACTTGCTTAAAACGAAATATTATTGTGAACTGCAACATCAAATTTAGCTGAAATGAGTTTTACCTGTGGTTATACTGTTTTCCTGCACGACCACAACTTTGCAGAATGCGGGCCTTCAGTTTCGAAGACTAGAGAGTACAAGAATAGGTACACTGTACGAAGAGATAGCGTTTTTGGCTTCGAAAGAAACATAATTTTTCGTGCAACATCACTGCTCGATGCAAGCCATGGGTGCGGTTCTTTGACGAAGGAAACATGTTTCTTGGGATGATATGGGACAAATGAAATAAAAATATGGATTTTTAGAGACAAAATGTCATATTTTGGACTTTTTTTGTGGGGGGGGGGGGGGGGGGGGCGACATTTGGAAAAGCGGGTGACGTTTGTTTATGGAATGGGATATTGGAAAAGCAGGAGATTTTTTAAGGGGTTGGACATTTGTAAAAGAAAATCGGATGACTTTTTTAGGGAATGGATTTTCTATGTCGGTCGATTTTCCCCTGCTGTTTGGCCCCACCTAATCTGGGACCCTGCGCATGCCTATATGGTGAACCTATGGTTTATGCAACCTGGTATGTTTTAGTCCAATACGTACCACACACCTGTGAAAACTCTGAAATACAATGACTTAGTTATGAATTAGCTTTGAAAGCTGATTTATGTACTGGATAATTAATTTTGGACCAGTCAAAGTTTTCATTGCTTTGCAACTAGTGTAATTGTGATTTCAAAGCATTTTTTATTGAAAAAATTTTCTTATGACACGGATAAAGTTTGGACCGATAATTTTGTATAGCAACGGCTACAGAAGAACAATTTGTGCTAGTTGCTGATACCAAGATTGTTGGAATGTGTTGGCATCGCTGTGAGTGTTTCCACCAAATGTGACAGGGAACTGTGTAAAGATGACCGGCAGAGCGAGCTGAAAAGATGATATTAAATATTAATACAGTGTCTCCACTCTCCATCCTGTGGCCTCGGTAAAAATCATCTTAGCTTGTGGGCGAGTGTTGGGAATTTATCGGGGTGTGGACTTTGCACGCTTCACATATACACTTTTTACGTAGTAGTGGAGTATCTGGGTAGTGTCTGAGATTATAACTCTCACATGGACCGCATACAACTAGCACCTTCACCATTCTAACCTATTTTACTGATAATTAACACCAGAAAGTAGGTAGGCACTCTTGCTGTTGAAAATTTAACATAGAAGGTATTTGGGCAAATTTTTTCAATATAAAATATTAACAAAATGTCAAGATATGATCTCAATGATACTTACGAGTTACGATACTTAAGAGTTACGATACTCATGACGATATAATTTCTGCATCATAGTTCCCATTATTAGGTTGGTGTAGATTCTGTGTCGGGACTTCATGGGGGTATGAAAATACGTGGATGGCCTAATAAATGATATTTTCTCTTTGTCAGGTGTACCATTCACGCACATTGCAAGTCCGATGCCTGAGGTGTACCGCAGAGCAAGTGTGGTGCCTCGAGGTGTCGCAAACCGCAGAGCCGCTCTAAGCTGGATCCGCAAGAACGTGCAGACTGGTGTTATCTACTTCGGAGATGACGACAACACATTTGATCTCAAGTTATTTGAAGAGATTCGAAACACAAAAAAAGTGACAATGTTCCCAGTTGGACTGATTGGGGATTATGCTGTTAGCTCTCCAGTTTTGAAAGAGGTAAGTTCCTGGTTGATATTAGATACATGCGAGCATTCTGAAAATTTTGTTGTTTCGGACTATCTCTATGTGACATTGTAAGAATTACGTAGGTACCAAAATGTGTCAGCTCTGGGAAGAGAAAACAGATGGAATTAGGGCTTTTCTGCAAACTGTGTGACAATTGTCATTCAGTATTAATCAACAAAAATGTTGCCATTGCTTAAGATGTAATTATCTTTAAAAAAATATGAGCACACATGTGCATGTATGCATTGTGCAGATATTATAATAATATGTTCTTTTTATTTTTTTCTTCATATTATTTAGGGAAAAGTGGTTGGTTTCTTCGATTCCTGGCCCTCGAAAAGGAAGTTCCCGGTGGACATGGCTGGCTTCGCAGTGAACGTCGAGTTTTTGCTGCGGCACCCGAATGCAACGATGCCGTACAAAGCTGGGCACGAGGAGGACCAGTTTCTCGGCAGCCTGGGAATCACGTTGGACGACATCGAGCCTGTCGCGGACTCGTGCACTCAGGTACCGGACTATTCTCTTTTTCCCTTTTGGTTGATTTCTGCAGGACACCAACACATTGACCAAGAGATCTAAAGAAGTGAACACATTTCACCATTGTTTTGCAGGACTACCTTTTAAGAAAGCACACTAATTAAAATCACACCTTAAACCTCCTCGATTTTAAATAGTTGTTCTGAACTCTGCTCTCCATGTGCAAATACAAATTACAGAGCAGCACATCCATCCTTTCCATTGGACGTAATATTTGGAAACAGGTTTGAGCCTTCTGCTTAGGCTTAGTTGCGAGATTTCATAATGGATATGGGTACCGAAAGCATGGACCTACATCCTGGAACCTCAGTAGCACAAAAACGATGTGCAAACATAGTAACGAACTCTCTGTGGAGGTTGTAAAGCTAACCGAAATAACTAGCATTCACATTTGTCAAATTTTCGATTACGCTCTACCCGAACGTTGAATGCAAGATATTCCGTTAGCTTTACGACCAACTACGATTTTTGTGTTACTTGGGAAGTGGTCCTACATCAAAGCTGATAAATGGTTTTCCTGTTAGGTGCTGGTGTGGCACACGCAAACAGCGAAGAAGCCGGTACCTACGATGAATGTTGAATCTCTAGACCTAGAAACAAGTCTGAAGGAACTACTGGAAGAACTGAAATACCTGGGAATGGGTTATTTTAGTCCAAGCAAAGGTGTTAAGAGTTTTATTACTAAAGATGGAATTACTCAACCACATTAAGTCTTAAATTGAATTTGAGGCACTCCTAGTTTGATCTTGAAAGCCGGCATTGCTTTAGTATTAACTATTAAGGAATAGGTAGTTTAAGAATTAAGTTTAAGGTGCAGGTTAACTAGAGTGAGAAGGTGTTAATTGAACTTTCAGAATTGAAAATTAGATCTTACATGCCATAACCCAAAGAATGCCAACCGTGAAAAACATTGCAAGATGTTTGGAACCATGTTTCAATTCTTTTCTCCTTTAAGTGGCCAGACTACCGCAAGATAGTGCGAATGCAGAGTCTCGCGAGTAGGCGCTTTTTTATTAAACCGTAAGAAATAAACTATTGAAGGAAGCAAGGGAGTTTTAGATAAAGAATCAATCTGTGTCGGTAATGGAACCGTTTTTTAATGTTTTGGGTAAAAAAGGGCCAAAACCGCTTCTAAAAATGTTATATTTTGCTCGTTTTTGCACTTTTTCGTGAATCGATAAAGAAATTAATGAGATTTAAATTGAGAAAAAGGCTCCATAACCGACACAGATTGATTCTTTATCTACAACTTCCTTGCTGACTTCAATAGTTAATCTCTTACGGTTTAATTATAAAAGCGCATACTCGTGAGATTCTACATTTGCGCTATCTCGCAGCTGCTCCCAGCTGCGAGCGAGGTAGTCTGGCACCTTAATTAGAATTCTCTGCTTGCAGGGCTACTCTCCTTGTGTATCTAATTTGGATGAGTGATCTGGAGTACACTGGAGTTATGGTATTTTCAATTGCATTGGAGTTTCTGTATGTCCAGTCAGTAACTACCAGAGGAAATCACAAATTGAAATGAATTTTAGGGAAGCTTTTACCCATTCTAACTTATACCAGGGGGTCGATTGTATAACTTTGTGATTTCGTTATCCCTTTTATATCACTTCCCGTTTCAAAGCGTAGGCAGTGATATAGAAATGAGTGATATTTCTGGTGATATATTAACACGATCCCCACTCTGCAGCATTTCTGAGAAATATTCAATTTTTGATGAGTTTTCCTAGCACCCTTCATAGATAATGCCTGTAACTAAAGGGATATTGGTGAAAATAAGCAATGCATGTGTTCCCAGAGAGACAGAACTAAATTAATTTAGGTAAAGTTAGTGCCCACACAAACAAAAAGTGTCCAGTTAAATTTTATATCAATCGCTGGCTGAGACTTAGCAGCTACCACCCAGGAAGAGGTAGTCGGGTGGGTGGGTACTGGGTGTCCCAATGCTTGTCCGATTGGTGGTAGATGGTTTTCTTTGACTTGAAGGAAAGGTGTAGAGAACAGCAGGCTGGACTTTCCTGGATAGCGGCCGCGTGCGCCCATGGGAAATTCATGGGCCTGGGGCATCTCCACATCACTGCATTTAAGCGTTTACTAGTTCTACGCCCCCCCCCCCTGCATGTTTTGGGTATCAAAATAATTTGAAATTTTGGATTCTGCATGGAAAGGCATTTATTCTAGGGCACAGTGTGAAATTTAAATTTAAATTTAGAAAGGTCCTTTAACATATTATATTATAATATGTTATTAAAATTAAATTTTAGGCTGTTTGTTGAAAAGCATTTTCCAAGTGAGTGTGAAAGTTGCTTTAAGTGCAATATTTTTTGAGCTATTATTTTGTAAGTATTTGCTGTCATCTGACCAAAGATTTAGTTGATAGTATTTTGGTCCTTTTTAATTTTTAGTGAAAAATTATTTTTGCTTTATTTTTGCTGCCAAAAGAGTATAAACCTGCCATGATATTTTTAATGGTGACTGTTGATGACTTATCACAGTTAAATTGAAAAGAGCTTTGTGAAGCTGCTATTGATGATATTCTAAAGCAGATGGTGATTCATTAAAATTTTAATCTATGATTGTATCAAGCAAAAAGTAGGCACTGCCACACCATACTTGGGCATCATACGGCAGCATTGTTGCTATACTTGCGTAGTACGTAGACTTATCCTGGGAATTTTAACTCTGAGAGGTATTGCATTACTCAATAAGATTAAGTTCCCTACAGTAAGTTAGACGATCTTGTTAGTGCTCAATATTAAACACTGAAAGGATCATATTCATATCTAACTGTTTTTACAGAAATATTTTTCAGTTACAATAGTAGTTATATAGATGTAAGAAACTCAAATGCAACTCAAATACTCATTTTAATATTATACTTGAAATTATCAATCACGGTTTTTAAATAGGGAAGACGTTAGGGCTTGAAATGCTTGTCGGATGGTGATATTTAGAAGTTAGCACCAGTAAATGCCAACCAGTGGTCTTTCACAAGGAAAGTAGGCAATATAAGACATTTTGTAAATAATTTTAGCAGCACAGTACATCAGACCAGTGGTTAATCAGCCCGTGGTTAAATTGATTAGATTGAAATCCATATTGCTGCAATAACTATTTTGTGGCTCTATTCTCAAACTTTTTGGATATATATGCTTTCCATTAAAGTTTGGCTAAACACAAATATTGGTTCTAATGAAATGCTCATAAAATACTAGATGCACTTATGCATTTATAATAAGTTAGCTGGTACTTAAAACAATTTTTCACATTTTTCTAGTCTTGTTTATAATGCAGGAACCACTGGTCGCATCTGGTTACAACTGAATGGTCCGGTGCAAAAACTTGTCATGTCCACTCTTTGGCAGTGCAGTATAACTGATTTTGGCAACTAGTATAGCCTTGTCTTAACTTTTAACCTTATATTTCATACCTGGGAAACTCAGAAGCTTGGAACTGAAACAAATCACTAAGAATCACATGTTCATCAATCTTTTTAATATCTATATTATATAACAAAAGGCTCAACTTGACTTATTTTTGCACCTTTGCCATGCAAGAGTCAAGTGCACAAGCTACATAATCAGGTAGCCATATATCACTGCATGCTGGTTGGTTTTGAATTTCGTTTGACATCTGTGATAAAGTGAGTGCAGAAGCAGATGGTAAGCATTTTAACTACCTAGAACTTATATTGTTGAATTTGTTGAACAAGTTTGTCAAACAAAGCTTTAATGTTTTCTCTTCAAGTCCAGATTTTTTATCTCACAGTTTGCGCACATTTATTCAATCTGTGCAATTTTATATACCTATAAAACTAAAACACTGTTTGCTTTGTTTAAAGTGCCTTTTGTAACGATTTTAATTGTACTATAACTAAGTTGACAGGATTGTTAAATTGACATTTGAACTTGATATTGAAATGTCACCCAATGATATTACATAAAGATAAGAGGGCTGCCACCAAATTGAAGCTGAAATCCTTGTCAAGTGCCTAAAATCACAGAAATTCCATAAATTATATTTAAAATGTCAGAATAATTGACTCAAATGAGGACTCAAAGTTCTTTCTGGTTGCAGTTTTTTTGCATAATATAATAGTTTTGAAGGTGATTTTCAGTCTAGAAAGCTAAGAGCTTTCAATCCTTTGGATCTTTCTGCTGCCACCAAAGTTTGTTGATACCTGCATTTTTGTGGCTGAAAATGCATTACAGGTACAGTCATGAGTCATGACTTATTAATAATCTGGTATTAGGTATCTGATTTAGATGCTAGCAAAGCTAAACTTTGAAATGCTAACATATTATTTGCAGTACCTACCTATGTTTCAAACGATCATGCAAAATAAAATAAAGTCCAAAAAAAATTTTAACGTACTATTTCTCGCAACAGATTGCTAATTTTTGTTGTGTTTAAATTTCGCGACTTGCTTATCGGTCATTGCTAGACAAAAAATAAGATGTAGAAATCAGATGTGGTATTCTTATATACCAATAATGGTATCACGCCTTTCATCTGTGGTGTTACCTCTGATTTTTTGGGTAAGAAAATAATGCTGCACTAATGGATATTAAATAATGGGGGGACGTTTTTAGGTAAAAAAGTACACAAAGGAACGAGTTGTAGGTGGAGCAACACACATAATATAAAAAATACTTTATACCTAAGGTATACTTTAAAAATGTAAAACGAAATTTGAATTGTACAACTTACAGTTCTCATTGTGTGCCACCCTTCCACCCTTGCCACAATTTCTTATATTGCCACAACATCTTATTTTAACAATCGAGAATTACTTGGTTCAAAGATGTTCCCGGTTGGTCCATTATTGTTCTTGGGTGTGCTGCAAGCGCTAGATGATCATGGGATGGATCATATTATTCAATTTGTTTCAAATAGCTCAACGAGGTTTTGCAGTTTAGAAGCACACTTGCTTCAATTATGCATACAATGAACTCGGTAAAAAGATGAAAGTGAGTAGGTGGTATAGATATCTAGGTACTGTAAATGTATTATGTGATGTTACCTTAAGGTTATGTGGCAAATTAACCGACAATGTGACAGAACCGGCAGCCCCATGGACAGCGTCCTTTTCAAATGCTCCAAAATGTTTGGTCTTATAAGTACTAAAAATATACCCACAAGCCGTAGCGGCCAGAGGTCTGTGCGGCATTGGTTTCTATGAAGCAATGTGGGTCACCTAATGGGTCACCCTCGCCTACAACGGGCTCAAGGCATAGATTTTGATTATGAAACGTTCATTCGAAGGGGTTTCTTGCACTTTCCTGTTTCATGTATCTGTCTAGGATATTCTTGGCTTTCATGATGGACGATTATACGTGTGCACTAAGTTTGCATGAGTTTTTGTGGTGGGTCATTCATACTATTCAGTCTGAGGATTTGCTTTTACTGCTTTGAGTTGACCAAGTCCGGGAAGCGTATTTACGCAGTGTATATATATAAGTGACTGGCAATTATTTTTGTTGTAGGTACGCATTTTAATGCCAATGAAATACCAAAAATGTGGCGGTGTGTGTGAGTATGTGTGTGTTAGGGTGGGTTTAAGTGTGGGGGCAGTTAGCGGGCAACTTTTATTAGATATATTTTGATCAGTTATCTTATTTGGTCAAGAGTTCAAATATTAAGTATGTATAATATTTTCTCTTTTATCATTGAATTACAATATCATAAAATCTTCACGTCAGGTGCTTTGCCTACCTTTGCTGGTCTATGAAATATAATGTAGCTAGCAGAGTAGGTACCTAATCATTCAATTTGCTTTTGAAGGTAATGGTAGGTACTGGATAATGACCCACTCCTCACAAAATATCTTCTATAGTGTTTGAGTAGCATGGTACGTACCTACTCAAAATAATTGTGCTCGGTTAATGAAATTAAATAATTAACGAAAAGACCAAAAATGTTTGTTTTCCTTTCTAAGATGAGCCGTCTAGATTGATAGCGTGATCTGGTTAGGTTTACGTATGTTTGGGAATGTATTGGGAGGTTTTTGTTGAGAGCGGAATTTTATTGTGGCTATAAATTGAGAAAGTTGATTCACTAAGCATACATATTTTAATAAGCAATATACTAGTTCTGTTAGCGTAAACTGAATGGGTTTTATTTGTCATAATTACACCTGGGCATAATTTTAGTTATGTTGGATAATTTTTGTCAATCGGGGCAAAGCAATCGAAAGGCAGTTTATTCCTGATTTTGATCAATTCATTTGATAAAATAGGAGTTGCGTCTCATATAGCTTTGCCAGACCAACAAAGCAATTTCTTATTGCTGATGAACATTTTTCTTATTAATTAGTGAAATCAAATCCAGTAAAAATGAATAAATTTGTTTGAGATAGTTCTTTTCTCAGTTTTACAAGTTCCATAGAAATTCAGTTTTTCCTTTCCTAATGCACAAGGGTTTGCAAATTGACCCCATGTACCAGTGTGAGTATTGTCGTGCACACACTGCAGATCTCTGGATTAGCACCAATTTTGTACGTCCTACATAAAATATGTATGTTCTACATAAGTTGTGTTGGTAAAAATGTTCATAGGCTGTGAGCAAAATTGATTAGAAAATGTATAATGTAAATGATTCTGGATTTGGGAAAGAAGATTGTCAAAGTAGATCAAGCTGCAGTGGTTGTTTATTCAGGTGCCGCTTCAGTTTGCATCTGAGATACTTGTTCCTCGGTGACCGTTTCGCTCTGCGCGGTAACTTCGCCAGCTGGTGCTGAGTCCTCTTGGCCAGAGGGTGCAGAGGTCGTTACTCCAGTAACTTGGCTTGTCTCAGCAGATGTAGTGTCGGGAGTAGCAGGAGAATCAGCAGGGGTTACAGCTGGAGAAGGAGAATCAGCAGGGGTTACAGCTGGAGCAGGAGAATCAGCAGGGGTTTCAGCTGGAGCAGGAGAATCAGCAGGGGTTACAGCTGGAGCAGGAGAATCAGCAGGGGCATCAGCTGGAGCAGGAGAATCAGCAGGGGTTTCAGCTGGAGCAGGAGAATCAGCAGGGGCATCAGCTGGAGCAGGAGAATCAGCAGGGGTTTCAGCTGGAGAAGGAGAATCAGCAGGGGTTTCAGCTGGAGAAGGAGAATCAGCAGGGGTTTCAGCTGGAGCAGGAGTGTTAGCAGGGGCATCAGCTGGAGCAGGAGTGTTAGCAGGGGCGTCAGTTGGAGTAGGAGAGTCAGCAGGGGCAAGGGCAACCGGGGTAGCAGCAGTAGTAGGGACATCAACAGGAACAGCAGCAAGAGAAGAAGATTCCGTTTGAGCCTCGGTCACTACGATCGGATCGACAGAAGAAGCAGCTTCAATCGATGCTTGCGTGCTTGCCGTGGACGCAGAACCAGTTACTACAGCGGGAGCAGATACTGTGCCAGCATCTTGGCTGTCGCCGATGCGATTGGAGATGATTTCCGGAACAGCCACCTCTCTGATCATACTCTCTTGGACCTCAATGGCTGGTTCAACGTTAGACTGGGAAGGGTCTGAAGCGAGATTGTTTACTTGCAGCTGAGGAGGAATTGCGTTGAAGAAAGGGGATGCGAAAGAACGATAAGGGAAAGGTGGAGAAATAAACTGCGGCAGGTTAAATACAGGAGTGAATTGCCGGGGTTGACTGCTAACTCTTGGAGCAAAACGGCCAACATCAGGCGGAGATGACGAATTCGAAGTGGGTTCAACAACTGTCGGCAGAGTGGGCTGAACTGGGCTAGGAGGAGCTACTGGTAGCACGTTTCTAAACACCACGACTGATCTTTGCATCAACTCCTGTGACTGTGGACCAGTTACGTAGACCACGTGACTACTAGCTCCATCTTGATAGCGAGTCTCGTAGGAAAAACCCCTGTACGTGTTCTTTGGCGGTGAGTAATAATGTTGTGGGGGCGTCGGCGCTTGTCCGAGACCGACGTCGTACCGGAGAGCAGGGCGCGGCTGGTAGAACACCGGTGCCGGAGGGAAGAATCCTTGTGAAGGTTGTTGGTAGCCGAAGAATCCTGGATAGCCAGCGGAAATCCCGTGCGTCATTACGCAGCTTACCACAACTACCACCTACCAATCAACAGTGGACAAAGTGTTAGTGTCATATCATTTCAAAGTAGGTATACACCTGGGTGATTTGGCGCCATGATGCCAGAATACTGGAACTAGTAACGTTAATTGCGTACACATTGAAATCGACTTCGGTATACGAAAGAGTTTATTAAGCCAAGGCTAATTGTCGGACTGAAGGTAGGTAACTAGTTAGTATGATGCAACCCCCTCCCAAAATCGTTGGTGACATCTGTTCCACTGCTCTGCTAAAACCCTGGGCTTGATATGCACTGCAACCAATTTGATATCTACCTGCATTGTCCTGTATGAATGATTCAGTCTGAGATAACGACACTGCAAACAGATAACGACGGCTTTGTCATGAAATCGGTAGAGACAACGGAAGTGACTTACAACGAGACAGTGGAGGCTGTTTACGATGCCCTGACAAAAAATTGCGCTAGGGGTGATGATAGCTCCCCTAAAATGTGACCTCACACATAAATATTTCTCTGTTTGGTGGTCAGTTGATTCCCAATATATTATATCTCGGCCCTCGTTCTCCGCTTGCAGTGCATTATACAAGGGTCAGTACTCAGTTTCATTGCTCTAATTACTTATTCCCTTGCAATCGTGCCGATTATTTATATTGCGCGAGAGCTCTGTCTTAACTGAAGCAATATTTCCGTAGTCTAGGCTCTGGCCGGTGGGTCCAGTAGTAGTAAATTACTGTCTGTCCAGCGAGTGCATTTGGCTCCAGAGAGAGAAAGGTAGATCTTGGCTTTGCCAGCTCATGCTCTTAGCTTCTAGTCAGGTCTACGTACCTACGTACTTGCGTTATCAACATTAAATAAGGCAGGCGTGGTCTTTTAATTCTACGCAAAGAGCTACATGGTATTTCAATTGATAATATATGAACTGGATGTAAGAAATGAAACCGGATTATCTAGCCTTGAATAAAAATAGTCTGAAATCGTTTTGTAATAATTTGGACTCCTATGATATTTCACTCAGGCGGCAGGCCGCATCTGATGTAAGGTCGCCAAAAACTTGTTGAACCTACATGCATAATTTATGAATATCGATCGATATTAAGTGTGTACTTAAAAAGCCTGCTGATCACTACTGAAGGAAGACTGTACAACTTCGGTATTGTGGTATATTTACTAACTTCCGTACAGTTTTTTTGTTGTATTAATTTGTGCTCCAGATGACTAATTAATCTATTCTGCTCAATAAAATGTAACACCGACGTAAAGTAAATTTATCGACCCATTGGCTTGGCAATAAAGATAAATACCTTTACCACGTAAAAAAAAAGCAAAGTACGTTTTCAAACTCCAAAAAAGAGCTGTTAGAATTTTAGCTCGAATCGGATACAGGCAGTCTTGCAGAAAAAGTTTAAAAGATTAAATATTTTAATTGTTTCATTTATGTATGTATTAGATATGGTGTTTTAGGTAATTGACGATCCCACTCTGTTTCAAAGAAACTGTGATATTCATAAGATTAACACAAGGACCAGACAAAATGTTCATACTCAAATTAAATCCAAACAAGCATATCCTAATGCCATACACATTTATAACTTACTGCCAAAGGAAATACAAATATACAGTGTAGGAATAAATTAAAGTTACACTTAAAACTGTTTTTAATTAGAATTTGTTTTTAAATAATCTTGCCGAATATAATGAATTCTGTTTAGACTTTCGAAAAACATTGTAAACCAAAAAAGTATTTTAGATGTTGTGTTTTCATGGTTGGATTTTTTGTCAGCTTATAAGACGTTTTTTCAAATACGATTTATATAAACCAATATATAGGTAGAAATGGGAAAAAAATACAAATACAAATACAAATACTTAATTAAGTCACTCACATGACTAAACTTCAGGGGACTAAAATATTATTTTCTTCAGCGAAATTAGTAGATACCGGCTCTTTGTTTTTTGCCAGTTAATTGCAATACGTTTCTTTGATACGTAATAATATGATATAGTATCGCACAATGAGTTAGAAACTATAAGTCGGGTCCAGCTAGAGAAGACGAGTTTTGTCTGGCTATCCCTCCAAAATGTCTTCCCAGCATGCAGTCTTGGGTGGTGATTCGAGAACTGGCATTGCGAATGAGAATTAGCAGGCGGTTAACAGACGCCAAAACGACCTGGGGACCTACAAGGAAATTTTGAATCGTACCTAATTTTGAACTCTGAACTAGCCGAATCCGTCTTCAGGTTTTTGAATAAAAGTTTGTGGGCCTGTTATTATAGTTAATAAGTAGAAGTAAAATTTAAGGTACTTACAATAATTTTGATGAACATGTTATCCTTTAATGTAGGCGAAAGGTTAAACACCACCCTATTATTTTTCTTGCCCGTCAATTGTTTTGAAATTAACAGTATACGCTGTAGCAAGAAGCAAGTATCCGTTGGTACTAAGGACAGCCAGGACGAGCTTCTTATGTTTATATATGCGACGTGACAGCCGATAGCCCCCTCTTTTTCTGAGTTCAAAATTCGCTGTAATGACCTGATTTTGAGGACCTCCTCCGGTCACCCCCACACTTTGACAGAACCTTGCTCGCTTTACCGGGCAATTACTTCTTATTTCGCTTGCACAGCTCCAGTTAACATTCAGGATGCACTGCAACTTTAGTGAGACAGCAGACCACTTTCCATGTGGTATACGTGTTTAAAGTTGTAGATTGAAGCGTTATATGAATGTCTTTGGTACAATTTTTCGTCTGGAATATATTTCAGGTACTCCACCTTGTAAGGAAACCAGATGCAGTTATCGTCACATATCAAGCGTACGTGTAATTGCCGTTAATTATGCGAGAATTAAATTTCAAATTGATTAACAAACATTTTGGCTGGCCTGTTCTGATCAATTTTAACAACTATCTTTCATGCGGTAATGTGTGCTTGAAATGTGCAACCTGCGGGTGCATTTTTTTTACTTAAAAGATACGACACATGTCTAGTTATTTAGTTTGGCCTAGTCCAATTCTAAAGGGAGACTTCGGCCTTAAGAATGACCTATGACCTTTTGTTAAGTTCGTAAATTAGCCAGGTATACCCTGAACATCGCTTTGCCATTGTCATCCCTACGTCCCAGCACCAACCTATTCTAATGCAATAGGAAATGATATCCGGCATGATAATTGGGAAAACTCATTTGTTAGCGCAGACTATATCTTAAAAGTTAGAACCCCTAGTCCCAAAGCTTGACCTCTCTCTCTCCACACGTGATTACAATAGATATTTGATTACACCAATTGTCGGAAATGATAAAATAACTCAAACGTGTTTTTTGTGTAATTTCGTCGTATGTGACTTATGGTGATGCGTCCTGATCGTGTATTGCGATTCTTCGCAGGTGACCCCACCCCACCCCACCCCACCCCACCCACCAAAACTAAATTAAGGCCTTGGGCGTAGGCGACTTTCTTCAAATCTTGCGTTACACTTCATTTAGTCTGTACGTACCTACTTCACTTGGGATTTAATTACACAGATGCACAATCATGGCAGCTGCGACGGTAACTGGAGGAGCAGTACCAAACCTGCACAGGGAAGCACTTTACACTGGTTTTTAATTGTTCTTATCCACGAACTTGCCCGTTTTCTTTTAGAATTCGTACTTCTATGTACTGTTACTTTTTATTGAAGCCATGTATAGTTACAACCAAATATGTTCTTTTCCATAATTATCAATATTAAAATCAATAATAATTACCATTTGAAATTACCGAAGAAATATTGAATTAAAATCAAGAAGCTCTGCACGCCACTGCAACTGATGTTTGTACAATACAGACATGTTATTGAAAGTGATAATTGCCTGGGGATACTGGTCCATTCGATTGTTCTGTCCACATAAAAGCGGCATGCCACTTCTCAAAAGCCTGGATAGCTCTCAAGACGCCAAACCTGGTAATCTGCGTGGACCGTCATCGCCTTCAGCATCGAATAGAAATGAGTACATTAGACCGAGAGGAACTGATTTAATTTAATAAATAACTTCGGACAGCACGATGATTCAGTTTCATGACTCAGTTGAAATTATAGTTTTGTCCCTTTGATTAAGGCTGCGATCGCGCTGGGTTTAATTATTTTTGACGCAACTGGATTGTTTAATCATATACCATGCATAAGTTATATACCATTTTCGGACGCAAGATCCATCTGATCATTAATAAAGTTAAATTAATATTTTCTAATGATTAAAAATAAGACGAAAAAACTCCAAAAGAAGCAAAAATGAATTATTTTATTAAAAATT
This sequence comes from Nemoura dubitans, assembly GCA_921293005.1. Taxonomy (NCBI): domain Eukaryota; kingdom Metazoa; phylum Arthropoda; class Insecta; order Plecoptera; family Nemouridae; genus Nemoura; species Nemoura dubitans. Next base: position 19,827,840 of record OV121073.1, on the reverse strand, counting down.
AATTTCTTTTTTATCAATAAAATTATCTTATTCACAATAATCTATACTTTTTCACATATGAAAAGATGTAAATTGTTTTGCGCTGCTGCGTATCCAGTACTTGTTATCGTTTAGTTCGGCAATATTTGATGTATTTTATAAATAATATAATTTGTACAAGAAATAATTGGACCCATCAAGAATTTCTTCTCAGTTAACTACAAAATGTTTAAATATAAATCTTTGCCATGTTCCGTAATGTCCAAACCACGTCCCATGCGCGTTTTGAAAGTAAAACCATACACGCGAAAGTTCATCGTAAGTGAATCCCACGGAAAAAATGATCGAGATCTATTTTAATGATTGATAGTGTCTATAACTGCTCAAGTCCACACGCCAGTAAATGGATAAAACTAGTCTGGCACAGCTCACAGTTAACCTTTCGCCTACAGAGTAGCTTTGACACCTTGCCGGCTACCTGTGCCGATGCCTTGCTGGGTCTGGTTGGGTCGGGCTGGGCCTAGCTGGACCACACCCGCACCGTACACACTTATGACACTGCATTTATTATGATGCAGTCGAATCAACATGACGTGATGCGTGAACTCGTTTTTAACAGCGCCGGTCGGGAATTATACACGCGGTTGTTTCCATTGTGTTCAATAAATGTCAAAATCGACATGGTTTTTCCTCCTTTGAAAGAGCAAATTTTCATATTTATGATGGCGCACAAAGATTAATCAGTTAGACGCCTAAATATATAAGGGAATATCTAATGATGGAGTGGCTCTACAGGACATCGCAACCGTCAACTTCTGATGAAGAGTCGCTTGCACTTGAATAATAATAATCGGCATAAGATTGGAACAGGAATAGACTATTTTTATTGACAGGCGAAGTTGAAGTATATACTTGTCTAGTTGGACTTGGACTTGTAGGATATTAGATTAGTAGTTGGGTGCATGTTAATAAAATTCGATAGTACGTTTAGTTGTTTTTTGTCACCTCCACCGAACTACAGAGTGAAGACATGAGACTGGCAGGACAAATCCTAAAATTAGCACTGAGATTCTCGGTAAAATAATTAAATATGAGAGAGGAATCTACCCAAAAAGTGCTATAATAGGTTCTGACTTTAGACTCAATGAGTGGATCAAATGTAAAATATTACGGGGTATCCCAAGTTCAACGTTTTTTTTTGTCGATCTTGGCTTTAAAAGAGAATGGGACTCACAAACGCGGAAACGGTGCAAATGTGGAACTGGAAATGGTTGAAACGTATGATGATGAAGTAAGATATTCCAAGTGTGAGGTAGTCGACCTCTTCTCAGTGTATAAACTAATTAAAAAAACAGATGGAACGGAAGAAGATTTAAAGTCAGAATATCGATTGATAAAACCAGGGTAATTTGTCAAACGAGAATGCAGGAGGCATTCAATGTCAGTGGTACACGCACGGGTCCAAATATGTATTATTAGGTACACTATCAGTGTGCTATGCAATTCCTTGTAATGGGGACCTGTTTCTCTTCATTGCTGTCTGTCCCATGTTCGAGCCATACCGAAAACACTTGATTCGAAAGGAAAATATAGATTACATCTGCAGGGAAAATGTCCACACTTAGATCTTGAAAACCTTAAAAATTGGTGTAATTTTATAATAAAAACACTTATGTTAAGAAGTATTATGATAGAAGAATAGTTATTGGTTATAATTCATTGTGTATTGTTCGTAATGGTCTTGTATCGGCCTTTTTATGGGCTGAGGCCCGAAAAAATAATAAATTTACTTACATACTTGTAATTTGTTAACGGGTAAATGAAGTGTTATAGATCATTGTGAATAGGGAATGTATCGTTGCCAGTCTACCCATTTTAACAACATATTATCTCTTAAATGGGAGGGGGTGGGGGGGGGGGGGCAGGAGCGTCGTCGGTCGAAGAGCATCAACAGCATCTACACCGAACCCGGCAGGAACCATGGGGTCGAAACCAAAACTGAAACTTTGTACAATGTGCACGGGACTGGTATTGAGGTAATGAATGACCTTGGTGTCATGGTCTTGGTTTGTTTAAAATTAGTGAAATTGATTCGATATGTAAGATTCTCGGCGATTTGTGGGTGTGAGTTGATCAAGCTTTCCAAATACTCAGTTGGAATGATATATTTCGAATATCATTCATATAATCCGAACATAATTCTCCAAATTAAGTACGCGAAGCCAACCAATTCTCTGCCATTTGAATTCATAAATATGATGGGCAAGTGTAACGAACAAGAATACAGATAGAGAAGCTTACCTATTCTCTTGGGCTTATTTCCAATAATCCATTCTTGCGATGGAAATATCATTAATATGGTCATCGAACCAATGTGTTAAGGCAATACGCATGTTACAGAACATGACTTTATTTTTCATATAGAAAAGCACCTTAAAATAAAAATAGGATCACTTAAAATAAAACAGAAAATTGGTGACGATGAAATAGTATATAATACGATCTTTCAGCTACACAGTATGGGTAACCGTTTTCACGCAAGAAGCTCTTGAGACTGATATTTAGTGAATGATTTGAAAATACACAAAAAGGAATCTTTCTTGGCTCCTAGTTAAATTAAAATTCTGTACACGTAAGGGATTATTATTTAGTAAGATAACATTGAAAATGTGTGTTGCGCTCGTCGATGCTGCCAATGGAATTGGATGAACGATGGGCTTGAAGTCAATAACAATAGTACATCAAATTGCTGCATGCTTTCGGGTTTATTTTTTTGGAATGCATTTTCTTCTTTGGGTGATTAAATACTGGTGTTAGAAAACTAGGGGTTGTAAACAAACAAATTTCTACATAAAGCTTACGTAGTACGGGGAGATGCCCTGCGTTCTCCTGGTATTTATGTGTAGGCCTTAGGTTAATTTTCTAACACCACCAGGATTTTTTTTTAAATAAACGATTTTTAAAAATTATTTTCGACATTTTAATTTTTTTATTGTTAAAAAAATAAAAAGCCCGAAATGACACGTCTCCGCATACTCCAAATTTCCTACTACGCACACCAATAAGGCACTCCTAATAATATAAATAAATATAGATATTATGACTAAGTTTATATTTTCCACTTGGACAATTTAGTGGGTAAGTTGAACCATATCCTGAGAAAAACCCAACATCCTTGTGTATTTCGCAACAAAAAACGGGTATCTCAAGACTCCAAGCACTACTTTGAGCTACGGAGTGATTTTTGAAAGATTATCTGCTGTATAGAAACGTTAACTTCCCACATTCTGGCAAGAATAACTTGACAAGCTGAAAATCCGATCCAAGAATTGTCATATCATTTTTGTGCTACGTCGAACGAACTAGTCATCACTCTGTGTCTCTTATAGTAAACGCGAAAATAAGTATTGCCCAGACATGGTTCATGGATGACAGAGCAGATGCTGAGGAGAGGAGACTGCAGTGCCAACGCCGACGCCGACGTTGTCTGACATGTCGACGGTGATTTATCCTCGGAGAGTCCTGGGTGAGTCCTGCAAATCTTATGTCAATGCAGGTTAGCATGGGGAATTCGGAAGAAATACGTACAATTTCAGCTGTACGAAATGAGAGCGTACTACTGCATAAGTAGGTATATACATTATTGTGTATTACGCGCGACTGCGAAGCAATTGAATAGGAATTGCATTGTTAAGTACGTCTCAGGTTCTTTTCTCAGCACTTCGGAGCATTGGGCATATACTAAAACATTGTAGAATACCGGTAACAATCCACACATTTAGAACCCCCCCCCCCCGCCACTCAAATAACAAGCAAGCACTCTTAAACGACACGAGCGTCTTGGTTTTATCCCCAATCTAAAAATCGGCAATTCCAAACGCAATATGAAGTTACAACGAATAGTGACGGCACCATCCAATATGATGCGCCGATATTATGCGAATTATGCATTCATTGGCTGTTGATTTAGAAATATGTTTCGTTTTTTAAGATAGCTTTTCCGTCAGGGGCGCTAGATCTCAAGCCGTGTTGACATGTTGTCCACCAACATAGCTAACTTGAATTTGTTTCACCGTGCTGCATTTTGAATTATTTCTTGTTTATTTTGAAACGAAGACTGTCCTGCTCAAAATTGTTACCTAAGATCCTGCAAGATTATGCCACGACTTAAAATTTGACTTTTGAAAGATCTAAGATTGTGTAACAGTTTGCAAGATCTTGACTCAAGGATCTGCAAAATCGTCACTTAAGATATTATAAGATCGTTGAAAGATATTGGTAAGAACTAAGAATTCTCAGTAGGGTGGTGGAATTTGTATTGTGGATTATTTAAGAAATGTATGCCAATAAACACTTAAGTTTCGAGTATCTGATTTCATTCGATTGCTTTTCCCTTGCTGCATGTTCATATTTGTCAAGTTTGTGACTGGCATCGAGGGCATGCAGACAGGCTCATTTAACTGATATTACCGGTGATCTCACTGATGAGGTGACTGGTGACTGCAGTCTCGAATGTCACTCTCAAGTTTCGGTGGTGCTAAAGTCGTCTTCGCTGGCACCGGAAGCACTTAGATCGGTATTGTCAAGTTCGAGCAGGAACTCGCCGTCGTTAAAGCCCTGTGTGGAGGTGAAGAGTTTCGTCTTATTAACGATGGGAATTTGGTCTTGCGAAATGGCATTGAGATGGCTTGGGGTAAAAAAAGACATCCTGAAGGAAAGCGGACAAAAAAAAACTTAGTCAACAAAGTGATTCTAGCGAATTCTTTTTTGTAACGGGGATTTGGCCTTGATAAATGGCCTTGAAATTTATCGAGACTGAAAGAAAAATTACACCTAACTGGTTAATTTCAAAATAAACAGATCAACAAGGAAATGAAAAAAATAATAATATGAAACCGAAATCCTTCCAGCATGTGAGAACGTAGTAGGACGGAAGAGGTGAATCGCGATGGAATTAGATAAATCAACAGCAATATTCATGGCAGAAGCACAATATGGCACGGCACTTACGTAGTCAATGAGTGGCGGTGAGGGGAATTCGCATGGGAAGCATTCCATGTAACTCATTCCGTTGTTGTCGGCAGTGCACTCACAGTGCTGACAGTCGAAAGGTACAGCACTTTTTGCCACTCGCTTTCCAAAAACTGTGGCGAATTTCTTTACCGAATTCTGCTTTTTGCCTTCCGTTTCTAACTTCTTAGCAGTGAAGACAGTGCCTGGAACGTCACGTTATATGATAAGAAATTGAAATGTCATCTATGGAAATGTTTTCTAGATGTTTCGTTTCCTTACCATTGGTTTCCAATGCTAATGGTGTGCAATACCCCAGGTAGGATTTGGGAAGTTTTACTTGTCGTCTTAAATCGTTGTCTCCTTTAAGGACTCGCACGTCTTTCTTTGTGTATGCAGTTTCGCCATCCATGCCTGTCGTGGTAAAGGGAAGTAAGACTTAAAAAACATCGAAATACATTAAAACACAGTATCTTACTTGGAAACTAATTGAAAATAGTACACACCATAGAACACCTTTCCTTCTCTCGACTTGTCAAATACAAAGTCGTTGTTCATCAGGATGTGAAGTGTGATATCATTTTCCACTAGCACTTGATGCATTACAGTGTAATCGAGCTGAAAAAAGAAAATGTCGGATCAATCTCGACCCGTTCCCTTTCCTCGGTATCCCACCGGGAAAATCGTATATGGAAGAAAGCATACGAATTAGAGCAGCCAGTCTCACAACTTCACAAGGCATAAAATGCATTTCAGGTTCTGGTAAATGTTTTTGGCAGCTTGGATCCTGTGGGGTTTGAACCCCGCTTAATGAACGTATGTACGTATCGCTTTTATCAGCAAGCAGCCTTAACGGGTATCTTTTCTCTCACTGTATATAAGAAGGCATAAGAGGCTCTCAATTTAAGCAGAAGGTTCACTCTTTCAGGTAGTGATCAGCTTATGACAATTGCGGGCAAAATATTCGAGTTGTTGTGAGTTTTGGAAATGCCCAATGAGTAAGAGATGAAAGTTTTACAAGTTCTATGCATTTTTTCACAGTAAACATCTCCTTCAAATAATAAAAGTTGGTGTTTTCTTCGAATTCGAAGTTCTCAATAACACCAATCAATACCTCTCTGAAAACTGATCAGTACTCCATTTGAATCGCATCTCTAAAATGAATAGGAGACGAGCAAAAGGCTGCGATTGATTCATTAATTTTCAAAACAATTTTGGCTGCTAATCCGTCTCCAAGTTTACGAGCATTTAAGAGTAAGCAGATTACGTCCATATGCAATAAGATTCGAGCTCGTAGTGTTCGGCCGTCAAGACACATTCTAGACCAAGGTATCCACGTCAGCTAGGGATGGCGTTTTACGGGTTAAACACAAGGGAAATTAGATAGCCCAAACTACTGTGAGTAGTCAATTGAAAATTGAACCACTTACTAACCGGAACATTTGACAATTCGTGCTGCAATCAAAATTCTCCTGTGATGTTTCTAAGGCATGTTATTTGTCCCAAACAAATGTAGAGGGTTACAAAAATAATTCCTGGAGTCCTTAGCTAAAAAAAAATTTGTTTTTGGACAGTGACAAAGAGCAAGGTGCCAGCTAGGTGGTGTAGAATTTTGGTTTCCCCATCTCCAGCCATTACCCTCATCTAATTGCCGCTAGATACATAACTTTAACTGCGTTTATCTAAGTGAGATTTTGGTTTCTTGTATTTTTTTTAAAGATAATGTTCTCTAAAATTATGTTAAATGTCAAGTTTAATTGCCAAAGAAGCAATTTTTCCCGTAGATTCCTAGTTATAGGTTTAATGGACCTTGTCTACAACGCCCTTAAGCCAGTCATCGAACTCATTAGCTCATAAAATAAATAACCACACTGTAGTACGTCTCAAGTTGTTTTGTGAGCGCCTAGGGGCACTGGGCCTTTACTACAACATTGTATAATACCGGTGTGCTGCTGCAAAAGTACTTGAGACGTACTATAACGCCGTATCTAGGTGACTTGGTCGAGGTGACTTGCCTGTTATTAAATGGTGGTCAGAAGTCAGAACCGTAATTATGACAGGTAGAAGTTATCAGTACGAATATGAGACAAATGAAGTATCCTGGGTACCGATCCTCGAAAAGTTACCACGTGATAAGTTATCATTCAGAGTCACGTAACGAACAATTCGGTGATTTTATTTGTTATTGAGACGTCAGGTGACCCATATCATAACTTATCAGTTGTCACGATGATAGTTATCACGGTAGCAAGACCAAGAGCAAATTCGCGAGACCGAGACAAAATCAGACAAGTCCAGGTAGGAGGAGCGACCCTTAGAGCCGTGAGGCCGATGCCAGGGTGTGGGAAAGATTGCGAGGTCTTATGAACTTTGCATCAAAATCGTCCTCATTTCAAACCTTTGCATCAACGAAGAAATCCATCAAAACTGTATGAAATTTTTAAATGTAATAGAAATAATAGTGATTCTTATGTAGTTAAAATTTCAACATAAAATGACCAACAGGGGGTTGTTGACAGGCCTCCAAACTCGGCTAAAACCCGCTTTTCGTATTCGTTTCACACAGAAGTCAGACCGCAACGCTGTGACGTCAGAGGGGCATCAGCAGTGGTCCTAAATAAAGTGCAACTGTGCAATGCTTTACCGTCATGTTACTGTGGTCGCAGTTCGAGCAGGGAAGCAATATGAAAGTCTTGGACACTCCTGGCCGGAATGACAGCTTCGCGGCAAACCCAATCGCCCCGAAAATGTCAGTGTTGCCATTTCCTTAAAAAGAAAATCGGCGCACCGTTGAACGATGTGCTAAAAGTCTTTGATACGCTCACCCACTCAGAAGTCAGAATGTTCTAATAGGTTGAAGTCTCACCACTAATTATATAGTCAAAATATTTTGGCAGCGACTGATGAATGGTAAATATATTATCATCGACGACGACACTTCTTGGCTTATTTTGAACACCATCTCCTCCGAAAACAACGACTGCAAATCTTCGAGGGAACAAAATGCAATTAGCAACAGACTCGGCCAAAGCCAGCGCGAAAATAAAACATAATGCGAAGAGATTCAATTCCATTGTAATTATTATAACAAAATACAAACCTATTATATTTAAAGTTCGAATCGGTCAGTTCCTTCGCCAAGGAGGAAACTAGTACATCCATACTTCTATTCTCTTTCAAGTTGACATTGCATTCCTTCGCTTCTACGATGAAAACAACGTCAGTAGAAAGCGGCACATCACTGTCTTTCAGCTCCAGCGAATGCCCTTCAGGATGCTCCACTCCACCAATCATCTTACACCTGTAACGAATAAAGATGAATCTCATCAATGAAATAATAGTATTGTTACGAAGGTGATATATAGCTTTGATATACAGTTTTGCGTGGAATTTAATGTACGACATGGGTTTTACAGGTGCATTGTTGCCAAAAATATGCTGCACTGCAGTAGATTCTTACGTGACGCAAGTATCCGGTATTCTCAACGGAGTATTTTCCACTTGGCAAGCTTGCATGTAGGCAACAGCCGCAGTGCAAGTCTCGTACTCATTGGTCACCTTGCTATTCAGACACATGGTCATGAAGGGGGCTGGGTTCACCTGCAAAGCAACACAAACTTATTTTTTTACAACGCAAAATCAGTATTAAAATACAGTTTACGTGAACAAGTATTTTAACTCACCACTGAGAAGCAATGACTGAACTGTGATAATTTGCTTCTAAATAGCAATTCGCACTTCTCGTAAATCTCGACGTCGTGTGAGTTAAGCCAAAGGGCATAATTTTTAGGCGACGAACATTTCTGGGGCTCCAGCGCCCAACTTTTCGCGAATGCGGCCAAGTCCTTTTCGACCTCGCCGTTAGAAGCTAGGAAATCGGTGCTGGGTTCATTGTCGATCGTTCCCAGAAGACCAGCAGTTTTACCGTACGACCAGCCTGAAAACGTAGTGGTTGTTTGGAAAGAAAACAGATGATTTGCTGAACAAATATTGAGGAAACGAATTGAATAATACATACCTGGCACAGTGAATGTGCACACATCATATTTCATGTTACAATGCATTGTGAATCCTTTGGTATTTTCAACGTAAAGCATTTGTGCTTCCTGGAAGACGAATGTGTTCCCGAACTGTATTGGGAGTTGCTGCTCGATTGAGTTCACCAAATGGACACTCTGCAATACAAAATTTGATAGTTAATTATCATTCTCACACTAAACTACGCGCACTAGACTAAATTTGAGTTTACCATCGCACAGCCTTCTAAATACAGCTGTTATGCATTGGCTCTAATGGCCATTATGTATTTCCAGAAGGCACTGGGAACGTTAACCTAAAAAAATCTACTGTAAATGAATCGAATGTTTGATTTCATCTTACGTCTTCGAATATATCGACGACAAGGGTTCGTCCGTCGATGATGAGTGTCACTTTGTAGACGTCGTTCTTGTTGTTCTGATCGTACGTCACGGCCAGAGAAAAGCTGTCGTCGACGAAGTCATGTGCCAGAAGGTAAGTGCAAGACCCGTGGTATTCGAAGTACCTTTTGTCAAACGTCACGAAATGTTGAGGACCGGCTATGATTGCTTGAGCTGCAACAAAAATATGTATCGAGTCTCTGTCTTGCGTATAAGGGAATTAACTCTCCATCATGCTTTAATCCCACAAACGCTAGCTTTCCGAGTAGTTGTGCGGGCCGCAACACGCTCTTTGCGCTTGCCAAGGTCATTCTGCTGTGTGACAGTCCCCCAAGGGTAGGTACCCTAGTAGGTAGGTATGCAACCCTCACTTCCGCATGTCCACTAAGGTCATTTTTTGCCGGTACAAGAGCTTTTCTATTATTTCGGTTGCATATCAATGCAAAATTTTTGTAGCCTTTTTCCTGTTGGCATTCTGTATTTATTGGCATTCCTTGCGATGTGATAAAATCTAGTTTGAAATTCAGAAACGTCCGTTAATATTAAACTCACCACTGAATGGAGGGAGCCAGTTCGACGGTTCGGTGTATCGCTTGTATTCATAGTAATAAGTCCAGAACGTTGCATTCGAAGACACAAACCAATTTTGAGCATTGTTTATTGTTTTATACTCGGGGATTTCCTAAACAAAAAATAAAGACAAATGTGGATTAGCAACCCTGTTGTAGAGCATGTCGGACTATGTTCTCTTGTTTCAACGACAGCATTAAATCTTTGGCTAACGTAAATGGAGTAGAAGAACAATTTAACTTTAGAGACAGATTGCAAAGACTTGCCTCGAACTTTGGAGTCTCGTTGAATGCATGCCATGACATTGGTAGTTTCTGCTCAAGTTCCACGTGCCCGTTTTCGGGATCAAATATGAACTTAGTTTTTGCTTCTCGGTATCGATCTTCCGCTTGTAGAGCTGTCTGTGACAAGTCAGTCAGCTTTTTCTGTATGAATATCCAGGCTTGATGTGTTTTATTGTACACGTCAAAGTATTCGTAGAGATATTCTACCTGAATAAAGATAACAATCAACACTTTATTACAAGTAAGTAACTAGTTATTTTGTAATAAACGTTTTCAAACTGGGATTTTAATGCTAAATAAAAGTCTCACTGGTTTCCCGACGTTTCGTAACATAATTATACTAGTTATTTTTTCAAGGGTGATAGCTCGACTGACTTGACAAGGATGACTACCACCCTTGAAAAAGTAACAAGTATATGTGTAACGAAACGTCGGGAAACAAGGGAGACTTTTATTCAGAATTCAAATTCCAGTTTGAAGTAGTTTTTTCAAAATTGGTGCTGATAAGACAAAGTAAACATGAGTCTAAGAAATGTAACTTGTTATTTTAGTTGTGACAGGAAACTCGGGCACTTGTATAATAAGGGGGGGGGGGGGGGGCAAATAGTGTATTATTAGTTGGAATGGCGACGGCGTTCAGAGACATACTCAGATGGTGGTGTGTTATTAGTGTTGTGAAAAACATCCAGGTAGGTTATTTAAAGCTAACACTTTGCACGAATATGAAATAATTATAAGAGTACTAAAAAATGAAAAACTTACTCTAGCATAAAGTTCTTTTGCTTTGGTGATGACATAGTGAATTGAAGGGAGCTCCAGTAATTGTCGAAACTCATTCAAGATTTCTGAAACGATGTCTTGAAGTTCCTTCCCTACAAAAAGCAATTGCGATATATTTATCAAATGTTCAAAATGTTCTCATTTTTGCACAATGTTTGTTTATTTTGACGTTTAAGTTCACTTACCAAAGGGTACAAAAGTGAAATATCTTTCCTTCACAAATTCGTAAACGATTTCAGAGTACTTTCTTATATTCGTTAACGTGTCGTTTTTCTTAATGTCGTCGTAAAGTTTTGATATATCTCTCGTTAAGTTAGCGAATTTACTGTAATGTGGACTTTTCACGATATCATTTTGCCTCTCGTATAGGAAATCTAGAACAATTAATTGCAGAATGAAAAAGTTTTTCAAATGATGTGCTATAAAACAGTAGCACACCTAAACTTACCCACTATTTCATTGCTCACTTTCCACACAACAGTTTCCACATAATGCGCGAATTTAATGAACGTGGGTTCGACTGCCAGCAACAGATTGTTCCAGTTCACCGTGACCAGATCGGAGAACTTGTGCCACAAGTTCTCTATGTGGGTTATGAACTGCACGTGTAGATCTTTGATAAACTGGAAAGAAAATGTGTCGAAATTACCTAAGGGCCGTTTTCATAAGTGCCTCAACCCACAGTCAATAGAGTTTCTGACCGCTATGACGCTTTACCCAGAGTTGAAACATATTGTCAAATCTGGGGTTTAATGGATTAAAGTAGTTAGAACGAAACTCTCTTTAAATGTCATATTTACCAAATTTTTATGTCACATAGAAAAAGTTACGCCGCATCCAACGGTGTAATAATATTGTGGGGGGGGGGGGGGGTCAACGGACTGATAACGGGGATAAAACGGTTTGAAAACTCGATATTTAGCATGGGCAGTATAGGAAATCAGGTCAAAACCAGCACATAACCCAAGAAAATATAAAAAAATACAAATTACAGTTAAACAAATTTCTATATACTTGAAAGATGAATTTCTGCTGAACATTTTCGACTATAAAACAACTTGGGTAACCGAACTAACTTTTGAGATAATGGCATTTGAATTTTGGCATCGTAGTTTCAGGGTGCAGTTTGTGGAGCATTTTTGAAAACTTTTTGCCATGCAAGTAAAGTTGTACTATTAAAAGAAACAAAAACAATGTTTGTGATAATTGATAAAGATGTTATCATACTAAACTAAATGTGTTTGTCCAAGTCCACACACATTTTCGCACAGAATTATGTTGCAAATTTGGCGTTACCATGGCTACGGTGACCATTCGTTGGAACTAATTTAAAATTGTTTTAATTTGAGCAGTTCATAAGTCGAATTACACGAAACACTTACTTTGTCGTACTTCTCGACCAGTCGCTCCAGCATTTTGGCCAAATGGTCCATAGAATCGCCTCTGAAAATGCTCTGCAGAAATTCCTTCGCATTTTTGTACGAGTTCTTGACGGTTTCGATGATCCAAAGGAGTGAGGCTCTTATTGCTGCCCCCGAGTCGCCCATGGCTTCCCAGACTTCGTTCAAAATCGCCGGGAACGACTCGATGTGCCCTCGGATGGCCAACTCGTCCAGCAAGTAGCTGGTTATGTTCACGATGTCTCGGATGTAAAACTCATTCGCGTTGTAAGAGGTGTTTAAAAACGTTTTGAACTCTTCCATGTCTGTTTCTAAAGTTTTCAGCTCTCTGTAAATGTAAAGAATGCTTGTCAATGCAATGGAATCATTTTGGTTATCCATAATTCACAACTCCATTTCGAACTAAAGCTGGGTTTACAGCTAGCAATGTTGGGGACACGCTGTCTTCAACATTGGCTCTGCCACCAATCAGTGACTCTGGGTGTGTGTGACGTCATGTTCGCGACTCTGTCATGTAGTCTCTGATTGATTCAGAGCCAATGTTGACGACATCGTGTTACTAACATTGTCAGCTGTAAACCCAGCGTTATTTTCTTATCAACGCTCCCAGTTTGAAAGATTTTTACTTTCCATCCAAAACCTATGTTGAAAACTTCCTACTCAGCTTCTAAAATATATATAGATTGTAATCAGTTTACTAGCATCCACCCCTCAGTTTAAAAACTTTACACTCAGCTTCCAACAAAAATTAACCACTCTCTCGAACCAAGCTAAACAACAAAAATGAAGGGATGTTTACTTGATATCATCCAGGAACTCTTGGACCACTGGTTTCGCATCCAGCCAGATGTCGTTGACGGCGCTGACGGTCTCGGACCTGATGTATTGCTTCCAGTAGTCCAGGGTGTTGTAGAAGGTGTCCACCACGGTGTCTACGAATTGATGGATCCCGATCTGCGAGAAGGGAAAAAGGCATTGGATTCCCCGACATCGCAACCAAATACCAATGTTCTATGCATTACTCATAACTCATAACTACATACCGTTATGACTCGTCAGTTTTGAGATGAACGGGGAAACATGCGCACATTTACTTAATAATTTTGACATGAAAATCACAATCAATGAATTTAAACGTAAGTTTTCGTGTCAAGCATGCACTCTAGTAAAAACCCGACCTAAGAATAAGATTGCCACTCTTCAACCTGAACCTAAGAGAGCTAACAGGTCGCAGTAAAGTGTATACCTTGATCTCGTGGTCCATTTCCGGCCGCCAAACTAATTTCGAAGTAATCAGGCGCGAATGGTTCAGACGCAAATGGAATGCAACATCGGAGACGGGAACGTCATCGTACACCCGCCAGACATTGAACACCGCGTTACGGGCATCGGGGATCCTGCCATAGGTATTGAAGCTCTCAGATGCGTCTGGAACAGTTCCAAGCAACAATTGAAAAGCTGTCCCGAAGGTTTCACAACCTAAGAAATTAAAAGATAACGTAATTTAGGTCTTGTACCTGGTGTCAAATTCATAGAGACAATCAACAACTGCTCGTCGAGATTCAAGAAGAAATTTCCAGTCGCATTTATTTCTGTGCCTCTTGCAAATGTCCCGTTCATCAAGAATAGTGGATATTTGCCGATGTATTTGCCTCGGAGGTATGATGTCTCTCTGAGGGATACCTTTTCCATGTCCACTTCGTTGGTGAGTGTGTTGAGCATGGCCTTCGCATGCCCAACTTGTAGGGGTAAGAAGGCTCGCCTGTACTTGGCTGCAGTGTTGGTCTCGTATACTGAGGGGGCTAGCTTCACTCGGCCGGTCACTTTCAAGTCCAGCCTGGAAATTGGAATATATTGTGTTGCGGTTAGGAACGCTTGGAGAGGCAGAGGTGACTTGATTTTCAGTTTAAACTACTAAATAGTTACATAAACTTAATTTTGGTTATTTTAGCTGGTTGGCTATCAAAGTCATGCAGCCGTGTAGGAAAGTCTTGCTGAAAGACCAAAACATCAATTGGCATTGCAAATAAATCAGGACACAATACACATAATGTTAATTTCGTTATCATTACTTCGTAGATGGGTGATTTCCAACGATTTCAATGTCGTAGTTCTTCAAACCAGGTCCAGAATGATCCTGAACCTTTCCAGACATTGTGAACTTCTTACTGTCATCGGCAGAATACACTAAATCAGAATTAAAATCAAACAAATCTTTCTGGTCACTGTAGTAGTTACTATTGAGAGTAACATCCTGAAACGAAAGAAAAATGATAATATACATTTTCAAATCCAATAATTGTAGGTGAAAAATGTTAAGCATTGAGCACTTGGTAAGTTTCTATCTACCCGAATGAATGATGGATGCTTGAGCGATACAACTGCATGCTGCTTGTTGGGGACGGTGCTTATTTGCTTCCAATCCATGGATGCCCCGACCGTCTTCTTTTTCGTGAGCTTGTCCCAAACGAAGTTCATTTCAGAGGACAGTGAGCTGTTGGTCAGCTGGTAGTAGCCGGACAGTGTGAAGTTTCTTTTGGGGTAGGCGAAATTTACCTCCACGTGGTCCTCTGATTTTTCATTCTGGAGCAGAACAGAGATATCGATGCAGGCTGCAGACTCACCTTTTCACTTTTTTCCAGTAAAAAATTGCTGTTTTCAAACGAAATTCAATCAAAGTCCTAGCCACACGTGGCGTTCACTTATGGCTTATTATTAACGGTCTTAACAACAACGAATACAATAAAACGAATACAAGCAGGGGCGCTCACGGTTACCCGGCCGCGCACCGTTGAGTGACCGCCAGCGTCGTCGGCCTCCCGAGCTGCTATACGGCCATTGCTACGTTGTTTATACATTACGATTAAATTCCAGGCGAACGGCGACGCTTGCTTAGCTTTAAACGCAGCCGAGGGTGAACCCGGTGCCGCCAGGCCTTGACTGCCATTGAATGCCATGCTGAAGACTACGCTAACCTAGCCTTGATGGCAGCCGAGGGTGAACCCGGAGCCGCCAGGCCTTGAATGCCATTGAATGCCAGGCTGAAGACTACGCTCACCTAGCCTTGAAGGCAGCCGAGGGTCAACCCGGTGCCGTATAGCCTTGACTGTCATTGAATGCCATGCTAAAGACTACGCTTGCCTAGCCTTAAAGGTAGCCGAGGGTTAACCCGGTGCCGCCAGGCCTTGACTGCCATTGAATGTCATGCTGAAGACAATGCTCACCTAGCCTTGAAGGTAGCCGAGGGTGAACCCGGAGTCGTATAGCCTTGAATGCCTTTGAATGCCATGCTGAAGACTACGCTCACCTAGCCTTGAAGGCAGCCGAGGGTGAACCCGGAGCCGCCAGGCCTTGAATGCCATTGAATGCCAGGCTGAAGACTACGCTCACCTAGATTTGAAGGCAGCCGAGGGTCAACCCGGTGCCGTATAGCCTTGACTGTCATTGAATGCCATGCTAAAGACTACGCTTGCCTAGCCTTAAAGGTAGCCGAGGGTTAACCCGGTGCCGCCAGGCCTTGACTGCCATTGAATGTCATGCTGAAGACTATGCTCACCTAGCCTTGAAGGTAGCCGAGGGTGAACCCGGAGCCGTATAGCCTTGAATGCCTTTGAATGCCAGGCTGAAGACTACACTCATCTAGCCTTGAAGGCAGTCGAGGGTGAACCCGGTGCCGCCAGGCCTTGACTGGCATTGAATGTCATGCTGAAGACTACGCTCACCTAGCCTTGAAGGCAGCCGGGGGTTAACCCGGTGCGGTATAGCCTTGAATGCCTTTGAATGCCAGGCTGAAGACTACGCTCACCTAGCCTTGAAGGTAGCCGAGGGTGAACCCGGTGCCGTATAGCCTTGAATGTCATGCTGAAGACTACGCTCACCTAGCCTTGAAGGCAGCCGAGGGTGAACCCGGTGCCGTATAGCCTTGAATGTCATGCTGAGGACTACGCTCACCTAGCCTTGAAGGCAGCCGAGGGTGAACCCGGTGCCGTATAGCCTTGACTGCCATTGAATGCCAGGCTGAAGACTACGCTCACCTAGCCTTGAAGGCAGCCGAGGGTTAACCCGGAGCCGTATAGCCTTGAATGCCATTGAATGCCAGGCTGAAGACTACGCTCACCTAGCCTTGAAGGCAGCCGAGGGTGAACCCGGAGCCGCCAGGCCTTGAATGCCATTGAATGTCATGCTGAAGACTACGCTCACCTAGCCTTGAAGGCAGCCGAGGGTGAACCCGGAGCCGCCAGGCCTTGAATGCCATTGAATGTCATGCTGAAGACTACGCTCACCTAGCCTTGAAGGCAGTCGAGGGTGAACCCGGTGCCGTATAGCCTTGACTGTCATTGAATGTCATGCTGAAGACTACGCTCACCTAGCCTTGAAGGCAGTCAAGGGTGAACCCGGTGCCGCCAGGCCTTGACTGCCATTGAATGTCATGCTGAAGTCTATGCTCACCTAGCCTTGAAGGTAGCCGAGGGTGAACCCGGAGCCGTATAGCCTTGAATGCCTTTGAATGCCATGCTGAAGACTACGCTCATCTAGCCTTGAAGGCAGTCGAGGGTGAACCCGGTGCCGCCAGGCCTTGACTGGCATTGAATGTCATGCTGAAGACTACGCTCACCTAGCCTTGAAGGCAGCCGGGGGTTAACCCGGTGCGGTATAGCCTTGAATGCCTTTGAATGCCAGGCTGAAGACTACGCTCACCTAGCCTTGAAGGCAGCCGAGGGTGAACCCGAGCCGTATAGCCTTGAATGCCATTGAATGCCAGGCTGAAGACTACGCTCACCTAGCCTTGAAGGTAGTCGAGGGTGAACCCGGTGCCGTATAGCCTTGACTGGCATTGAATGTCATGCTGAAGACTACGCTCACCTAGCCTTGAAGGCAGCCGAGGGTGAACCCGGTGCCGCCAGGCCTTGAATGCCATTGAATGTCATGCTGAAGACTACGCTCACCTAGCCTTGAAGGCAGTCGAGGGTGAACCCGGTGCCGTATAGCCTTGACTGTCATTGAATGTCATGCTGAAGACTACGCTCACCTAGCCTTGAAGGCAGTCAAGGGTGAACCCGGTGCCGCCAGGCCTTGACTGCCATTGAATGTCATGCTGAAGTCTACGCTCACCTTGCCTTGAAGGCAGTCAAGGGTGAACCCGGTGCCGTATAGCCTTGACTGCCATTGAATGCCAGGCTGAAAACAAAACTCACCTATTTTGAAGGCAGCTGAGTGTTAGCTTGGTGCTACATGGCCTTGATTGGATTTGGCTGCTAAACTGAAAACCAATCTCGTCTAGCCTAAAAGGTAGACAAGGGTGAACCCGGTGCCGCCTGAAATTGACTTGCAAGATGCTCGTCTGATGACGAAGCTTGCCTAGCCTGATAGGCAGCTGAGGGTGAATCCGGTGGAAACACCTAACCAAACCTAGACCTTCGTATTTACCATCTCGACAAAGACAGGTAACTACGGTGGAAACCTTTCACATGCACATGTCACATGCACATGTCACATGCACATGTCACATGCACATGTCACATGTCACAAGCACATGTCACATGCACATGTCACATGCACATGTCACATGCACATGTCACATGCACATGCACATGTCACATGTCACTTGCACATGTCACTTGCACATGTCACTTTCACATGTCAACGGCACATGTCACATGCACATGTCACATGCAAATGCACATGTCACATGTCACATGCACATGTCACTTGCACATGTCAACGGCACATGTCACATGTCACATGTCACATGTCACATGTCACTTGCACATGTCAACGGCACATGTCACATTCACATGTAACATGTCACATTCACATGTCACATGCACATGCCACATGTCACATGCACATGTCACATGCACATGTCTCATGCACATGCCACATGTCACATGTCACATGCACATGCCACATGCACATGCCACATGCACATGTCACATGCACATGTCACATGTCACATGCACATGTCACATGCACATGTCACATGCACATGTCACATGATTCCAGAACGTTGTCCCGAGGATGAAACAAAGTTCGGTGGTGATGGTGACTATAGAGCACCTGCTAGACATGTTACATCTCTCTGGTTGACAACGTATTTGCATTCGTTTCTGAAGAGGGAAGTTAACGATTGTCGTTTTGGTCGATTTTCGCATAAATTTCACATTCATAGGGAACGTCTCCTCGCTACAAGTTATTCACAAAAATTTTGAAAAAAAATTCACGTGTTGTTAAAGAGCTGCTGAATGGCGGATACTATTTTTTTCGTCGTTTTTTTTTTAAATTTGCAGCTGGGGGAATTTTCTGAAAGTGTCTAAAATGGCACTAAAATGGCCCCTTTTTGAAAATGCGAATTTATGCGAAAATCGAACAAAACGACAACCGTTTACTTTCCTCTTAATGGGAATTAACATTGAGGTTATCCAGTGTTGCAAGTGCTCTATTGTAGGGCATTCTCTCCTTGGTTAGATTCTTACCGTGGTTTTGTTGACGATGGACATGTCGAAGCTGGCCCATGCGTTCGGGTCCAACTGAAGCACGGACTTCGACTTGAATTGATGGTCCAAGAACTCGTAGTCTGTTTGGAAGTTCACCGTTCGATTTGCATGTTTGGCTGTCATGAAGATTTCTTGACCAGTTTCGCTGGTACGTACCGCCATCTCTCCACTAAGATGGAATTTATTTTTGTTGCGAAGTTTGAAAACCTCGGCTTTTTTCGTTTCCTGTTGCAACAAAAACATACAATATTGACGCCTTAAATAGCAATCTCGGTTTGATGATAGCCATAGCAAGTGTTTTGCATTGTGCTTACTGTAGTCGGAAGGTTAGAGCCGTCCATCCCCGCGCTGTATTCGTATTGATGTATGTACAGAATTCCAAGAGGATGGAAGCTGTTTTCGATCTCTATGTTGATC
Organism: Nemoura dubitans; assembly: GCA_921293005.1. NCBI lineage: Eukaryota > Metazoa > Arthropoda > Insecta > Plecoptera > Nemouridae > Nemoura > Nemoura dubitans. Next base: position 19,808,488 of record OV121073.1, on the reverse strand, counting down.
GTATCTTTGTCAAGGCCAGCCGACGATATGGAATCGCACTTGTATTTTCCTTCCAGGAAACGTTTCTTGTTATATTCCACGATAGAGTGGCCCGTCTTTTGAAGCGGGGCTTTCTTAAAGAGATATGAAAATTATGGATTTTATTTCCTCGACTCCGTCACGAAAAGTTGCAACTATTTATAAAATATAGATCAAATCGTCGAAGACGACAAATTTGATGCAAAAAGTTTTAATATATAATTAATATATAAATAATATATTTAATAGTTATATTATATATATATAATATAATATATGTAATATATGTAATATATATATATATATATATATATATATATATATATATATATATATATATATATATATATATATATATATATATATATATATATATATATATATATATATATATATATATATATATATATATATATATATATATATATATATATATATATATATATATATATATATATATAATATATATATATATATATATATATATATATATATATATATATATATATATATACTGCCACCTGTACAAATGTATATTTGCAGAAGTAAAATAATAATAAAATGCCAATATAATAATAAACAGCATCTAACACTAACTGTGTCAATATTTTTAAATCGACATATTGCATAATATTGAAGTGCGTTTTTAAAAGTTGTTGAAATACTCATTAAAAGTTAAAATCGCTCTCCACATATGAATTGACGGTCGTTTTCTGAAGTGCTCTTAAAAGAGATATTTCCCATGCACAAGCGCCTCACTGGTCTACACTGGAGTAGTCATAAAATAACATACCTTGTACCCGTAAATAATTTTGCCGACATGCCTTGTCGTGAGAGGGAAATCAACGATAAGAGACCCTTTCAGCTGGGTGCTGTAGTCTTGACTAGCATACGTGTACGTGGAGTTGATCTCTGCCGTGTTGTTGGGCCAGAACAGCTGAGCGAACCGTTTGTTCACAAGACTGAAAAGTATAAAACACATGATGCTTGTTAGTTGTCAACTCAGGTTTTCGAAAATATTAAAGCTATTAGAAAAATAAGCTTTTCGAGTCACACATGTCCATTAAATGATTTTTTATTTGAAAACCTAACCTAACCTAACCTAGCCTAACCATGTCAGATGTGAAAACGGTGTGTCTATATCACAATATCAGTTTCATCTTCTGTCAGCTCTTTGAAAAAATAGCTTTTGCAGTACTTACGAGTTGGTTATGGTTTCGAAATTGACTCCCAGATAAGGAATAGTCACAAACGGGGTGGTCGTGTTCACGGAGCCCTTCATGTTGGCGGCGTTGCTGAAATGCAGGTCACCCCCTGTCACGAAGCGCTTCGCGGGGCAGTGTACATTTGCACGGATTTCGTGTGCACCGGAAATAGCGTCGTAGAACAGCTTTGCTATCACCGTGTCTTCGCTGAATTTCGGAGTTTTAAGCGTATACACAGCATCGATCTGCTTATCTTTTCGTTTCACGTCCAGCACGTTGCTTATGGTTTGGAGATTTTTACCTCCCCATTCAATTTGTAAGTTGCCTCGTATGGAGTTCGTGTCCTTGTTGAGCTAGAATAATAAAACAGGAATTTTTGACACAAGAGTAGCCGAATTGGAGAACCCTTGCGTTTCATTGTATATATTGCATTGATTTATTAAGGCCAATGTGAAAAATGTTTTCTATAAGACAATTTTTGAGAATCTTGCGTCTCTCTCTTCCGTGGACTTTAAATTTTTGATATTATAAATCTCAAAGGAAACAAAATGTTTATGGGAATAACAATGCCTAATAAAATCTCTATGTATACTTATTTTTTATAGCAAGTCTCTTACATTTTTATTCTTAACACAAAATACCTAAAAAGTAAAAACTTGTCAATCTTGTTCGAAACAAGTTCAGACAATGTTTTAGCGGTCCTCGATTGGTCTTACCTCTGCTGAAGTTCCGTAACTTCTGTCTTTGGCGTAGGCAGTGAAGTATTTGAGAACTTGAAGCACGTGACCGTAGCCGTTAGTGTACTGTAATTTGCCGACAATTGTGTGTACTTCTAGCTCAGGCGGAGGCATCTTGAGATTCAACAGTACACTAATATCGCTTGGTGAAGGAATATCTAATGTACCGTTCGCGCCAAATCTGCAAGGGAACTCTGGTTATTTTTCTCTAATTTATTTTTCCATCTGATTAAAACTCTCTGGTTCTCAAGATCTTGAGATGTCAGACATGAGGATGTAAATTGATTGAGCGTAGGATGCTGAGAAACTAGATAAAGCTATGCTGAAAAGAACTCTCAAGTGCAGAGTAAATTGAATAGATTTAGAATGTACAGTCAGATAAAGATGACCAGTGTACTATGAAATGCAATAAAATTTTGCATTTTTACATCATATACTTGATGATACCAACGCAAGTAAATCATTTTGATCGTGGCAGTGCGCTTCGAATAGGAAATAAACCATCAGTTTTCTTTTCCTAAGCAAAGAAACCAAAAGATTTTCTTTACAGATTCTTGACAGTGTGTGGGGTACATAGAGCAGTGGGGCTTACATTGCATGCAAAGTTAAGGCATTACTGTAGATATATTTTATAAAGCGAATATATTCTATATCACTATATTATATTATATTATATTATATTATATTATATTATATTATATTATATTATACTCACTGCCAAGCATTTTTGTTATAATTGGTATCCACACCAATGGCAACATGTTTGAATGCTTTCTTTGGGTTCCTGTAAAATATGTCCGCCACTAAGTTCTTGGGCTCCATCTCTTGCTCAGCATACATCCCTGCCAGCTTGACACCCATGTTTTCCAAAATGTTCCAAACCCACTCCGCTTGCACATCGCCTGAAGCTTTGGTGATGTCAAAAGCGGATTTCACTTTTCCCTGCTGACTTGACACCCTGGGAAATGAAGCCTTCGTTGAAAACAGCGTTCCATATTAGTTTAACCAATATTCAATCAAAACGAGCATTAAAAAGTTGTTCCTGTTTCTAAAATAGTGAGTAATTTAGTTCTGAAACGACACCTACAAATAGTTAGTGTAGAACATGAATCGCTCCAAGCCTTTGACGGATGTATCGGCGGAAAGGTCCACGGTGGTATTGCCGTCAAGTTTTTTCAAGTACAGACCATTGAATGTGAGCATGTTATACTCGGGATGGGTTGAGGTGATCTGCAAACACATAAAAGATGTGCTCATTTTCACGTTTTTAAAGAACTTATTAGTTGCATTTTTTCAAATTGGTCCCCGAATAGTCGGTCTCGACAAGAGAAGGCGATTTTTCATTTATCGCTAACATATCGTAATGGCATCGTTTATCATATTCTTCAACCAAGTTTGCTAATATCCATTTGCATGTCAGTCCTGAAATCACCACCGAACCCTCTGTCTTTTGGCTGCGTGCTGGGAGGAAATATTTGTGGGGCAAGCCGGATAAAACTTGCCTTCTCTGGCTAGGGCCGACTATAGTTGGCACAATTTTTAAATATATACCTTGACATTGAACTGCCAATTTCTATTTCCTTTCATGGAAATTTCTCCGTCAACTTCAAGTCTTTCTTGGCCGACTTTTAACTTCGCATCAACACCGAAGCCATCCACTTTGCGCTCAACCCTTACCACAGCTGTTATTTCCTTTCCGCTGTTATGTGGTGTCGTCAATTTGATCTGGAAATAAAGCACATTATTTTGCTGGGAAATTTAAACGAGATTGTAAATAAGCATGCTGACAATACAGTAATAGATTGAGACTTACAGCTATTGGAATGTCGTTTGTCATTGCTACTTCTCCAGCCACATTAAAAGTCCGTTCCCCATAGATGATCGTTGCCAGTATGGTTCTGTGTTTACTATCTGGTCCTCTTAACGTGCCGTTTAATACAATCTTCTTGAACATTTCCAGAGGTGTTTCCAAGTCGATCGAAATGTGATTGGCTTTGACAATACCGGCGATTTTAAATTCCTGTTTCGCCGCGTATGTCAGCTGTGCATCCAAATTGTATGCACCTTCTTTTTCGATGCGGGCATAATGTACACTGGTACCCAGAGAGGGAAAACTTGCGAATGGGGTTAGCAGTTTCAATCTGGCTTTGAAAAGCGAATCTTCTTCCACCTGCCAAGAACCCTCCAAACCGTACTGAAAAAAGAACAAATTTTATTGACGTAACAAAAGTTTCAACTTAGGTCTTGACTAAAAAACGGGTCAACATCTGTCCGCTTACAATGATTGACTCAGGATGATATTTCTCCAACAATAACTCCAGTTTCTTTTCTGGTCCAGTCCAGTCCTTACGCGCTGTTGCCTTACACAGGGGGATCACCAAATGAGGGGTGTTCACACCAAGACCAAACGTTGCCTCTAAGAAATCTTTATCTATTTCCAAATTTGCGGCTGTTGTGATTCGTGTTTGGTTGGTCTCAACTGTCAAATTGCTTCTGTACACGTTTTCTTCCATCTCGAAAGCAAACTTTCCGTCCAAATATGGCATGAGGTCGAAAGGAGTGACTAAGTACAGTCTCGCCGAGTAGACTTCCATGTCGTCTTCTTCACTCTTCTCGAAAGTGTAGTTTACCAGAACTCCTGAATTGATCCATTCTGATTTCGACAAGACATTAGCATCAAGAGAAATAACATAGCGCTCTCCGTCGACAATTTCAAAAATATATTCCGAATTCATTTCCTTGAAGATTTGGAACGGTGTTGTTATTTGAAGTTTGTTGTTCATTGTGAAGTAATCCTGCAAGATAAAATTTGACATGTTACATGTTGACACGTTAGATGTTGGTCGCAGGCCAGTTGCTGATATCGTGGAACCGAGGCGCAATTTCCCGAACGGAAGGACATTTGAGGGAGATATTATATGACCACGCATGGCTTTTAATAAGTTTATCTCACCTTTGTGCTCACATATTTCAAAGTTTAGTTTTTTAAAATTTTAAACCAGGAGTTTGGAATACAAATTAGTGTATGCCTCTAGAATCAGATACGCTTTAGAAATGTGTTATAAAGATCAAATCGCGACTTGAAAAAGGGGATTGAATGTAGGATTTGCCCACTCTCTTTCCTCACCCATTCTGAGAAGCGAATTGCTAATTGATATTCCGGACACTCATTAGGATTTAATTGATTAATACCAGGAAATGATTGTGAAACATCGAAAGTTACCTCCAGAGTGAACTCATCGTAGAGCGTGGCGGTTCCGTTCACGTTGGGCAGCACCAGTGACGATTGTACCACGTAGAGGACGTCTTTTTGGTCAACTTCCAAGGTACCCGTGAACGTGGGGTAGATGATGGTGTCCAACGCAATTGATCCTTTCCAGCTGATCTCCTTCTCAAAACCTTCCTCGTCTTCATCGCTTTCGCCACTGGTTTTCGGTATGTGTACGCCACTGAGGACTTGGGGTTTCGAAGCACCCTTCACCTTCAACCCTAACTAGAAGTAACGTGCAAATTAGAAACAGGTCATGAGTTAGAAAAATAGGCCACGGCTGGAGAGTGGAAACACCAGCCACAAGCTAGAAAAACAGACCATGAGCTAGAAACATATGCCATGAGGTAGAAAAACAGGTTATGAGTTTAAAAAACAAGTCACTAGCTGTTAGAAAAAAATGCAATGATCTAGAAAAATAGGTCGTGGTCCTTCACATACGATTTGAGCAAGCAGTTCTTTAGTTGCCATGTAGCTAAGTCGTAAAAGGCACAATCAAAAATGTTGTTGAACACCTTGAAACTTCAAAAGCAAATTGACAGATAAGGGCTACATTATAGTAATTCTTTTGTGAAAACTTTTGAAAAATTTAGTCGTAATTCTTTTACATTAATCTGAAAATTTGCAGAGAGTTTCACATATATATCCATTATTATTATTTTTTGTTTTGTTAGAAAGCTCGAGTTCCACAGAATATTATTACGTTTGGTGCCATCGCCTCTGGCGGCTAAGCGTAGCTCAATTAACGGTCTAATCAGACGTAATTTCCCCCAAAAGCCTTGGGTCGTGAAAGAATTTCAGTGCCGGTCCAATGACTAGAGTTTGCCTATAGATTGCAACTTTGCCTACCGTTCAAACAGTGTCAAAAGTGGCTCTCTCAAATCTACCAAACCTAGCCTTTGTTACCTACTTGGGAAAAATACATCCACACTGTTTTCAGAGAACCCAGAATGGGCAACGTGTACTCATTTTACGGCAATGCTTGGTGATGTTGTTGGCTCGTGTTCCGTTCTCAGCAGACGCAGGCTCATTGCTGTATGGTTTAAATGATTAATTCAGTGTAATTTGTTATGCAAACTACAAACTGGAAGTGAAAATGTAAAATGCTAAAAAGAAACGAGAACCCACTCTCTTGCTCCCCATCCGTACCTTTTTGTCAGCCAATTTGAGTGAAGCTTCAAATTCAAGCTCCAGTGTTTGTTGGTCCATTATGTTCGCAAGCTCCAACGAGTCTTCGAGTATAAGTTTCGCTACAATACCATTTTTTTCAAACCCTCCTAACGGAGTAAAGATGATGTAGCTGTACTCGAAGTTTGTCGAGCTCTCATACTGCCATACTCCAGTAAACCCAAGTGTCATATTATTCCAACCGCAACGGAAATCTGCCTGGAATTCAAATAAACTCGATTTTATTTGCCGTTAAACTGTTAAAAAAACAGACATATTATTGTCCCCATATCAAGTATAAGCCATCGATATTTTTTTACTAACCGTATTGGGATTCAATTTAGCGACTAGAAGTAGTTTCTGAAGAATTTCAAACGGCGCTGCGACGTGAAACTTGACATCAAAGTCTGATGTACTAATGATGCTAAATAAAATTTCTATTCCGATAGCTCCAGTTGGACCCTTCAATTTGGCAATCAAGTGCTTTTTGGGCTCCGAGTAACCGAATCGGCCAGTTATTGTGTGGTATTTCTGAATTGGTGTAGTTATATTAAACTCCACCATGCTGTTGGTGATTTCTTTTACGTGACCTGTGTTACAAAGATGGCTGTTAGATGTTATTTTTGTAGGCTTTTCCCTAAAACCGTAAGTGCAAACTTCAAATAGATAAACACTGTTTCCTCTTGAAATTGTACTCTGGAATGTTCGTTTCTTTCAGAGTGGGGCTTACATTGCTATGCTACCCAAGAATCAATATGAAGCTAAAAATCAGGAAAACAATTTGATTGCAGGATGATAAGCAGTTGCTTCTTGCCATAATGACTTTAAACCAAATTCTCCAATATATCGTGCAAACGAGAAGGATTCTAGGCCGTCAAAAAGCACCTACTTAAAGAGACCATTAAAAATAATATGCTTCAAATTTTGTGGATAGTGCTCCCATATCTCAAGAAACTCGCACAGACACTAGCTGTTTCTCAAGATGAAAAGGAATAGTATTCTGTCAAAGGGTTGAAACGGACTTAATTGAGGACATTGGATTGAATTTAATCACATTGTTTCTCTTACCTTCTAGTGAAAGGGTGTATTTCTTCTTTTCCAATTCAAGATCAGCAACACCTCGAATATCATAGTCTTTGCTGATGTGAATTTGGCTGATCAGTGCCCCTTTTTCGTACCCGGGGAATGGGGAGACCAAATGAACGATCCCCGTGAGATTTGAATACTCTTCGCCTTCTTCCAGCATCCACTCGCTCTTGAAAGCCACTCGGGTCATGGTTGCGTTCTAAAATTAAACATGATAATCATTGCTATTTAATACGTGGGTCACTTTCGACTCGTTCCTTATTTACCTTAATAGAGCAAAAGCTACGGAGGAAAATTTGTGCTAATAGGGTGGGTATTTCTCACACTTAGTCATCTTACCTCAAACTTAACGTTTGTAATGTATTTGTGTCGATTGTGCTTGTGGAAGAAGCTGCCGGACATGTGCGGAACTTGCGGGATGTTGCTGAACACCGATGCGTTCAGCTCGCAACGGAAATCGGGGTCTTCGATCAAATAGTCAGCGAAGATGGCCAGTGCGATGTGTTGGTTGTCTTGCCAGTGCACGCTCCCGTTGGCTCGCACCATGTTATGCTCCTGATGGAACCTAACGGTCATTACGATTAATGGTGGTTATAAAGCAAACCAGCATTTTCTTTGTGTCTTTTGCTTTGAAGCCACTCTAATGGGGATACAAACGTACTGCACAGAACACGATTTAATGGCTCTGAAATGAAGTTGAAAATAATTCATTCTACTCGTATTCGACACAAGGTCACTGATTCAACGGACGGTTAAAAACGGTTTGTTTGAAGGTTTGAAAAACGTTCCATCGGTTCAAGGTCCTGAAACGCATGGGCTCAGCCGGCACCTCCGGCGTTGGATGGAAGAGTTTTCTGACACGTGACACGTGATCGGAGATGCTCATCTCGCCGGAATACTTTGAAATCGCGATAGATTCGTAAGGCACGTTTTTTGTACGACAAACGCTTATTATCATTGTTATGCCGAAACAAGAGTATCGCAGCAGAGCACACTCTTGCCTCTACTATGCATATTCATAATTTTAAAAAATCAGATAAAATGAAAATGTCATGATCGATGATCACGTCGCAAGAAACTCTTATTTAAATCGTTTATAGTTTTCTGCTAGAATCGATTCTAGCCGTACAAAATATTGTTCAACGATAAATTAACGAAGTTCTCATCTTGTTATAGATATGATACAATTTGGTTGAAAACGATGATCAATGCTTGCTTACCCTCCTGTCAATGACGTTCTTCGCCAAAATTCGAATGGAGATAGCAGTTCTGAGTTGATTACGAACTGCAGACTTTCTTCCCACTTGTACGACGTGTGAAGTTTAACATCGATGGCGTCTTGGGGGCTCCACTCCAAATGCGCTGAAGACTTCAAAATTGTACCTGTTGAGAGGAAACATGTAAGTATTCTTTGATTCCTTTACAGTTTTCCTCAATTACCCACCGATTTTTTTTTAACAGTTTGTAGGATAATTTTCCATCTCTTAAAAATATGCGTCTAGCTACTGCTCTCAAGATCCAAGTTTAAGAAAGGTTTACTATTCTTTCGAACAACCGAAATATTTTTACCTTTCGAGTCGAAATAGAACGAGCCCTTGACGGTCCGTCCCGGAAAAGACACCACGAAGTTTCCACTGTAGTTCAAGTACCCAGGGTGATGGAACTCGACACCCGCAGCGAACTTTTGTCCCGGATCTCGATTGGCATCCCATTTCACTTCGATGCTGGCCTCCTTATTTGCTGCCTTGTTGATACCCCGTACCGCAAGGTGGATGTCCCGGTACTGGTCCAGGTGGAGCTCCAAGAACAGCTGACGTGCGACCAGCATGTTCAGAGATGTCGTCAGCGAATATACCCGGCTTTTGTATTTCACTTCAACATAGTTTTCAAGCTCGGCTAGTGAGGGAGTGGCATGCTTCAAGAGAATTGCGTATTTGTCATTTAGGTAATCAGCTTGTAAGTCGAGTTTGATTTCTCGTATGTCCTTAAAAAATCTACAATTAACTGACACTTCGTCGAAGTCTTTGGATTTTATTGCTAGTTTCAGCAAATGATTCATTGATTTTCTTGTGCTTCTATCTTGGTAAAGTCCTTTGCCATTTATTTCGTGTCCACTGAACCAGGTACCAGAAAAACTCACCTGAAATGGAGGGTAAACACAATAAACACCAACAGTAATATATTTCTTAATCAATCAAGCTTATTATATTAAGTATATTAAGTGTTCAATCAATTAATCAAAAAACTGTTGTGCATCTTACATCGTAATCGTTGTTGTTTTCTTGTCTTTCCTGTAGTCGGAAAGACACGAACATTGGCGTGAATGATGGTACAGTGACGTTTAGTTTCATGTCAAAAAGCACCAATAAATGAGTCGGTAGCAACAGTTCGAGTTTCATCGTTATTTCCTTTTCAGTTGCATACCGCACGACGGCAACTGCTGTATGCGAAGTGCCAATTGAGTGGACGTTTAATGCAAATTTCAGGTCGATCTCGCTTATTGGTTTTGTAGCGATTAGGAAAGTGTTCATTTTGTTCCCTTCTTGGGTGCTTAAATATATAAACACGTATTGAAGCGTGAGTTTATACTTGTCGTCTTGCAAGTGGGGTTTGGTATTTACTTCTAGTTTGCAATCCAAGTGGCCAGGAGCTCTCTAAAAATCAAGATAAAAGTACATACAAAATGTTGAACAGATTTGAAAACATATTATTGATCAGGAGTTATCTGCTAGCTTTGGCTCTTACTTGATATTTTAGAGATGCGATAAAATTGAAATGTTCGTATGCAGTCGAATCCAACTTAAAGTCGCCACTGATTAACGTCAACGCATTTTTATTGCCTTTCCTGAATTCCGCTTGGACTCTCACCACTTCCGGCTTGAACTCTTCGAATTTGTAGTCTAGTTTCACGTCAAACGAGACCGACGCGTCCGTCTTCCTGACATAACCAAACATCTTAGTTTGTAGCTTTTTCGTGTGGAACTCTAAGTTAATGTCACACTGAGCAATATTCTTTTTGTCTACCCACTTTAAATTCCCTGTAATATGAGAGTCACGTATCGGTAAAAAGTTCACATGTTTTAATATTTCCAAGGTGTATCTTGACGAAGTCTTATTAAATTATTCACATCCCTCTAGGGTAATTTTAAACAGTTATCGTCATGATTACCGTGATAACTTTTAGCGTTCCCAACTATGATAATTACCTGTAAGTTCTGCTATTCTCTCATTATTGATGGCTATGTAAAGCCTGGGATAATGAGTGAATCCGTATTTTCCTTTTTTGCTTTTTATACCAAACTGTGCATCAAGATGTCTTTTACCATTCAATTCCAAACCAAAGTTGATGTATTTATCGTCTGGCTCATTTTTATATGTTCCTGGGAAAATAAAGGGCAACGTGTTGATTAAAATCTTTTTTTAACGTCAAATAATCACATCCATTTTAATCCAGCTATCAACAAAGTTGCTGTTTGACCAATCACAACGTTACGGTATTTACTATAAACACAGACACCTAATTACAAATAAATAAGTTATTAAGAAAACCTTGTGCTAAAAATCGACTGTCCGCTGATCGCAAATGAAGTGTCAAGTTCTGATTAAGCCGATCTAGTCGCAGTTTGGCGCTCAGTTCTCGATTCAAGTTCGATCCTGGTGTATCAAACATCACGCTGATAAAAGACGTTGTCTGAAATTAATCGAACCCGTTAATCCAGCATAAAGCTTAATTTAAAATAAATACATTCGGTTAGTATTTGATTTTAAACCTCTGTTGATTCCCACTTGTATTCTAAGAGGAACTGCTTGGCTGATGGATCAGCTTTGTTCAGTGACACCCCAAAGTTCGTGGGGCCGTTCAAGATCGAGTGCGAAGCGTTCAGAGCGTCGCTTGCATTGGGGAATTGGAAATCCACACAGAGATTCAGCCCCAGGGTTCGGTCCAGCGATGGCCAACTGCAAAGGTGTTGTTCCACTCTGTTTTCAGAGATTCCTTGTTGTTGTTCTTCTTTGTCTCCTTTCATGACAATTAGTTCTGATCTGCAGGAAGAAAATATATGTTTAGCAATTTTATCTTGACAGCGCGTTCATTTTAATTTTATATCAAAGCTATTAAGGGTAAATAAATATGTTTAGACTTAAGAGCAAGTAAATTTAGCGGAAAATCTGTAATCTCAAAGGAAAATGCAATGACATTCCGAAACGTTATCACTGAGATATTAAGTAAATATCATAAAGTTTGTTTTCATTGAAACTACGATCAGGGTGCTAGCTCAATTTCTGTTAAGATGATACAGTGATAAAAAGATGCTCAGCAAAAAAATTGCGCTCATCTGCGCGCGATCTGCATCGAAATCTGCACTATGGGACATTGGAAAGGTAAACAACATATTGGAATACAAGTTTGATGTACAGACATCCTAATGTGAGACAAACTATATTATGTTTATTTCTTCAATGGCTATAATTTAAAAACAGTACGATCGATAAAAACCAAACATCAATATGAAAAAAGTATCACTTAATGTTGTAATATTTACCTAGCGCTAACTATGTCGGTCCTGTCCTTCGGAAGACTGAACTCGAGGCTGACGAGCTTGCTGCCTCTGATCTGTAGTTTCCCTTCGACCGCAGCAGACGAGAAGAGATTTGTCTTGAGCTTTATCCCCGTACCAGTGTAGTAAGCATCCACGCCCATAGTGCCCACGACGTCCAGAGCGACACTGCAACAAAATCCAGCAGTCGAGAAGCTGCCTTGTAAGGGAGACTAGCTTTGTCATTAAACTTAGCTCAGTTTAATGGCGGGAAGATAAAAATACTTTATTATTTTATCATTTGTTTTCCTATCATACAGTGTGAGGGAATTAGTTGAAGTTTTTCAGAACTGATTTCGATTTCCTATTTGCAATATTATGGTATTTAGGATTTTTGGCACCATTTATTTTCCTGACAACATGGTCGTGGAAATTTAAAACGCAATGAAATAGGTATTGTAAATTTAAAACTGTTCCAATGAAATAGGTCGTGGAAATTCAAGAGCCAATGTCGTTTTGGACTAAGGAAACTGCAGGAAGCGATTTATTTCAAGTCCAGCAAAGCCACTGGGTTTTCTCTAGAGGTCGAGATTTAACAACGAGTTTTATGAAAATATAAATACCTAGGTCTTAGCTTCCCTTCGCAGTCCAGTGACTTCGGGAAATCGACCACGTCGAGTTTCCCGGCGATTTTCAGGTTAATTGCCGCAGTTCCTATTGCGGTGAGTGTAATGGGGAGGCCGACTCCGGTCGGGATGATGTAGCTTGTGTCCATGAACAGCGATGCTTTGTTTAAGTTCACCTCCTGAAACAAAATCCGCATATCCGCATATCCGCAAACATATCCGCATGGGAAACACATCATATCAATTATTTTGGGATAAAAATGCCACGAAGTTTAAAAAATGCCATGAAATGCCAAAAATGCCATGATAGTGTCTATAAATTTCTTGCTTAGTTTTCACCAACCTGTCCGGACAGCAACTGCCGTAGTTTGTTCCACGGATTCATAGACGACAAAGTGTCTCGTATCTCCTTGTCGCCGACAAAAGACGTGTATTTCAGCTCGTTACCGAACACTTTGAATCCCATTTCCACCTGTAAATAGAGAAGGTAAACCAATTGAACGGTTCCAATTATTCGCCAAACCCCGTTATTTTGTGAACAGAAAACCAAGTTCTAGTTTCTAACTACTCGTCATTTCAAGGTAATTGGCTTTGGACAACGAAAAACAACTGCAGAAAAACCAGACCTTCACGGAGTAAAGAAAGACTTATAAGCCTAATAGTAAATAGAAAATGGACATTTCTCAATTCACAGCTAGTGGCATTCAGAAACTCTTTATGGCTAGAATGTGTATCGAACAACGAATTTTTACCTTGGGGTCATTAAAGTTGTTGTCGATTACGTTAGGTAGCGCATCAATCTTTTCGTCCACATCATCAGGCACACTTCGAGCAATTCGAAATTTAGAAAGCACTTCTCTAACGGTCTGAGCGTTGAAAGGGCCCTGTGGTCCAAACATTGTTTCTAAATACTTCTCAAATCCTTCCATGCGACCAGACACCTGAAAAGTCAGTACGAATGTATCAGTAAACGTATTCACATAGCACGTACATAGCACAGTGCATACATAGCGTCAATTAAAGGTAACCGTACCTCAAAAACATTAATCGATTCTCCAAACAAATCAACCGTCAAATTGAGCATAGCAGATCGCGGCAGATAGGACTTGGGGGAGAAGATTACGTTGCTTTCAAAGTTTCCGCCCATATTGTATTCATCCAGGAACATTGAACCCTCATAGTTGTGGGAGAACTTTCGCACATCGCTGCTGAACTTTTTCACCAGGTCTTTGTCTTGCAACAAGCCTTGGATCTCGATTCGACTCGGAATCGATGTGGACAGGAGATTCTCTAGGTGGCTCCAAACAAATGAGCCAACTGAAAGAAAAACGAATGCGCAAGTTTTAGAAATGCAGACGCTTTGAGGAATCATCGAATTTGATAGAATGTTTTATATGTATAGTCATGCCTAGCCAGAGAAGACGTGTTTTACTCGGCTTGCCCATCAAATATTTCCTCTCAGCACGCCGCTAAAATTCTGAGGGTGCGGTGCTGATTCGAGGACTGACATGTTGATGGGGATGAGCAAACTTGGTTGAAGAACATAATAACCCCCAAACGACATGTGAACAATAGCTGAATACACGTTTTCTCTGTTTGGACCCGACTGTAGAATGTGATATTATTGTCTTATGCATAACGGTAATAATTTGTACCTTGGTTAACTTCTTCGTCTTGAAGAGCATGTCTTATCTCAGTGACAACGAGATAGTTAGGACATTTCATCACTTTTAAGTACGCAGCAATCCTTAACTCCGGGTCATTGGATTGGTCGCGGTAGTATTTTAAGAAGTAATCTCTGTCTGGTTCGCATGGAAGACGTCTGGAAGAAAATAACTGAAATCATGTGCAGAATTTCCACTAATATTTTCATTAAACTGACGATACCAAAGATTTAAGATTGCGACTTGCAGATTCTATAATATGCAACGGTGGAAATAAAGTTAAGTGATCGTGCCATGAGATGTGGTACATCCTACAATTTAATTGGCACTGAATTGTTTAAAGTCGTCATACTACCTTGTTGCTTCAATAGCACCCACTCGAATTGCCATCGTTAGATTCTTGTTGTTGAGGCATTTCCGCAGATTGAATGTTAAAGTTTGAGAGTCAACCCCCATGTTACCAATTGCTTTTAGAGCAACTTGAGTCTGTAAAAAAAGAAAAAGATCACTAGGTGAAAATCCAGAAGCATTATTTTTATTAGTAATTGCCTTGTTATCAATGATAAAAGTTTTCTAACGCGCTTTTTACAAAAAATTTAGAGCATGAAGAAGAGAGTTGAAAACTTCTGTATGCTATATGAGTGTTGAACATCAATTCTGAGTAGCAATTGCGCGCAAAAACCTCTCTAGTAATGAATTGAACATGTATTACATGCGGATCAGGATAGTGGTACCATAATATTGTGTACTGCGTTGCTCAAATCTCTACTTCATCAAATTCTTTTCGTAATTTTTAGTTATTTCGCCTTAGCCATCACAATTCAAGATCACGTTAAGAAACAATGGCACCTCCACGATACAGCGATCGTCTTTAGTGGTCTAATTTTACCCAGCATCATCAGCTGGACCAGCAACTAACTGGACAGGAAATAGGCATACCTTCTCCTGACCAACCCGGGCATCGTTTCTCGATTGACAGCCGTCGGAGAACTGCTGCTCCACGAACTGCAGAACGGTCTGGACTTGTTCCTCTCTACCGCAATCTGTGGGCGCGTAGCGGCAGTAGGTGTGCACTAGCGACGAAATACTTAGTATGGACTGGGCGTCGGCGTTTTTGTGCGAGAGAAGAGGGGTTACAATCGAAATTGTATCCAAATCAGGCCTAGATAATGAAGAAAACGATTAGTTGAGACGAATAACGTTTGGGCTTGTCAACCCAACTATACAATTAGTTCATTTAACCTACTTGGCTGAAATGCTTTTGGCTTTCATTTCTATTTCTATTTCTATTAATAAAAACAATAATATTTGTGTAACTGAAACTTCGCTAATAAAAATTGACATCTCTTTTTAAATTTTTCTTCGGTAATAACTTTTCTTTGCACACCATTTTTAGCGCAAACACTAGTTTTTCCAAATCGATATACTGCACATTTGTGCTTGGAAGCTTCCATTCGGTAGATTTCAACAATTGATATGTAATATGGAAATTCGTCAGAATCTGACCTTGGGACGAACGCAATGGCCATGAGCCATTCGTGGACAAGTTCGACCTTGATGTCTCCTTTATTGATGAGGTCCTTCATGACGGTAATTGCAGCGTTGCTTCCCAGCAGAGGCAAGGCGTCATACACGTGTTTCCTGCAAGCAATCAGCATCTTGGTACACACTTAGCACACTCAACCAATATCAATACTTTATTACATTTTATAAAGCGAGGCGGCAAGATGAAAGAGAAAAGATGAGAGTCAAAAGAAGTTGGTATCCCTTGTTGATCATGCGTTTTGTGTACGTGTGAACTTATAATTTTCTACCTTTTTAATAGCAGTTTAGGGAATTTCTCATCGACCACGCCAACGAATTGCTATATAGCTTTCCAGCGAAATTGTCATATGCAATAATTTGTGTGCCAGATCCTATTATTGTATCAACATCTGAGAGGATGGGTTTGTGGAAGTTTGTTGTTGAAGTTGAAAGTTACAGAACGGTTGGTTGTTTCGCGGTCGACCCAGTTTTGTAAGGTCCCTGCTAGTCTATTGGCGTCGGCTAATGAGCGAGTGATTGTTAGACTGATTTTGATTAA
The DNA here is from genome assembly GCA_921293005.1 of Nemoura dubitans. Lineage (NCBI taxonomy): Eukaryota > Metazoa > Arthropoda > Insecta > Plecoptera > Nemouridae > Nemoura > Nemoura dubitans. The sequence goes on along the minus strand of OV121073.1, from coordinate 19,792,099 downwards.
CAAAACCGACTGCTGTAGAAAGGAAGAGAGGAATCTGACGAAGGGACATTTCGCCCATCTCGCCCCCTCCTTACGCCATCTGTGCTCGCCCTGTCACGTTCTCCCCCCCCCCCCCTCCTCAACCGACCCACACGTCACCAAAATTACCTTATCACAGCCAGCTTCGCGTTAGAAAGAATGTTGTCTTTGTCAATATCCCTTAAAAAAATACATTTTGTTAAATCGAAAATACAAAAACAGGTGTCGCTTTCGTTTAACATTGTTCTCTCTTCACCGCGTCATTCACAATGACCATTGTAAATGCGGCCTTTATCAAAACCGCCTTTACGTTTGTAAACGGTTTCATTTGATCAATTTGTATACTTATATTATTTTTTTTATTTCCAGATCAGACGGTCCGTGCTGAGCTTCCGTGCTCCGCAGGTCCATTCAGCCCGACAGGCCCGTTGGCCGGATCGATCCCGGACCTCTTGGACTAGGTTACGACAAGCTACAAGCGTTATGTTGGAGAATCTCTTGAGCTTAGAGAACGCAATTTAAGTTACGTTGCATACTGTGTCTCAGTGTGGGATGTCAGCGCCTCGGGGCATGGGACAGGTATAGGTACTGACCCTTTGTAAACCCCGTGAGGAAAGGTATGGCAGCAATTGCTCTGTGAGCTCCAACAATTGGGTTCGGTAAAAATATTAAATATTCAAATTTAAAAATATTTAGGCAAAAGGAAGACAAATTTATTGTTCATTAAAGTTGATTCGGTACTTTATGTCATTTTTATTACAGGAATCATAACCGGAGCCATATTGCTTCAAGTTATTTGTGAGTAGGTATACCACCGGCCAGTTCTACCATTTCAAGAGTTCTCAAGGAAATATCTTAACAGTCTCTTTGGACTTCCGACGCTGTGGCATACTTAAGTAGATAGCTTAGCGTTTTGTAGTGGATCAAAATTGTGTACTGAATATATTATAAAAATCGGAACGACCGTTTTTCTAGCCGAACCAGGAAACAAACCCGGGGACCTCATTTATACGAAGTCACTCAAAAGCAGATCACTCTTCACGCACTTACTTTCCCGAGGGGCAAATGGCCCCTGCCCGCTGGACGATCTGCGTGAGTGCAGGGTACGACAAGAGCCGCGCCGTGTGGATGAACTTGGTGAACGCGTCAGGGAACTCCAGTTGCACGTCGTCCGAATTGAGACGGCACATCGTCTTGATGAGGTCTCGCGACGCCTTCAGCTCTCCAGATGTGGGCTTGGGTGTCATGTTGTGGTCGAACACCAAGGTCGCTCGCCGGGTGATGGGGGCTGGAATGCAGTCGAAGTCAGTGATATGTGATACGGTGTTATAATTAAGGGTGCGTTCCAGTCGAGATGAACTATTAGTAGTTAAGATTGCAGATGGTTTGGGCATCGAATACCTGACTTTTATTCGTAGGTCATTCTTAGAATCACTACCGGACCATTGGACTACAGTGTGATAGGAGAAGATTTTGATGCCAAACCCGGGTATTGGTATTTTCAGGCTAGACAATAGACATAGAATGCTCTGAAGGGCAAATTACAACACCCCATCGAGTGATTTTTTGACCAGTTAGTGAAGGTTTAACAATGGTGTACAGTTAAATAATAATCTGCTACGAACACTGATCACAGGCAATAAGATACGTCTGATTTGGTTATTGTAAAACGGGCTCATGATGTCAAGAGTGTTGGCTGGGATGGACTTTACCCAGCTCGCTCGGCGGAGTTTCCGTTGACTCAGATACGAGGGTCAGCGTCTGTTTCATCAAGGTCACGGCGCCACTCTCTTGGTTCGAGAACGGCTGGAAAAGGTGGCTCTCTTCGCACGAAACCTTGCTGTAAATGTTGTGGTCGATGGTGATCTCACAAGAGCTCGCTGATTTCATTACTGGTGTCACTTGGAAATTCTGAAAATATTGATCAAAGAAATTATTGGATTTAAAAAAACGGATGCCACGGGGGCAATGAAATAGACAAAATGCAGAATAAAGAAAACTGTGAGAGAGAAATACACATTTTAGGTATTCATGGAGCTCAAAAACACACTCAGTGATCCTCTGTCAGGTTCTAATTACTTACAGCTGGAAAATCGTAAGGTGTCATCTGAAGGATAGAGTGGTGTTTATATCTGTTCTTGCAGCTTCCAATGTCTTTCTTCTTGACAATGGCAAGGCTGGTTTCCCGCGCACCCAGGAGGCTGTAGCTGGTTTCACAATCACCGTTCACGTCAGTCTGAAAAGAGGAACAAAAGAAAATTTGTAAAGATATGAACACAATTTGGTAATATAGCTGTGAACAAAAGAAGCGGCACGCTTTTTTGGAAATCATTTAATTTTAATGAATAATTGTTCAATGTTTATTCAAGATCACTCTATTTACAAAGTCTTGGCTACCGCAGAATATAGATCAAAATTTACGACAGTGTTTACCCAAACCTCAATCGCAATTTAAACCAGACATCGAAACACTGTCCAAAATTTCCTCTCTCAAATAACAAACAACGCTTACACATTCTTAAAAATATTACACGACACTTCTTAATTAAGTATTACATGTACGCGTATGCTTCGTACTAACCTCCACAGCCTGATGGTCCACATCAAATCGCTTCATCGTGTTGTGAAATGCAGACAATATCCCACGCTTAAAGTTCAACACCCAAGTGGTCTCACTCTTGTTCACGCACAGTTCAGATATGGTCCCATCTTGGAAAGCAAATCTGGAAGGAAAAAATAGGGATCCACGTTAGTTGACAGTGCACGAAGATGAGAAGTCTTGCATGACTCACCGTTAATCCAATGCTGACCTGAGTGGAAACTGGATAATATCCCGCTGAAAGTCTCCCGCTTGTGCCAGCTCAGGGCTTACGATGTCAATATCCTCTTCTCTGTCGTATATGGGCGCCTTTTCCGTCAACGACACACGACTGACCTGTATACGTAAAATGCTAGTTAGAACATGGAAAGGTTGTAAAAGTAACCGTGCTTCATTTGAATTAAAGAATAAAGATAATTGCGAATGTTGATGAGTATCAGTGAGTATCATCAGGAAGATGTGAGTATCAGTAGTGATGGTGGTGATGGTGTCAGTGGTCCAATTCAGAAACCTACTGAGTTACTGAGCTCAGTAGCTCTCAGTAGAGTTCAGCAGGTCTGCTGGCTCTATTGTCACTGTGACAGGTTACTGAATGGATCTCAGTACTGCGCAGTAGCTTAAGAAGGTTTCGGAATACGACCAGTATCAGGGATAGCGGCAGTTTTGTTCAAGTTTCAATAAACTAATTTTATTAATAAAATATAATGTTCATGTTTCAATGGACACCGTATTTTACATCAGTCAATTCTCGAATTTTCTACATCCCACAGCCTTTAATCCAGACTTGATGGGAACGATTTTAGTCATTTTCTCTGATGAGCTAACTGAAGCTAAAACCGATCTGCATAATCTCTTTTGACAATATTGTAAAATTACAGACCAGATAAAAAATTTTGTTTATTTACAAGTAGATAAACTCACCAAATCGAACCTTTATACACATTTAAAACAAGCATTTTGGTATCTCTGCAGTACCATGCTAGGCCAATTATTAATGGCCTCGTCAACATTAATAAAATAAAAGGTAGTTTACCTGAACTCTGATCAGTCTTGGCTACCTGGCCGTAGCGCGTGGACGGCGTTGTGTCTGTGTCAGTCTCTTATAAGAAAAGTGTAGTGAAAGCCTGGAAGCGTCGAAGTTAGTCTGCTCACCGTGAGAATTCCTTCGCATGGGGTAAGGAACTGCACCGCCACGTCTGCTTTGATGTGCAGTGCCGACTCGTTCTTGCTCGTGCCTCCGAAAAGCGTACGAACGTCCACTGAATACTGGTAAGTGTACCGAGATTCCAACTGGTACTTGAATTTGTTCCCATCTAAATGCAAAAGCAGTGATTTTTACTTTGTGACAGATTATCAGATACTTTTCTTTTGTAAACAGAGTTTTAGTTCCTTAAAATATGTATAAAATAACCACGGTAAATATCGATATTAATGAAAGATAGGTTATTTCAAATCTGTTGCTATACTCAAAACTAAGCATGATCATGAAATATATTCGCAGTCATAAATGCATTAGCTTATCTTGATTGTTCATATCAGAAATCTCACAATTTGCATTGCAATTAACTACTATATAATACTTAGTGTACAATAGGTTCTGACAACTATATGCATCAAACTTTGCAACTTCGTCCCCAAAATATCAAAACAATGGTATTTAGTATTGACAAGTGATAATCCACGCTTTACCTGTTTCCTGCGAATTGACCATTATCACATATTAGAGTGCCAATAAGCACCGTTAACCACCAGTAATCAATCACGCAGTGCATCCTGCTTATCTTCGGCTAACCGATGGTAATCAGTCGTTCGGGTTCGCTCAATATGTGGACACGAAATAGTTTGAAAGTCACCCAGGAATTCAGAAGATCTCTTATCAAATGTCAATTATAATCTAGACAGGCTGGCCTTTTGACCTTCGTGTTAAACATTATTTTAGTTTACCTTTACAGTCACACTTGCAATTACAGGGCACATTGACGAGAATTGAGCTAGCTGTCAAATACATTGTTATAGTGTCTAAACTCTATTTCATGTTAAGAAGGAGAGTGGATATGCATCTTCCTCGAGGATCCACTGCTGCTCGACACGAGCTAAGAGCTTAAAAACTGCCCTTAGAGCCTTTTGTCCGGCTCAAGACATGGCTTGCGAGTTTTGAAACTCATAAGCTCGTGTATAGCAGCAGTGGGTCCTTGTGGAAGATGCAAATCCACTCTCCTTCTTAACGTGAAATGGAATTTAGGTCTATATGGTTTATAATATTGTCCAGGTACTACAGATTTTCAAATGTTACACTTTTTAATTCGGCTCAAGTATTAGAGGAACTGACAATCTGTTCAAGTCGTGCATCTCGTTCCTCGCCGCCCTTAATTGCTCTCCACCATGGTACAGTGATTAATAAGTCGCTACGCAGTGCTTACCCCGCTTAACCCCAATCAACCATCTCATTCAACGAGGCGAAGATGCAACCCCCTTAATCTACACGTACATATGGGATGAAATTTTCAAGAACTGGCGGGCTGAATACGAATGCTATTGAGTAATTAAAATGTTTGAACTTCTTCCTTTGAGATTTATTTTCCAATAATTTTGTGCATGAGCATGAATATTGATGTAACGTTTGGTAATAACTTATACGTTTATGTTCACCGTCGAGTGAGCCTACATTAAAATTTACTTTCATTCCTGGACTCTGACAAACATCTAAAAACGTATTACAATTGGAGGATGTAATAGCATCCATATGCAAGTACCCGAAATCGTTGGTATATTGATACAAAGTAACAGTAGGTCGAACAAAGTTCACTAAATACCAAAGAATAATTTCGAACTCACAATCACGGACGGAGTCATACTTTCGGGTCGTGAAGGTACCCTGGATTTCGTACGAGTGTCAACTGTCGCGAGTGCAAGCTACAGACTCTGGGCCCTACTTTGAATGGTGCACGGTGAGGCTGTGATGAGTAAGCGCATAATCTACATGCCCTGTTCATTAGGGCTAATCAAGTCAATTGCTGCAGCCCAGGGGCACTCACATTCTACTTCTCTAGTCCAGTTAGAGTAAATTTCCGAAAACGCGGGAAGCCACTTCGACAATTCACGGATATCAATTAAAAGTTTGCTCTGTGACTAAATTCCACTTGGCTTTCCATGGCTTTCAGAAAATTCCTAATTGACGTGTCGGCATTGTGTGGTAATGAGATGCATCGGCCCCGCAGTATAGTCTCGGTTTGTTGCATAGAACGTGAGAGGGGAGGGGGCAGTATGACTCTAGAAATTCGAAGGGTCTTCACTGAAGGCGCGCTTTGGGGTGAAAATGGGCCTTACCTTGACAGACAGGACGACCGCACGTTGACGGATGCTTGTGAGGATCTAGAAAACAAACACTGTGGTCACGAAAATGGGATATTGCGAATTTGGAAATTGAAGTGTTTAAGGTAGCGGCACTGACGCAATTGCTAATTTACGATTAAGCGGATGTTTGAAGTGCTTCTACATGAAACAATGTGAACTGATCGCGATCGCGGGTGATCGGTACTTTAAGTCGTAAGAGAAACACAATAAAAGCTTGGAAATTGCACGCGTGTGTACTTTTTTAAACTATACCCTTTACGTTGATTGTTTGGACAACCTTTCACTTTCCGTAACAGTTTGTTACATTACATTTACATTTAAGAAAGTCACTTTTCTCTTGGCTAATTCTTAAAATAAATAATACAAGCCAAGAAAGAGTGGGCTGTTCAGTCTTGTTACCAAACGTCGCGATACAGATCTAGTTAAACCTACTCGCGAAAAGCGTAGGTATTCGCACATACGAAGTACGATTCATTCACTTACTTGCACCACTCGTTAGACATAACATCATCGCACAGATAATAATTGGGACCGACCAGCTGGTCAGATAGGTCCTGTCCCTCCTCCGCATCACTAAGTTACTTATTCCCATCGGCAGATTTTGTCTGGAGATCTGTCACATCACTTGCACGTGCGTAGGTGAAGATTAGTCGCCAATTTGCCGCTAAGAATTGACCGCTGACGACAGGAGCACCGAATCACACGAACGCACAGAGCACACTGGCTGAAATGTCCGGGTCAAAGGATGCCTTCAGCTTATGGGGTAAGAGATAAGGACACGGGTCAAATGTCAAATACGTCACCGTTCGGTGGTGGTTTCGTAGAAACGCTTCTGTCGTTTCAAAATATTCGTCACTTTCATGCGATTCTTGCTCAAATTAAGTGGTGGCTATTTTATTCATATTTCTTTGTCACCTTGGTATGTAGTTTAGCTGCTCGGACGACCCCCTTGTTCATCGAAAAACTCGATGCTTTGCGTAGTTTAGCGGAATCTGTGAGCATTATCTCGGTAATATGTGTTATAGCATTTGACATTTGATGCTGGTGCATTTTTGCACCGAGAAATGTTGCCATGGATTTCGCAGCGTTCGAATCAATCTGGCTCCAAGGCCCAATTTGTGTGCGCGTGTTTGTTGGGGGGGGGGGGGGGGGGGGGGGGGGGGGAGACCCGCACTATATGCGCTGCCGGCGCGCAATCATTTAATTCATTTTATTGAAGCATGATGGGCAGGAAATACAAATCCACACCAGTAATGCAAAGTCTACTGTTGATAATAATAGTAATATTAATATTAACAAAGATTCATTCACTGGGTCAAAGATCAGATCGCAGTTCAATGTCAACAACTCAGTAGCAATCTTATTCACTAACTGCGAGAATAAATATGATGATTAATGTAATTAATAAAGAAACAGGTTTATTGAATAAAATTTTTACACATTTTAACAACAGATTTTGATGTAACAAAATGGTTCACAGAAGTCCCCAATAACCCTTCGTTCTCACATAGTGTGTTTTTTTTTTGTATTTTTTGTATTTAATTTGTGTACTTATAGGCAAACTCCTAGAAGGTAATGAATGTGTATATGTTTACACGTGGAATTGAAGCAATTTGGCTAGAGTCTCTATACAAGCGTTGACGGGAGGGAATAATAATAGTGTTAGGTATTTGCTGATACCTGCAGTGGCGTAAAGCAGTGTTGCAGTGGCGCCACAGTGGCACCATGCAATCACCAGCCTGCGTCACATACTCATAGATTGCATTTGAAAACATATTAAGGTGAAATCGTTTAGCATGACGTCAACGCTCTGAATTTCCTATAACATACACAAGGGGATTTTTTCCACTGGAATTGCTAGCTTGACTAAAGCATCCCTGGCTCCCGAAAATATGACAGAAAATTGTTTTTAGAAAGTAATCTTTATATACCGTCTAAAATCTCTTGTCACAAAACTTGCATGGAAAGAAACCAGGCGTGTAAAACGTATTTCACAAAATTGTACATTTCGTTAAAGCTCTAATGTTTGTGCGAATGCTATTTGGTTGAAATTGTTCGCTTAACAGATGCCACCCTCAAAATCAGATTATATATATATATATATATATATATATATATATATATATATATATATATATATATATATATATATATATATATATATATATATATATATATATATATATATATTTATGGGTGACGTCAGATTCAAGGAGGTTCGGAAAATATTAATTGTATCATTAAACCTTCCAACTTCCTTGGTCTGAAGTAGCCCATGGTCAGTGCTCAATGCAACAATTAGTAACTCGAAATGCAGTTCCGTTTGCAATTCGATCGCAATTGATAAACCAATTTAACCAACTTCATTTTCGTACTTATTGACGTTCAATTAGCGTAACATTTCGTTTCATTTTTGTATTATTCAATTGATATCTAAGACTAGAGAATCGCACAATAATCTGTCGAAGGCAGATTCTGTCCAACTCAATTTCGCTATCCTACGCATGCACTGAGCGGCGAACCTTTTTAACACAAATAAGAATACATTAACGACACGTCCATTTCTTCTAAAATGGACAGTACAATAATATTATATGACAGCATCATATAAGTATATATATTATTTTAACATACACCTTATAATAGCTGTTAGCTGGGTCAAACGACCTTTGCAGCTGGTTGATTGATATGAGTAAACAGCAACTCTAGGGTCTATATAACAACCGGGATAGATTGACGTGGAGGAAGACTTCATGACTAGACTTTTCTGGGACCTGCCTGATAAGGAACATCACAGCTGCATTGCAATTTGCAAAACAAAGAGCGCAATAAGACTAACAAAGGTAATTCACATTTGATACAGAACACTATATTATATATATAATATATGGGAATCTTCTTGGGTCTATGCACAATCAATGATATAGTATGGTGAGAAACTGCAGTTTCTCCAAGCACAGGAAACAAGGTGTGTGTGACGGGAAACATCGACAGTGCACAACTCGCTGAATGCCTCACTTGGTAGGCTCTTGCAGGCCCGATACGCGGCATCTAGCCGAAACCAAAACGTGCCAGTTTGAACCCCGGCGAAAAGAACTGCATTCATTCTCTCATTACTTAATTAATCAACGTCATTCGATCTGGGGAAAAAAACTATTCGTTTCTGCGATCGAGTAACACAACACTCATTCAAACTCGTTTAAAAGACGAAAACCAAGATAGATAATAGCTCAATGCATGGGCGGGAAGGAGAAGCACCATACGAGAAGGTAGGTAGGTAGGTAGGTAGGTAGGTAAAGATCGGGACGGGGTCCAGTTTAGGTTCGTGCCGGTGCCGGTGCCGGTGCCGGTGCCGGTGCCGGTGCCGGTGCCGGTGCCTTATAGTCCCGGTGCACTATCCAACACGACTGAGTATTTGTTTGTATCCCCGCTTGCTGCTGGCTGGGTATAGTCATTTACTTAGTTTAATAACGAGGGACGCTTCTTCACACTTCATGGACCGGCCAGTGAATGGTGTTTGAGGCTCCATTTATTCTCTCCTAACGCTTCTGTGCAACAACTATAATATCTGTTTTTATTCCTTATTCTTTGGAATGATCGACTCGATGGCAGCACCTGACTCATACGATTGCATTCTCAAAGAAATCTGACGATTATCAATGTAATATACAAATGTTCGTTGCAAATGTTGACTGCTGAATGTGCCTAGCCTAGTTCTGTACAAGATTTCGCGGCCAAGAAAGTTGCACGCAAGCGTCGTCTTCGTTTCTCGACGCTCAGACGATAAGGATATGTGGGCTAGTAATTGTAGGTTAGTTGGTGAGTTAGCCGTCACGATGATGGTAGTAGGCACACGAATGCGAGCAGCACCAGGAGCTGACTGGATGGCAGACGGAGCTGATTTGCTGAGCTAGTTTCGGGTACTTTCACCTCCACTTCAGCCATCTTGAAAATCGACAAGAGCAGATGGGAATGAAGCTCCGGGTGATGGGAGTTGATTTTCTCGCTGATGTCTTGCAATGGACCAGCACATTCGTCCTGTGAACGTAGAGGAACGTTGCATTAGTTTTCTGAGATTATCGGCGAACAGAATTGTTGCAGTCTAATCTGTTGGTATGTTATGTGCCATCATCACCTTTTCACGCATGACGAGGTCGATGGCTGCTTTTTGGCGAGCCTCGCGGGTAGCGCTCGTCAGGTTTTCTCTCGCCAACTTTGCGACGAGGATCATATTCTCCTTGGTGACGTTGTACAGCGTGAGCGAACAGGCCGTCTGCGATCAATCACAAACATCAATTAATTGACTCATAAAGCCAGATTGGTAACGAAGTCACGTCCCGTCTCACCCCTAGCATCTTGTCATGAGAAAAATATCTCGCGGCTAACGTGGGGCGAAAGCCAACATTGTCATGCTGACTGACAAACATCCCTGCTCTTAACTCATTCTCAACTCAACTATCCTTAGTTGAAGAACACCCGAGACCATATTTAATATTCATACTACTCTTTATTTCCTACTTTAACGTGTGGCAGACTCATAAAAAATGAGCTCGCGAAATATGGACGTTCTTTATATTCTCCTCTTCTTTTCGCGTGTTCTGAAATTCAAATATATTCGTTTCTACATAAGCTATCCCAATTCTTTGGTGGCTTTCTCCCGAGCAAAATGGCAGAGGTGGCAACCCACATCGCTCATCTTTCAGCACATTCGTGACGCTGATCATTCAACTTTTGCCCAACTACACCCGAGGCTCCCGGCGCGTCGCATGAAATACCTGCTGCCAGTGTTCCGATTTCTTCCTTTTTAGGTGCACATTTTCGGACCAGACATGTTGCAAGGGTCGACTCATAAAGGAACCTTCAGATGGCTTTGCTGGAATTTGTTCACAAGTGGAGCCAAAAATTGCTCGCTTATAGCGAGTTACAGAGTGAGAGGGTGGAAGAGGTAGAAGAGGTGGAAGATGTGGAAGAGAGCGGCTTTAACTCGGTCCAATGACTCGTGGTAGAGCAAACTAAATCCGTGCGCTTTCATTTTTATCAGTCAATTTCTGCTCCCACACAGCTTGTTTTTCAAAACGTTTAAGCACTAGCGTCGGTACGCAATCCACGCGTGGAGCCTGAGTTCTAAGGGTATATACATTCAAATATCAATGTTACGAAAGCAAGTAACACTATTCTTTGAAACAATCCAAGACATTTGTAAATATTTTCCAATCGATTTCATTTCGTTTGATAACGTCAATTTCTGGCTCTGTGCGTGCCTTTATTTGACTAGCGCGATGCAAGCTGTCCAAGGCTCTGAGCGTGCCTTTCTTTGACTAGCGCGATGCAAGCTGTCCAAGGCTCTGAGCGTGCCTTTATTTGACTAGCGCGATGCAAGCTGTCCAAGGCTCTGAGCGTGCCGTTATTTGACTAGCGTGATGCAAACTGTCCAAGGCTCTGAGCGTGCCTTTATTTGACTAGCGCGATGCAAGCTGTCCAAGGCTCTGAGCGTGCCGTTATTTGACTAGCGTGATGCAAACTGTCCAAGGCTCTGAGCGTGCCTTTATTTGACTAGCGCGATGCAAGCTGTCCAAGGCTCTGAGCGTGCCGTTATTTGACTAGCGTGATGCAAGCTGTCCAAGGCTCTGTGCGTGCCTTTATTTGACTAGCGCGATGCAAGCTGTCCAAGGCTCTGAGCGTGCCTTTCTTTGACTAGCGTGATGCAAGCTGTCCAAGGCTCTGAGCGTGCATTTATTTGACTAGCGCGATGCAAGCTGTCCAAGGCTCTGAGCGTGCCTTTATTTGACTAGCGCGATGCAAGCTGTCCAAGGCTCTGAGCGTGCCGTTATTTGACTAGCGCGATGCAAGCTGTCCAAGGCTCTGAGCGTGCCGTTATTTGACTAGCGCGATGCAAGCTGTCCAAGGCTCTGAGCGTGCCTTTATTTGACTAGCGCGATGCAAGCTGTCCAAGGCTCTGAGCGTGCCGTTATTTGACTAGCGTGATGCAAGCTGTCCAAGGCTCTGAGCGTGCATTTATTTGACTAGCGCGATGCAAGCTGTCCAAGGCTCTGAGCGTGCCTTTATTTGACTAGCGCGATGCAAGCTGTCCAAGGCTCTGAGCGTGCATTTATTTGACTAGCGCGATGCAAGCTGTCCAAGGCTCTGAGCGTGCCTTTCTTTGACTAGCGCGATGCAAGCTGTCCAAGGCTCTGAGCGTGCCGTTATTTGACTAGCGTGATGCAAGCTGTCCAAGGCTCTGAGCGTGCCGTTATTTGACTAGCGTGATGCAAACTGTCCAAGGCTCTGAGCGTGCCGTTATTTGACTAGCGTGATGCAAACTGTCCAAGGCTCTGAGCGTGCCTTTATTTGACTAGCGCGATGCAAGCTGTCCAAGGCTCTGAGCGTGCCGTTATTTGACTAGCGTGATGCAAGCTGTCCAAGGCTCTGAGCGTGCCGTTATTTGACTAGCGCGATGCAAGCTGTCCAAGGCTCTGAGCGTGCCTTTATTTGACTAGCGTGATGCAAGCTGTCCAAGGCTCTGAGCGTGCCGTTATTTGACTAGCGTGATGCAAGCTGTCCAAGGCTCTGAGCGTGCCGTTATTTGACTAGCGTGATGCAAACTGTCCAAGGCTCTGAGCGTGCCGTTATTTGACTAGCGTGATGCAAGCTGTCCAAGGCTCTGAGCGTGCCTTTCTTTGACTAGCGCGATGCAAGCTGTCCAAGGCTCTGAGCGTGCCGTTATTTGACTAGCGTGATGCAAGCTGTCCAAGGCTCTGAGCGTGCCTTTATTTGACTAGCGCGATGCAAGCTGTCCAAGGCTCTGAGCGTGCCGTTATTTGACTAGCGTGATGCAAGCTGTCCAAGGCTCTGAGCGTGCCTTTATTTGACTAGCGTGATGCAAGCTGTCCAAGTCCAGTTGAAAAGCTCTGAAATTCCACATTTACATTGACGGAGAAACATATTTTCTCTGCCGATGTTAAACGAAACTCACTCCGATTGAAAATATGCATTTAAGTAGAATAATGCAAATTAAATTCCAGTCGCCTATAAATAGTCGCCAGTGTTGTGACTGATACTTTTAAATTGTATTTTAGGTGTAAGAAACTGATGTGTCATTGTATTAAATAAACCTGCAGCTGCAAGATATCTTGAAATCACCAGAGAAGACGGATTGAACCGTGCTCGTCCCTCCACTATTTGCTCCCAGCACACAGCCAAAAGGCAGAGAGAGGGTTCGGTGCTGAATCGAGGACGGAGGAGCAACTGGAAATGAGCTAACTTGGTTGAAGAATTTGAAAACCGAGTTTGATTTTCATTTGACGACCATTTCTATTAGAGATGACTGAATATTTGTCTTCTCTGGTTTGACCCGTCTTTACTCTTTATAGATACAATTGTTTGCAAGATGCGTTGCAATGTCTTGTATCTTGTATCTTAGCTTAAAATGTATAGACACAAGATACCAAGATAAGCTATCCAGAAGATAAAATGTACTCTATTTGTATCTAATCGAATCTATTGTGTCTTGAAATACCACAACACTGTTAGTAGGTATATAGTAAGTCGTTATTGTTTGGTCGTTATAGTCTGTACAGTGCAGTCGGTATAGTAAGTATGCCCGAGCAAAGTGGCCCATGGTGAACGTGTGCTTTACATTCGAGAGGTCCTAGGTTCGATCCTGATGACCGGCTGTCCTGGTTGTGGGTTTCCGTGATATACCCCAACTTTTTCAGGCAAATGATGGGATAGAAGTTAAGTTGATATAGTTGGTAAAGTAGGTGTAGTCGACTATTAAGTAAAGCCGATATAATCGGAATAGTCAGCCCAGTAATCGTTACATAACCAATATAAACGATAAGGTCGGTAGAGTCAGTCTCTGGTCAGTAAAAACTGTTTATAGCCGGTGAAGTCGGTACAGTCGGTATAGTCGGTAAAGTCGGTATAGCCGGTAAAGTCGGTGTAGTCGGTGAAGTCGGTGAAGTCGGTAAAGTCGGTATATCCGGTAAAGTCGGTAAAGTCGGTGAAGTCGGTATATCCGGTTAAGTCGGTAAAGTCGGTATATCCGGTAAAGTGGGTAAAGTCGGTGAAGTCGGTGACATCAGTTTAGTGGTCGTTGCGCTCGCCTTGTTCGTGAGGTCGTTGTGCATGAAGTCGTCGAGCGACAGAACTGCATCGCGGATTGTGAGGTTGCTGTGCGGCTTCAGCAGAGCTTCATCCGTCTCGCTGAAGCCCAGGAACAAGAAGATGCCGTGCGGCAGATGATACGCGTCTGCAACATGAACACAAGCCCGTTACTACAATGCAGGACACAACTGCAATGCTCTAGTTGCACCCGCGAGTTCCTTTTCTTTTCGATGCTGTTTTATGCGATGCCTTTGCGAGAGCTAGAAGAAAAATGTATATATAAAACTAGGTAATTATTAATGAAAATTTGCTAACTTCTGTATTTTTCGTCTACGTATGTACACTCCTGTTTCCAATGTAATTTATACAGTTCAGAAAAGTAACTTCTATACCTAATTGAACCGTTACCAACGATGACACTAATTTGTTTTTATGTAATTTAAACATATTTATTGAACTGCACCGTATTTAGAATAAAATGTATGCAGTTCGTTCTATATGAAGTATCTACCTTCCATATGCACAACAGATATGCATATAGATGTTTCAAATAGATTGCATCAATCAGGGTTTGCTCCAATAAATAGTATCGCTATCATTGTTTTATCTATGTAGGTATGCGTCGGTATTTGTAACAAGTGAACGGTGAGTTTATAAAACCGTTTCACATCCGTAAGTTCTACCTTTGTGCATGCCTTGCGTCTACGTGCATCCAACAATAACAAACTTTTTGCCGCAGATGCAAGCTACGTTTGAACATATATATTTTGTAATTGCTATTCTCGATAAAAAGTTAAGAATAATATAAAAGACGGCGATTAATTCGTATCCTAGCATGATAATGATCACTAGAAATTGTATAACGAATAGATAGTGTCGTTCTTTTATTTAAAAAAACAACAAAACTATAAAAAAGATTGCATATAACGGTTGTACAAGACATCGCCGTTTGAAGTATTACCTGGTTCTGGACGCATACAGATGAACCGGCCCGAATAGCACAGACATCTTCCCCTATAAGCTTGGTAGGCCGGTGCCTTGTGGTTATAGAAGGCGAAGTCGGTACGACACGCCGCTCTCTCAACGCAGACGGTATTACAGATAAGTGTCTCGCCCTCGTTGCACTGACAGAGTTCCGAGCAGTCCGGCTCGTCCTCACGATATAGCTGCAGAACGCAAACGTCTCTTCTGTTAAGAGAACTGACTACCTCGCTGCCAGATGCGAGCAGCTGCGAGATAGCGCGAATGCAGAGTCTCACGAGTATGCGCATTTTTACTAAACCGTAAGAGATAAACTATTGAAGCAAGCGAGGGAGCTGTGGATAAAGAATCAATCTGTGTCGGTAACGGACCCTTTTTCTCAATTTTAATCTCCTTAATCTCTTTATCGACTCACGAAAAAGCGCAAAAAAGAACAAAATACAACATTTTTAGAAGCGGTTTCGGCCCTTTTATACCCAAAAAATTGAAAAACGGGTCCGTTACCGACAAAGATTGATTCTTTATATACAACTTCCTCGCTTTCTACAATAGTTTATCTCTCACGGTTTAGTAAAAAAGCGCTTACTCGTGAGACTCTGCATTCGCGCTATCTCACAGCTGCTCGCATCTGGCAGCGAGGTAGTCAGTCTCCTTAACCAATTTAAATCCACATTTCGAACGCTAGACGCCAGACGGCAGAAGCCAGACGTGCACGGGCCAGAATCGCAGCAAGACCAATTATGCAGTTACAATTATCCACATTTTAATCGATTTTATGCCAGTTTTATTTTTTTTAAACATAAAAAAAACTTTCGTGTAATTTAGTTAGTATTGAAAATGCTAATTGTTGTTTGAGTATTGGACCTAGAAAATTCTATGCAGAAAGTTCAATTTTATTATTAGAGTTATTGTGGTTTTAGACTTACTCGTTTGCCTTTCCCTTCTCGAATGTATTGGTCTGGCTGAGGTTTTCTTTGAACTACGCAGAATCCTGAAAGCAAAACGAGAGAAATTTCAATATTTTTCTTTCACATCGCAATTTTAAGAGAATTGAAGTCGCTTTTGTTGCTGCTGAATGTTAGGAAATTTTCTTCATCACCTTTTACCAACAAGATGAATGCTTGCATTGGAAACTGCATTGGAAAAAGAGTTCAATGAAATGGCTGGAAGACGAAGAAGATTGTTTAAATCAAACAAAATATATGCATGTCAGAGAAAATTGCTATCTGAAGCTTACAAGTTATAGTTGCCAAATAAAGAATAAATATGTTTGACACACATTTTAGGTTCTCCTTGTATTCTACGTGTCTGGCAACTCAATCGCTCTAAGATTGTAGACAAAATCCTGCAAGAGGAACGTACAGTCTTTGAAAAAGCTTGGAATTATACGCGTACTACTATCTCACATTGCAAATAAATAATGATAGCAGGTTGTAATTTGTACTGTAAGCGAAGCCGTTAAATGTTAAACTGAGCCGCGAAATTTTCCTGGAAGTGACTGTCTGTGCATGATCTTGGAAATGCAAAAATACTCGTGCTATCAGTTTATCATGGTTGTGCAGTTTGGCAAGTATAGGTTCATTCCTACAAACTATTCCGATTTCTAGTCTGAGGCTGGGACGCATTATCCTGTATGCCATCTGTCAGTCAAGAAAGATTCAGCCAAGAAAGTTTGGGAACTTGCAAAAGTTATTTCGCGACTGCTTATAAAATTGCATTAAAAGATAATATGATAATATTTAAAGGGACGAGAGGTGGATATTTCGAGGAAAAAACGAAAATTATGTAGATAAGTTGGTACGGTGAATGTTTGAATTTTGAATATCTGTCATTAACCTCAGCTCAAAGAGCTCCTCTCTAAAGTACCTGCTAGAATTCTGAGTAGAAGTGCAACTAGCCGAAAACTGAAGTTCCCCTTCTCCATTTGGCCATTGCACGAATAAAGCTTCTACTAGAGAACAGCAGTACAGAGTTTATTCGCGGATTATCCACCTGAGCTCATTACAAGTACCAATAAGTATTAGGCATTATTATTTAAACAGTTATTTAGAATTTTCGCCAATAATTATTGTTTCCTCATTTCCCATTTTGTTGCACTGTATTTGAATATATAAACAATTACTTTCGTCATTTTCTTCGACACAGTTCCATGCTTTCAGTGCAGGCGCGTTTCCTGCATTTATATATTTTATTACGGCTGAACATTTCGCCGTTCCATAAGCATTTTGTGCAACACTGCTACATTTTAAATTGTTTTATTATTCAAGCTTCCTTGAGCACAATTACGACATTTATTGTTATTATAACTTATGAATCTTTTAGAATCTGAGCAACGAAATGTTGGCGCAAATGTGTGGAGAGTTTGTTCGCCTCTTGAAGGCTCGACTCTAAAGTATCACTCAACTCCTACAGAGATAATATGTTGTCTAGCTCACGGATCTCTCTTTTCTCACATATAATGCGAGTGCGACACGTTGATATATAACTAGGTGTTTATTCGTGCACTCTTTGATAATAATATTTTATCTCTGTTGTGAAAACTAAATCGTTATTGTTTCTTGAAAGAACAGACCGTGTAAGTCTTCTCGAGACATGATCTGAATGCGTTAAACGGTACAATGCTTTCTCGTGCAACGGAGACAAAACAAGCATAGGTACAGCGCTTCACATCTAGCACGAACAATTGGACAAATTACTTCGTGATATATTGTGCGTGAAAATTACGCCAACTAAACTATACGTAGAAAGAGAAAAATATGAGAAAATAAGAGAATCTCACCATTAGTAATTAAAATTCTTTTGAGTTACAACTTGTTCAAAGTTTGAGATCTCTTCGGAATGGGTCCATCGAGCGACGTCTGTAGTTTGAAAAGGCATGTTATGTAGATCAGGCGCGTACAAATGGTGGGCAGCGGGTGAAATCACAGCCCGCTGGCCCCAAGACGCTGGGAATGAATCTACTGACAGTTGTAACGGGCCCGGCCTGGCCCCTTCTGCCGTTGCGTTCAAAATCCGCAGTCGAACTGTTTATTATGCACTTTCATATTTTTCATCACAACGAAAAATATACTTATTGATTTCATACGCATTTGAAAGTAGGTCTCATTATTCTTACATGTCTTGATGGATTCGCAAGAGCTGGACTTATATATCTTATGGTATAGTCACTCTGATTATAAAATGCATTTGTAAAAGTTATTCTTTCTATGTTTTTACGATTATTGATGTTAGTCTGAGAGGGCTTTGAAAGCGACAGGGTTTTGTAAAGCAGGTAGGTTATCTTTACGTGAAATCCGAATCATCCCAACAAAAAATAACATGGGAAAATGATTTTAAAATACATTTACTGATTTGGTGCTAAAAATTCTACTGTTATTTAACGAACATTTTAATCAATGTAACAAAATTATTGGCACAGATAAGATTGACTAATTCAATACACCATATTTTTTTGTACCTCTAGGTGATAATGGGCGAGGAATCTTTATGCATTAGTCTATGTAGATTTTCGTGAACACCCAAGCCTAAGAAAGCCATTATTGAACACTTTCAACTGATTGCAACGTAAAGGAATTGACATTGAATTGTGTCTCTAAATGCATAATTTACGCACCATTAAACATTTTATAATATTTTAATTTATCACTTTAAAAACTTTTGCTCTTTCAAACACTTATCAGAATGTTCCCTCAAGATATTTAGCACTCCCACACACCTAACAATAATGCGATTAGTGGGCGAGCCATTTCGCTATCAGCGTCTGAGCGGCCGCTAATTATTTTCCGATGATTTTATAATGAATGACGTAAATTGGTGGCGCAGAGTCTCGAAATAAGTTAAATGATCGACTAAGATACATATTTGTAAAGACCAGTAAAGGTGCCTGAGAATGTAGCATAGCACTTCAATGATACACCTACATGGAATTGAAAGTCTAAGAATCCTTCCTCGCTAATAGTTATTCCGCGCACATACATAATATACACTTTAATGATACAAGAAGATATTTATATTCGAATTATTAAATATTTCTACGTTTTCATGTCAACCTACTGCAGTTTGAAACATTTCTTCGATGCAAGTTATACCATTCTATCCATATTCCAAACACACATAGACGCTCAGATAAATTATATCACATACTAGATGAGAAAACGTTTCAATTCCGTATACCTTGGTTCTGGTATGCAATGAATTCCTACGATCATTTCAGATTTGCTTGTTCATCTGCCAAAAGGCACTTTCCAATCCCAAATCTCTACACAACCTAATTTCAGCCAGAGCATGCATTAAATACCATTTATAGACTCCGATAATTTTCCAAAATGTAATCCTTGAATACGGAGGTTCATTTTATCCTCATGTTCATTAACAAAAGGCAAATACCATTTAGTTATGTAATCTATAGTCAACGAGCTATTTCGAAAACCTGACGATTGTTATCCTGGGTAAGTTATCCCGAGCCGAGGGCCATTTTTAGGTGCAAATTAATTGACATGAAACCCCGGATCCACAAAGGGTGTTTTCGAAATACCATGGCGCAAGTTCTTATTTCAAAGCTAAGAAGCAAAGAAGTGCACTAGACTCACAACGGTGACTGTCTGAGTGGAAATTACCTCAAGTACTTTGTGAAAAAACCCCGCTTTGTACAAAGAGCAAAAATAAATCACCAAAAAATAGTTTCTGCAAACTTACGTGGGGGTATAGTAGTCGTCGTCGGAGCGGCAGTAGTGGTAGTCGTCGTCGTCGTCGTCGTCGTCGTCGTCGTTGTCGAGCTAGTCGACGTGGAAGAGGTAGACGTGAGCTCCGTGCTCCTCTCTCCCGGAGCTATCACCGTGCCCGGCACCGCCGCCGATGGCGCCCTCCCCGAAGAGCTGAATCCGGGGCCGGACCCGGGCCCCGGGCCAGGCAGCGTCACATTGGGCAACGGTCCCGGCACCGGACGCCAACTCACGGCGCTTTGCGTAGCCATCGTCGTCGTAGTCGCTACGCTTGTAGACACTGTGATTACGCCTTCGGCCGAGCGCTTCGTGTGGAAGTCTTTCTGTGATTCCACTGTAATCAAATGTAGTGTCAGTTGCCTAGCACGCCAGCCGCTTCAGTTCCACCAAGCATGGTTCCACGTTCGCGGTACGTGGAGTCAGTCCGTTTTCGCGATATGAAGGACGTGGTTTTAATGCAGTTACGCAATCGGAGGTTAGTATACTCATTAGGTCTTTGAGATGACAAGCTGCAAATTAAAGATGTGTATATTACGTTCTACCGAACCTCCTAATATATAAATCATCGTAATCTATAATCGCATTTAAAAAGAATAACATATAGGTTTTGAAACTTGCTAATCACAACGTTACTTTTGGTGATTTGATGTCGTTTAGTAAACTTAACGAACCTTAAGTCGTTATGATATCATACAAAATGTATTTATTGACGTGAATTACAACATCGCCGTTAAACACTGTAGCAGCGAACGTTCCAGTTGTGATGACAACAAATATTGTGGACACAGGAACGGTGGTTGCAACGGAATGATGCATCAGTAATAGTAATGAGATGCATATCACTCACCGACGCAGGGATTAACCCAAAGCAGTCGCTGCCATCCGAGGCAGTCGTACAGCTGAGTGAAATCTGTGCCTTTGCAGGCGCAGTTTGAGCGCAGTTCGGTCCCTAGGATCCCCAGCATGGCTTTCCGACACTCCGACGGCGGGCCTGCACATTTCTTCGTAAGACTGTCAACTGCGCATGATTGTTCATAATACTCCAATCGTCCCCTGGAAATACAACACTCATGTCACCCTATTTTCGTGCGCTAGCATCGAAGATGTCGCCCTTCCTCCGGCCCTTGATGTCAATGCATGCGTTTCGGTAGCTCGCCCCTTGGTTTCCTACCTGCATCCGATCTCCTCGCGACAGAACTCGGCGAGGGAGTGGCACGTGGGCATCGCAGAACCTTCCACTCTCTGCGCGCATACTGGATGCAGCTTCTCTTGAGCGATCAGACACTCGTCTTGTTTATTGTCCGTTTTTCTGAAACGCAAAATAGAGAATTCGGTGCTTTCTTTACACTTCTTTTTGTCTATTCGGCAATATTTTAATGGCTCATGCAGCTTAAAAGGCAGTTTACAATGCGGTTTTCGTCGGATCCCAGTTTCAGCAGTCCTCATAGCATTATCAACGGTCCATATTTTAGGAATTATTTATAATGCGTTAGGAGGGTATATATACCGCTGGTAGGTATCCCAAAGTATTATGCAAGGCAGAGTTTGGAGGTTTGGCGCAAACTGCTTATTTAGGAGAGCTGTAAGTTGGGCAGAACTTGAACATAGGATTGAAATGTGGGTGTCACCACAACTCTGCTCGGAATCTACGAGCTGCGAATAAATTTGAATATTTATCACTTTCATCTCGTGAAATCAGTTAATAACACTTCAAAGCGGAAGCTAGGAAAGTTAGATATAGATAGGTCACCCAAAGGTTTTGAGTGTAAGAGCTTTCTAATTTCACGCGTTACTTGCCATTTCTTCTTGATCCTGCAAAAGATCATTCAGAAACTAACTCTGGAGACTGACTGTAGAATGTCGTCAAAAACGGGAACCAAGGATTTGCCGACGAGGAGTCTATTTTAGACGGTGGGAACCCAGAACGGGGATCCAAGTTTTGAAGTCTAACTCATAATCTATAATTACACAATTGCCTAGCGGTTTACTGCTTTGTAAGTTTTGTCATATTGTTAGTTTACCATGCAAATCGTGGGTTATGGCGTAATAATAACTACCAGTATTTTAGGTTCAGCCTCTAAAAAAAAAAATAATAATAATAACAGTGGCATAAACAAAAAAAAATTAGTGTGTAGATACCAATTGTTTTGAATGTCAAGTGCTCTGGGGTTTACAATGAGTGGTAAATAAGTTTGGGTTTTAAGTGATGAACTAGTTGGGTCTGTTGTCAAAGCAGTCATTAGATTTGATACATGCGTACAAATTCTAATTATTTATGGATTGTGAATGGTCTAAGTTAGTGATGGAGGAGCCAAGATCTGCTCTGAGGGTTGCGTTCTGGAGCAAATGATAATAGCAGTGTCAAAACGTGGGCCTGCTTGAATTCTGTAGTGAATTTATTGGAAAGTTTTTTTTCACGAAGGTGAACACCTTATAAACTCGCCTGCTTAGTGGTGGAGGAGCCATGATTTGCTCTGAGGGTTGCGTTCAGGGGCAAATGAAAATTGAGTGGCGTTTTATCGTGGATCAGTTTGACATATTTTGCGGCGTTTAGTTTTCGTACTAGCGCGACCACACTTCAAAACTCGTTTTTTAAACTAGTGGTGGAGGTGCCATTATTAGCTTTGGAGGCTGCGCCCAAGGAGAAAATACCAAACTCAAGGCATTTAGAAGTGGAACAAACCAAAACTAAAATCAAGACGGCTTTTAGATTTTTTACAGCGCAAATTTCATGCAAACTCATCTACTGAATTAAGTGGTGGAGGAGCCATGATCTGCTCTGAGGGTTGCGTTCGGAGAGAAATTCTTTATTATGCCAATAACAAAGTTTAAGAATGTGGTCATTTGGTCTGAATACGAGGTTCAGAAAAGACTGCGCAAAGACTGGTCTCATTCGAAATACGACTGCTAGAATATTAAATTTACTTTATTTCGTCTTGTAGAGTAGCCGGTATGATCTGTTCTGCGAAGTATTGCAATTGAAGGAAATTGCATAATGCAAAATTTTGAAGCTTGACGTGTCAAAATTAAAATTGCCGTAGTAAAAAAAGTAATTGGTTAGGATGAAAGTGTCATTGAAACATCCACGAAATCAAGAACAAAATTGAGACACTTATCACCAAAACAGCACAAGCCCGTAAACAAGTTCGGGCAGAAAGCGAGCTCCAGACAACTAAGACAACTTTTTAAACCTTGTCGTGAACTTATGGGCCTGGGCCATTTGAGGGTGTATGGACACGATTAATTAGAATGCGTAGGACTGACGTGCGGGTGATGTGGAAAATGCGGCTTGGGCCACTTTTGAGTTCAGCGCCTCAATTATCGAATGGCAAGAAAAGTTAGCAATTATTATTTTGACACAAACTTGTCACGATTTCTCTATAACAGGAGGGGAGAGTAGCAGCCAATTTATATTTCTGCCCGAGTGAAAGAGGGCACGTTTTTGAGCGCAGGGGAGCAATGCTGATATTCGTGGCATGACCTCTTCGAGTATGGATATACCATCAGAGCAAATGTATTCACTCAAAGCCAGATTTCTTTGAACACGGCATCCGCCAATCAATTGACGAGCATAAAAATAATTCATAACAAATATGAGGGCTGTACAAGATGGAAAGCAGCTTAGACCCAGGCTTAGACCGAATAATTTAGGGCGAAATCTTCATTAGGGATATTTAATTTCGATGGTACAGCTTAATTTATAAGGTGGTAGCTTTCTACTTTCAGGAGGCCGAGGATGCATCTGCAGAGCGTTCGGTCGACACTGCTTTAATGTGCTACGATCGATCTCAGAGTCGTGAAATTTAAAAGAGTATACTACGTGAGAACTCTAAACGGCCCCATAATCGTCAGTTGCTTGTGATAAGTACGTGATTTCGATTGAAGTGAAAGCTGTCGAAAAAAGAATGACAGATTGTTCGTGTTGAATCCGTTGTTAGGCTACACACATACCTATATAAGAGCCAGGGTGTGGGGTCGTGGGGCACAAATAAAAGGGGAAGAGAGGGTGTAGCGACTAGCTAGAGAACTGCTAGATCTGTGGCCTTGCGAAACACTGCCAGGAAAGGATCAGATATTTATGGGTTGGGGTGAGCGGCGTGAGCAGCCACTTTTAATTGGTCGTCGGGTTGGAACTCAAGATGGCTCCCTAGAGTCCAATTCCCATAGATGGACTTGTTGGAAGCGACCCAGAGCCGACGGGTCCGGGCCCAGGATCCCGTGTGCCCGCGTGCCCGTCCGCGAACGCAGGCGAGCCAACCTGGACAGGCGGGGACCGGCGGAGTCGGTGGAGCCAGTGGCAGTGGCAAATGCACACACCCTGTGTCTATAGGGTCGGCGAAATCGGCGGCCCGGCGAGGGCGAACGTTGATTTCTACTCGCTAGACAATAGCGCTTGTTTTTTTGCTAGCCGACACAACTTGCGCTACCTTGGCTCCCACCGTTCACGATGGTTAATGAGGTTATCCGTGTTATTTATCGCACCTTGTACATAGTATATAGAGTATAGAGTATAGAGTATATAGTATAGACTGGATGTTTGACTCACTTGCACAGGCAGAAGGCAATCTCCAAGCTCCACTTGAGCTCAGCCGTCCGGTAGAAGTTCTGCAGTGCCTCCATGCACGAGTCGCGGTGGCATCGGGTGGACTCGCAGTAATGCAGTATCGGATGCAACGCCAAGCGACAACTGTAGTTGTTGTTACAGAGGTCTAGCGCAAGGTGGCATGTGCTCTGGAAACTGAAGTTTCGCGGCAGCTCCCCCTCCGGGTCGGAACCTGTCGATACGCGGACAAGAGATTCTAGCATGCCTAGCTCATTCAGCTACGTTGCCGTTGATAGTGGCGGCCTGGTCGGTTTGGTCGTGGGAAACTACTTGCGTGTAAAAAGTTGGGAACATCTTTTACTTTGCCGACAGGAAATGTACATGGCCAAGTTGGAAAAAAGCAATTAAAAACAAACAAATTGAATGTTTAATATCCCCGAGTTTCTGCATGTTTACTTATAACGGAAAATAGTAAGCAACGTGCCTATTAGTGAGATTTATAGCAGTGTGGAAGTTTTAATTAGTCTGATATCCTGGTAGCTAGATTTGTCCAAGCAAGAAGTTGGTGAGGATGCTGGTGATGAGCAGGAAATGGTTGGAATCAGTAGCTTATCTCACTGCATTAGGCACGCCAGCGCTGGAAACATCCCCCGGAGCCCCCCCATGGTCCACCCCGTCCCGTCCCGTCCCGCCCAGAGCCGACCCCACCCTACTACCCCCTCCACCGTCACCGCGTCGGAGGATGTGGTGATTACTGGCATAGCGCACATGGCAGATGGTACTGTAGTCTAGTGGTGGGTGTACTGGTGTATTGATAGAATAATTCTAATTGCGCTTACTAATAACCACCAGTTTGTCGAGCAAGAGCGTCTGTTGGTTAAGTGGTAAACTTGTAGTTGGCTGTAGGGAGGGAAGAAATAGCCAAGCATGTGCACTGTGTCAGTCGTGGGCTAGAGCCGCCTAGGCTATCTCGGAGGCCATGCAAACAACACGTGCACAATCCAATACAGCTAGTTATCTGAATCCGAATCCGAGTCCGAATATCTGCGCGCTCTTTTGCCCGTTCGCTCATCGCACAACCCCCAAGGCTAGCGGCGGCGGCGGCGGCGGCGGCGGCGGCGGCGGCGGCGGTGGCGGCGGCGATGTCAAAGATCTGCTTTAGTCACTCGCCTCTCCGCGCAAGAAAAACGTGGGATTGAACATTCATTCGTGACTTAATTAAGCAACCAATACAAAGTGCCGCTATGCAACGCGACGCGCTGCCAGGAATGGGGCTCTGTGACATCCGCCCCCCGGGCGCCTTCGCAGTTCGCGATTGCGATGACACGGATTTCGCACAGAGGGTTGTTACGGCTGAATGTATCCGGCGCAGCGACAGTGAATTAGAAACTTTCTCGAATTGCTGCAGTCACTTTAATGATAATTTAAAACCATAGTCGAATAATCAAATTTTGAAATAATCAAATTTCCCAAGCGAGCCAAAGTGATTTCACCTGTAAGGATGAAACGGATGACATATTCTCGGCCGAAAAGTGCGATGATGATTCATCGAGCGTACAATTACCGTGGGAGACTGCCAGGGAGACGTTTGCGATAGCGATTTGCGACCGTCGGGTTGAGCGAGCTATAATTGTTTTCAAAAACCAGCTACCACTGAGATTACAAATGAACCTAGCGCTCTCTACAGCCCGAAGCGTGGTGGTGCTTGTGAGCCGCGTGATGGGGGGGGGGGTGATATTATGCATACACGTGGGGCACACGGTCGTCAGGATTGACTTAAAAAAACAATCCGATTAGGAATGTATTGTTTGATGGACTTGTCTTGTATTCAACTTGGATTATGTTAGCCGCAACGGTGGTTCGTCTAGTATTTAAATTTATGAAAAAGTCCGAATTCAATACGTACAGTGGGTAAAATGGCCGGGTTTCACTGTGCCGGTGGTTATTTTTACATTTACTTAGGACGAGTGCTTCCAATTAATTTCAACGTGATGCACGAGGTGGTGCATGTTATTTCACGCGGGTCCTTTCCCTATGAACTGCTACCTACTTGAATGTGAGAGAGTCATCGATACAACTGTGCTGGAAAAAGATTGTTCTTTGGAATAAGTAAGAGTAAAACATTCCATGATTGAGGAGACAATGACTGGTACAGGGTGTTGGTGGTCGAGTGGACGATGGGCGACAGGACACGCAGCAATATATAATAATATATGTATAATATATATGTCATATTATATTATATCAAAGCAATCGAATGCAGTTAAAGTAGTAGTATGTCTGATTTGGGAGAGATTGTTAGCAGGGATACATACTTGAATGCACTTTAGCGTTCTCGGGCGGGTAGTGCATGTTACTAGCACCTCTCGAGTGTCCATCCTCGCCAAAATACGATCTGTTGTTGACGCGTTGTAGTTCCTGTCTTAGTGCGTTTATATCCTTGTGTTTCGCCCCTCTAATGCCAACTAGAGGATTCTCTAACTGAGACTCAATGCCGTCAAACGAAGAGGTCGAATTGTCCGAGGAAGAAATCACCTTGACTGAAATGGAGCCCGAATAGGAAGTCAGTTTGCCGCCGGGTTGATCGTAATCTAGAGGCGTGTTGAGTGTTTCTTCCATGGACAGGTGATGTGCAGTTGTGTCAGTGCGGGTGTTGGGCGGGAATAGAAAGTACGGGTAAGAGTTGGTGGCTTGGGGGAACCAAACCTCACGGTCAAACGGATAGAGTGCAGAGTCCGTGCCAGACAAATCTACGGATGCTGGAAGTACGTCTGAAAAGAAACCAGCAGGAGAAGAAACAATCAGTGCAGTGCTCAACTGCATACCACTAAGAGTGAGACAGGCTGACAGCACATGCAGTGAGTGCGATTTGCGAACACCCCATGTTACAATCTGACCTATGTTTCAACCAAAATTCCAACCCATATTCCACCTCATTTGATCTCGGCGCCCCGGCCCACTAATCAAATCTAACCCGCTTTATTTGATACCTCCATGCAAGCAGGTTCCTCTTATTAGTAATCTAATGGTCTATCTTATTACGGTATCCGCTTAAAGCGCACCTACGTCCTACTCGTACACCATGTTCGCGCTCGAATATTTGAGCAGCGTGTTAGGGAAGCGATCGCGCCAAGTGGGCTGGCGGGGCTAGGCGACACTCGACGCGGTTAGTTGCCACTGACAAAATGAGCCAGTTAACACGAAATCGAGGGAGCTCGGCTAATTCCTGATCTCTATTAGATTCGCCCGAGTTAGGCGAAAGCGCGCGAAATGCCAAATGTGTATACGGTCTACTCTAGGTTTAGGTAGGTTTACCTGTTTCTTGCTAATATCAATGTATCAATAATGCTGACTGCCGTTTGCCATGCATGTTGTGCCATTGAAGGCAAACCCAATTGCATGCTTATCTTGGGTCAAACGTGAGAGCCAAATTTTGTAAAATTGTCGTGCTTCATGAAAGAACGTTCCGTAAGACGCAGTATCACGTGACGGTGCGAAACCTACTTTACGCTATCTTTCCTCAATCCATACGATGCATTGGTCGACTCCTTGCAAGGCCGAAATTGCTTCCAAACACTTTTAATTGTAGCAATCACAATGAATGATTTATGCAGCGTTCTCATTTATTGTGTCTGTTTCATAATTCACTATTTTACAGCTACCAGTCAATTGTGACCTGTTGTTTTCTCTATTGTAACAAATAGAGTAGGTACTACATGTTGTGTTCCCGAGCAATGATTTCAAAAGACATCCGATTAAGAATTCTTGACGGAGTTATAAAAGCTAAAGGAACGAAACAAACACAATGTTTTGCTCTGTTGTATTGAAACGAATGAAAACTGGCACTTGCATTATTAACAGTGTGTACACGTGGCATGGTAAGTGAGTGAGGAGTGAGTAAGAGAATCAAACAGTGAATGTAGCAGTGTTTAGGTGTACTAGTGATCAAGGAGCACCGAGGGATCCCTAAAGTCAACATGCAAATGCTTTGAAGGTTGTGTAAGAAATATTATGACTTATGTCGCTATATTGTTTGGACACAAAATAACGGCCCAACGTAGCTCCATATTTTCTTATATATAATAGAAAACTGTGTGCGCTTGTATATTATACTATATTATTATGACGTGGCCTTAAGAAAGCTTTATAATAATAATATTTAATATCAAACAATATTGTGCCAAGCCAGCCCCATGAATAGATCTAATTTCATTGTGCATTTAGTTACATTAACAACAAAACACTTGTTAAATAAATGTTTGACGCCGTATTCATATAAGACACATTCACAAACTGAAGAATGGTCACAAAATAAATAGCTAAGAGGTGTTTCCCAGTTAGTGCAAGTTCTAATTGTAACAAATACATTTAACTTGTCACACTTACCGACACAAGGATTGTGATTGACCATGCTAAATATTCTGTCGCATCTTCGCTTCATGTGATTGTTGGGGCAGATACATCCAAACATTGGAGACAGTCGGAGCTTCGCCCAAGCTTCGTGGCAAAGATCCCTGTGGAAGAAGACACACTCCTATCGTTACAATTCTCTCGTACCTCTAGCTGTAATACCGTCCACCCAATTGTTCGTGTGTTTTCACCCCAAAAGAATCCGGCGACCACATAGTCCAATCGTGTTTCCCGGACCACCGTAGCTCAGTTGGTATACACGTAAGGGGTCGATTAAGATGGTATCTGGCCCCCTGCCTGAAGGGGATTGTTCTGCAGGCAATACTTGTACGAAGCCAACATATATCATTATCCTGAGTCGTGTTCAAGAGTCAAGATAGCTGCACTGGTGCACTCTCCTATTATACCAGCAACGTACCTACTCCTGTAGCAAACCATTGACTAGACGATAAAACACCAAATGATTTGCCAAATCAAGGAAACTACGAGATTTTCTTTATTTTCGTGGGCTATAAATGAATTTACTAAATTCGAGTTTGTTTCTTCGCGGGGCCTGATCAATGGCTTCGGATTAGGCAGTATGAATTTCATTCCAATTCATTAAAATATGACGACAGAGCCAAGATTTCAGTTCTAAGTCATTACGAATAATTAAAAAAATAGCATGTGATGTTGGGTCACGCGACGGCTGTTCTGACCTCGTTGCGTCGACGATATTACCCTTTCGCCACGCAGGAGGCAAGCAGGCAAGCACTCGACCAACTCGACCAACTCGACCAACTCGACTCGACTCAAAGATTGTAATCACGCTCTGGATATTATTTTAGTTTGTAAATTATAGTCCAGCCAGTTCTTAGACAGGTATATTGAAAAAGTCACCCATTAGAAAGTTTATACATTGCAATAAAGACGGAAAAATAGAACCATTGACCATTAGTGACTATGTCTTTCATTTGACGTGTTAAGGTAAAACAATTTTGATAATCCGTGGTAAAACGTTACGAGAATTGATTCGTGCATGTCTCAAATAAAGACGTGTGTAGCGTGGGTGTAGTCAAATGGGAAAAGAAGGGAGACTGCAGAGGTATGGCCGGAAGGCCTGGCCATACATTATTAGTGCCATTCCAGAATTTGCCTTGTTAGGTGAAGGAAAATGACGGAAAACCGCAAGTAGCAGCTCCGTCTCCGGATTAACCGCACCAACTAGAATACGAGCCATAGACAAGATTCCCGGGAAAACGTAGCGAACACAGAGGAAACTAGCGGGCCGTGATAAGGTGTTTTCGCGTGGCTCCCATGCATAATCAAGAACGTACCTATACCTGGCGCCGAGATAATGCTAGCGGGGGAACAAATAAAGACAACACTCTCCCACCTCGCGCAATTATTTAAAAGTGGCGATTAAATCCCGAAGAAAAAGTCAAAATAAGTTCGAATTATGAAAATCAACAGCACTGGTGCACTGGCTTATCCAGAAATCCTAGGCGCAGAACACGTATTATACAGAAGTACAAGCGGCGTGTTAGGGAAAGGTGAGCGATCCACCTCAAAGCAAACCTTACCACTACATGGCATTGTTTATCATGTTTTATTCATAATATTGTAATATGAGCAAGCAAGCAATGGCCAGCAGTTTTCGAATGTAAGCCCGTGTGTGCCAGCCCGACCACGGATCCGCGATGCTTATTCGCCACGGTTTCGCTGGCGCGTAGACCGCAACGCGGGCCAGGGCCAGTACAACCAAACGCTGATTACATCGTCGTACGTGCAACGTCGCGACGCCGTCGACGCAGCGACGCCGCGCCGCGCCGCGCCGCGCCGCGACGCCGGAAACAAACGACGTCCGGTAGCTGAATGCCAAACAAGGTCCCGGTACTCGCTACTCGCGCTGGCTGGTGTACGCCATCACGGGGATTAGGTGCATGTCATTCCAGGGCAGAGGAAACTAATCCGCTTCAATCCGCGGCCAGACGATACTGGCGTTCTAAAAGTTGACACACGTGTTACTAACAAAGTGAACCTATGGTTGAAACTCGACGCGGCATTATGAGCCGACTTCGTATTAATGGATGGTTTTCTCGGGGCTAAGCTAGGTCGGTTGGTTGGGCGGTTTGGCCGGCCGGTTTGGGCGGTTTGGGCGACGGAATTGCGACTCACTACTAGCTGATGAATGGCCGTCTGTGACCCTAGCAGGAGGAACGGTGATCAACGGCCAGATACTTGGGGCTGGAATGGAGAACGGATTGGCAACTGTAAAAAAGTAATTTGTTACGTCTCCTACGAATGGTCAGCCAATTAAGGTGCTATTCTATTGTAATCCTCGGCCGTGAAATGGAGTAATGGCTGTGGGTTAAGAAAGGTGGGCAAGTGTTGTTCAATCACGAGTAGATCACCGCTGCGCTTAGCTGTAAACTTAATCTATTTAACAGTTTACATTTTCGATGCTCTTACCTATCGTCCATACGACACTTTCCGTCTCGCACTTTACAATTTGACTTGAAGTCTTCGAACAGTTTGATGCACTTCCTTTCTTGCTGGCACACCGATAGCGCATGGTTGCAGGTAGGCAATGCATCTACTGGGTATGGATCTTTTTCTGAAACGAAACAAAATTTTACATTAGGTATAGGTAATATTAGTTCTTGTTGAAAACCTTCCCGGAAATCCAAGTGATAGTAGACGCTTGCCAATTGGGTATTGTATGTACGCTTGAAAGTTTCAAAATAATTGTGGAGAGTACGTTGGCCGGATAACGAGCAATATTTCGCACTTTGTGCAAAGTTAATATTTAACTATACCCTGTTGCGGCTTTATGCGTTTTTATCGTAAAAATATTCAATTAGCATGGGGCTCAAACCTTTCATTGCAAAAGTTCAACTTGCATGAACACCAATACTCCACAATTATTAAGAGATCAAAATATCCTCCAATCATTTCGAATAACAACTTTATATAAACCTCCCAACTCGACTTATTAGCAAGTTTGCAACAAAGCAAAAAGCAATGAATATGGTTAAGGAAAGTGTCTCGAAGAATAAAATGATGGGCAGGTAAACTGAGTGGCAAGCGCAGCTGGTGCGTGCGGTATATCCGCGGTAAAGATAAGTTACCAGCCGGTCCCCACACATCGCCCGCTGCAAGGCGACAGCGCGGGCTTGAGTGTGCCACCGGCACGGGGCTCGAGAACGGCTGGCGGTCTCAGAAGGGACATATCGCGACGGTAATACGCCTCCTCAATGTGTCAATTACGGGGTACGTCGTTTCGCGTCACAGCGACGCCGCCGACGCCGACGCCCACGCCGACGCCGACGCCGACGCTGACGCCGTGCCGTGCCGTGTGTCAAACCAAGTATCACAGCTCGCGCATTTCTGTCACGTGACAACCAGACCAACAGCGCGTTTACTGACTGATCCTGGTGGCACACCAGGGCGAGCTTCATCAAGCGTTTTCTACTCGAAACGTCGTGCTGCCAAACTTGGATGAAAGTAGAGAAAGGAATATAGGAACGCGTGGAACGACAAGAGGGATATGTGATTGAAAGGACACAGATTATTACAATCAGCACTATTCTTTGGAATTTCCAACATTTCAATAAAAAAATTTTTTTTTCTGATGGTTTATACCTTCTGGTGCACACGTGGATAAAAAGTCGATGTTGTGACCATTTGGCCCAGAGCCTCGATCAATATCTGGTAATAATGCTGCTTAATTGATTGAATACCCCACTCCATTCTTTTCAATATGCTGCCGGCAAATAAATTTGACTGGGATCCCCGCGCATCGTATACCTTTTGGCCACGGGGTCTCCCTCTCAGCTGCTCGCTAGCGCGGCCGCGCTGTAAAATCTCTCGGCAGCTGCTTTGATACATAGATGGGGGTACGTAGTTATACGGGGCATAAATCTAACAACCTAGTATAAGATGGTATACTTCCACGCAAACTGAAACGACTAAGAAACCACTACGAAATTTCAAAAAATTTGATCTATTTCGAATGGTTTTTAAGGGTAATAGGAGCAGTGAAAGGCTTCAATTTACTGGCATAAGGTAGCACATAATTTAAAAATAGACTTGCCTGATTTTCTCAAATTGCTCGCGCCTTTCAGAAGTTGTATATACCTCTCATGCATGTCGTTATAGGTCACAAAAATAATCGAAGTCAATTCACGAACTTGGAATGGTGCACCCAAGTAGTGTTTTGTTCCTCATCCCGTAAAACGAACTTGACAAGCTGAAAGTATCAACGCTCAAAAAGCGTGGGTGAAAACATTTTAACGTGGTAGCCATAAATTTTGCAAACTCTCATTATTATCTGCAATATTTTATTATAATATAACCTAATTCCGTACATGGCTTAATAGAAAGATCGTCTAATCCTATTATGCATGGTGCACGTTTTGATAGCGGGACTCCGCCACTAGCGATTTACTAGACTAGTTCGTTACCTTAGCAAAAAGATGATCCCTAGTCACAAGCATGGGAACACTTTGACTGGCAAAGAATCGTGAAAATAGCAACAGCGTCGTGCGTGTCAAGAAGGATTGGAAGTGTGCGATTGTCATATCTCGCTTGACGACGGAGACGGAGAAAGGGAGCACGGGACGCGTGCTCACTCAGATAGATGATACGCGAAAGGCTAAGGTGTGTAGGTAAATTGACGCCAACGTTTACTCGCTCGCACATTCAATTATGTTGTGCTGTATGAACAAAGGATTGTATTGGAGGACGAGGCGGGCGTGTCAATATTTCCACTCATGAATTCGACATAATATGATCTTCAAAGCTATTGAAGAAAGGCTATGAGTTGTTTTGAAACGGCAAGGAACGTGAACTTTTCTCCGTGAGAAAAGTCGGATGTAAGCTGCGCGGAAAGCGTGGAAAGCGTGGATTGGCGGGCGGGCTGGCAGGCAGGCAATGCCATTCTGCCCAATGTTGCGTGAACAATGCCAGCAAGCGTCAAATATACATCTAGGAAGACGCGCGCTAGAAAGAAAGCTCAGTGGAAGATTGTCAACATGGCACCTCCACCGCAAGGATCTTGAAAATCCATGCACTCCCTCTTGACATAATCGTATTATTCTCCAGAGTCTCGAGCACTGCCAATGAAGCAAGACTTAGCGAGTAATTATCTATAATACATTCATGTTAAATATTCAGATTGCTAAATGATCTGGCTCCTTGTGTGCCAACTTTCCGTTTGAAAATCACAAATGAAGCCGTACAATTATATTAACATTCAAACAGACTTCATTTCGTTTGAAAAAAAATCAGTGGAGTGCAGAAATACTTGAAGAGGAAAGCTAAATAAAAATATTTATCCAAGTTTATTGGTATATTAGATAAGCTCACTAAGATGAAAAACTTTTAAATTCGTTATTCAAACTCAGTTATTAAAAAAATGAAACAAGTATCGATCCAGCATTTATTTAAGAGTTTTCACCTGAAGCTTCATAAATCACTTGCACGAGGTAGGATAATAGGGGCCAACCCGAGCCCCTCCCTCGCGCCCCCCACCCCCTACACCTCACCCTCCCCGACGGAGACGGAGACGGAGACGGGGGACGGAAAAGCTCAAGAAGAAAAGTTCGAGTTTGCTGATCTTCAAGATGCGAAAGCTGGGGCCAGCATCGTGCCCTGCTCAACGCCGGTCCTGCCACCATCACCACCGCCACCTCCACCGCCGTCTCCACCGCCTCCGCTTCTTACTTTGTCATCGAGTTGTACGCGACTAGCACGAAATATCTTCTACGAGACGAAAAGGCCTAATCTCCATGTTCTCTTCGCCTATACTTTGTACTTTATAACCCATTTACTTATGGTATTTTTTCCGACATCATGTCTTCAGGCAGAGGTGATTTTCAAACCGAAATGATACCTCGCCAATTAGCTCGATTTTGGCGAAGATAGTTAAGTTTTACAACTTGACTGTTGTCTGATCATTCTTCATTCGCTCATAATGTGAAATGCCCCGATGAAAGTTGTAAGGAGCAGGTGTGGCAAGTAATCTCATCGTGCACCTTGCTCGTCACTTCCCCTCAGATCAGACACAATGAGATATTAACAGGCTTTCATACTCTACTAACCAAGTTTTCTCCATTTTCAATTAGCTGACTATGAGAGTTTTTCTCGCAATTCAGGGATTATCGGAGTTAATACAAAAAGAAATCTCTTTACATGCCAATTGTTCGTGAATAAAATGAAGGAGTAAGAAATTAATCAGCAGCATGTCTCTGTTAACTTACTTTTAACGGGTATTGAATTCTTTTCACGCTATTCGTCAAAATGACGAATGGCTGATCGTTAATTAGATTGCGAGTTGCTTCAATGGACAATCAATCCTACATAATGCACATCTGCAGAACAGACTTTAGAAAATACAATGGGATGTGAAAAACCCCTTACATCCTGAAATCTATTATTTTTTGCCTATTTGGACTTCCAATACCTGGGGATTCAAAGTTTTATACTGTTTTTGAACTATATGTAATCCTATTCCCAGTTCGACAACGAATTATTCTGGCTATTTGCGACGACGGAGTCAACAAAAAACCACGAACGTAGGAGCGGCCAGGGAGTGAGCGGCTTTTAAGAAAGTGGTAGCTCGCTAGCAGGCAATCACACGGCTTGCGCGCTATAACATGTCATTTCATTTGCATACCCTACCCTCCCATGCCTCCCATGCCTCCCACGCCTCCCATGCCTCCCATGCCTCTCATGCCTCCCACGCCTCCCACGCCTCCCACGCCTCCCATGCCTCCCCTGCCTCCCATGCCTCCCACGCCTCCCACGCCTCCCATGCCTCCCATGCCTCCCATGCCTCCCATGCCTCCCATGCCTCCCATGCCCCCAATACCTCACATGCCTCCCACGCCTCCCATGCCTCCCATGTCTCCCATGCCTCCCATACCTCCAATGCCTCCCACGCTCACCTCCCTTACCCCGAAGCGAGATGCCCACCTCCCTTACCCCGAAGCGAAATGCCCACCTCCCTTCACCCGTAGCGAGATGCCCACCTCCCTTACCCCGAAGCGAGATGCCCACCTCCCGACCGTGCGCCAATCTCTGGATATTTTATTAGAGATTGCATTTTGAATACCGGTGTGAACCGCATACAAGTGTCTTGTACAAATTCGAACCATCTCGCGCTTTCTAGTCTTTATGCGCAGTATCCATACCAGCTTGGTAAATTTGCTGTAAAAACGGGCTTGCACCAGAGAGATATCGTTTGCCTCTGCGGTGTACCTCATGTAAAAAGGCCGTTTCGCCCTTTCCTGATTAGGCAAGCACTGGCTATGATCAAGACGAAAGACAATACCTTTCTGCGCTTACTTTCGTTTCTTCCTTCGATGAAACGCTGCGTTGCCGTCGGCAATGAAGGAACAGTTTCAAACACTGATCAAAGTCTTATCTGAACTACAAGTAGAAACAGCCAATACGATATGAAGCCGAAGTTTCCGCACAAAAGCAACAACTCGCACCGAGCGGAAAATGATTTAAATGAATTATATATCCGCTACATCATCATTCAAAAGGAGCTTCGACGGAATGAGAGTTAGCTTTTATTTCTAGCCGATGTTTGATATCGATGGCAAACATTTTCTGCTGAGTTTTAAATTCATTGCCCTGCTTTATTGACTGCATCTGCTAACTGATATGTGAATGTGGTTCAATCATTAGCTTTCTGTTTTTCACGCAATGTTGACCGAACCATTACAGCAAACAAATAGGCGCTCGCCCGTCTTCCGTAACGAGCCATGAATACGCGATCAGCGGCAAATCAACTATGCGACAAATGTAAAATTACGTTTCATTTATCGCGAATTGTTTACATTTATACATTGTAGGGTAAAAGACGAACAGACAAAAAATTAATGATGCTGTACGTAGAAAATTGACACCGAAATTCGAAACAAATGGAACGACGAGAACATTGTCATAGGTGTGCAAGAGTAAATCGTAGAAACGCAAACACACCATTTTATTGCTGTACGTACACCGGATAACGCCAAATCATATGCTGAGGTTTGCATGAGTAACTCTAAGCTAGGCGCACGCCAAATCATAGGTGTGCACGAGTAACTCTAAGCAAGACGCACGCCAAATCATAGGTGTGCACGAGTAACTCTAAGCAAGACGCACGCCAAATCATAGGTGTGCACGAGTAACTCTAAGCTAGGCGCACGCCAAATCATAGGTGTGCACGAGTAACTCTAAGCAAGACGCACGCCAAATCATAGGTGTGCACGAGTAACTCTAAGCTAGGCGCACGCCAAATCATAGGTGTGCACGAGTAACTCTAAGCTAGGCGCACGCCAAATCATAGGTGTGCACGAGTAACTCTAAGCTAGGCGCACGCCAAATCATAGGTGTGCACGAGTAACTCTAAGCAAGACGCACGCCAAATCATCGGTGTGCACGAGTAACTCTAAGCTAGGCGCACGCCAAATCATAGGTGTGCACGAGTAACTATAAGCTAGGCGCACGCCAAATCATAGGTGTGCACGAGTAACTCTAAGCTAGGCGCACGCCAAATCATAGGTGTGCACGAGTAACTCTAAGCTAGGCGCACGCCAAATCATAGGTGTGCACCAGTAAGACGCAGGTGTGCACGGGCGCGTCTTTGCGCATATACTCAACCATTTGAATTCAGATCGCAAGGAGCACCACTCCCAAACAGCCAGGGCAGGGTGTCAAATGACAGAACGATTACCTTCACGACGGCCGCTACTCGCAAATAATCCTAGGCCGGAGCGAACGATGCTCCGGTGGCGCGCCGAGCTAGATTTTGCCTGGCGATATTTTGCCAGCAATTAACTCGATGCTATCGACGGCCCCCACATGTCACCGTCGGTTTTTGCTCCCACGCCGACCGGCAGCGCAAGGCTTCGCTACCCCGGCCCTGCCCGGCCCTGCCCGGGCCTGTCGCAGTCTTCGCTATACGATATCTACGGCGAAAAACTCGTCTGTTCGGTCTACGAGCCTTATCGCAATCACTCGTACTACTGCCTCTCTGCACTGTAGCCCCCGAAGCGACGTATGAGCACGGTCTCCGCTCTCCGCTTCCATGTGGGACCGGCGCGACTTTGTTCTCGGTCTCCTTAGTTCGGACGTGTGCCGGCCTGGAGTACGCCATACGGCGCTCGGTTGTGGTGTTCAAACATGGCTGCATTCGTGTATCATATGTGTTGGATTATTTTGTTTCGAAAGACATTTGAAAACGGTACGAATTTGTTCGCGCATGTTGAAGTGCGATCGAAATACGTGAACCATATTAATGTTGTTGTGTTATTATTGTGACTTGTGAGTGTTGTGCGGTACCGGCTGTTTGGGAACATAAAGTGTTAATGCGCTGCAAGTCAACCACGATAGATTGTTATTGGAATTGTCATCGCTGCACTCAGTTTATGTAGAGCATGTCAAATGTGTGGTTATTTTTTGCTACTACCTATCACGCGTGATATTTATCAAATTGAATGAGCGGTTAGATACTTCATTAAAATGTCTTTACTGTGATGAGTAGGTTTATTTTGACCTACATTATCTGTCAGTTTACCGTCTTACAAGACTTTTCGTAGGCAGATGAAAAACATTCTAGAGTGTTTTTGTACAGAAATCATTTAAGAGAAAAAAAATCTGCGAGACTAAAATAAAACTCTTGTCAGAAATAAAAGAAACTGCACTACACTTTATATTTTCTATGGCACGATCTTGCCATTGAATTTGCTGTGTTATTGAATGCTTGCTTGTTAACGTTCGCTGTCGTCATTCTCTGCCTCCCGTCTCCGTCCGTATCCGTATCCGTCCTGCCATCCAAATCCCAGTCATATCTTCTTCCAGCGCGCAAAAGTGCATGCCGGCATGGAGAACCATGCATACAAATTTTCTGCACTTTAGCTTGCTTTTCTCCAGGTGAAAATATTGCCCTGCTGGATGCTCACAAACCGTGAACTTTGATGGAGCTGTAGGTTTCATCTCCAACAAACTGGCATGATCCAAAATTTGTGTTGGGTAGTGACTTTTTCCGACTTTCTTACCAAATTCTAATCAATGTGTAATTTCACCGTATTTTTTTTACCTCCACTGTTATTTGGTCGGAATGCCCCGAGGTATAACTGTTTTCGCCACATTATTCCATGTCAAGAAATCAAAACTCTTTAATTGATTTGACAGCATTTATATTTGCATTAAACGCGATTTCAATTCTTTCGATGTTTTTCAAAATTATTAATATTCAAGTGCTCTGAATCTTCTCCGTGGTTCGTACGACAACGACCGCACTTGTGAACGTGAGCGTTGATGCAAATGGAAGCGGAGCAACTAATTGCTTAGCAGGAAAATCTGGATCAAAGTATCAGGAACGAGCGAAATATGCTTGAATAGATAAACAAATTAAGGAGAAATCCTCTGGTATCGGACTTGACTCTGCTCCTCGGTTATCTGCGAAGGAATAAGAAATATAGCGCACACGTCGCGGCGCACTATCTCATGGAAATCTAGCTTTGCG
Organism: Nemoura dubitans; assembly: GCA_921293005.1. Taxonomy (NCBI): domain Eukaryota; kingdom Metazoa; phylum Arthropoda; class Insecta; order Plecoptera; family Nemouridae; genus Nemoura; species Nemoura dubitans. The sequence continues at coordinate 19,752,863 of OV121073.1, read as the reverse complement.
GGTCTCCTGCATGAAATACTCGCTCGCTGCCGCGAGAAACGAAACGGCGTGCCCGTGCCCGCAAGCTGGCTGCAGCGCGGCACAAAACATGCCGACCCGTACTACAACTTTACCAAATCACTTAAAATTCCCTTTTAACGTCTATTACATTCCTGTCGACATAAATAAAAGTTTGTAATTGAAAGTGAATGATTTCACTACGCAGTTGAGTTCACCATTTGCAATGGGGAAAAAAATAATCTTATACTGGGAAATGTTTGTTACGTACATCAGCTCCTAAAAATAGAAATAATTTTCGGAACTTTGTTTTCAAATAAAGGTGTGGGTAATGCTGCGATCAAACCACAACACTCCGCTGTGTACAAAAGTCAACAACAGCAAAACTTCTCGAACAAAATATCTGCTCCCATTGTCTAAAGTTAACAAGGTATAACAATATGCAGTGTTGGTTCCCTTTCAATAAACTTCTGATACCACCCAGGTATACAATATAAATACATTCAGACAATAGTTTAATGAAGAACTGATCTTATTGAAGCGCTTTAAACTCTAGCGTATCATTGTGTCGGTTCCGTTCATTGCAGAGGGCGCATAGCTACGTGCTTATATGAAATGTATAAATATATAATATGCGTACAATTAAATTCTGTCTTTGTCAAAGCTATAGACTTACCTTTCTTGAGCACAAAGATGCATGGATGGTCGAACAAGAAGTCCCTGAATGAGTTACATTCAGGATCGACGTGAGGCTCCCGGCACAAGCACGTGGGCCGAAAGAAAGGAAAGGCTTGCAGGGTCCTCAGGGCAGCCTGGCATTTGGTCACCGTCACAGTCGAGCAAGCCACTGAAACAATCGAAATGCAATCGATGATGAAATCTGCCAACGGGTTCTGCAAGCCGTTAGCGATGCTGCGGTGCCTCGCGCTCCAAAAATGGGGATCATTGAATTCAGAGCTTCGACGATGTGACATACTCACGTTCACATCGTAAGCTTATTCGTATGGCTTTTAAAGCACATACCATTTCCTTAGCTACTTTCAATTTCTTTCTCTTTGGGGTTCCTTTCCCTTGCCATTCTAGCATTACCAATGCGCATAAAAGAGGATAGCACGGAGCCACCCTATTGCAGCATTAAAGTCATATTCATCTCTGTCTCCATGCTCAAATTATGGCCTTATATATAAGTAGTATGGTATATAAGTAAAATTGTACGCTAACGTTGGAGTATCTAAGACGGGACGTGGCGATGGCCATTCATCGTCGAGTGCAGGTTTAAAGCACGAGGGCGGCTGGGCGGCAGGGCGTCAGGCCAGGCCACCAGGGCGCCAGGTCGCCTTCGACTCGGCACCGAGCAATTCCCTGAGCCCTGGCTGCACTCGCTGCTGCTAATTTCATCGTAAGCCCTGTGTTGGGCCTGGGGGCAAAATGTCTACTAACTAAGCATAGCATAGCAAAGCATTAGCCATTCATAATGCTAACGTATTAATTAACACAGCGATATTAATTAATATAATATCGTGAAGCCATGATTTAAAGTACACCTTGCTTGGCTAAATAAACAGTCGACTGAAACGCGAGTTGGTACTGTGGAATACTTATGATGCAAGCAACTATGTAAAATAGAAAAAATTGCGAAAGAATTTAATTTTGTTTGGCCAATGTTTGATTTCGGTAGAGTTTAAGCGAAAGACGCAGTCGTAGACGTTCCGTTAAACATCGCACGTGAGCTGTCTGACGCAAATCTTAATTAACCTTAATTCCTCGTTAGAGAAACTCGTGTATTGGATAATCAAAAACAACCCAATTAAACCAATCAGCTCCAAGTATTAAGCAAATAAATACTCATTATTAAATGCATAACTATAATCTAACCGTCATTTGGGTTAGTTGATCAAGATAAAGCAAAACAGTTGACTTGGTAATTAGCTTTGTAATGCGATTCTCCAGCACATCGCCCCGTCGAGTCTAACCCCCCCCCCCCCCCACCAGCCCCACGAAAGTGGCGCGCACATTATATCATTATAATAATGATCAAGTCATAGCATTAGAGCCACTTGGAATTCCCTGTGACTCGCCTGCAGTTTGTGTCATCGTCTCGTCTCAAGGTAATTACGCGCACGTCACGCAGTTTGCGATACGACGCCACTTGCTACGCGTAACGTCGCCGTCGTCGGCGTCGGCGTCGGCGTCCAACGCGTTCCCATTCGCTTTATATACCTCTCAGATGATCAGCCAATAGTTTGACAATGTCTCCACCAAGCCTCCCTAACCGCATTTGCGAGTTGTTGAGCGCTTGGCGGCGGGTTGTTTCATTCAGCTGAGCCACAATGAAGTTGGATTGTGTAATAAGTACACAAGAGTGTTACAATGTTAGAGGCTCTGAAAGCATGTGCACGTGAACCTGCGACTCGCGGCCACAGTCACGGCAGCTACAAAGCCAGGGCGCCAGTTTTAAGAGGGTTACGCGAGGCCAGGGCTGAACAGAGAGTGGAGAGCACGCGGAGATTGTCAGGTTTATTGAATGTTGTGTAGTGTCCGATCGATAGGCATCCGAATTGTATTCAAGACGAACGTGAAGTAGATGAGCCAAGTCGCAGCTGTCGAGAAAAAAGGAGAGAGACGACGGAGGAGAAGAAAAAAAGATGCGTGCCATTCACTTCTAAAGTGAGCTTCCAATTTTCGTTTCGGTTTAATAGAATACGAATACTTGTCGCGGAATAATATTAGTCTCCTTCGAAAACAACTTGATGGCTGCATTAGTGCATGTTGGGCGAGAGACGTTCAAAATCTGAAATCTATTCTGACGGGTGGTGCGGGCTGGCCTGGGACTCGTGGAGAGCGACGCGGTCGGGATTGTGGATGGTTGATGGGAGATGGGGGGGGGGGGGGGGGGGGGGGGGGGAGCGGAGGCATGCAGTTTTCTGGGGTGTATGTCCGCGTTAATTGGGACCCCCCGCGACGAGGTTGTTTAGCTTGGCTGAAATCATATTGTCACGGCATCTGGTGCCATCTGGCTTGTCGGATCAACAACCGACATCGTAGGCCTGCACCCAACTGCCATCCGAAACCAGTCCGTTATCAATACCATGAAATGCATCTAGACCACATTTGTGGATTATCATCGCGCAAAGCATGTACGCTTTGCGGGAGGCTGCGAAGAAAATTTCCCTTAATGCGCTTGTGTTGAAAATGATTGTATTAATAATTTTCCTTAAAAGCTTGCCAAACTGGTCAGCTACGATAGAGCTAAATTCTACGGCGGGTATTAATTTCTTGACGTGGGAACTGTCAGACTCAATCTTGGTGTTGACGACGTAATGTTAGTAAATAGAATTGTGCTGCAGCGAGCAATTATTTATTCAGTGACCGGATGGTTGGTTAAGCTCCTCCATTAAATGAATACAAGCTTTAAATGTGGATTCCAGTTCCTGAACTGTGGAGGGGGCCTTGGGGAAGGGGGGGAGGAGGGGAGGGGACCGGATGAACATCACGTTGCTTGCTGGAAAGGCCAGACGCAACGTTTTAAGTTGAACACATCTCGATAGCCACCAGCCTACCTACCATAACAACAACTTGCTTATCCAGATCTAGCCCGCTCTCCATCGCGACACATTAGCAAGGCGGGTTTACTTCAGTGAAATTATTTCTATATTTGGAAACGAAAAAATCAATAAGCTAGCACTGAAAGACGCTATATAGCCCACTCCTAGTGAAGATTCCACTTCACCTTTCGTCCTTTCATACCGGGGTGCATGCACACTCAGTCCCCACTCGCAGTCACGCTCGCCGCTGCTCTGACTGGCGACTCCACGTCGCGAGCGTAGAGCGTAGAGCGTAGAGTGTAGAGCGTAGAGCGTATAGCGTAAAGCGTAAAGCGTAAAGCGTAAAGCGTAAAGCTGAGTACTCGGCACCTCCACCAGTAGTGGCACGTTTGTGTCCACGTGGCGGAACACGGGCCTTCGTCCACAGGGTCACACCCGTCCCGTACCTGACCCGCACCCGTCCCGCACCCGTCCCGCACCCGTCCCGCACCCGGCCCGCATCCGACCCGCGACCAGGTTCACCCTTGAACGCTGACATCTGCTTAACCACACTTCCTTTGCGAATGAAGAAAGTTTGACGTGAATTTCCGATGATAATATATTCAGTCGAGTGGTTTTGTCTCGATATCTTTCAAAGCAAAGTTAACAAGTCGCATCGGTCGAATGAATCCTTTTGTCGCAAGGGATCTTTAGAAACGAAATCTCTTGCTCTCTAAAACTTGACACCTATCTGTTCTATTTCAGAACCAACCTTTCATTCCTTGAAATTAAATAATGTTTCCTAACATTTATTAAAAACGGTGTAATTTTATTTCTATTCTCCTGCGTGTAGCTCGCCCACTTTGGTGATATTAAAATGTTTCTTGGAAATGAATACGCGAATTATTTTGTGTGACGGCGGCGGAGGTTTGCCTCTGGGCACCTTTCGTCACCTGGCTTCAACGTGGCGACTGATCACTGTGATACTGTGCGTGCTGAGCCGCGTTGAGCCCCTGCCCCCCCCCCCCCTCAACCCCTCAGCACCCTCAGCCCAGCCTCAGCACCAGTTTTATTCCAAACCTCAGCCCCAGATCTAGACACAAGCCCAGCCCAAGTCACAATCTGGGCCCCAGCCCCAGCCCCAGCCCCCCACCGCCGAATGCCAAAGAAGTACACCATCCTGATCATCGTGAAGATTCAACCACATTTCCTACTTTTACTTTAATTACGCGTGAGCTTCGTTGCTAGAAAGACCAAAGACCACAAATTGTGTTTGCAAGACAGTCTCTCTAATAAGCAACCAGTGGACGCATCCGAAGAGCCGCAGAAAAATAATAACACTGAGAAAATAAACCTTGTAATATCTTTCAATGTAAATTAATTGAAAAACACACTCGGGTTAGCAGCTGTTGAATATTCGTTGTACACTTCGTGAAGACTTACTCTTATGCAGTGCACAATGATGATAACCAAGTCAAATTTGCATTGAGTTCGCGATTCATGCCAAGTAACCTTTGAAAAAAACTGCCGTATTATAGGAAAATATAATTTAGCACGCACTTAGCAAACTGCATTTGAAAGGCTATCGCAGCAACGCGAATGATACATGCTTCTTTAACATCACGTGACCGTATCAATAGCTATCAACAAAATAGAATTTAAAATTAAAGCAATACTTTTGCCAAACCAGGAGTGGCGTTTACCACGGCACCATACGAGTGAGTCTCTGTTAACATCATCAACTTTTCATTTATTAATTTAGCAGGCAATGAGTGTGGTTTTTCAACTGTGGAAAGCACAAACGGGGAAGGTTAACTGTAGCCCTCAGGTGAAACAGAAACACATGACTAGACCACCCCAGGGCCGCGAATCACGATACTATACCTACTTGTTTCACTTAAGCATTTCACATTTTCTACTCGCAAATTTTACAGACTCTTCCCATATATAGGTATATTCTCTATGGCTACCTGCGTATGCACACAGGGCATGTTTTCGCAGCAAGCCTTACAAATGGGGGTATCAAGCTTAATATTCGAGCCGTGCCGCACAGAATAAAACGACACACACACACACACACACACACACACACACATTGAAATATTTTAGAACACCATCACCCTGCACACAGAAATGATGGCGACTGTAGAGGTGATGCTCTCCTGTAGCTCTGACTATCTGAACGATTTTTAAAAAAATCACAAGAATCACGCATTTTCTGTAAAATACATTTCACCATTCAGCCCCAACAATTTTAAGCGGTACAAGCGAGAAATATTAAAAAATAAATCGCCAATCTGACGCGTTCGATTAGTACATCGATTTTGTCTGTACCCATACGCACCCATAGCTGTCGTAAATACGTTCCCTCGACAATAGTCAATATGGAGGCTTGCTTAACTCTCAAGTTTAGGTATTCTGCTCTTCTTTTTCTAGCTTTCTTCTGTAGAATCTGTCTCGAGGGGAGGAAGGTTCGCGTCCCTTTCCGTCGCATCGCGTCTATTATTACGTTCCTTCTGTCTCTTGTAGCACTCGCAGAATGTCAAAGCCTGCAATATAAGTGGGCGCTCACACTAGCCCGGTCGGAAGTACATCGCATTCACAGTACCTATGACTCTATAATAGCAGAATAGCAGGATGCTACCTATACAGAGAGGCGTTATGCTGGTTATACTACCATAGGCTTTACAGGTCGGCATCGTTCAGGCTAACCGTATCCGACGTTTCTTTACAGGTGAGCTTGGCCAGAACACATCCCATAATGTGATGAATTGATGATCAGCTACAAGGAGGAAACAGCACTTTAACGTGCCACTTCTTCTTCGCTAGTTCGCCAAAGTTCGATTTGAATCAGCGGCTAGCAGACAAGTGGAAAGTTGGCGCAAAAAGTCTACGGTCTGATTGCGGTCCTATATCCGCGCTGATAGCTGCACTATCTTTCAGAGGGATCCACCTTCTACTTTAGATTACTCTTAGGAGAAGCTGAGGACATCAATACTCATTCATGTTTCAAGCTACAAATTGAAGAGTGGGTTAAAATTTAACCAGTTCAAGTCAATCTTGCGGGAAAGTTTCGGGCGGTTCGGCTTTGGCCGTGACTGTCCACTCGTTGGACTAGAAGCTATTGAATAGCGCAAATAATTCCGAATTGCGTCCGTGTCAACACCAACAAAGAAAACTCACGCGTTGACACACCCTTCCTTACTTTAACTAAACTACTTGATCAGTGTCAGGCTTGCTTGTATGATATTGCTATATACTTTCAGCACACTTTCAGATCTCGTATCAATAATTTGTTCAAGTTATTGTACACCCATGTGACCTTTTCTTGAACTAATGGCTCGCGTGTGCTTTCCCCAGTTTAGCATATTATCAAACGAAAAATTCGAATGTATTATGAAAACGCATCACATAACATAAAATTGATTATGAACCAGGCCGCATTTCGGCCACAAAAATCACTTCATTTACATTCTGGCGAACATGCATGCATGTCTAGCTTGCCTCAACGTTCGAGAGTTCCTAAAAGCTGGCTTGCACCATACCAAGCTCGGACGGCACATTATAAAGAACAACATTTTAATAAAATAAAACACATTGAGTGTGTTAGAAAAGTATAAATCGATTAGCGGACGCATAAAGCACCAGAGCTGCCCTCACCGACTCTCCGCTGCCTTTTGGTTTGCATAATGAGTTGGTTATCAGCCGCTCGGATCTCTTGTTTGCGTGTCTGCACTCAGGTAAGTTAGTAACCTTTGATAACTCTCCACTCGAATCTACTCGGCTCCACTATGACCAAGTCGATGTGGCCACCCTAGGGCGACGGTCACATGCACATCGGACGTCCGTGCTTCGAAGCACGCCGCCGCGAGAGCTAGAGTCGCAGCGGCGAGCAGAACGACATAAAAACGATTCAAAATCAGAACTTCCATGCCATGAAATAACGCAATGAAATAATGAAAGATCCCTGCACAAATATCATCAGAAACTGTTCAAGCTAATCGTCATGTTGGTTTAGTGCACAAGTACTTTGTAAATTGTTACATTATTACAGATAAAAAAAATAGGAGAATGAGAGACTAAGAAATGGAAGAAAAATAATAAATTGGTGGTTATTTGTGTAATCTCTTGTGCGACAAGAAAACCTACACCATTTAGTTTGGTCTTAAATACGAAACCGATTAATGCAATCGTATTGGGGAAAAACTCGACGAAGAAACAAAAATTTCGTAATTTTTTTTGGCTCGCTTATTTTTTTCTTGCCTAAAGACATTAGTAGAGTATGAGCATGTTCATTTGATTTGAGAAAGATATAAGGGTCAGCATAGTTGATTGGGGTCAATGTTTTAGGAAAAATATTTTTATTTGTTTAGGTTGAGGAAGTGCCAAGTTTGCTCTGCGGGCTGCATTCAGTAGCCAGATTTAAAGATTTCGGTGGGTCTATTTGGGTGGGCCCAATTAAGCATGCGATACACTAAGAAACGCTGCCAAAGTGTTTGCGTTGAAGATAAGCGTAGCGGTTTGGAACAGATACGTTGAATGCTTAACGTCGTAAACAGCCGATGTGTTTATTAGTATTTCCAAGTTTGGTTACACACAAAGTCACAATAAAGCTGTGGGAAAATTTTGAAAAAAATACGCAATTTGCGAAAAATTTCCGTATTTTCCTAATTTTCTCAATTCGAATGTTGCTCTTTTTTATTTGAAGGCGAGGGGTATGGAGGATTTTCTTGATAAACGCAGGGGGTCTAAGTTGAGAACAAAAAAGACGCCCTGAAAATGTCATTGCAATAGAAGCAGGCGTTTGGTCTGTAGGGCGCGCGCAAACACACGAGAAAACAAACAAACAAACAAGCAAACAAAACAAACGCACACAAGTGCTTTTTTTACCAGTAGTGAAATTGATTCGGTTCGCTCGCTACGCTCATCAATCACAGTGCGGTTGCAGTCTATTTTGGTTCTCCCCTACGTATTGAACACCGTTTTTGAAATCGTGGAAGTGCCAAGTTTGTTTTGCGGGCTGCATTCCGGGGTCAGATTTAGGGATTATCGGAGTATCTATTTGGGAAGGTCAAGTTCAACACAGGATTGATGACATATAGTCTCAGTATTGTGTATTACTCCCTCGTTCGAGTAATCTCTCGTTTTGGACCCCGTTTTTAAAACTTTACAAGTGCCAAGCTGCTCTGCGGGCTGCGTTCAGGGGTCACCATTATGATCGCGGATTATCAATTAGGTTCAATGTTTCCAATCTAAAGTTACTTAAGTACTATGTGAAAGCTGTGGAGATGAATTAATTTGGATGTCAACGTCTTTCCAAAGTTATTTTTAAAATATGTTATAAGTTTTGGCGCTGTTTTAGAGTAAAATATGACGGTGGCTCATCTTGTTAGTCCCCTCTGGTTTTAATTACCCACCGGATGCTTTTCTCTATCTTGAAGTGTAAAATCACAAATTTTCTTTAAAATTCCATCCTAAAACCCAATTTATAGTGGTCGTATAACCACGTAAAGCCAGCTGAACTAACAACCGTGATTTTTCTGATTAAAATAAACAAGTACACTCACAGCCACTGTTTGCTTATAGTGCAAATTTATTTCATGTATTTCCCACTAACATCTCGCGGCCTCTTGTGGTTCAATAACAGTGGTTTTAATTTTATGAGAAGTGCACCGACAAAGTAAACTACCATTTCAAGTAGACATAAAGCATTGCTGGCAAACTGTCAACTCTCCGTGAGCTATTGCTATCACAATGTTTTATGGTTATTACCATAAAAGGAGCGTCTATTTGTTCGATTCGATACATTTATTCGGCGCCACGTGGACATTTTAAATTACGATTTCTCCGTGGCTGCACGCCCGTATCGAAAACGGCCTTAAATCGTCTTGGCTGACTCGGCAAAAACATATACCTACAGTGAAGTTAATACAGTTCCTGCCTATTTTCACGTATTTGCAGTTGAATCAAGTAGTACGATTAAACATTCCGCTCTTTTATAATCTTACTTACATTCAAGCCGTCACATTTTGCAAACAGATTTATCCATATACGTGCTGTAAGAACAATGTGTAGAATGTGATGATATTAAACATGGCATTTCTCTAGAATACATCGCAGCTAAACGGGCGCATTTGAAACCAATCTTCCATTCCAATGTGCGACGAAGAAGTGAACTGGCTTGAGTGCACTGGTGCATGGGCTAATTAGTGCAACGTGCAACGTGCAACGTGAAAGGGGCAACGTGCAACGTGCAACGTGCAACGCATTATTTGACCAGGCAGGCATGCCGCCCTCACGTTCGTCCGGCGGCCGAGAGAACAGACAGTTAACCCGCAGTTTAGAGGCGACGCCGACGCCGACGCCGACGCCGACGCCGACGCCGACGCCGACACCCTGATTCCATTGTTTGCTCCAGTAGAATTAAGCGAACTAATATAGTTCATAAGATATTGACTGTAAAATTAGTCAACATATTTTCTTATTTGATGGCTCGTGGATGTTTAAAAATGCAACGAGTTTTAGATATTTGCATACGAAATGCATTTGTTCCCTTGTACAATGCAGTACATTCGTTTATTGTTTATTGATTATTTTTTACATTCCATGTACATTTTCGTTGTGTTTGCCTATAGTTCATAGAAAATAAAAAAATATAATACATGTTAATCATATTTACAGGCTTTGGACATTATTGTCATCTTACTCTACCCATATGTCTGTGACTATACTAATTAAAATCTCGAGCACAAGGATAATATTTTACCTACAGTGTGTTGTATACGACATTCGATTTTATTCATATGTTTTCGAAATAATTTTTTCACAAAGGACTTAATAATTCGATAGCTATATTTTATTTACCCCATTTGAACAATGATTTTTTTTACAAATAATTCCAGCTGATAAATGCATATGTCTTATAAACACTGGAATCGTCAGGTTTGCCTATTTCCGTTTCACCATGCCGGCTGTCTCCGAAAAGAATTATCACTAAATATGATGGGGCTGGCGATTTATTTTCGTTTTATGCATGCCGAACGTATTTGTATACTATAATTAAATCGACCTTTAAAGATGTTTACATTTCACTCAAAACTTTCATCCAAGTGCTTTTAACGGAATTATCACATTATCCACGGAAAGTTGTTAACTCAATTTACTATAATCCAGTTTATATGCAGTACCGCTAACAACCTGCACTAAATTATTTCCCACTCAACTCAACTAAATCTAGGATATATTCGTAGCCCCTGCGTCTTTGTGACACGCTTTTGGCCACGAATAACTCATATGCGTTTCACGGTGCCAGACATTTCGGGCCAGCAACGTGCATTGTAGGTAATTGTACCCCCTGAGAGTCATAGGGTCGGCTATAAACACCAGAGGGAGGGAGCCGCAGAGGCAGCTAGTGTAGGTAGAGCGCGGTACGGCATCAGAGTCTGCTGCACAGCCAGGAGCAGAAGCACCAGAGAGAATAGGAGCGGAGGCATGAGATAACAACTGCCAACTGGTACGATCTAGGAATGGAACATTTTGGTCTCGTATCATGATGCGAAGAAGAGGTGTAATATCGCTGTTGTTATAATAAACGATACGTAGTAAAATAACGGGCCGCGCGTTGTGACACGGATGTTCCTCACCAGTACCCTGGGCCTGCTTACGTTTGACAGTAACTGCCCCGCTCTCTGATTTGCTCATTAAAATGTGAATGAGCGTCCTTTCGCACAAGTACAAAACGCAATTTGACTTTGCTGGTTAAACAAAAGGTATTGTGATTTGAAAGAAACTATTCTGCTCTGAACGCGAAGGCGCCTCTAACAAAATTTACACAGCGTTAATTTCTGGTTCATGGAATCGTATCTCATCTTGTCTGGATGCTGTAGCGTCGTCCAGCACTTGGCCCACGAGTGACATCGTCTCATTCTAATTTAAATTTGGTTTATTGAGCCTGCAAATTGCCTCACTTTAAATGTATCATTATATACCTTTGCTTGTTTCATTTTTTTACGAATTATACGTGTCTTCCTATTCTGAACTATGTACAACTGGACAATTTTGCGAGAAAAAATTTAAAGCTATACAGCTCTCTACACAAGACAGTAGAGGCTGTAGTTCTTAAAATGACGATAAAGATTTATATCTCTAGCCAATATGGAACACTCCGTAGCTACTCTTTTGGCTGATGCCAACAATTCGATCGTTTGCAGGTCTCTAGGTTTCGTTGGTTTCTTTCGACGAGGCACTGAATTTTCTATAGAAATCTTTGATTTAAAATTGATAGCTAGACTTTAAACCCTTGATCGAATTGATTAAAATCGTTGCTGACGGTTTGAGGGAATGTCGGCGAGCGTTTCGCGGTGGAGAAATTCTATATAAATACTCGTGGCTAGAAAATGGCATTTTCCGTAAAGAAAATGCGTCGAAGCGTAGCCAAGGGAATGTAAGGAAAAGTTATGCCAAATTCTTTCGTAAAATGCTACTGGTAAAAAAACGATCTCTATTTTATGCCTATCTGCATTTTGTTGTTGTTGTTGTTGTTGTTGTTGTTGTTGTTCAAGATTTTGGCGTTGTTGTTGTTAATTTTGTTAATGTTGTTCTGTTGTTTCTCTTGTATGCTATGTTCTTGTGTTTATTGTCCATTACAATGCATAACATGCCTGTACATGATTTGTAGTCTGATAAAGCTCTATACATTAAGTCGTTCAGCGCGTAACTTACAAATACAAGAAAAGATCGCCTTTGCTTGTTCCCAGTCGCAAAAATATTATTGGAGCGGCAGCTGAGCCAAGGAAGAATCTAACAAACGATCTTATTATCTTAGACTTGCTTTATGGACCTCCTTCATTAAACGCTAATTTTTGGTTATTGATTTGATTTCTTCTCGTTACATCTGACTTGATTCAATTTTTATTCGGCCTGCCATTTGGTTGTTTCTCTCTTCTAATCAATGATGATCAATTCCGGAGCAAGACGCCGGCTGGGAGCGCGATTAACTGTGCAAATACTCACCAAATAATTTTCTTTCCCCTCCTTTTGTGTCCAGGGCTTTTCCTCTTACCTCTTCCCACCTCCCACTTCCCACTTCCCCACTTTCCAATTGCCACCGCCTTCCTGTCTTCCGCGATCAGCTATTTCGACTCGCGTCAGAGCGGCGTGTAGGAAACGGCCCAAGTTGAGGTGGCCCTGGCTTTCTTACCTATCCGCCAAAAGACTCCATCCCCCCCCCCCACCCCACCCCCACCCCCTCACGAGCCATACCCCCCTCACACACATGGAAGGGCTACGTCAAGTCGAGGGCAGCCAAAGCAACACAAGATAATATGATTATCAAAACATGGAGTTTGAAAAGTTGATCATCTACAAAGCTCCGAGGTAGTCTTCAACTGTTTTGAAGGATGGGGAGCCAGGACTCGGATCTTCACGAGAAAATTTTGACACAGGAGAATTCTACGTAAGAAAGTTCATGTGTAGGTATATAGCATAGCTTGGAACTGCACTGCATACTATAGATTAAATAAGAGTGCTCGTATACGAGCACAGAGGTTAGCATCATTGCTCTTACCCGAAATACGTCAAGGACCAGGTAAATATGCACGTAATGATCTCTTTTCAATATATAAATAACAAGCAGTAAGCAGTATAGTGCCGATATATGGGTAGGTTTATCATTGAGTATGTAGCAAGGGCCAAGGACTGCATGGTTGTAAATTATTCAAGGCATTCTATCGATCTGTGCCTCTTCTCTCTTCTCCACACGAGGGTCAGGTGCCCTCATCTCAGCTCATGCTTATCTCTCATGCTCGGATTATTAGAGAGCGAGAACCACCGCGTCTTTCTATCTCCCTGCACGCTTGCAAGGTGCAAGCATATGCTTAAGGCCCGAGATGTTGGGGACTGTGCGATGTGCGAACATGTACGCGTACGCACCGGAGATGCGTTTCGCGATGATAGAAATCCCGCCGCTCTTTATTTCCGAAATTGAATGACTTTTCAACGCATATTTCCCATCGTGTGATTTGAGCCTATCGTTCATGAAGCTCTGTGCACGGGTCGGGCTTTGCTTATTTTATGAGTACAACTATCAGCGCCAGCTTTTGCCGTGCCATGCAATAACTGCAGCGCAGCGATGGGAACGGGCTTAATAAAATGAAACCATACAATGTCTCAATATCAGCGTGAAATACCAGTCTCAATAGGCTGCTGCTGTTATGATCGTCTTTCGTTCACCTCGCCTCGCGTTTTTCATCAATAAAATCTGATGTACGGAGCGGGGACGGACACACAATCTCCGAAATCAAAGAGTCATTGGAAATCTACCGATCAGCTTCGAATAGAGAAATGACTGCACTAACGAAAAAAAGGACAAAAAATGAAGAATCCATTTTAGGGAGCCCTTACTCGTCGCAGGGTCCAATTTCGATTACAGGAATTGCCATTGTTCCGTGAAGGAGATACAAGAACTAGGCGCAATGGTTCGCTCATTCGACAATCGCCATTGATCGTGGAGGGGGTGGGGGCCCTGGTCCCGACAAGCTCACCGCCATCGCCGCCGCCTCCGCACCACCGCAAAGATTACTTGAACCTAAATACGTATGTCCGCACAAAATTTAGTATTTTTTTTTCATTAAAAATGAAAAGAGAATTGTAAAAAGGCCAGTTGAAAGATCAAAAGTTTATAGCAAAGATGTTGAACTGGACTGCGAATTCCAGATGCCATGATATGATGATAATTAGCATTTGGCAATTACACTACGTTTATTTGCCCCAAGTTAATTAATAAAGATGTTCTTCTTAAGAAAACTCAAGTATAAAATATAGATATATAGGGAGGCCATAGAAACTGGCAATGTTACAGAGGTGAAGTAATAAAGTTTGTGTAGAGCTTACAATCTGTGATTTAATTTTAAAAGACAATATAAAAGAGAGTGCCGGAGGGCCAGTGCCATGGCATTTGCGTTTCACTTCACCAGATATGATAACAGTGCAAACCATTTACTGAAATAACCAGTTCGTACCCCGAACATTTTTCCGACCCAAGAGTTATTCTATCGTCGGTTGGAAAATGATGTGTTGTTATTAAGAGTGCGGTTGCATAAAGGTTTGTCACGGTGGTTGGGGCATCTCAGGGAGCACAAGGCTTCACACAGCCAAGCCAGGGTCACCCCTGTTAGGGGTGCTCTTGCCAGGGGTGCTCCTGCCAGGCAGGCTGCAACCAGGCCTCCGAACAGATAAGTTGATCGTCAAGTTTGCGGCACAATCATCTTGAAGCTCACGCACACGACACTTGATCAGAGCTCTAAGCTAAAAATGTGATGTAGTTATCTTGGCTGCCGACGCTGACGCCGACGCCGCCGCCGCCACAACCGCCGCTGCCACCGCGCGTCCTACCCTTGTGCTTGCCACCCACTCCCCCTATTCAAACACAGATATGTGCAGTGCAAACTTGAGGCAGCAGCGTGCTCTCATTATAGCCGGTCGTCAAAATAGAGTCAAGTGACGATAGCCTGAGCCGCGGACGCAACGCAATGCAACGCAACGCAACGCAACGCGACGCAACGCAACGCAACGCAACGCAACGCAACGCAACGCAACGCAGCGCAACGCAACGCGACGCAGCGCAACGCAACGCGACGCAACGCAACGCAACGCAACGCGACGCAACGCGACGCAACGCGACGCAATGCAATTCAACGCAACGCGACGCAACGCCACGCAACGCAACGCGACGCAACGCAACGCAACGCAACGCAACGCAACGCGACGCAACGCAACGCTACGCTACGCTACGTAAAGCAACGCAACGCACCGCAACGCGACGCAACGCAACGCAACGCAACGCAACGCGACGCGACGCAACGCGACGCCACGCAGCGCACCTCGACTTTACAATCAGGGTTAATTCAAATATAAAAAAATCAATCGCGGTACATGGTGAGCCTCCCGCGCCCCATGAACAACATTGCACATCGCACCTCAGCTCAGCTCATTAACGAGCATTGTGGGTAACTGCAGAGGGGAAATTTTTAATTGGAGATGAAAATCTGCAAAGTTTGTTGACATGTCTTCAGTTTTTACGTCTCTTTATAAAACCTACCGACGGAAAACATATTCATAGTTGAGTATTCTTTTCGGCGCAAAGATTAAAACAGAATCGGCACAATGCGTTTTGTCGCTAGTCGCAAATCTCTAGTGGAATGCAGTTTTGCCCCGACTGCCTAGAACTTTGAGACGAGATGCAGGTGAAAAGTAACCACAAGACGTGGGTTAACATTAATCCAAATCGGCGGAAGACAGAAGTGTCAGGTAAAATATGCTTCTTGTCAAGAAATTCTACGAGATGTGAGTTGGAGCATGAAACATTGCTTCAAATAAAACAAATTTCAGAAGAAATGTGGTTTCTTAAACTCCCGTCCATCCTCCAGCACCCGGCACATAGGAAAAGTGTTTTGTTGCTATCTGTTAAAAGTTTTCGAACTATACCTTCCTAGGTGTGTTACTGGCGAATTTCCTTGTGTTGTGGAATATATTTTTCACGAAAGTATTTACCTATTGGCAACGAATTTTGTGCCAAAGGTTTGAACGAAGGGGCAAAGATTGCAGCGGGAACTAATCTCTTCCGTGCATCTTTCCGACCTCTCAACGAAGTATTGGATTTTCTTTCCCATTGAGAGCGCATTAAATCAGAAATAAATCAAGCGGGCGACATAAAGTATGAAGCCGAGACAAAGGCATTCGGAAAGAGTCGCGAATACTGAACGTATGGGTAGGTGCCTTGAAATTTGAATATTGCGGATTGTGACATCCGTAGAATTCGCTCAAGATTTTTTTTCATTATTAAATCAAGTTCATTTTCGTTTAATAATGAGTATTTCCCGTCATTATCCTTCGACGCAAGTAACACGGTAAAAACCAATAAGCCCGATTGCTTTCCTGCGCTCTCGTGTGAGGCATTGCCGTATCAAATCCAGCTGCCCCATAAGTTGTGCGGGAGAGAAGGTACCCACCTAGTTTCGTCCAACGAGCATGCATGCGCCATGCAGAGTTGGCGCAAATAGCGAGCAGCTAAGATAGCACACGGAATCGCTTGCAGGATCTTTAAAAAGGTCTTATGTGGAGTTGTTGGCTTTACGATTGGCTGGCTCAATTCGCCTCGTTCACCGCAGTCTTCTCTTGAGAGTGCCAGACGTGACAAAACCGAAATGTAGTCATTTTACTACCCGTCTATCAGGCTAGCTAGGTAGATAGGCCTATTAACGCTTGACACACCAAATATGCTTGAAACATATCATTCCGGGGACGAATCTTCTTACTAAGAATATAGGTCAGATTTAAGTGGACACGGCGACACAAGATTAAGCAAAATGACATCACAACCGCAAGAATGAAATGGGGCTGCGATGAACTCGGCTATATTTATAGGTAGGTATATTTGGCAATTATTTCGCGCACAGCCTAATCCATCACGAGGCATTGTTTGACTTCTCAATGAGGCCAGCGTCCCCCACTCATAACCAAGAAGACTTACGTCTTACGTCAATAGCAGACTCAAGTTTGAGGCATCGAAAAGAAAGCTCGGTCAGAAAGTGATGAGAAAGTTAGCGCCGGCTTGTAGAAGAAAGGGCATGCATCTCCAGCATAGCGTGCTCCAGGGAATTGAAGGATGGACCGCGGGCAAACTCAAGATACCCTGGGGAGGAGCACATGCCGGCAGCAAGAAGCGTCACTTGATGCCGACTAGCACACCGAGTTCTCGCCAACACGGGTCATATGCAATGAAAACATCCTCGTCTGGCATTATCAGAAGTGTGCAGAGCGAATTCAGTTGATGGAAATACCTCCATCCGCCGATCCCCCCCCCCCCCCCACCCCCTCACTACCTCTCTTTCTCTCTGTTGGCTGCCCCACGCCGACACCTCTGTCTCTCTCAGAGTTTATTGCTCAGAAGAACTTTGTCTTTCTTGACTCGAGCAATTCGAAAGGGTGAGAGATAATCTGCTGCAATCATTGCGGACGCGGAGGTGCCCTAACAATAACACACCATTCAACGTTGTCGCATGGTAATTCGCGAATCGGATTCGAACCGAGATCGCGATCAGTATCTGGGTCCACGATAAATGCAGCCGAAGTGCTAGTATAATGGAAACTTAAAATCAGGGAATGAATAATCCGGTATTAGTATTTAAAAGCTTAAACACCGCCGCTAACAAGAGCCGACCAATGTGGGGAAAGCTGGTATTATGTTGGCCAGCCATGAGGACGAATCAACTCTAATCGCCACTTATTTCAATCCTCAAAAACACGCGCTAACAATTAGAGCACTTATCGTAACTAGTTGAAATGAAGATAATTGACATTTAAACACAGGCCAGAGAAGTGCTTTTAAACTATGTGATGTATACCAATAAATGCTCGGTTTGAAATCGCTTGAGAACCAGTGGATAGAGATTCTATGGCATTATCATGCTGGCACCTCTACGCGACCAGTTACCCTCCGATCCGCTTAAAGCTTTAAAACTCGGCACCTCCATGTCCCAAACAACTCCGATCTGCCGACGACTTATGACAACCACTGCGCGCAAAGCACGGGAAAACGGGGAAAAAAGTAACCCTCCTTAAATATTGTTACGTGGCATGATTGATGGACTAAATGGTCTGCTGATAGCTGATATCGAAGCGTGAGATGAATATTCAGCGTAATTATCTTTACAAAGTAAGCAAGCGTCGAAGGTTTTAAATATAGCAACAATAAATCGGCATGGCATCGATGCATTGCAGCGCCGTCTTCTTTCAGATCGACGCCAGCTGTAATCTTCCTTTGGTGTGGGCTTGAATGGCAGTCAGTGCTCATCAATTCTAATCAGCGGCCTGCCGCGCTAGTGCAGGATAATAGCGCGCTTGCTTTTCACAGCTGCAGCTAGCAAAACTTTGCAGCCTGGACTAATTATGGTAGATAATTAATTTTACAAGTAACCTCCACCCTCGACTAAACCCGGTCGTTTGGATCAATGAGTGTAATGATCTGTATAAATGGCTCGCTTCATAATATTAGAGAAATCATGGAATTAGATGCAAGACGGGGTAAGAGTATGCTGAAGAATTGGAGCCGAATTCATGCCGTCAAAATAATGGTGGCTAATACTCGAAATCGGCCGGTGGTTCAAGATGAAAAGGCAGGGTATTCACTCTAGATTGGGGGTGCACAATAGCGGTTAGTTTTTGCGGTCATGTTCATAGTGTTTTAAAGGCCAGCTGACTGCTAAGTGTGTGCGTGTTTGTCGAGTTATTCGGGGTGCGAGATAGCACGCGCCTTGACAACATGGCTGCAACCTTTGCATCGGGGATGATAATTTACGGATCAAAGGTTTTGCAATCTTGTGTGAGATGAATGAAGACGCTGTAATCCATGTGATACAGAACTTGGTGTCAGGAAAATCCGAAGCAGACGAGTCAATCTAACGCTCGTTCCATCAAAGCCCGCATTCCACGCGCATAACTGAATGAGAACGTGTCTTCCGTTGCCTCGATTTTGCTTGATTTGCCCCAGACGCCACCAGCTCTCATGGACGGCATACTTGCAGTTTTTAAGAAGTTATATAAGTCAGAACTATATTTGTTGCCGTTATTGGAAAATCACATGCATTTTTGCTGTTCTTGTAAATGAAATCTTTGCTGAGAACGATTACCACGTGCAAATGTTTTTACAAAAATTCAATCTTCTAGTTCCGCTAAAACAAACATTCTGGAGTTTACGTTTTTAATATTGTATGGCTCTACCACATTTTCCATGGATTTTACTAAATGAACGTCGCATCATTTTTTTGCGCTTCAGGTTCAGTGTGGAATGTGGATTCAGTCTATGCCAGAGATGCTGTGACATTACAGCACGGCCAGGGATAGAGGATCTTTTCAGATCAGTAAAAACCGTTTGTACACCTTTGTGTGTTCTATGTTCCAAAGCTATATATTAAATATAAACAAATTGAATTATTTTAATTATTATTTTTTTTACCTTTGAAAGTTGTGACCTTAACAATTATTAAAATTGACTAAACACCGTGATTTTGGCTCAGCAAAAGAGATTTGATGGATATGGTTACGATGGAACAGACAGTACTATTAAACCACATACATTTTCATTTAACATTTTTTGAAATATCACGTTTTTTGCATTAAAAATCAAACGTCCATAGAGACCTGTTATTTATCTGTATCGATTTACTAATCGGTTCATTGCCATATGTCCTATTTTCGTATGGTTAACTGATATTTACCTGGCATTGCATTTTTGGTGGGAAATTATTTACACACTTGCGTAAATCAAGGGAAAACGTGATATTCATAGCATGTGAAAATTTGATTTATTTTTTTTAGTGGTATGCTACGTACACGCATATATAGTAACTCCTCAAACAGAAGTGGATATAATTAAACCAGGTGTGGCTCCTACAGCATGTAAGCTAGATTTTCGGGTTGGGAGAAATACCACCGTGGATTTTACACTCACATTTTTTTCGGATCTGTGAAAATGTTTAACATAATTTGAAATTTTTCGCCATAAATTATAATCTCGTATTTCTCTAGCGTGAGCAATTTTTCGTACGTTAACCTAACCTTGTCTTGACCAAAGCGTCAGCCTGAGAACATTGCTCTGGGCTCGCAGCTGGCAGAATCAGCTTATTGTAGGTACATAACAATAATAGCAATAATGATGCGAACGACCATCCACCTACATGCCTGCTCTTTGTTTTCTCTGTGAACACGGAAGGTCTAATTACTTATTAGGCAGGCGAGGTGATCCATTTACAGTAACGGGCACCCCCTGGCTTACGACTGCTACGATGCAATGCCAGGGGACGATGACATCCATCAGGCAAACATATTCCGAGCCCCGTTGAGAGTTACATTGAACAGGAATGATGAATCCAAATGCGGCAATTTCGGTTTTCGTATATTATACTAGAAAATTACGTTGTTGTCTACCGTTACTTACAATTTTATAATCATTTCAGTAAAAAACTAGAATAGCGAGTCTTCAGTCACATGTTCCAGCTGCATACCCAACACAGAGGTATTGAACTCCTTTTTAAACTGGTTGTTCCGAAGAAGAAAAAAACACGCGAAGCAGAAGAAAAAGTTGGTAAGGAAAGATGAGGACCCTGGACGACACGACGCCAGGCATACTATAGTTTGAAAGATGTAATTAACATGTAAATTGATGATATAAAAAGTCACGTTATATCAGAAAACATGGGAGTCGCACGGGAGCGCCTTTGTGAACGTCTTCAGGTTTCAATCACGGAGGATGGAGGAGGAGGACGTACCACAATCCTGATAGAAGCAGCTATTCTGCGACGCCGCTTGCATACTGATGTGTCACGGGAGGCTAGGCTGCAACAATATGATTGTATTGTGCACAGCTGCCAATTGGGGACTTGTGAGGGCGAAACCCGCCCGCGTACATGGTCATGCGGATTCGAGGCCTCGAGCACTCGAATTCGCACTCGCAATCGCACTCGAATTCGCTCTAGCATTCGCACTCGCAGTTGCCCTGGCGAAAGAGCCTGGTCGCGGTAAAATTGTTTGCCAGCTCGTGCGGATTTAGGTCAATGTGGGAGGAAAGGTACATAGAGCGAGGCATGTGTACTTTTGCAGTCCCAATAATTAACGAGAAATTAATTCGCTACATTGCCAAAATAACTAAATTATCCCTCTTAAACTGTTTGAGCTCCTAAAGCGCATCATATTTAAATAAAGGCTTGCGCTGTAGTATACGCATCGCGGCGCACAGTACCAGTGCCTGTGCCATTTTGGGGCGTTCTTTTGGCCCGGTCGCTTGTCTTTGGGGGGAGGGAGGTCTAGTTTAGGGAGCGTGCGTGCCACTTTTTGGCCAAATTAAGAGAGCAAGCAGTAAACTTGGCTGGAGACTGAGAGGATCGCTGGCGGTGGTAACGGCACCGGTTAATGATGATGTGAGCAGAATTCATTATAGCTTGAAAACTGGAGCATCTTTGGAACGGAGGGGCAACTAAGTAATACCAGTTTCAAAGGTGCAGATGTACGACTGGAAATATTATGTGACTCAACTGATAATAAAGTGTGTAGACAATATATTTTTAACAAGAGTTTTGCGGTAAATGTTACTTATTTAATATAGCTAATAAACTATAACAATACATTTCATTCCACTGTTTCAAACTAATTGTAACTAATTGATGTTTGCAAATCACCTCTATATATTGCATGTGTAATAGATTGAGCTTGTAAACAGACTCGCTGAGTTTGATGGTTCAAGTACCACTATCTATAACGCGTGTAAGTTGGCCAACAGTTTTGTGTGGTCTGCGTGGTTCAACAAGGCGCCACATCACTGCAGCCGTGGTCTACTTTCCAAATAACGATAATCAGATGTGCTCATAACGAGGAAAGGAATTTCTGGATAAATGATGATCATGCTGAAAAGGTTTAATTAGGCCAGGAATTACCACGAGAGCTGTACTAGAAGTCTGTTACTATGCCCTTCAAAGCACAGTTTTTCGATTTTAGATCCCGCGAAGTTTTTACACAATTGTTTAACGTTTGATTTATTGCAGTAAAAGTACTGAAGTTGCAGCCAATGCATAAATAATCGAACACATATTTTACGGAAAAATAATATAGTCATAATGGTGCTGCGAGAATCTTATTTATACACAAAGTATAACCAAGAAAACACGAGTGCAGTACACATGGTTTATCGTAAGTAAACCGTCATACAGCTGCTGTCTCATCTTGCAAAATGGTTAACACATCTTATTTTCTTGATGGTAAATATATTCAACGTAGGGCATCTTTCCACAACAAATACCGATAAATTATATAGGCATAAGATAAAAAAATCACATGTCATAAAAGATTCCAAATAGGAAAATGCTTCAGAACGGATCGATGAGTAGAAGTGCGTGGCATGGCACGGGAGCGGAGAACGCTGGAAAAGTAGAGAAAGCAGGGAAAGCAGCGAAAGCATACAAGCAGCCTAGTAGGGTGCTTACATCCTCAGGTGGAGCACATGCTTATTGCTTATGATGGCTTACACAGACAGCGTGTCACTCCATTAATCAAACGTTTGCCGACGCCAACGCCGACGCCGACGCCGACGCCGACGCCGACGAGTGGACGCTACTAGATCGATCGTACAAACGATTGCTATTGAATAAATTGCAAGGCGGGACTCTCCTTCCTTGCTTCAGGGAGTTTTACTGAGTGGTGAAAAAAGGGGCGATTTCTTTGGTTAAAGATCAAAAAAGGCAACGTTCGGAGTTCTTTTATGAGTGTAACGATATAACGCTGAAATATGAATTGTGTGCTTGGGTTTGCGAGGGGGTAACTGGTGGCAATAATACATAAACATATTATATTTGATTTTATTATGATTTTGATATTGACATTGGCCTGTTTATGTCCCGGATCATGTTATTTGTATTGCAATTGGTTCGAATTGTGGAATTATTAAAAGTAGAATTTTATTTTCTTTGTAACGGTTCCCTATCGGACAGCAGTGGCATAGCTAATTTGATGTGTGGCGGAGAAAAAAGCAACTCAAAATATTTGCCTTCTGTTTGTTTATACATGTCATAAATCCATTGGGTCTAATTTGAAGCAGAAAAAACAGCTTTCGGGGATAAATTTAGCACTATGAATGCCAAGGTGCGAAACGTACATGGTTTCAGGCTGTTGTAGAAAATTGCGACTTAAAATAATAAATCGACTTTTGACAAAAGTTATAGCGTAAGCAAAATTATGGTAACACTGTTCTGAGAAAGTACCTTACAGGTACACGAAGTTATGTCTGAGGAAACCATGTGGCCCCCAGTCACTCGTCTATAACAGTGAATTTGTGTTCGACTAAAATTGAACTTCGATCGTCGTAATTTGACGAGTATAGGTCACATGGTGGTACGAAGTGGTTAACAATCGCTTCCCCTGGAGAATATCCCGACGATATTATTCTAATGTAGCTTGAGTGGTTTACCAACAACATTTAGGACTACCCCAAACACACACCCTACCCAGCGTGGGAAACAAATAGGAGTGTCAGTCCGCTAACAAGATGAAAATATTTTATTATGGATTTCGGGAAACATCTCAATGGTCTTACAGGGGTTAGCTTACAGGCCAAGTCTATTCTTGGATAAAAACAAAATCAAACTTGCAAATAATATGAAAATCGCGTTTTCGTTCATGTGTTTTGCATTGAAATTGTGAACATTTCTTTTCGGATATAATCAACTTTCTCCATTATGACGTGGATACCGTGCTGGGAAGAATAATGCTAGATCCTCTCGATTGGTATCATGTTACCTCGAACCATGCTCCCCAATCGCTCCAATTAGTCCCCAACGACGAATATTCCAAGAACTTAAAATTATTCAAACAATACACCCCCTTCTGTTTTGTCTAACACTAATCACCCCTGTAACTAACGCACAGATAAAACTGCGTGAACCCCATTGTGTGCGTGCGGGTTTTGTGCGTTAATATGCAAGAGGAAAATGGTTGGCAATTTGCTTATTTTATTTGCCTTTTCAGCCAGTTTGTAAAGCTGATACAAGAATAATAAACTATACACACGACCAATGTTATTGCGGTCAATATCCTCACGCTAAAATCACGAACAAATGTAAAGCAGCGCGTTTGCCGCAAGCTTGGTCCTTCTCGGACTGTGGGCGACAAGATTCCAACTCGCGTCTACTCGCACCACGAAAAGCCAGACATCAATTCAGACGGCGCGAGCGACGTATACACCACCCCCGCTCGTTAACATTATTTCTGGTTAACTTGCATTGAGTCATGTACAATGAAATACTCGAACAGTTTGTTTGCCCAATAGAACGCACAAACCACAAGCGTTACGAGGAAAGATCAGAGAAGAACTTGACTATTTTTGAAGCTGTATATAAAATATAAATATAGAATTGAAAGGCATTACAAACTTATATGTAGAAGTATCAAATAATCCGCACAATGCTGGGTATCGTGCTGGGCTCCCTATTCTCAGCTAGGCTCGCTATGTTCTGGAATTCTCTCGTATATGACATACCAATTGATTGTTCTATTGTGTTCTAATATACGAGACGAAGGAGTCCGCAGAGAATAGGATAGCTATCTGACTCACAGTCAGGAAGTTTGTTGTATTGAACACCGAAGCAGAACATAATAAGAGAGTAGCACCAAGACTTGTTTGTAAGAAGCCAGATTATACAGAGTTTAAGCTCTGTTGACAACTTGAATAAGTCATTTGAACAAGTGCTTTCAATGGTATAAGTAGGAGAACTAAAGCTGTTGAATCACTTCAATATCAAGGTAGGTAGTGCGTCTTTACTTATTTAAAGCCTTTTCAACATCCCCCACCCACCGCTCTTAAATGAACAAACCAGCAGGAACAAATGAGTCGAGATTTATCGTCTTATTACTCGAGGACGGATAATTGCTGTTATTAGACTAGAAGCTGCGTTACACTCTCTGGGTTTTGATTAAATCATTTTTGAACAATGTTTTGGTATAAAATGTGTTAAAGAATTATTAACTTTTCAACAATGACACAACAGTTTAACTAATCTACCAGGAAACTTCGGTGAACGTAAGTACTTTCAGCACTTGGCATCATTTTATTACGAGTTGCTAGTCAACGGGTTGTTTCAGTATATTATCGAACTAGTGTCGTTTGCAGCGTTGTGGGTCTTTCCTGCAATTTTTCTAAAGAATGTAATAACATGCCGTGTGCATAAACGGTGCAAATTTGATATTTCAACAGTGTAGGTACATGATCCCAACGCAAAGTGAACGAAGTGTCTCAATTGTATTAAACAATTTACGGCCTCATTATTACAAACGTCTATAGCTACATTATATTTGTGGTGACACTGAATCATCAAATAATCACATAATCACATACTCCCCGGCTCCCAGCTATGCAGGCATGAGATACTATTACACTCCCACGTAGTATTTCTGCCGGGAAATATTTTGGCATTTATAATTCTGGTGCCCTTCTAGCTCTCTTTCTCAATCCGCCTACAGTAATAAGGGAATTATTTATTTCTGTAATGATCTGGATGCCATTTCAAGTGATGCATGTTGCAGTATTGCGTGCTAACATCTTGACCCGATTTCTTTTCTTCGTTCACGTTCACTGAGAACCTAAACTAGCCGATATTTTCTCAGTTATTTATTACGCCAATCTTGACTACGATCAAACAATACGTTGTGCTTTCTTTTTTGATTTCATGAGCTTTCAATGGGAATATATCATAATTTACTATACTTTATTGACATAGCCGACCTACGCATACACGAACTAATTAAACAGCAAACTTGTCATGGGTAGGGGCTTTCAAGGTATAAACATCAAACAGATTCTATTATTAGCATATGCTGATATTTTTGAAACTTCAATTTTTCCCCCCAAATCGATGTATTATTATTTGAACGAATAATTCGCCAAACCCAATCTCACGTGCGACGTCGTTCACCAATAAATAATGAATTTAGTGCTGAATTTACCAGACCCACTGCGCACATTATTTAGTTACAACTTTCAATATCGCAGACAGTCCATTCAATGGAATCCCATCGGGCGTGCATCCTAGAGTAAATCATCGACAGTTAGATTAGCTCGAATGCATTATATTATACCTATACACACCTACATGCGCATGCGCTTGTTTGGAAATTCGCTTGGTTCACAGTTATCTAATCAAAGCAGTCAAACGGCAAGGGAAACTTTTTGATTAGAGTTACTTCGCAATTCATCGTGTCATTTTTGAATACGTCATTTTGTGCATGAGTTGCTGCACCGGCACCTCCACGGAATGCAACCCGCAAAGCAATGCTATTGCTGGACCGGCACCTCCACGGAATGCAACCAGCAAAGCAATGATATTGCTGGACCGGCACCTCCACGGAATGCAACCCGCAGAGCAATGCTGTTGCTGGACCGGCACCTCCACGGAATGAAACCCGCAGAGCAATGCTATTGCTGGACCGGCACCTCCACGGAATGCAACCCGCAAAGCAATGATATTGCTGGACCGGCACCTCCACGGAATGCAACCCGCAGAGCAATGCTGTTGCTGGACCGGCACCTCCACGGAATGCAACCCGCAGAGCAATGCTATTGCTGGACCGGCACCTCCACGGAATGCAACACGCAAAGCAATTATATTGCTGGACCGGCACCTCCACGGAATGCAACCCGCAGAGCAATGCCACTGCTGCACCGGCAACTGAACGAGAGCTTTGAACGACCTTCCTCAATAAAGAGCTATTTTCAATATATTTTTCCAACAATAATAATAATAATAGTAATGATAATAATAATATTCATACCTACGAATACGGTCGAATATAAATAGAGTAGAATGCAATTACAGTACTGGAATGCCAATCCTGTTATCCACGATATTTTTTTATGTGCATTAGAGCCACTATTTCAAAGTTGCATGCCCTTAGTACTTTTACACAACTTTCTCGAACATGTATAGCGGCCATCAAGTGATTATGACAAGAATTGAAACAGGCTGCGATTTGACCTAATGGCAACAAAGACGTGTCCCTAATTTAGAGGGCGTACGGTAATTGGATTGTGTTCGGACGTGGCACGGCATTAGCACTACCGTGTTATGGAATAAAGTTCAAACTGATTATTTTTTACATTCGCTTGTTTTAAAATAGTTCTTTTTCCCCCATACAAATCGCCGTGTATGTAAATAGTTTCACTTAAGCGTGGGTCAAATCACGCCTAGCGCAGTGTTTATCCATGACGTGTTAATGGCTGATACATGTCAACTCCTCGCATGGCTCCCTTGTGACCGCCCGAGCGATGAGGAGAGGAACCGAGCACGAGAATATTCATGTTAGTTCATTACAGCTGACGAGATAACTGACTGACTGACAAAATTGACAGGCCGCTTGCTAGCGTCATACTCCATCAGCATAGCCCATTGCAGCAATCATCGTGATATATGGGAGTAGCCAGTAAACCATTCTTCCACCACCCGCCACCAAGGCTAGCAAACACACGCATTTCTATTGACAAATATGCTATAAAACTTTCGCATCCATTTGGAAATAGTTGCGCAAAGTGAAGCAAAGAAGTTAGCACGAAATATGAATGGCAGATACTAGCGGGCTGAGCGCTGGTAGGTGGCATCTCCTTGCGCTCCTCCTGGCGCTCCTCCTGGCGCTCCTCCTTGCGATGCGACGCAAGTAAGACGTACGACCCCGCAGAGGTGGCACACTCACGCATTGGCAGCGAACGGGGCCGACTTATTTGATGGCCATGTCTTCGTAACCGCCCTAACAGTCATAACCGGGGCAGCCTCATGGCACGGCGCGGCGGCGAGAGAAGATAGCCCACGAGTAGCACGACTCATAAGTCAAATGGGTGAAAATGGAAGGAAAAGGGCTAGTATCTCAGTTGAATAATCATGGGTTGAAAGAGAGTGGGAAGCCAGTGACAGCAGGGAATCCCAGAGGGCGACGGGTCGCGTATTCATATCTGCTTCAACCTCAAAGCCTACATCAACTTATTCTCTCTCCCCTTGCTCACACTTCTGCTCGTTTTTATCTCCAAGTTCTAGCTTCTTCGTTTTTTATACATTTGGCTGTTTTCCTTCAAAGTAAATTCCCCACGAAGAATCCCAAGAGTAATATTTTTCAAAGTGCCTCTCTGGCTCATATAAGTAGATGTCATCTCTATTGCAGCCCAATATGCCGAATAACAATTTAAACAAATTTGGGTAATGTGCGCTGGAGATGTTGCCACCCATTACACGCGCAGCACGATGCCGAGAAGCGGGACGAGATTTATATTTGCACAGCAATACAATAGTGAGCCAAGGAGCGACAAAAGATGATGCACAATTACTTTTTTAATAGCGTTCTTTAGGAAAGCCGGGTAAGATAACTCAGTGACCCGATACATTTAGAAGCGTATACAGCGCCCCTGGCGCCAGCAGAGAAAAGCGAGGCAAGAACTAAATGTGACCTACGTCGTTTGACGGGAAGTGTGTCACATTCAGTTAATGAATGTGTCGCCACAAGACAAAATCTGGCGCTATCTGTATTATCCATCGACCCCGCCCTAAAGCATTAGGTGATCTCTTTACTATATAGATGCTGGCGTTACGAGTCAATTCATATTATGCCAGATTGAAACAAGCACTATATGCCCCATCCCCTTCATGCATGCTAAATGAGAAAGAGTCTCTATTAAGTGGTGGTTAATTGACAAGTTGATGAAGAGCTGGCCACATATGTGGATATGAGATGGGGTTAGCAGACAGAGTTGGCCGAACAGGAAGGATCGCCGACCAACTCAGCGACCTTTGAGGGGGGAATCAATGACTCCTCAGATATGTGTGGCGGCAACTTACTTCCAAGTTTGCCCAAATGTGGTGTAATGTCGCAAAGTTTTCACGTATCCCCTGAGCGTTCCTTGTTCCTCCTCTTTAACCCAAAATTATCGCATTATTGTAGCAGAAAACCACCACAGTGCCCCGTCCACACCTGAAGCACTATTATTAAGACGTGCTTGATTAACGGTGGCAGCCAAAGTTTATAGCAAAGCTTGCTGCAAGATGAAATATACTTGGCTGTATCTAGCACGGCCGTGCTCTTAACCAGTTTATCGCTAGTATTTACTCGATGAACTGACCTGCCGTTTAGTGACTACTGTGCAGTGCATATGTATTCTAAGTGCACCATTGACCGTGTGAGAAGCCTATTAGGATCAAGTCAGGTGTAACGGTCAGCAGAGCATAAGCTCACTAGGCATCATTTGTCATTTACCCTCGCACCCTCGCATTCGATATGAAGCCCGCTTTCTCTGTTCCCACCTTTCCAACTCTCCACCCCTCCTCCCGTCATCCTCTCCCATATTCCGGTGCTCCTTTTCATCGCCGTCGCTTTCTCCAAGCTCGCGAATGGAAGAAGCTTGACGCACATTTCATGATTCTATTCCCCTTTTATTATACAAAAATTGTAGACTGTAGATTGCGTGTTTTATTTTCCCCGAGTCCTGATGACTTAAATGGATCATTCCAAATATTATCTTTCATTTTTTAAGACGGCGTCGCCTGAATAGGTATAGCCTATCTGCGTATATTATTATAATACATCTAGTGTATGTATTGTGATGACAAAAGTGTGCGTGAACAGCTCAGAATTTTCAGAGTAATGGGCTACTTTACATAATCTTTAACTATGCAGCCAGCTTCTGAAAGAACTGCGCTGTCTGAGTACGATTTTGATCGATGAGGGGTGCAATCGTAATTATGCCATTACATTGGCACCCGAACGCATCATCCTCTTCGCGAGTAAATTAGGGGTAGCGAATACCTATCCGATTTCGAACCGGCGTCAGTAATTGAGCGTGCAGACAGAGAGCTCCTGGCCGAGAGGCTGTGAGGCGCGGAGGTCGCAAGTAGCGCGTCGCTAGGTGGACTAGGCTGAAGGCGTGGCGTCGTGCGTCGGGCGTCGGGCGTCGGGCGTCGCTTACCGGGCTCGTCTCCGCACACCCGTGGGATGATCTCGATGATCGCCGAGCAGGACGCATCCTCGAAGCACAGCTGCCTTGCCAGGAGACAGTTGAGGATCGCAACTGCAGTCTTCACGTTGGGACCTGCACAGAGAACAGAGACAGTTGAGGATCGCAACTGCAGTCTTCACGTTGGGACCTGCACAGAGAACAGAGACAGTTGAGGATCGCAACTGCAGTCTTCACGTTGGGACCTGCACAGAGAACAGAGACAGTTGAGGATCGCAACTGCAGTCTTCACGTTGGGACCTGCACAGAGAACAGAGACAGTTGAGGATCGCAACTGCAGTCTTCACGTTGGGACCTGCACAGAGAACAGAGACAGTTGAGGATCGCAACTGCAGTCTTTACGTTGGGACCTGCACAGAGAACAGAGACAGTTGAGGATCGCAACTGCAGTCTTCACGTTGGGACCTGCACGGAGAACAGAGACAGTTGAGGATCGCAACTGCAGTCTTCACGTTGGGACCTGCACGGAGAACAGAGACAGTGAGCACGCAGTCCACACGTCATACGCAACGCTAGCTGAAGAATGGGATGATGATGATGAACGTCAACGCTCTTCTTCGCTTGGATATCGACGTGGCCATGACTGTTATGACAACGAAAATAATTACAAAAATAAGTGATGCACAACTAATAGGCGTAATAAAAAGCCAGGGAGAGTCAAGTACGTTCGTTTACTAAGGACGCGCCAAACAAAACATAGCGAAAACTAAAAATAATAAGTTAGGACAAAGACGAAAGAGATTTTCCTTTCAAGTCAGGCCCGTCTTTGTGAACCCTACGGTCTGATTTAGCCGGCAAAGCGTGCTTCTTGTGGATGCCGTGGATCCCGTGGATAATTACACAGGCTAACATTATGATCAATGCACTACCAGACCACAGGCAGTCGACGTTGACGATCATAATAATACGTCTCTATAGCGACTCACAAACAACTCGCTTCCTTTAATCTCTCTTTCTTATACAACTCTGTGATCTTCGCATACAGACTAATCATTTTCTTACACTAGCTGTCAATATGATTTGTCTTCTATTACAATATAGGCTAAAACGGATTTACACCGAATTTTTAAAATTTCATTTTAGCTTGTGCTAATCGCATAATGCTTTCCCACTAGAGCATTTAGCAGGAAGTAGGATGTGACCAGTTTGCATGGCGGCGGCGATTCTGAGGAAGCAATCATTATCAGGCCGAGTGAGAGCCGCGTGAAAAGCTCGGAGAAAGCTCGGTGAAAGCTCGGTGGCGACCAATGGCGATGGCCCGCCGACATTCTTATTCCGCGTCGGGTCCAAGTGAGGTGCTTTGCTCGGTGCCAGTCCAAGCACGTCCCACCGATCTGTTTGGACATTCCAGCCGATTTGGGAATCACCGGAAACAGAACGTGCCATTGAAATTTAAATTGGATCCATCCAGCGACGCTCGCTGTTTCTTTTTCCCTTTGTTTTGAAAAAGCGATGTACAAAACTGGAAACTAATATCAAGGGAAAGAAATTGAACGTAAATTTCCTTTTATATATACAAGAGGATAATTTGACGTTTAAATAACTAACAGTGACATAATTCTATCAAAGGTGGCATTTTATTGTGATTGATTGATGTGAAGTTTTATATCAAACTGCAAGACGTATTAGAGTCAATAATGGTCGGAAGGGGAGGGGTGAACAAAGGAAGGAGAAAAGGCAAATATCTGACGCAGCCCCACACATCTAACAATATTTTGGTATGCTTGGCGGACAGCAATGGCAGTTGCAAGCCCCGCTCGCGCTTTGAAATCAAATTGTGCGTTTTTGTTGTGAGGCGGCAGCAATGAATGCGATGCACGCACCCGGCCTCGGTTTACAGTCTACACGATAAACTTGGGCAAACTCGAAACTTGGTTAGATTCAAACGATTTAGAGGACGGCGAGAGACGTGTTTCCCAACGCCCATCAAAAACACGGATAAATAAATCTGTTAGCTGTTATTGTTTCGTCGGTGAACTTTGGAACTTTCAGCACAACGCCGCGATGAAAAACCTCAAACAATTATTATTGTACCTCCCGAATTCTCTACGTCTTTTCCCTGCCATTGGAATTCCATTCTTGCCCCAAGTTTCAACTGCGTGTGTTTTTTTTTCAAAGGATCCGCAGCGCCGGTGATAGTCTAATTAAGAAAGCAATGTGTTACGGGCAAACAATCTAGTCTATGGTTCAAGAAACCTCATAAACTAGGCGAGGAAAGAAATCCTGGAGACAGGAAATAAAAGCACGGAAAGGAGTCATGTATCATTTGCCATCCCGGCGCCCTTCCAGTGGGGACGATTCTTGATACGGGAGCTTTTTCAGGGGTCCTCATTGTTGGCCCAATTGCATGCTTTTGAAGGAGCCGCCGCCGCCGCCGCCGCCGCCGCCGCCGCTGCCACGCGAGACCGGGCCGCAGACAGCACCGATACCAAGCCCACACCGTGGACAGGCTAAATACACGGCCATGCCCCATTGATTGCGCTCAAAAACCCATTGTTTGGGTCGATAAATAATTATGATAAGCTGATGGAAAAGAGAACCGTGATTTTATAGTGAAAATATAAACATATTACTTTAAAATATGTAAAGCAAGGCAGATCTGCTAGTAACAAATCCTTGATTGCATGAAACAAATTTCTGTAGATTTTCTTCAATGTATTTACTTTAGTAAAAAGATTCCATCCACGCCGCCAAGTCTACAGTCACATGTGTTTGAGAACGTATTTTTCGCACACTTCGTCTTCTTAGTGTAATGCCTAATAAGTGAAGTTGGAGCCTAGTACAGAATAAACCAAAGTTGATTCAAATCTACGTGGAGTGAATTTAGTTACAAAAGCCACCGTTCTTTGTTTGGGGACAATTTGCATTGGGGTGCGACGAGCGAGCGAATGTTTGCATTCCGTAGAAATGTAAGTCAGGCCCACTCAGCCACCAGGCCATAGAGGTCATTCACTAACCCACAATCCCCTTCCACCCCCCCCCCCCCACCACTCCCACCCCACACGTGTCTCCTGGCCTCCCTGCGCTGCCACTTCATTACCCTGCATGTACACCTTTCTTCACTGTGACTCGAGGGTGTGCATTCAATTAGTAGAACACATCACAACTGTGACGAGCAGATCAAATCTTGCTTTTGCCGGTGAATGGATATCACCACCGAGTCTGCTAGTGGTACACACTTGCACACGGCAAACCTCACTGTTGCTATCAAAAATGCATTCAAAATCACATTAGTATAAACGCCAATATCATATCTGATCTCTATTTTCTCCATCTTTCTCAAGGATACACTGACTCGCTCTCGTCAATCTTTAACAAATTTGCCATCATCTGTTTCCACACCGAAGACGAAACGATCCGGGGCACAATGGAATTGGCTATTACAAAAACGATGAAGATACCTATACGGTAAGACTAAGAAAGGTTTGAAAAGAAGGCTCTCAAGAGGGGAACTTTTTGGCTGTTCGATCGGTGCGGCCCTGATCGAGCCATCCGGGTGGGTCGTGGGTCGTGGGTCGTGGGTCCTATCATAACCTTCCCGTTTCGCAAAAGAGACACGCTTTTTGGTGGCTCCATCTCAATCGCTACTCGCCGTCTATTCACAAGAGCCAGTCTGCTCATTTGCACATGCCGTCGGTAAAGGACTAGCCACCTATGACTCCATACGAGAGAAAATTGGGTTTCACATTCGGGAAGAGTTGAATGTTGCAAGAGGTGTTGGAAGAATGAAGAATATACTGGGGTTTGGTCTCGTTGTCAGCAAATTGATCCACGCCTGCTTTCTGGCGATGGACGATGGTAAAGGAATAATTATTTTGATTGGTTGGATCGAGCTCCTTGTGGATCTATTAGGATATTAATGGAGCAGAGGTCGAGGTGGGAGATTTATGAAGCGAGGGAGAATAAGACACCATGTTTCATCTTCACACCCTCATAATGGTTTTATGAGACGGATATTGGCGATAAGGAATTACGCCCTGTTCGAGAGGTGAGGGGCTCAGAGGAAGTGGAACAAGGAGAGAGGAATAGAGGGAATTTTAGCCGTTGGATCTAAAGGTGCAAAGTTTGTTACCGCGCCAATTCATCCGTGCGTTTATTGAGCCGTTGGTTTGGGTTCAGGAGCGGGCACGCCAACCCCTTCCACTGATTCAGGCCTACAAGACGCCCAACTGTTTCCACACTGGGTGATGGTCAATGCCACAAGCTCGAATGCCACGCTAAGAGCTAACTCAATTAAGCGCTCAGAAATATACAATCGATTTGACAAGTCCTGCTACGGAATTGGTGAAATAAGCTTGAATTTGTTAGTGTTTCGGAATGGAATTGTTATATAAAGCATGCAGAGCTAGGAAATTTCAAGATGAAAATACACACTTGTATATAGCAAATCTTCTCTAGCGGCTCTAAACGTAAGAATTACTCGGTTTGTGCTCAGCTGGTGGCATAAACACGGTGCAATGTGGTTTTACTTGGGAAGTAATTTTAGGCCTACTCGAGATTTGAATGTACGACTGCTCGAAACAAACCCATTAAACAAGCGGGCGGCATCTTCTCGAAACTTGGTTTCAAGAAGACAAGAGAACAAGTGGTGAGAGAGATGTGTGTGTGTGTGTGTGTGTGTGTTTGTGTGTGTGTGGGAGGGTGTGTATTTGTGTGAGGGTGTGTATTTGTGTGCGCCAACATTGGCGAATGCAGTTGTCTGTCAGTTGTCCGATATCAGACCTCTCCAGTGGTCTCTTCAGCGGTCTCTCCAGCGGTCTCTCACATCCTTCAACACTCCACGCCGCTCGGCTGTCCTGCAAGACTAATCGCTATTCGCTTGTCCCGAAGCTCGTCTTTCGAGCGGCAGATAGCGCCAGGACCACCATACAATTTCCGCTCAAATTCCCGAATCATAAGCTAATGCAGATCTCATCCTGAATGATGAACATTGTAGACGACGTTACTCGTCTACTTATTAGTTACTAGGCGGCACTGATAATCAGACGCTTTCGCTGTGTACGTTTATTGTATCAGCAAGCAGCGTAGTCATAGTCTGTCTGCCAAATTAATATTGTACAGGATTGAGATGAGATGAGATGAGATGAGATGAGATTAGAAAGAAAATTTCACACTTTTATGACAGGTAAAACTGATGAGATGAAAAGAGCTGTAACATCTGATAAATAAGAAAGACGACTGTCTTCACGATAACATTAATCTCTAGGGGTACGGTATAAATGAATATAGCAGTACAATAACCCTTTATGTAAGTAACTCCACTACATCCTTTGGTTTAAACCTACTACAACGTTGCCTTCTTTTTCTTGTTTTCATTTACAAGGTTCACGTGAAGCCAACCTTGTTTCCTTTACGATCATTAATATTATCACGTTCAAATTGATATCTTTTATGATATATTTGCCTCATTAAATTAAACATGTAAAAGAGTTGAAGCTTTGTTAAAAGCATCATAATAACGCGGGCTACAACTTGAAATACTGAAGAATATTGATTTGCCTGCATTATTGTCGTCAGCTGTGTTATTAAAACTAGTCGGCTAGTCCCTAATGATCGAACCGTATTTCCCACCTGTCCTTTTAAGCCCTTCCATCCTTGTATTTTCCTTTTTATAGAAGACTGTTCTTATTTCATGGTTATATCTGAGGTATACAACGACGCTCATTTGCTTGTCATCTGAAAATGTTAGATAAAAATCATCAGCGTCGAGTGTGACTTGGCCTGATTGGTTCATATACTGTATAGCTCGACAATTAGTGTCTGCACTGGG
Organism: Nemoura dubitans; assembly: GCA_921293005.1. Lineage (NCBI taxonomy): Eukaryota > Metazoa > Arthropoda > Insecta > Plecoptera > Nemouridae > Nemoura > Nemoura dubitans. Next base: position 19,716,985 of record OV121073.1, on the reverse strand, counting down.
AAATATGTTTCTGGCAAGCCTGGAAAATATTAATGTTACTGTTGGAAGGAACATCATGATACTCAGCACCTGTAAATCAAGCACTAACCGCAAAAATAAAACAATAATAATATCTCAACAATCCATTGAGCACAATATTATTTTGAACGGCCAACACTTTTGATGTCTATATATACCTATCTGGTAATGCTTTTTTTCTCTCCTCGATTCCCGCCGTTTCACAGCTTAACTTAAGCACATGCTGAAACCTCTCCTATAGTAAAGCATGCTTCTTCAATTGAGACAACTTTTATATGGAGCCCTTTTCGCCAGGGGGGTTGGGGTTATCACACCGTATTATCATAGCATATGCTTGTTCTACGTGTGAACTTAATACGTGCGCCGTGCGGGGCCTACAGGGGGTGGGTGGGGGTGGGGACTGCGAGGCTGCGGGGCTGCGGGAGCGAAAACGCTGGGGAATAGAGTGGACACGAGGAATTTCTGTCACGTCCTGTCTACAACTTGGCTCGTTTGTTTGGCCATCAATCTCCATAAGTCTGCTCTCTGCCTAGCACCTGATTTACGTTCGCTAAGACGCTTTTTAGCGCGGCTCCAATGAAGCGGGCCGCAAAAACGACGGTGTTAGCTTATTGCTAAATGCTAAACCCCAGGCTTATGTACGATCTGGCAGGCCGTCGACGATGTCGCGGCGGCGTCGGCGTCGTCGGCGTCGCGTAACGCTCCTTGTTGCACCGTTCAAGACACACAATAATAACGTTTGCTAATCGGAATTGACATTTAAACGTGCTAGTGTGAACATTGCTGTTTATAAATTTACAAATAACAAGAAAATATTGGTAATTGTACTTCGTGAGTACGCTTTTTCTTGCGCAACTGAATTTTCATGAAAATGTCAATTTCCTGAAATAATATTACTATTTCTAGTTTATGTGGTTGCGTGCATAGGCACTTATAAACTAGCCATCTCCAAAACTACGGGAATATAACAAATTGATGTAATCGTTTCGCGTTCCATGTAACCTACCCGAATAGCCTGGACATTGTTTCTCTGATCCAAGCATTGCATGATGAGCTTGTCCAATAAGTATTTTCTCTCTTTTAAAAATGAAAAGTGTGAATTGATTGAGTCGCATTGAAAGGCCATGTAAAGCTCGGCACAGTACCTTGTGATCTGGCTCCGTACCCCGCTAGCAAATTGGCATCAGTGGTAGACACGTGACCAAAAAACTAAATGGCCTGGCAAGGTATCAAAATTGAGCGTGTCTTTTTTATGATCGATGTCGTCCAAATTTTATTTTACGGGCAGGGATGAAGGGATGCAATGGCAGCTTGTTATTATACGACATGCTGGATTCCAATGTTGCAGTGGAGAGACAGAAACACAGAAACACCTCACGCAGAGGTGAAGCACTTCATCGAGTACCTTGCCGTTTGGAGAGTAAGGGGTTTACTATTGTCTTTACAATGAAATACTTTCTTGACCCTCGGAGCACCGTCTGTTTTCCTATAGAGTTGTGATGAAACTATTTCTGTGCTAGAATAAAGAGAGCATCTAGGCAATTTCCTTAGCTTGCCCTTATTATTCCTATTATACTACTATGCGTTGTGTAGATGCTTCGTAAATCTTTTCCCCACGAAATGAGCGTTCAGGTAGGCAGTTGTCTGCGAGTTTGCGCAAACTCTAATCGTGCAAGAAACGCGAGCGCGTGTACGCGAAGCGATTTCCAAGCATAGCCAATACCAAGCCGTTTAAGCGTGGCCTGAGGCACATTTGGCATTGACGACTCCGAGCAAGAGCTCCAACGCTCTCTTTCAAATATTTGTCATTTTCAAGAATTCAGAGAAAGAAGAAATATTCCATTTATTTCATTCCTTTATAAAAGTGTTCGAAAGTTTAAAAAACCCTTCATGTTACATAATATGTTGCGTATCCACTGAGGATATGATATTCTTTGCAATTAAATTTCATCATTTTTATGCTGAGTCAATGATTTTCAGCGCAATTTCCCGGCAGCTTAGGCCGGCCACGTGTTGTATCCCTCCGCATTGTAGGCCGTGAGGAAAGCATCCTCCAATCTGCATTAAACCGCTTTCTTTCATACACAGCCTCATTTATTGAATAATATCTTTTGAAACAGATGAATCATTGGATCTCCCGCGAAATTGAGACTGAGCATTGCGGTGTCGGAAGACTAATGCATGCACGCCGTGCTGCTCTCTGCTTTGATAGATTTGGAAAGTTTTCGAAAGAGAACGAGCGCGAGTTGAAGGATGGGAACGGACAAAAGAGAGAAGGATGAGTTTGCAAGAACCAAATAAGTTTTGTCAATGCTGACACTTTTCTTTTACATGTTGACTTTGTTTTCTAGTATTCTGAGCATCAAAAACAAACTTCTTTGGTTCGTTGAATCCGCCATTCTTTTTGCCTTGCTTTTCACCCTCGTACCTGTCACGTCCTTCGTGCATTATTAGTTATTATAAGAGCAGTCCTTTTGTAGGGTAAACGTTGGGTATAGTTATCGTCTCGAATCATTTTAAATGTACATTTAGGTGTGGTAGATAGTATAATGCACACGCCCAATAGTTTCACCATTCCAAACTTGAGTCGCAATTGAAAGTACTTGTGTGAATAGACTGAAGTACTGTGTAACAGATTGTATTGCAGTGACTATTCTGGAAGGGGTTTGATACGAATCTTGCAATTGTCCTGAAGTTCACAGAAGCTATCCTGCATTTATCAGATGTACGTCATAGTCAGTTGGCAGTCTCCTCGGTCCATATCGCAGACCCGGCACGAGTCAACGGTGACGTCCAGCGGGCCATTACTCTCCAAACTAGCCACACCATAATTCATGAAAGGGAAGTTATTTTTTTGCTTCGTAATCTTGAACGTCCAAATTTTGTCACTTCAGTAATCACTTTTGAAAGAAAAAGGAGACTGACGATAATGACAGAGTTGATAAATCAGTCTGACAATGATGAAAAGTGTTTTAGAAATACGTGATGGGACATCGTTGTCAAACTGCAACGGAGCAGGACTGGGGAGGCTCTCTATGTCAACACAGGACCACGCAGCCCACAAAGGGGCCTGGCCAGTGGAACCTGGACAGTGGACACTGGACAACCTTGGTGCTCGCCACTGCAAGTTTTACAGCTGGCGAAAACCAAATATCCACATTCTCTGCGGATCCATCTTCATCGCCCACTCAACTTGGAGCACGTCCAAAATAAAACACGTCTAGTTTCCCACTCCCCCCCCCCCCCACTCCCTCTCCCTCACTATGTCTCTCTCTCTCTCCCTCTCTCACTCTCCCTCGCTCTCTCAGCTGTTCTTTGAAATAATAGTTAAGCGCAACGAATAAAAATTTGTGCAAGTAACAGTACGGAAAATCCTTTTTTTCATCTTTCAAGTGATTCGGATTCGTATATTTTCTTTTCTATTTGACGAATCCTTAAGGGACGGAGGAAACGTCTGAGACACCTGACACCAAAATACCACGAAATAAATTAAAATCCTTCGGGGCAGGCTTCATACGTTCATTTGTTTCTAACTTCGACAACATCTCGCAAATAAAGCAACAAGCGTACGTTGAACATTTTCGTACGTGGTTTCCACTTTCCGGCAAGGCAGCCATTACTTCAGAAAGTATTATTCAAAAGCTCCTTGCAAAAACAAAACAGAAAAACCACACAAAAAAATATTTTTCCGACTTCACGATTTCGAAACATGACATTCAACTTTCCACGTTTTCTTTGGGAAATTGACTATATTTACGGTACATTCCCTGTACCCTTAAAGTTTAAATACCAATTGTAAATAAACTGGGAAATGATCTCAAGATATGAATATATCTCAATATTGGTGTAAATATCGTGGCATGAGATAATCGCCAGCGATGCAGGCGGCATCCTTAGCAGATGGACGCAGCAACAGAAACAGCAGCAGGAGGTGCTGGCTAACTCCGTGATGCCAGCTGACTGCTTTGCTAAATGGAATGGGATGGGTTGCATGGGCTGGGCAGACCCATGTCCATGTTTAGAGCATTGTCCAGTATCGCTGGGCGCTGGGCGCTGGGCGCTGGGCGCTGGGCGCTGGGCGCTGGGCGCTGGACGTAGGCGCTGGCGGTAGGCGGTCGCTGGCAATACGGTTCAGTTCGCTCATTCGATCTTTCCAGAGAATGCATGAGCATTGAGCAGAAATGCACAGGTGGGCATTGGCATCATCTGGTACCCATACACACCCGCCCACCCGCCCACCCACCCACCCACCCACCCACAGATACACATATATATATAGAAAACACGCACTACACAGTATGGCTAAACTGCGCAGAGCAAAACATACCAGGAGAAAACCATGCAAATCTATTCATTGGAGGAAACAGAATTGAAAAATATTGTTAATGTAATCTGGTCTCTGGAGAATTTCGTATGGTGCACTCGGTTACAAAATATGATATTTGTGTGGACTGAGTTAAATGCCAGTACCCGGCACCTCCATCTACCGATAAAATGTTCATTTTTATTTGCTTCAAGTTCTCTATTCCAATATGAGGGTTCATTAAATATAAAGTATGCTGTTGCATTGAGTTACAAGTAATATCTATGCAAATAATTGGTAACTTTCCATGGCATGTTTCTTGATGTTTTTTCCCGTCAATTCATTGTGAAATAACGACTGAAGTTTCCTTCACTAGCACACGTAAGGAAACATGCATCAATAGCTAATCAATCAACCTCTGTGAGTTGGCACCCTTCGCAAACCCCCCAGCTTTCTTACATAATCATATACTTCGTTCTAAGCATACCAATATTATCTTCCAATTCCCGATTTGTTAACTTTACAGTTCACACAAATGGCATTTCGTTCTCTACTGTGTACGTTTTCTTTCTTTCTATAAAACTCCTTGTGTTAATGAAGCCATGTGCCATTTACACTTCTAGGTACGCGTCGATTGTATCACGTTAAACATCCTTGTTCTTTAACCTTTGCCTGTAAAGGTATGAGTAGAATGTGCTGCATTTTCTTGCGTGTCCAAAACTAATGCAATCAGACTAAACGCAATAAAGATAACTACCCTATTGTTACTTTGAAACAATTGAGTGGTAACTTCTTTCTTTTCCATAAATTCCGCTTTCCTATCATATTTCAAAGCTAGCTGCCTTTGTTCAGTTGAAACAGTGGATTAAAGGGTGGATCGGTCATTTGCATGGCAGATGATTGTATCAGTGGAGAAGCCGACATTCAGGGGACGCCTCGCATTTCCATCAGCCCTCTTCCTCTGGCTCCTTCCTCCTACACCAGCACTCAAGTCAGCAATGACAAGCCAACGCAAACCAACCCAATGAACATCAGCTGCGAAATCTCGAGCCAATGAGCTCAGATTACTTTTAGTGACATGTATTTGACAAGTGAAAAGCCGGACTCCGTTCTGGCACAAACCGAATGAACAAAGTGCGTTGAAATATGCACAGGAAAGTAACCGTATTCTAAGCGTCTGTCGCTTGAAGAAAATAACGACAAACACACATTCATATAAAATACATAATATTATATACATGTTTACCGGGTGCAGGTATGAAGGTGCTCTTTCTTCCCTGTTTTGCTGCCAGCAGATACGAAAACTTTCTTATAATTACCTTGCCTCTTGTACTCATTTCATTTCGGTCCATTTTTGTTTCTGACTTGTTAGTTTCGACTCTACCCGAGACTGTTTTCATTTAAATAACCTATTTTTAGCCAAGATAAATCTCTCCACAATCTTCTCGCAATTGTTTAGAATTCGGAACGCACATAACATTAACTTGGTGGAGGTATTCTATAAAAGGCCAAGGATAATATCCCAAGGAACAAGCACAAGCCGCTACATTTGGGTGTGCATTATGTTTGGAACTTTTACAACAGACTTTTGGATAGACTTTTACCCACAATGATAAGAACTCTGTGGTCTTCTATCTTCATAACTCAAATTAAATTATTAGTGACATTAATTTTCACGAATACAATTCTTGTGCGTTCACGGATTGCAATTCTGTTTCAAAGTACACCAGCTTTTCTTATGCAATCTAGCCGGCAGATCTTGCGAGGAATGGCCGAAGGCGAATTAAACAAGAGAAAAGCTTTGCTCTGCAGATGAGGAAATGTGTCAACTCCGTGGAGCCAACGGGTTTGCCATTTCTGCGCTTGAAACGTTTCAAATGCAAGCTGCTAACTGCAAACTGCCAGAGATCGGCTAGTGGGCTCTCTGTATTCAATTGTATAATATGCACGCCTAATTGTAAGCCAATAGCAAGCAATCAATAGAACATCCTAGTAGGTGTCAGTCCGACCCCGAGTATACGCCTGATTAGCGCGGTGCATTTATCTCAACAACCCACTTACCATCTCATTATCTAACCCAATTTGTTCACACATAATTGAACACCACATTTGCACCGAATCTTTACGATGAGTAGATAATTTTAACTTTTATTTTGGTACTGTGATAAACTTTCATTCGAATCCGTGTTTCTTCTTTTTGGAATCTTTTTCTTTCACCATTTCCGCTGATTATGTTCATATAGTGGTAGTAAAACATGCAATTGTACATAGAAGATAATTTAATTACTCTTAACTATTTTTAATCCCGTGTTGTGGTTCCTTCACCAGTAGGGTTTTAAACTGATGAGCAGATTCTGTCTCGTGAATTCTTCATTTTAATTCACAACAAGCATACGTCCGGTATAAACCATGCTGAAGCGTTATGAGACGAGCACTGCAGTTAGAACACAGAATTTATTTATTAAAGGCATGGCCGACGATTATACACTGTTTCAGGCGATTGCATTTTCCAAACGCATATTGATTTGCGATTGCACCCGAGCTGTTATGAGCCGCGAGGCACAACTCATTGACAGGTGCTCGAACAGCGCTCTTCACGGCTCGCGAATATATCACAACTATTATGCACTTTTCCTTTATTGCGGTGCCGCTCTCCTAAAATGTTTTATGAGTACTGAATTAGCCGCGATTTTTGACAAATTTACGCACATAACTATGCTTTGGAGTTACAAAATTAATCTTTCGGTGTTAAAGATTTTAAAATAAATTGAGAAGGTAATGCCAGTTTAAACTACCTCCATTACGGAAAACTGGTGAGTTAAACCATTTTATTAATGTTATTATTTTTAAGTTAAATTAATTACAGGCTTTAACAGTGATGTACATTCAATGAAAAAGCTAGCATTGTATTTTATTTATAGCTCGCTAATTTCAGGGTACAAGGTAACTTGATATCTTTGCATGTGATAACAGAGTCTTGTTAGAAGTGGTAGAATATGCTCTGCTGTATTGAAAAATAAACTTCGTGGAACGCAGTCTAATCCATGATCACGGGAGGTTCAAATCAGATATAATGTCTACATCATTACCAAATGCTAGGACAACGCTGCCAGAGTACTCGCGTTGACGGATGAGCGAGTTGGCCATAAAGTTTTCTGATTAAAATTTTGACTGAAGATAGGTTAGTTATAGTACTCAAGTAACTGGTGACTTGGCCCATTACTGTCATTGACCTTTTAGATCGTCAACAGTTATGCCATTTTGTTCAAACCAAAAAAAATCGAATTTCGAATTTCCACTTTTACCCGCTAGGTTATCAATATTTTTCCATATTTTCCCAGTTTTGAGAAAAAACTATTACCCAAAACCAGTTTAAAACATTGAAATTTATAGAGCATCAAGAGTTTGAAAAATTGAAAAATGTAGCAGATCTAACTCTAAGTTCAGAGATTTCAAAGATATCCTGAAAATTTCTACAGAATCAGTTCAGGCGTTTGTCCGGAAGAGAGCGAACAAACACACAGAAAATAAATAAATAATGCAATCCGATTTTTTAAAACCAGTATTCGAATTGAACTCTTCACGCTCGCTCGCTCGCTCGCTCATCCAATGATTCTGATATAAGTATGGCTCGCTGAATACATTTTTGCGATTTTTTTGCCATGAAAATTCTAATACAGAAGGATTAAAGATAGTTTCAAAGACTTTCTAAAATCATATCTTCGGCGTTGATCATTTTATTTTTCGTGTTTGGGGAAACATCGCGCTATAGATATGTGTTTTTACTTGTAATTTGTATTCAAAAAATGCGTGTTTGTTATAATTGTCATTTATGTAATGATCCCCATTCGTTTAAATCCACTCCATTTGAGTGACGGTACTCTATTCTTATTTTGAGCATCACTCACCTACTGAGTCGGCAACTAAAGGCACACATTTGCTTTGAGGTAAGGGGGTCTTTTATTGTTGTTGTGCGGTACACAACCACTCGAGGTATTCTATCGTTGAATCATGATGAAATCCGCAAAGATTTTTAGAACTGTCACAAAGAATCGTTTATTGAATCTTCCAAGGAAAACTACAAATTTCTAAGATTTGTTAACAATTGACTTGACTCAAAAAGAAAGGACGGGATCCATTTTATTTATGTACATGCATACGTTATTCATAAATTTTATCGTTATTTCAGTTATTCAATTTATTTATACATTATTGCCAAGTTCGTCGCCTCAAGCTCCAGTGGGTAGAAATGGTTTATATATAAGTGCGATGCTAAGCGTGGGCTTATTCACTATTTTGTACGAGAAATTGTATGTATTGTGTTCGCCAGTTTGTGTTATAATTTGCGAAGAATTGAATTAAATTAAATAGAAGTAATATGAAGGAATATGAATATTACTCAGTGATTGTAGTATCATGTAATATGCCTGGAATGACTGTACGCTTAGATAGATCTTACAAAAGATTTGGAAATTAACAATACTACATAAGTTGTTTGCATTACCAAAAATGCGAAATATAAGATCAAATATTTGTCACAGAAGGTTGGTATTAATTTTGTCGTTTTATTTTGTGACATTCTGAAATCTTTTCATCGATTCTCACAGACTAGCGAATGGTGGGTTGATGAATCAATGCCATTCGTTCATCATCAAATTTGAGAGAATTATTTGTCATAAGAAAGTTTTCTTTGAGGTAGAAAGTGAATAGAAAATGTGACGATAAGTGCCAGCTTATGCTTCAAAGTTTAAAAAACAAAACAAAATACGTTTTCCTTCTAAATGATTGAGAATGGAATCCGAGTAAATGTAATGAAGTATTGAAACAAAGAACTTAAATCAGACTTTTAGTTTTAATAGAGCATGTAAATTTAACCAACAATATTGATAAACCTTATTTATCAGTCGAGACAAAGCATCCTACTCGGATGCACATGAGAGAGAATCTGAGCCATAGGGGAAGGACATTTCAAGGGTCCTGCTTGACACGTTCGCTATTGTTATGTATTTCGATAAACTTGCATCAATAGCAATATTATATTAGTTGTGTGCTACAGCTTGCGGAACAAGCATCTACGAAAAGCTACATAGCCCAAACCAAGAGTTTAAAAAACCAATTTAAAAGCGTAGCAAAGGAATGACAAATTGCTTATACCAACAGACAATATTGGCAGAAGTTGCCAGTACGGGTTGCGGCCGCTGATTTACTCTTTCTTGGGC